>OX392534.1:11280000-12480000 GCA_947623455.1 Mimachlamys varia
TTGGGTTGCAGTCGTTAGATCGGTCGGGGAGGAAGAATGTTGAAATATACATATTGTTTACGTATTTGACATGCTACTTATGTCTGTGATTATATTGTGTAGTATCGATGCGCTAACTGTTTATCCTTCCCGGGGGAGATCCGCAAATTGTTCTTCTACTAGCGCGTAAACTTTCTTGGGTTATAACACAACATTGCAGGCACGATTTCCGGCCATCTTGAAGCCGATGAGAAGGTAGACATTAATTTACTTATATATTGATCGGGGCTGACTGGAATATAAAACTAGCAAACATTTACATGATCGAGATTCACATGCATGTACAAAGCCGGGATACCCCTGACGTGACCGAGGATATAAATTAATGAAAGTTCTTTCCAGAATTTCAATTTCAGAAGGAAGTCCATGTGGGCTTCTCGGATTAATTGTGTTAGGAGTGTAATGGTATTTTTCCCGGATGAATCTTCGACAGCTTCTGTCTGTTCGTCTGTAGAGATTGGCATTGTCATCCAGGGTCTTACCCCTCTACATATCAGATACGGTACATCTAAATTTCTTCTGGTTTGTACGAAACCTATAGTCGGACTTTATTTGTTTATTGTGTCGCCAAATAATGCATATTGAATCAATAATCGTTTGGAAGCATTTCCCTCATAAATAAGGATGAATGGTGATTTCGTTAGGACTTTACCTTGACCTTCTTACAGCAACATTACCATACTGTATTGAACCTCTAACATTAAGATAATCATAGTAGGCTTGATGCATTTAATAAATCGAATGGTTGTGTTATTTGATGACAACTGCCTGTCAACACGTCTTGGTGGAATGTGAAGTGGTTGTCTCTTCCTTTCACAAAATAGCTCGCATGTATGTTTAAACTTTTGTTTATTTGTATTTTACAGAATTGTGGCGAATCTGCATCGATGTCGTCAGACGCAACTCCCAGCAATTCATGTGACGAGTGTGATTCAGACAAGTAAGTATAGATGTATACATGTAGCGCATGTAAGGAGTTTGATACATGTAAATACATATCCCAATTTTCACATGTGACGAGTTTGATTAAAATAATTTCCCCAGTATCACATATGATGTGTTTGATAAATTAGTATACCCAGTAACACATGTGACGAGGTCGATAAATAAATACCCCCAGTAATAATTGTTACGGGTTTGGTAAATAAATATCCCCAGTATTACTTGCGAGTTTGATAAATAAATATCTTTAATTTAGCTTGTGACGAGTTAAAGAAATAAATATCCCAAGTATTACTTGTGATGAGTTTGATAAACAGATACTCCTGTATTACTTGTGACAAGTTTGATAAACAGACAATCAAGTATGAATTGTGACAAGTTTGATAAACAGATACCCCAGTATTACTTGTGACGAGTTTGATAAACAGATACCCCAGTATTACTTGTGAACAGTTTGATAAACAGATACTCCAGTATTACTTGTGAACAGTTTGATAAACAGATACCCCAGTATTACTTGTGACGAGTTTGATAAACAGATACCCCAGTATTACTTGTGACGAGTTTGATAAACAGATACTCCAGTATTACTTGTGAACAGTTTGATAAACAGATACTCCAGTATTACTTGTGACGAGTTTGATAAATAGATACTCCAGTATTACTTGTGACGAGTTTGATAAACAGATACCCCAGTATTACTTGTGAACAGTTTGATAAACAGATACCCCAGTATTACTTGTGACGAGTTTGATAAACAGATACCCCAGTATTACTTGTGAACAGTTTGATAAACAGATACTCCAGTGTTACTTGTGACGAGTTTGATAAACAGATACTCCAGTATTACTTGTGAACAGTTTGATAAACAGATACTCCAGTATTACTTGTGACGAGTTTGATAAACAGATACTCCAGTATTACTTGTGAACAGTTTGATAAACAGATACCCCAGTATTACTTGTGACGAGTTTGATAAACAGATACCCCAGTATTACTTGTGAACAATTTGATAAACAGATACTCCAGTATTACTTGTGAACAGTTTGATAAACAGATACTCCAGTATTACTTGTGACGAGTTTGATAAACAGATACCCCAGTATTACTTGTGAACAGTTTGATAAACAGATACTCCAGTATTACTTGTGAACAGTTTGATAAACAGATACCCCAGTATTACTTGTGAACAGTTTGATAAACAGATACCCCAGTATTACTTGTGAACAGTTTGATAAACAGATACTCCAGTATTACTTGTGAACAGTTTGATAAACAGATACTCCAGTATTACTTGTGAACAGTTTGATAAACAGATACTCCAGTATTACTTGTGACGAGTTTGATAAATAGATACTCCAGTATTACTTGTGAACAGTTTGATAAACATATACATTGTTCTCCAGTATTACTTGTGATGAGTTAGATAAACAGATACTTTGTACTCCAGTATTACTTGTGATGAGTTTGATAAACAGATACATTGTACTCAAGTATTACTTTTGACGAGTTTAATGAATAAAAACCTCTAGTACAGGTTGTGGTTTTATTACGTACAGTACATACAATTAGTAATACATACGATTTAAATATAGATTTTGTTATGTTATTTCCATGGTAACTGATTTAAAAACATTAGTCTTTAACTGCTTCCTCTTCTAAAGGTCATATACAAATGTAGAATATAAATATAAATTTAGTATAAATAACGCGCGTTATTCATTTTGTCTGCAATCCTGTTCCGTGTTTATAGGACCATAACACGGAACAGAATGCTGTTTACTGCTTAAATATCTCAACGTATGTTCATAAACCTATCGTTTGATGATATTGGTCTTACAATTGGAACGTAGAGTTTTCAACGCAGAAAATATGTTTGCTTAAACACCGTGAAATCGTACTTAAAATTGAAAAAAAATATCTTGTTTTTTTTTCTCCAAGATATGCAAATCTGTTTTTAACATGAATTTACTATATTTCAAAGGAGACTTTGACAAGAGAAGATTATTTACATTTTGTACATCAAACAAGTTCGTTATGGCCTTTGGTGTGTACTGCTAGATGTCTATAAGCGTTTGCAAACAGTTGTACACCTTTTGATCACATCTATCTTAATGAAAATCAACTCATCTTTTTAAATACGATGTCGATAATTTGCTAGGTTTGAACATTTTCTTTAAGAATACTTGCTTTTGCTTAGTACCTATACTATACCGAGTAAGTTAGACTTGTTTCTGTTTTATACCTATTCTATACCGAGTAAGGTAGACTTGTTACTGTTTTATACCTATTCTATACCGAGTAAGGTAGACTTGTCACTGTTTTATACCTATTCTATACCGAGTACGGTAGACTTGTTTCTGTTTTATACCTATTCTATACCGAGTAAGGTAGTCTTGTTTCTGTTTTATACCTATTCTTTACCGAGTAAAGTAGACTTGTAACTGTTTTATACCTATTCTATACCGAGTAAAGTAGACTAGTTTCTGTTTAATACCTATTCTATACCGAGTAAGGTACACTAGTTTCTGTTTTATACCTATTCTATACCAAGTAAGGTAGACTAGTTTCTGTTTTATACCTATTCTATACCAAGTAAGGTAGACTTGTTACTGTTTTATACCTATTCTATACCAAGTAAGGTAGACTTGTTACTGTTTAATACCTATTCTATACCGAGTAAGGTACACTAGTTTCTGTTTTATACCTATTCTATACCAAGTAAGGTAGACATGTTTCTGTTTTATACCTATTCTATACCGAGTAAGGTAGACTTGTTACTGTTTTATTCCTATTCTATACCGAGTAAGGTACACTAGTTTCTGTTTTATACCTATTCTATATTGAGTAAGGTAGACTCGTCACTGTTTAATACCTATTCTATACCGAGTAAGGTAAACTTGTTTCTGTTTTATACCTATTCTATACCGAGTAAGTTAGACTTGTTTCTGTTTTATACTTATTCCATACAGAGTAAGGTATACTTGTTACTGTTTTATACCTATTCTATACCGAGTAAGATAGACTTGTTACTGTTTTATACTTATTCTATACCGAGTAAGGTAGATTTGTCCCTGTTTTATACCTATTCTATACTGAGTAAGATAGACTTGTCACTGTTTTATACCTATTCTATACCGAGTAAGGTAGATTTGTCACTGTTTTATACCTATTCTATACCGAGTAAGGTAGACTTGTTTCTGTTTTACACTTATTCTATACCGAGTAAGGTAAACTTGTGTCTGTTTTATACCTATTCTATACCGAGTAAGATAGACTTGTCACTGTTTTATACCTATTCTATACCGAGTAAGTTAGACTTGTGTCTGTTTTATACCTATTCTATACCGAGTAAAGTAGACTAGTTTCTGTTTAATACCTATTCTATACCAAGTAAGGTAGATTTGTTCCTGTTTAATACCTATTCTATACCGAGTAAGGTACACTTGTTCCTGTTTTTTACCTATTCTATACCGAGTAAGGTAGACTTGTTTCTGTTTTATACCTATTCTATACCGAGTAAAGTAGACTAGTTTCTGTTTAATACCTATTATATACCGAGTAAGGTAGACTTGTTTCTGTTTAATACCTATTCTATACCGAGTAAGGTAGACTTGTTTCTGTTTTATACCTATTCTTTACCGAGTAAGGTAGACTTGTGTCTGTTTTATACCTATTATATACCGAGTAAGGTAGACTTGTTTCTGTTTTATACCTATTCTATACCGAGTAAAGTAGACTAGTTTCTGTTTAATACCTATTCTATACCGAGTAAGGTAGACTTGTTTCTGTTTTATACCTATTCTATACCGAGTAAGGTAGACTTGTTTCTGTTTTATACCTATTCTATACCGAGTAAAGTAGACTAGTTTCTGTTTTATACCTATTCTATACCGAGTAAGGTAGACTAGTTTCTGTTTTATACCTATTCTATACCGAGTAAAGTAGACTAGTTTCTGTTTTATACCTATACTATACCGAGTAAGGTAGACTTGTCACTGTTTTATACCTATTCTATACCGAGTAAGGTAGACTTGTTTCTGTTTTGCACCTATTCTTTACCGAGTAAGGTAGACTTGTTTTTGTTTTATACCTATTCTATACCGAGTAATGTAGACTTGTTTCTGTTTTACACCTATTCTTTACCGAGTAAGGTAGACTTGTCACTGTTTTATACCTATTCTATACCGAGTAAGGTAGATTTGTTTCTGTTTTATACCTATTCTTTACCGAGTAAGGTAGATTTGTCACTGCTTTATACCTATTCTATACCCAGTAAGGTAGACTTGTAACTGTTTTATACTTATTCTATACCGAGTAAGGTAGACTTGTTTCTGTTTTATACCTATTCTATACCGAGTACGGTAGATTTGTTCCTGTTTAATACCTATTCTATACCGAGTAAGGTACACTTGTTCCTGTTTTATACCTATTCTATACCGAGTAAGGTACACTTGTTTCTGTTTTATACCTATTCTATACCGAGTAAAGTAGACTAGTTTCTGTTTTATACCTATACTATACCGAGTAAGGTAGACTTGTCACTGTTTTATACCTATTCTATACCGAGTAAGGTAGACTTGTTTATGTTTTACACCTATTCTTTACCGAGTAAGGTAGACTTGTTTTTGTTTTATACCTATTCTATACCGAGTAATGTAGACTTGTTTCTGTTTTACACCTATTCTTTACCGAGTAAGGTAGACTTGTCACTGTTTTATACCTATTCTATACCGAGTAAGGTAGATTTGTTTCTGTTTTATACCTATTCTTTACCGAGTAAGGTAGATTTGTCACTGCTTTATACCTATTCTATACCCAGTAAGGTAGACTTGTAACTGTTTTATACTTATTCTATACCGAGTAAGGTAGACTTGTTTCTGTTTTATACCTATTCTATACCGAGTACGGTAGATTTGTTCCTGTTTAATACCTATTCTATACCGAGTAAGGTACACTTGTTTCTGTTTTATACCTATTCTATACCGAGTAAGATAGACTTGTTTCTGTTTTATACCTATTCTATACCGAGTACGGTAGATTTGTTCCTGTTAAATACCTATTCTATACCGAGTAAGGTAGACTTGTTCCTGTTTTATACCTATTCTATACCGAGTAAGGTAGACTTGTTTCTGTTTTATACCTATTCTATACCGAGTAAGTTAGACTTGTTTCTGTTTTATACTTATTATATACCGAGTACGGTAGATTTGTTCCTGTTTAATACCTATTCTATACCGAGTAAGGTACACTTGTTCCTTTTTTATACCTATTCTATACCGAGTAAGGTAGACTTCTTTCTGTTTAATACCTATTCTATACCGAGTAAGGTAGACTTGTTTCTGTTTTATACCTATTCTATACCGAGTAAGGTAGACTTGTTTCTGTTTTATACCTATTCTATACCGAGTAAAGTAGAGTAGTTTCTGTTTAATACCTATACTATACCGAGTAAGGTAGACTTGTTTCTGTTTTATACCTATTCTATACCGAGTAAGGTAGACTAGTTTCTGTTTAATACCTATTCTATACCGAGTAAGGTAGACTTGTGTCTGTTTTATACCTATTCTATACCGAGTAAGGTAGACTTGTTTCTGTTTTATACCTATTCTATACCGAGTAAGGTAGACTTCTTTCTGTTTTATACCTATTCTATACCGAGTAAAGTAGACTAGTTTCTGTTTAATACCTATTCTATACCGAGTAAGGTAGACTTGTTTCTGTTTTATACCTATTCTATACCGAGTAAGGTAGACTTGTTTCTGTTTTATACCTATTCTATACCGAGTAAAGTAGAGTAGTTTCTGTTTAATACCTATTCTATACCGAGTAAAGTAGACTAGTTTCTGTTTTATACCTATTCTATACCGAGTAAGGTAGACTTATTACTGTTTTATTCCTATTCTATACCGAGTAAGGTAGACTTGTTTCTGTTTTATACCTATTCTATGCCGAGTAAAGTAGACTTGTTTCTGTTTTACACCTATTCTATACCGAGTAAGGTAGACTTATTACTGTTTTATACCTATTCTATACCGAGTAAGGTAGACTTGTTTCTGTTTTACACCTATTCTATACCGAGGAAGGTAGACTTGTTTCTGTTTTACACGTATTCTATACCGAGTAAGGTAGACTTGTTTCTGTTTTATACCTATTTTATACCGAGTAAGGTAGACTTGTGTCTGTTTTATACCTATTATATACCGAGTAAGGTAGACTTTTTCCGTTTTATACCTATTCTATACCGAGTAAGGTAGACTAGTTTCTGTTTTATACCTATTCTATACCGAGTAAAGTAGACTAGTTTCTGTTTTATACCTATTCTATACCGAGTAAGGTAGACTAGTTTCTGTTTTATACCTATTCTATACTGAGTAAAGTAGACTAGTTTCTGTTTTATACCTATTCTATACCTAGAAAGGTAGATTTGTTCCTGTTTTATACCTATTCTATACCGAGTAAGGTAGACTTGTAACTGTTTTATACCTATTCTATACCGAGTAAGGTAGATTTGTTTCTGTTTTATACCTATTCTTTAACGAGTAAGGTAGATTTGTCACTGCTTTATACCTATTCTATACCCAGTAAGGTAGACTTGTAACTGTTTTATACTTATTCTATACCGAGTAAGGTAGACTTGTTTCTGTTTTATACATATTCTATACCGAGTAAGGTAGACTTGTTACTGTTTTATACCTATTCTATACCGAGTAAGGTAGATTTGTCCCTGTTTATACCTATTCTATACCGAGTAAGGTAGACTTGTTTCTGTTTTATACCTATTCTATACCGAATAAAGTAGACTAGTTTCTGTTTAATACCTATTCTATACCGAGTAAGGTAGACTTGTTTCTGTTTTATACCTATTCTATACCGAGTAAGGTAGACTTGTTTCTGTTTTATACCTATTCTATACCGAGTAAAGTAGACTAGTTTCTGTTTAATACCTATTCTATACCGAGTAAGGTAGACTTGTTACTGTTTTATACCTATTCTATACCGAGTAAAGTAGAGTAGTTTCTGTTTTATACCTATTATATACCGAGTAAGGTAGACTTGTTTCTGTTTTACACCTATTCTATACCGAGTAAGGTAGACTTGTTTCTGTTTTATACATATTCTATACCGAGTAAGGTAGACTTTTTTTCTGTTTTATACCTATTCTATACCGAGTAAGATAGACTTGTCACTGTTTTATACCTATTCTATACCGAGTAAGTTAGACTTGTTTCTGTTTTATACCTATTCTATACCGAGTAAGTTAGACTTGTTTCTGTTTTATACCTATTCTATACCGAGTAAGGTAGACTTGTTTCTGTTTTATACCTATTCTATACCGAGTAAAGTAGACTTGTTTCTGTTTTATACCTATTCTATACCGAGTAAGTTAGATTTGTTCCTGTTTTATACCTATTCTATACCGAGTAAGGTAGACTTTTTTCTGTTTTATACCTATTCTATACCGAGTAAAGTAGACTTGTTTCTGTTTTATACCTATTCTATACCGAGTAAGTTAGATTTGTTTCTGTTTTATACCTATTCTATACCGAGTAAGGTAGACTTGTTTCTGTTTTATACCTATTCTATACCGAGTAAAGTAGACTTGTTTCTGTTTTATACCTATTCTATACCGAGTAAGTTAGATTTGTTCCTGTTTTATACCTATTCTATACCGAGTAAGGTAGACTTTTTTCTGGTTTATACCTATTCTATACCGAGTAAGGTAGACTTGTTTCTGTTTTATACCTATTCTATACCGAGTAAAGTAGACTTGTTTCTATTTTATACATATTCTATACCGAATAAGGTAGACTTGTTCCTGTTTTATACCTATTCTATACCGAGTAAAGTAGACTTGTTTCTATTTTATACATATTCTATACCGAGTAAGGTAGACTTTTTTCTGTTTTATACCTATTCTATACCGAGTAAGGTAGACTTTTTTCTGTTTTATACCTAATCTATACCGAGTAAAGTAGACTTGTTTCTGTTTTATACCTATTATATACCGAGTAAAGTAGACATGTTTCTGTTTTATACATATTCTATACCGAGTAAAGTAGACTTTTTTCTGTTTTATACCTATTCTATACCGAGTAAAGTAGACTTTTTTCTGTTTTATACCTATTCTATACCCAGTAAGGTAGACTTGTCACTGTTTTATACCTATTCTATACCGAGTAAGGTAGACTTGTTTCTGTTTTATACCTATTCTATACCGAGTAAGGTAGATTTGTTTCTGTGTATACCTATTCTATACCGAGTAAGGTAGATTTGTTTCTGTGTATACCTAATCTATACCGAGTAAAGTACATCTGTTTCTATGATTCTTTGATGACGTTTGGTCAGATTTGAAAAAAAATATGAAAACTGTTACCATTCAATAATAAATTAGAGAATACCGAAGCGTAAACAAAATCATAATCCGACCTCAAAATCGATTTAATCAGGGGCAAAATATGAACAAAGTAAAGATTTACTTGGAGACCCTTGTAAAAGAACAAGAGAATAAGACCAGGTGTTCAGTAAGAGTAAGCGTCTTCTGCTTCACCGACGACACCCGTCATGCAATTTTTGTTCACATCCAACATGCAATGACCTTTATTTATTTGATAATGGAAAATTGACAAAGAGTAGGGATATTTTGGTTGAAAGTGAAACCGCTGATTTTTTGCGTCTGTTTCATCAGTGTTTTATGTAAAATACACTTGTCTTTCACAGATGTTTGTACTAAACCGTGTAATTATTGCAATGTGATTAGCCCTCTAATGACGCGGGCAACCTAAATATAGCAGTAACATTTCGTTGTGTAAAAGAGGAAAAGCTAGGGGTGTCGTCACCCTATGTGTTACACAGTGTGCGCATAAGGCAACTAACAGGTACCCGTAAAGGTCAGTCCGGAGAACTGTTCTATCTCCAACCAACAGGTACCCGTAAAGGTCAGTACGGAGAACTGTTCTATCTCCAACCAACAGTTACCCGTAAAGGTCAGTACGGAGAACTGTTTTACACACTATTTCCGAGTGATGGGGAAGTTTGTACTCTACCAAAATCAGCTTGCAATCAGATATGCCATTAGAAGATATAATTCAACGATATCAGTTCATTAGATATTTCCCACTGTTTTCATTTTTAATCATTTGGCATATTTTGAATTATTTAGACCTGTTTGACAATCTCGAATCTACAATATATAAGTACAAATTGCCACTTCTGCAATAACATAAAATCGATGTTTTCGGCTCAAGCTCATCTGATTATATATAAAATACTGTCTGAGTTCATGTAGTCAATTATTTTGTACCAAAGATTAACATTATTCATTTGAAAGTTTGATGTTACGTCACGCGAACCTTTGCTTTCATATATATAGATTGAAAGTCATATTTTCAACTTTCCTATTGCTATAAAAATTCAGTCGTTACATCCATATTGCATGAAGCACCCTGTGGCTTGGATATGCGCCATTTAAATGTCTTTGGTGGAACAGCCAAATTTTAATATTATTGGCGCCAATGACAATAATAAGTCATTCGAGTGTTTGACGCAGGGGCGTTATTCGAAGTGGAGCGAAATGTAAATATATATGGATTGAAAGTCATTTTTTTATTTCAATGTCTGTACTTATGCCTCTCTGATTTGAATACACAGCGGTGATGACACTAATCAATCAAAAACGATAGTTCTGAATTTCAAAGTTGATTAAAAGTAAATACGACTGTAAAATATAAAAAGTTACATTCAGAGATCGTTCTATCAAAGGTCCTGGAACTTTTCAAAAGTCAATAAATACGTACATATTGACGATTAGATCTGCCTTCCCTATTTATCCTGGTTTCAGTCATATAAACGTTTCGGTTCATGTAGATGAACAAGACAACTATCTCTGTCTTGACAACGTATCGTTACGCGCGGGCGTCACTATATCCCGGTCGATCGGCAACCCTTCCTTTGTCGCGGACATCACTATATACCGGTCGATCGGCAACCCTTCCTTTGTCGCGGACATCACTATATCCCGGTCGGTCGGTAACCCTTCCTTTGTCGCGCACACCACTATACCGCGGTCGGTCGGCAATCATTCCTTGTCAAGAATGTCGCTATATTGCGGTCGGTCGGCAACCCTTCCTTTGTCGCGGACATCACTATATCGCGGTCGGTCGGCAATTATTCCTTGTATGGGACGTGACTATATTGCGGTCGGTCGGCAAGCCTTCCTTTGTTTCGGACGTCACTATATCGCGGTCGGTCGGCAACCCTCCTTTTTTTGCTCAGACGTCGGACAACCATTCTGTAATGAAACATGTTACTGACCTTGATATCGCTATAGTCTGAACCCTGTCAAACGAACCATGGTAACCATGGTAACCAGAGTGTGTAGCTTACCAGTATCAGCTGGTATTATATCTGACGTCCCAGTACTCATTAATATGCACACATTTTTCGCACATTTAACTTTTGCTTTGGGAAGCAACACGATCTACAAAATGTATCCTTAAATGTAGGACGCTGGACTCGAAAACTTAGGACAGTTTTATATCACGTCACGGCTCTGTGTTGTATCTGAGAGCAAGATTTTCACCCAGCTGGTTCCACTCTACCTAGCGGTAAATGAGTGTGTGGTAAGACACTGCTGGAAATTGAACATGTAGTATAGTTAATACTGCATATGGTGAATTACTTTGCTTTCATCTATCTGTTCAGTTTAGAAATATACAAGATATATTTTTTAATCTGTTTTGATTATCATGACGTCACCGATCCAAATATAAGGAACTGTATGACACTTATGAATTATTTGAATACCTTTGGCAGAAAATGTTAAGGTTTGAAAACAACATATTTCATTTTCTTTATAAAACTGAATTTGCTGCAAAAATCGTAAACAAAGAGTAGATGTTCGGCAATGTTTGCAGGTGTGAAAGTACCCAGGTAGTTGTTTGTAAGAAACATCGTAATGATCACCAGACACATATCATATACTTAAATAAGGTCTAAGTCGGTTTTAAGGTAAGGGTGTGTTCCTAAGTCTAAACGTACATTTCACTAGTTGTAAATTTTGTAGTTGTAAGAGCGCCAAGCAGGAGAACGAATACGCTCAGCTATTATAGTCTATTTCTATCAAGCTAGTTTATGCGTTCTGTCAGGGCCTCGACGCCCGCCAGCACCGGTGGGCTAGGCTGAGCACTTATTAACTCGATTCCATATGAGTTCTCACTTTAGCCTCATTTGGTCTATTGCTACAGTAATTCTATTTGGGGGAATAGCACATGACAAAATCGAATTAAACATTGATTAATGAAGTCTTATTTTTGGTAAATAAAATCAATCATGTTACAATAACAGTCACTTACTTACTTTTCATTAATTTATCTGCTTTATTTTTTAAAGGGACTGTACTAGTAAAAATCACTGTTAAAAAATGGAAAATGAAAAACCAGAGAATATCGAAGCGTCAACTAAACCATAGTCCGAACTCAATATCGATTAAACTAGGGGCAAAATATGAGCAACGGAAAAGTTGCACTGAGACCCTTGTAAAAGTACAAAAGAATAAGACCCCGAGATCATGAAACAATTCCAGACTCAAGTTTGTGCTTACCCAATCACGCATGACATTACTTTTTGTACCGTTATTTGTGATTGGCTACGTCAAAACTTAAGCCAAAGTTAGGCTTTAGATTGATTCATGATCCATGGGTCAGGTGTTCCGGAAGAGTAAAGCGTCTTTTGGGTCATCGAAAACATCCGCCACGTAAATCTTGGTCACATCCCGTGCAAGTAAACGTCAAGCCCTCAAAGCGAGAGCCAAGTCATCATTTTCAATCAAAAGTAAGCACACTAATGAACATACTCAAAACATTCATTTTCATATCACACAAGGATACAAAATATGTCTCAATTAAGACAGGGATGGCTACCATAAAACTTGCTTATACAATGTAGTGTTCATAAATCTGCATTGCTCGAGTCCATGTGTAGTAAGTTTGTTTGTCAGCTGTCGACATTTATCACGGAAATCTCGATATTTAGGGCCAGCCCTAGAATAATGAATCAACTGCGACATGTTAACACCAAACTTTGGAGAAAAAAAACATCATGGATTGTATAGAATTATCCTTAAAAGTTAATTTTTCAAAGGCGTTGTATAGTGTCGCAATCTTAAACTGTTTATTGCTTTATGGTTATTGTACCGTAATTTCGTGTTGTACCTCGATATTTCATGTGAACATTTCGTAGGGTATCTGTTGCTTTTTTGTTGTATCCGCTCCCTACAGACTGTCGCTGTCACGTGGGCTGTCAAAATCTGACATCTTTTTACGTAACGCTATCAGTCCATGGGGAGGAGGGAACTTAAATAATATGTGAATACTGAATATCAAGTCATAGCAATATTTGTTTTAAATAAGAAAGAAGAGATATTTGTCATAATAAACTTTTTAAAAAGAATTCACCTTTGTATAACAAATAGTTTACAAATGAATGGATTTAGAAAATCTGGCAGAAAAACAAAAACAAATCGGCGTATCCTTCTTGATCACTCGTTGTACAGATTGTGTAGCAGATCGTCGTTGAAAAGCTGTTTGATTAAACCCACCTACAGCAAACAAAAACTACTCCATTGTAGTTTTCATACATTTAGTCCAATTCAGTAAATTGATCCTTACATTAAATGAATTGACTGCTTCAACAAAAAAAGATAATGCAATTTATAAAATGCCTATATCACTCACCTTTACATGTCTTGTTTTCTGACCTCCCAGAACACACACACACACACAAAAAAGAAAAAAACATCTGCGTTCTAAAACGACCCCTCCGGCGTAAAATTCGTTAAAGAAATGAAAGTTGTCTGGCACATTGCGTAATATTTCCCGCGCTTTTGTATTTAGCCAATCAAAGTGCGCACGGTTTCGGTAATTTTCCATTGATTGATCAACAAGGTGAAGGTAATTGATTTTAACGTAAACATCTCAAAGGGGCGGAGCTATGGTACAAGAAACTATCAAATAAACCATAATAATTTTGTTTCAGAAACTCCTGTCTCGGGATCAGCCCTTGGAAGTGTTTCAAAATGTCCACGGTTTATCCAATGCAAACCAAATGAAACATATATGATAAATAACAAGAAAACAAATGATAGACAGCTATGTCGGACATGTATTTCTACAAAAGAGCAAATACTTACCACCATGTGTTAAAGGCCCAATATACGTAACTTAAGGAAATTTTTCGTCAATCTGAACAATTCTGAAAAAATCCAGTTGATAACCATGCAAAAATAAGCCTAAAACCAAGTAAACCGGAGCGGTAACTAACAAGAAACTCCTGACAGAAAAATCCAAAGAATTGAAAATAATTCAGGTGGGGCCCACTTCAACAACAAGCCGAATTTAAGACAGTCAAAATGGTCGCGTGTTTACAAATACCAAGATTCAACTGATTTTCGCATCAAGTTTTGCCGAAAGTTACGTACATTGGACCTTTAAATACATTTTAGTGTATATATCATACCTTTTATTCATCTTTCATACCGATTATAAACCATACCGAAGTCAATGTATGGGACACATAAGCATTGATACATAGTGTACATACATGTATACAACCAATGAACCATGCTGTATAAGGTAATGTTAAGAACCATCGCCACAAAACATATTCTGTGTTATCAAATGAACAGAATCAAAGCACCTTGATAACATAGTAATGTATGTATACAGAAGTCTGCTGGTGCAACCATTGAAAAGGCCTTATCTTGCAGCCGCCACATACACATTATCTGGCTAGTTTCACTAGTTGCACTAACAAGCTTCCGTAGCAAAGCTTTGATCAGTTTAAATAGGAAATTACTATTGATTTACATGCTTTAGGAAAAACGTATCTCATTTTTTTATTGCTCAAAACGCGAATCTACTATGTAATTTGCGATTGACTGCAGATCCACAAAAAATAGACTTTGGTGGCAATTCAGTTAAATTTGATACGTTATTTTGTCACCATTGACAATATCAAGTATTGTATGCCGTCTTCAGATGGTTGTGTTTAATGAAGGACTAACAAGATAAAGAGTTCTGGCATTAACATCAAGAATCTTGGCGTTGCCGGAAAAAATCAAAACGATATTCCACGGAATTAGGCATTACTGTTTATTGGGTTTCGTGTGGCGAACACGAAGAAATAAAGCTCGTACGACTCGCCGAACAAATTGTGTGCGTGAAGGTCGTTCTGGTATGTCATTTGGGGAATAAAAATCGTTAGAAATCCTGCATCTGAATAGATACCGTGATCAAGGAAATCGTCCTTTCCAGTCCATTATGGCTGACAATTGCTTCCCGTCTAACCTGTTGCCAACTTCCTGAAGACGAAGGTCATTTCCTCTACTAGTTGGGCCACTCCGATAAGCTTGCCCCTAACGGCCAAATCCAATGATTTTCCTGAATAAAACGATGGAAACTAATTATATTATCGAGTCGAGAGGGGGGAACATGCGAGGCCCTCACCTTAACGCATTCCATTTTAGCTGTATATACTTCCTATAGGGTTTTTCAACGGATCTGCAAGTACATTTCGCCCTCTATCGTACGTGATGTTATCCAGGAGCACGTGCGAACATCCTGTGTTTTCCGACAGTAAAGTGCTAGAGGACAGATGATAAGAATGAGTTTAAGGATGGTGATTAATTCTATAGCACTGACCATATCACAACCGACATGAATTATGCATTGTAACAGAAAAAATAGAATGTACATTCCCTGTATATACACATGTACATAATGTAAATGATTTTTGTACTTTGCAACAGTTGTGAGTTCTTATACTACATGTAGTATATATGTATTCATGGCTGTTGTGAGTTCTTATACTACATGTAGTATATATATGTATTCATGGCAGTTGTTAGTTCTTATACTACATGTAGTATATATATGTATTCATGGCAGTTGTTAGCTCTAAAGAGTATTTATGACATTTGTTAGTTCTTATGCGTATATATGACATTTAGTTCTTATGCGTATATATGACATTTAGTTCTTATGCGTATTTATGACAGTTGTTAGTTCTTATGTGTATATATGACAGCTGTTAGTTCGTATGTGCATAAATGACAGTTTTTGTTTTTTATGTGCCAAAGCCTAAATCGTTAGCTCTCATGTGCTGATTAGACAGCTGTTATTTCTAATGTGTTTATAATATACTTGTTAAGTCTAATGCATTAATGACATTTTATATGACATTGACTAAGTTATTTCTTTCGTTAACTTGACACATTGTCGTATGTATAATGTGTAAGTGATGGAGTCTATTATTCTCAAATCTACATGACGTAACAATGTCCTGGAGATATGTCTGTTTTGCTGTAGCCACTAGGGGGATTTCAAGCTCAAGGATACTTTATTGGGTTAATCGAATGTTTATTAAAATGGCAAGATATAAGATATTGCATTCATTATTATAACATTTATGCAAATAACACATATCAGTTATTTTTTTAAGGGGAACTCGTTTTGATAAAGCACTCATACATGACGAATTGGGAGAAAGTGTCGACATGATGCTACATAATCGGGCTAATGGTGTCTTAAAGCGTATCCCTGTGCATGAAGTTAGTCGTTTTCGAACAAAGCATTAAATTCTGTCTACGAAAATCCCGTTTGATATTACCTTTCCTTCATTTTGTAACTTTATGATCAATAATACTTATACTATGAAGGATTTTTTTATTTTCATCAATTGCAAAACAACAGCCTATTTTCCCTGTCTTGTTCGAAATGAAAATGTCATTGCATTTGTAGATAAATATATATGTACAATGTATGATGTTGACACCTATATATTTATGTTGACACCTGTATCATTGTTGACACATGTATGAATGTTGACACGTATACTTTGGTTGACACCTTTATTTTTATTGACACTTGTATTTTTATTGACATCTATATTGTTGTTGACACATGTTTGAGTGTTGACACATGCATTATTGATGATTCCTATTCTTTTGTTGACACCTTTATCATTGTTGACACCTGTATTATTGTTGACACCTGTATTATTGTTGACACATTTATCATTGTTGACACATTTATCATTGTAGACACCTGTATTATTGTTGACACCCCTATAATTGTTGACACCTGTAATACTATTGACACCTGTATACTTGTTGGCACCTGTATTTTTGCTGATTCCTATTCTTTTGTTGCCATCTGTATTATTGTTAATTCCGATACTTTTGTTGATACCTGTATTATTGTTGACACCTGTATTATTGTTGACACCTGTATTATTGCTGACACCTGTATTATTGTTGACACCTGTATTATTGTTGACACCCCTATCATTGTTGACACCTGTATCAATGTTGACACCTGTATCATCGTTGACACCTGTATTATTGTTGACACCCCTATAATTGTTGACACCTGTATTACTATTGACACCTGTATACTTGTTGACACCTGCATTTTTGCTGATTCCTATTCTTTTGTTGACATCTGTATCATTGTTAATTCCGATACTTTTGTTGGCACCTGTATTATTGTTGACACCTGTATTATGGTTGGCACCTGTATTATTGTTGACACCTACATTATTGTTGACACCTGTATTATCATTGACACCTGTATACTTGTTGACACCTGTATCGCTGTTGACACTTGTATCGTTGTTGACAGATGTATCGTTGTTGACACTTGTATCGTTGTTGACACCTGTATAATTGTTGACACCTGTATTATTTACAGTGAACTAATTCCACCGTTTGTTCCAGAGCTGCTAGATTCCGGTCACGACGCCGTAGTTCCATAGATCTGGAGACGAAGACTTACCAGCGAGATCAGATCCTCCGGGACAAGAGGAAGAGACTTATCAAGAGAAATACTATCGCTGACTTCTATAGATCGAGGGAGTCTCCCTCTTCTGACGGTACGTACTCTTTACCTGCATCCCTCTTCTGACGGTACGTACTGTTTACCTACATCCCTCTTCTGACGGTACGTACTGTTTACCTACATCCCTTTTCTGACGGTACGTACTATTTACCTACATCCCTCTTCTGACGGTACGTACTGTTTACCTACATCCCTCTTCTGACGGTACGTACTGTCACCCTGCACCCCTCTTCTGACGGTACGTACATATACTGTTTACCTACATCCCTCTTCTGACGGTACGTACATATACTGTTTACCTACATCCCTTTTCTGACGGTACGTACATATACTGTTTACCTACATCCCTCTTCTTCTTCTGACGGTACGTACTGTTGACCTACATCCCTCTTCTGACGGTACGTACTGTTTACCTACATCCCTCTTCTGACGGTACGTACTGTTTACCTACATCCCTCTTCTGACGGTACGTACTGTTTACCTACATTCCTTTTCTGACGGTACGTACTATTTACCTACATCCCTCTTCTGACGGTACGTACTGTTTACCTACATCCCTCTTCTGACGGTACGTACTGTTTACCTACATCCCTCTTCTGACGGTACGTACATATACTGTTTACCTACATCCCTCTTCTGACGGTACGTACTGTTGACCTACATGTACATCCCTCTTCTGACGGTACGTACTGTTTACCTACATCCCTCTTCTGACGGTACGTACTGTTTACCTGCATCCCTCTTCTGGCTGTACGTACTGTACATGCTTACCTACATCCCTCTTCTGACGGTACGTACTGTACATGTTTACCTACATCCCTCTTCTGACGGTACGTACTGTACATTTTTACCTACATTTCTCTTCTGACGGTACGTACTGTACATGTTTACCTACATCCCTCTTCTGACGGTACGTACTGTACATTTTTACCTACATTTCTCTTCTGACGGTACGTACTGTACATTTTTACCTACATTTCTCTTCTGACGGTACGTACTGTACATGTTTACCTACATCCCTCTTCTGACGGTACGTACTGTACATTTTTACCTACATTTCTCTTCTGGCTGTACGTACTGTACATGTTTACCTACATCCCTCTTCTGACGGTACGTACTGTACATGTTTACCTACATCCCTCTTCTGACGGTACGTACTGTACATGTTTACCTACATCCCTCTTCTGACGGTACGCACTGTACATTTTTACCTACATCCCATCTTCTGACGGTACGTACTGTCACCCTGCATTCCTTCTCAGATACACCCAAGTCTTATGGATGTGTTTTATAATGTTTCAATTGGTCCTCTTTTCTAATGGGTTGTGTCACTCTACATTTTGATTTCGTAAATCCCTTAAGTCTGCCTGGTCCATCTCCTAATGTGAAAACAATGTTAGCAGAATGAATTATCGCTGCTACTGGTCAAACACGTCGTTAACAAAGCATGTCAACATTCGTAGATGACGGTGGAGAACCGATATCTATGGTACTGTTTGTTCTGCTTCTCTCCTATACCTGTCACACTGTTAAAGCACCTCAATGTCAAATACATTACTGATGTAAAATAACCTCTGGGTCAGTATTGATCTTATCGCAAATGTATACCTCCCTATATACTGTAGGTTACTATAGTTTGAACATTGATATTTGATTACTAACATCCCACAGATTATAATCACATGAGTGCTGTATTTATCTGGTGACAAACCTGCCTAATTGAATGAACGTCAACAGATTTTTTTATTTGCTTTGATAATTAATTATTTATTTGACGAAGGATTTAACCACAATGTATTTGTTTGTGCTGGTGTGGTCAGCTACAATGTAGCTAGGATCCTACTGTCAACGGAGTATGCGTACAGCATATGCTGATCTGGTTAGCTAGGATCCCACTGCTATAAGTACTGTATGCATTGACGTGGTTACATGTAGCTGTAACTGTATAGGCTGATGTGGTTACATGTAGTTAGCTAGAATCCTACTATCCACGGAGTATAATTACAGTATATGCTGATGTGGTTACATGTAGCTAGCTAGAATCCTACTTTCCACAAAGTATAATCACAGTATATGCTGATGTGGTTACATGTAGCTAGCTAGAATCCTACTATCCACGGAGTATAATTACAGTATATGCTGATGCGGTTACATGAAGCTAGCTAGAATCCTTCTGTCCATGGAGTATAATTACAGTATATGCTGATGTGGTTAAATGTAGCTAGCTAGAATCCTTCTGTCCATGGAGTATAATTACAGTATATGCTGATGTGGTTACATGTAGCTAGCTAGAATCCTACTATCCACGGAGTATAATTACAGTATATGCTGATGCGGTTACATGAAGCTAGCTAGAATCCTTCTGTCCAGGGAGTATAATTACAGTATATGCTGATGTGGTAATATAGGATCCTACTGTCCACAAAATTAGTATAGCATATTTTGATGTGGTTAGCATGAATCCTACTCTCCATGGAGCACAAGTACAGTATATACTGAGCTAGCTACACTGTAACGACATTCCACTAGCGGTGTATGGTCAAAGTATGTTATGTTGAAGAGGTAATGGGCAAACAGATACAAATATCAGTGTCTCCTATGAAAGATAAATTTGTTAAAAATCATACTCTTAAGCTATTTAATCGATTTATATTCCCGCATGTGTGCGGATTTTAAACCTGATCTAATAAATCTGTACTAAGTATGACGACAGAAGGACAGATTTTATATTCTAAGATGTCATTGGATTCTATGATGGTCTTGTTTTGATAGTAATTCAACGGATCGATATAAAAAATGTTGTTTTATCGAAACGTGCAGGTGCGTTCCAACAACACTGGTGTTTATATTGCATTGTATGCCAGTTCACAATACAACACAGGGCCTGTTAACGCAGTTTTCGCGTAGAGTTATAAAGGAACATTAAGTATATGTTTGAATAATTTATTATAGAAAAGAAAAAAAACAGTTCTGTAATAATTCTTGTTAATCACCGTTACTCGCCCAGATTGAGATGCTAATGCATTGTTTTGTGTTAGGAATCCAGAGAACCTTGCTTAAACTCACTATACCCATCTGATGAGGGAATAGGTACCAACATATATGTCTGGGCAGGGAGTAAGGTGCCCAATATATCTGGACAGAGTGAGATTCTCTTTGTCACCTTTCAGGAATAAGGACTTCGAATATCTTTGATGATGGAGCAGCTAGGATTCAAAAATGTCTGATGCGGTAGCAAGGATCCCAATATTTCTGATGAGGGAGCGAGGATCCCAATATTTCTGATGAGGGAGCGAGGATCCCAATATTTCTGATGCGGTAGCAAGGATCCCAATATTTCTGATGAGGGAGCGAGGATCCACATATTTCTGATCAGGGAGCGATGATCCCAATATTTCTGATGAGGGAACAAGGATCCCAATATTTCTGATGAGGGAACAAGGATCCCATTATTTCTGATGAGGGAGCGATGATCCCAATATTTCTGATGAGGGAACAAGGATCCCATTATTTTTGATGAGGGAGCGAGGATCCCATTATTTCTGATGAGGGAGCGAGGATCCCATTATTTCTGATGAGGGAGCGAGGATCCCATTATTTCTGATGAGGGAGCGATGATCCCAATATTTCTGATGAGGGAGCGATGATCCCAATATTTCTGATGAGGGAACAAGGATCCCATTATTTCTGATGAGGGAGCGAGGATCCCATTATTTCTGATGGAGATAATAGATAAGAGAATACCGAAGCGTTAACAAAATCATAATCCAAACTCAAAATCGATTTAACCAGGGGCAAAACATGAACAAAGGGAAGGAACGAGGATCACAATATTTACATGTATGACGAGGAAGCGAAGATCCCAATATTTCTGATGAGGGAGCAAGGTTCCCATTATCTCTGATGAGGGAGCGAGGATCCCAATATTTCTGATGAAGGAGCAAGGTTCCCATTATCTCTGATGAGGGAGCGAGGATCCGATTATCTATGATAAAACACAATGCTGTTCTGTCAAATTGAATTCTGATGTTCATTTTATTTGGTCACTTAGTTGTATATTTGTTTTACAAATGTGAGTGGGTAAAATATCTGAATTGCAACACTCTGCAGAAGATATATTGATACATGTACACAATCATGTACGAAACGATTCCATAAAACTGAATTAGCATGACGTATTTGTCGGCTACACTTCTAAAAGCCGGATTGTTCTTACGTCAACGATTAGGTACCTCAGATTAAACATCTGTTATCTATTTAAGGGAACATTTAACGGAGTCCATTCTCCTCATTAACCAAATAAAGGCACAATCGACTCTCAATACCGAAATGATACACAATGTAAGTGGACAGCGTGGGATAATAAACTGAAAACATGAAGTATGCTAAGTGTGACTCATTTCATTTTAATGACGTTATTTGCAGTTTAAAAGAGTAGGAATAAACGGTACGCCTATATCCATTCTCTCCAATAAATGCATTTACTCTAGTCTATGTGGGTGGTGTAGTTTCCAATTGTGAAGGAAGTTGAGATAGTTTCACGTTTTCTATCAGATGCGTGAATGTTAAAGCTCGTGAAGGTAAATTTTGGCACGTTGTCAAATAGAGACCTACATCGGTCACCCGTATACTCAGTCATCCTAAATCGTACAATTTAGAATATTTGACCCATTTGTTCTTTATATAAGGATTGAAAGTCATTTTTTTAACTTTCATAGTGCTATGAAAGGTCAGCCGTTACATCAATATTGAATGAAGCCCGCTAGGCGACACATATGCAAACGCAGGTAATAAACTATTAATTGGAAAAATATCAATGAAGTTAAGCAATTGTTCTTTAGTAAAAATGTAAATATATGGATTGAAAGTCATTTTTTTAACTTTCATAGTGCCATGAAAGGTAAGCTGTTACATCCATATTGAATGAAGCCCGATAGGGCTTCATGTTAAATATGGATGTAACGGCTGACCTTTAATAGCACTATGAAAGTTAAAAAAATGACTTTCAATCCCTATATAGTTTTTGTAATAATGTCTAATTTCGTCCATGAGGGAGAAGACGCTGACTGTCCCGGACCACCTGTTACCATTATCTAGTACTGTACAAGGGACTCCATGTATATTTCCCCTCTTTGTTCATTTATTACCCATAGTTTTAATCAAGTTTGAGGTCAGATAATGGTTCTGTTGACGCCTCGATATTCTCTATTTCTTTTTAAAACAGGATTGTTGAAAATACATTTGAGAACAAAATACCTTTTGTGCAAATAAGTACATGGTTGCCATACTTCCACTCCTTTGGGTGCATTTTCAATATATAAAAAAAGAATTATATGAAATATGTTATTAGATAAAGGTTACATGCAACAATGGTATGATTTGATGTAAATTTAGAAATCTTTGCACGGAACGCAGTTATCCACTAAATCGATACTAATTTCATCGTTTTTCACAGCCGCGCACTTACAAAGTACGTGGGCCGTTCCCGAGGCTGATAGATTACGACATCAATATAATTTAGGTTACACTTCTCGTTTATGTGTACCGTGTATCACAATTGATTATCTGGGAAGATGTTAGAAGGAAACAGCTAGGACATTTTTCATGTATTCGGGATGCGAACTAGATTGAGATTAATAACAATTAGTACAGAGGGGTTCAACAGAGATCGATTAATTCCGTCCCGGAACTGGTGACTTAGGAAAAACAAAATTACACAACCACAAGGCGACCAGTGGTTGTGTAGGATGTTTGGGAGTTGTTATGCTTTCTAGCAACCATTACTGTACAGACGAGAAAGCATACGATACACAGTCATTGATTTCGGCATAGTTTGAATTCCTCAAAATCAACTTTCCAGACATTTGTAAAGACTGTATTGTCATTAATGAGGTATTAACTTGTTAACTGTATACGGTTTAATTACTTTTATTCTTTTATGTTTGATCCAATGTTTATCATTAATATAATTAACATCTAATACTTTTACATATAGTAAAATATGTCTCACAGTGGGCCTAACAATACATTATATCAACTGATTAATTTTATTATCTTCTCATTGTGGAAGCGACAGTCAAGGTTCATACCTATAGTTGGCTCCCCTGCATGACCTCTCCTATATTAAACAAAGATTTGATATAATTTTACATTTCAAGAACACAACAGCCAATATACGAGGGGTGTTCCATAAATAATGTCATCTGTGCTTTATTTCGCAGAAATCGTGCAATTTATGCACAAAACCACCTCGTGTCGACTGAGTGATCACTGGCTCGTGACACAGGTGAATATCTCGTCCACACGTTCACTGGCCTCGGTACAGTGTACATCGTTTCATAGCCTATTCGATAGACTAGACACAAAATGACAGGAACACAAGCTGTAAATGTTGTTGAAATTAAGGCCTATATAAAAGGTAGGTCATTACTTGGCATAAAGGCTGTAGATATTCACCGCGAGGTGTGTGACATTTATGGGGAGGGCCAAATGTCTCACAGGACTGTTTGTAGGTGGGTAGGTAAATTTAGTGCTGGGCAGCAGCAACTGAAAGATGCTACTCACCCAGGTGGTCCTGCAACAACTACGACCAAAGGTAACATAGAAAATAATCCGAAATATCCTCCAAATTGATGCTCGATTCACCGTAAGACAATTGGCTCGAATGACAAACTTGTCGTTAGCAAGAGTTCATGCAATTTTGAAGAAACACCTAAAAGTTAGAAAGATAAATGCAAGATGGATACCCCATTTGTTAACGGATGGGCAAAAGAAGACGCGTGTAACAATTGCAAAAAAACTTCTCAAAATGTACCCAAAATATAGTAAAAAGGCTTTTGATAATATAGTCACTAGTGATGAGACCTGGGTGTATTATTTTGAACCAAAGCGGAACGTTGCCAACCGAATATGGGCCACTAAAATTGCTAGACGCCCAAGTATTGCCAAACGAATACGAACGGTAAAGAAGGTTTTGTATGCTATTTTTTTCACTAATAAGGGTCCAGCTATTCAAATCCCGGTGCCAAAAGGCAGAACGGTCACAGGCAAGTTCTATAAAAACGTTGTTCTGAGAAAGTTGAAGAACTACTACAAAAGTCGCCGCCCCAAAACAGGACTTAAGTATGTCCAACTTTTGCATGATAATGCACCCGCTCGTACATGTACGAAATATTTTACCTTACTTTGTACATTCGTTATCAGGAACAATTTAACCTCCCCTACCTCAGCAACAATACTAAGATATGCCATATCATAATGGTAGTTTCTGCTGTGTAGTGTGGGGGCTAGTGATCGGATTGGAGTGTTCCTATGACATCCAGGCAAATAGCCCTGTAGCTGCCCTGTACATCCCTCATATTCGTCACTGCACGGCGTTACTATAATCTTAATGTTTGATCTCAATTCTTGACCAGAGTGCTGCTCCCTATCGATACTTACACCCTTACATGTTATAAAATGTTTGTGACTATTCCTATTACTTGACTAATCACAGTGCGTTTCGTTACAAATTACAGAAAATCAATTCTACATATAATTCATTTCAAGACACTATACCATGGGGCGACATCCACGTTTTGTAAAATGCATGCGATACGATAGAAAAAGCTCAACATCAACAAATCAGCATCATGAACTTGGGCGGCTCTCATTGATCATAGCTGATAAATGTTAAGTACCAAACAGGCAAACTACCAGAAAAGGAAATACTCCTACACGATATCAGTATATAATCCTGTTCATCAACCGATTCGAACCCCATAGTCCTCAGGGTTGTCAACAACACGAAAACGCTCCAGTTTAGAACGGTCTGGCTCCACGCAGACCCCTAACAAAATGTCCGGTTGAACATGTTTAATTCTCAATACAAAATAACATTCAAAAAATATTTTGTATTTCATTATAAAGAAACCAATATAATCTGTAGAAGACTTCGGAAAAGAATTGGCTGAGTTAGATTCAAAATCATTAGATCAATCTTAAATGATGGAACGCTAAATAAAAAACCCACATCAACACCAGAACAAATCAAGAACATAATACCTGTTGAGCCAAATGTCTAAACCACACAGAACAATTTGCTCACAAGGCTTGTATATGTCAGCATAATCTGCGCAAACGATATTCCATAACCTGAATACGGACTGACCAAGTCCTGTTTAATAACGTTAACAATCTACCTATATTCGAGTGCCAAACACACAGTAATGGCGCTACTGTTTACTGTCGCCTAGTACCCACTAATGGTAGGTATGTAGATCTGCCAGGCTTGTACTGGATAATAAACCTTCACAATAGTCATGTTATTGTTGTTTCAGTACATTCCCCACCCAACAAAACCATAATAAAAAAACTTCCCACAACTATTCTTAGTCTCAGATAGGGTAACGCTGTCATATTTCACACCAAACTTAAGGAACGTCTTTGTTCGCGACTACAAGAGATTTCTGCTCAAACACGATAAACGGAAATGTACATTTTTATGGATTTAAATCGTTTGGGGTAAATGCTTGTAAAACACACCAAAAGCCACGACAAAGGAAAATTATGGATATCATTAAGTTCCAAGAGATGATAAAGTTCCCAGCGAACAGCATTTTTGTGGAATTCGCTGTTAAGAATATCCAGCCTACAATGTAAGTAAACACTACTACTAAATGAAAATAAAATTGCGCTCCTTTTCTGACAGACTTCTTCTGTTCATTTCCATGTAAAACCGAGTTAATTGACGAGTTTATCAAGGCTTGTATCAAACGTGAGCGAAAATCCTCCAATTTCACATTCAGATATATCAACGAAATGCCGTCTTTCAATTATTCAAAATGTATTCCACACTGTAATCATCCTGCTAATATATATTTACTAAACTTGAAACATATTTGCCTACAATACATGCATAACCAATAGAGACGGCTTACTATTTGGCTGTGAGATCAACGGTACGATTTTAAATAAGATATGATCGTGAACTTTCTCTATTTTGTTAGTATCACCCCTGCTTTCTTAAATACGGTGCTTACACATTGACAATTAATCAATTACATGATGGAAAAATGCAATTTACTTGTAGGAGGGTCGACTTGTTTGATTCAGTCATCTCTTCCGGTAGTCTCCATTTGCAAGCATTTATTTTTATTTACATTTGACCCTTATTTACACAACATCGATCATACAAAAAGCGTTAACCACTCTAGTCCTATATTCATTGTACTTTCAAGGGTCACAATAACAATATCAATATTTTCTCTGTTTTACCGAGTTTTATCGAGTTTTACCGAGTTTTATCGATTGCCATTTGGAAATATTGTTTTGTTAACGCTTTTTTACGATCGGTACATAATTATGTTTCTGAGGAGTGCCAACGCCAACAATAAACTTACAACCTAACAAACGGGCCATCATTTTTGTCACTCAAGATATGAAATTGATCTACATCCCTTGGAAGCGCCAATGTAGACAGGTTACTTGTAGGACAGTATAAGATCGAGACCAATTAAGTCACTGTAAACAACTGTTACATAAACATCGTTTTTGTTCATGAACCATTGGCAACAGCAACACATGAAATATATCGCTGAATACTTCATTATTAGTATGAATTTACGCTCAATTAGCAATGAATATGCCCGTACCACAATGAACAAAACACATAGAAATAATCTACAATGGTCGGACCTAGTTTCAGTTTAGGTCGGATCACTTATTATTGTTTTTCACTTGGAAATGAAAACGTGAAAGAAATAGTTTACATGATGCATCACTCAATCGATTCAGATTTAAAATAGCTGATTACCATTTTACCATATATACTTCATTGGGAAGATGAAAATTAAAAACTGGACGCTAGGTACATTGTACTCGAATAGAAGGCAGCATATTCAACAAATACCAATATAATGTATATGCAACATGTAAAACGATCTACAAAAGTATACTGAATCTCCTGGGTATGCCATCACAAGACACTTTAAAATGGGGTTATGTTTGTGCTGATTAGAACATGGCAGATATTGTACCAGTGGGTTAAGTTAATTCAAACAAATAATAGGCAATTAAATGTATGAAAAACTTTTGTGAGACCATGAAGTGATACGATATATATTGTTTAGCTTAATCGGGCTTACTCGTTTAATACATGTAAGAGATAAACTGAAGAAATAGTCTCCCAGATAAACCAGATTTGGGAAAGGTGTAGTTAATTAATGTAGCAAATAAATAATGCACTACTCCTTTGGAGACGAACAACCGACAGATATAATTTTAAATATAAACAGAGAAAAGTCATTTTTACCAGCACAATTCTTCTAGAATCAATAGAGAAATACACACTAAATTATCACAATTAGTGTCAACATTAGTATACTACATAACATGCACTAATCACTGGAAACAAAAATGATAATAAAATGCATTAAAACATTTCATTTGTATACATCTTCTTTACACCCTTTTGCCATTTTTCAGTTTTAATATTTACCCGTGGTATTTAAGAGCAGAAAGCAGGAAAACCTTATGAGTTGGCATTCGAATGAGAACATACTTTGCCCTACTTTTGGCTGACTTGTTTTTGTTTGCATACGAAGCTCAATTTGTCGAGGGGCTTATAAGGAAGGGTAACAAAACCCTTGTCAAATCTTTTAATTTCACTTTCAGGTTAATCGAGGATGTGTTGTCTATAAACAACAAGAAGTTTGCTGTTCTAGTCGATCGTATATACACTACTGAACTTGAAATTAATGACGCAAGAGACTCTCCTACATAAGCTTCCTTCCTCGTTCTTTACCTAAACTATGACCAACACGGGCTGCTTACTTCTAAGCTTTATGATAAACATGACGATTTCGATTTTGCGATCGTGAACTTTCCCTTCTTGATAGTAACACCCATGCTTCCCCATCCTGTCGGGTTTACATGTTGCAGTTGATTCGTTATTCTAGGGCTTGCTCTGGATATTGAGACTTTCGCGATGTCAGCTGCTGACGAACAAACTAACGGCACATGGATTCGAGAGATGCAGTTGTTGTAGACTATGGGCAAATTTAATGGTCGCAATCTTGGTCTCATTGAGAAATATTCTGTATATTTGTGTGATATGAAAATGGACTTTTTGAGTATGCTCATAAGTGTGCTCCCTTGTTGTGATTGACAATGATGACTCGGTTTTCACTTTGAGAACATGATTTATTGAAACCTCAACCATAACTAGTATTTCATATAAAACAATGCCAAGTTAATTTACAGCTTCAGTCTCGGAAACCTTCATTCTGATAACACTCACCATGAACTTTAGCGTTAAGCTGCATTCTGTTTCGAATTATTGAAAATATAAACCCCAACTGCAGTACAAAAACAAAAAACAAAAAAAAAAACTATTTTGAAAAAAAACCCAGTTAAATGCTTATGTTTACATTTCATCTGTCTTACCATAATCGAAAACATAATTACAACCGCAATTTAAACTAAATGTACACAAAATTTACCAGACGTTCTGTATTGTGCAATCGGCAGACCAGCCTATTGGCCTATTGGCGCTTGCTCCGTTTCAAGCGACGGAAACTTTTCACGTGCTTACTCCTGTAACCGAGACCTTGAAACATAACAGCTTCCATAAAAATGATTTGATCATGAATTAGCTGGAATTTTTCCCTCTTTTGCACTGTTCTGTTCTAAATGACCTTCGAATAACAATTGAAGTAATTGCCGTTATAAATGACATCGTGTATTTATGATATCACGCGGCGGAGGCATATCCGTCGGTAGACGGCTGATATATAACATTGTGTTGTACAAGAAGACGAATGCATACAGTTTATGGTCGACTTCACTGATGATAGATGGACTGATCGTCATTCTCTCTATAATAATTTTAACATTATTTCGGACGAAAGGCCTACTGCACCTTTCCGATAATCAGGGAGTGGGACCCCCTACACGTCGGACAGTGAGTGATTTAAAGCTCATGCAATATGTGCCTGTGGTGACGACGTTTCATTTTGAATGTTTCGAAAAGTTCTTTCGATTTTTTCCAAAAAGTGATACAATGCTGTTCTTTAATGCAAGTGAATTAAGCCAAGACGGTATCTGTTACTTCATGTCCAAAGGAGATTTAGACTTGTTATAATATTGATACTCATCTCACATTCGTTTTCACTCTTGTTTCGGTTCATAGCCCTATGGACCGAAATGGAACATACTAGGTTGATGTATATAGATAGACTGCAGCACAAATGTTAATAATGTGTTTTGTAATGGGATGCAGTAAGTACATTGCTGTCATAATATGTGTTTTCAATAGATTTTTCAGTTTTGAAATATGAAAAATCAATGTTTAACCTTACACTCAAATTTGCCGTATGACCTTGCAATACCTTTGCTGTTCCTATTGTATCTAGAACAATAGAATGAGCAGTTTTATATCTAGTGTAATTAGATACACGGTACAACAGTCAAAGAGGCTTGGCCTATATAACTGGGAAACTGTTTTATGGTGCGAATTGTACTATTCCCTCTTGGGAACCATCGTTTGTTTGAGAAGAAAAGAGATCAATATTTGACACAAGCTGGTGCTAGAGTAACCTTTAATCTATGGTTTTGACAGCCTACTCCATTAACTTGTATTGTTAAGTCGGTGTAAGCACCATTTAGTCTACAATACCTAGTATCGTTAATGTTTATTCTCCCATTATCACAAAAAAGCCGTTACACATCCTACGCAAATCCACCATTTACAAATACTGGACGCAGCTTTATATTGAGGGAGCTCATTATCATATTGTAGAAGGCTCTAAAACCTGTAAAATAGGTTGCTGTTTACATGTCACAGTAAATTCCTTATTGTAGGGCTTGCTCTAAATATCGAGATTTTCGTGATAGATGTCGGCTGCTAACAAACAAACGCACGGCATAGGGATTCGAGAGATGTAGGTTGATGAAGAACTATGGGCAAGTTTTATGGTCACCATCTCAGTTTCATTGAGACATATTCTGTATCCTTGTATGATTGTATGAGAGTGAACTGTATCCTTGTATGATTGTATGAGAATGAACGGCGTTGACTATGTTTATTAGTGTGCTTAGCTGTTGTGATTGGAAATGCTTCCTCAGTTTTTTCTTTTCTTGACTTAGATATACATGGCGGTTGTAGTCGATGAAACAGAAAACGCTTACGCTTCTGGAATATCTGGTCTTATCTTCTGGTACTTTTTTAATGGTCCCCATGTAAATCTTTCCTTTGTTCATCAATTTCAGTGTCTAGGTTAATCGATTTTGAATTTGGATAATAATTTTGATAGAAATTTCACATAATTATGACATCGTTAATTTAATTGGCTCGTGATCGAAGGGTTGCGAGTCCGAGTCCCGGTCACGGCACTTGTATTGTATCCTTCAGCAAGATACTTTACACCTATTGTTCCAGTCTACTCAGCTGTAAATGAGTACGTGGTTGTGCAGTGATAGAAATTGCAGAATGCAAGCTGTGAGCGCAGAATTGGCAACACCGGCTGTATGCTCCCCAGGGAGTTGAGAATGATATTGACTGGTTGCTAATGCCCTATTACCACGGATAATAATTTGTGAACTGCTTTGAGGTGACATTTAAGCTGTGATAAAGCGGTATATAGGAACCTCGAATTATGATTATTATTATTAGTCTTTCCATCCGATTTATGATTACGATTATTATAATAAGTACTGATTATATAAAAAAAAAAGAACCAAAAACTCAAAAACAAGATACTGGATCACAAGCTGAACAAAAACAAGGAGCAATAATTGTGCGAGTGGTCTGGACCCAAGATATTTTCTTGACAGTCTTACCTAAGTGGCGTTTTAGTTTGGTAAATAGTGAGGAACCGTTTTTGATAAATATAAAGCTACGAACTAACGATGAATGACTCCATTCACTTGTACAACCTAACATGTAGTCAGTGTCCTCCTACTCAATTCATTGTTATGACCTAACCAGTTTAATGCTACCCTGTTGACTGGTTCAAGTTAACGTGTACTACGCAAATATGACCACTGCTCCATTCACTATTAAAGCCACAACTCTATTTGAGTCATGTATCTCTGTTCTCCGCCACACCCAACCCTCCGATGGTAATAACCAACAAGCATTGCTTGTCCACAACGCACTTACAATGACGTTAACGTGTACTATGCAAATATGACCACTGCTCTATTAAAGCCGAACATGTATCTCATAACTCTATTATAAGTCATGTATATCTGTTCACAACTTTATCCACTAGTTCAACTGTATACGCTGAACATAACCTGGTTCAGAGTTACGAACGTGGCAAGGTAGCTTTACTTACTGTTACGAGCTAAACCTCTGCTTACTGTAACAATCCTACATGTGTCACGTAACTTTACTGTTACGAGTAAACATAATTAACGTAGCTTTCTGTTCTTTGCAACACATTAGTTTCAAAAGACTGTGTTCACTGTAACGAACTAACCTGTGCCGCATTATATTATCACTATTACGAGCCAACTTGTGCCATGTAACTCTATTGACTGTTACGAGTATGCATGTTTCACATATAAATCTGTTCACTGAGATTACGTGTCCAACGAAACCCTTTTAACTTTACGCTAACTTGGATTATTGGCCGATTTCTGCTACAATACATGTTTTATAACGTCCCTCTTAAAACATACTTCAAACATAGTGTACGATTATACCATAGTTGTTTACTCTTAGATTTAATGAATAAGTATCCAACAATAATCTGTGATTTTTAGATAATCTGGCAAAATGTCTTGAACTTGAAAACAAATTCCTGTACAGCCAATATTGTCTATCTATAGTTATTTCCTGAAAGTGTCAATATAAGTGAAACTACTACCGAAACCATTCAGTTCCTTTTCTTTGGTCAATTTAAACTCAATAACTCATATTTGCATTTGAATGGTATTGCTGCTATGCCCTTTTTGATAGCGTTGTCGTTGATGGGACTTTGAAGGGAACTTGATAATCATGCATTAGCGCGGATTATGAGTTTTGCTTGCAAATCTATGTCATGCAAATAAATCATAACTATCACATACAAACAATTCAGAATAAGCAACAACAACAACAACAAAATCAGTGTTTCATACAACGTTCGTTGAAAATACAAAATGTAGTTGAACAATATCTATATTCAAATCAAAGTCTGTATTATATTTTGTACATTTATAAACGTAAATCCCTCTGTCTACCTGTAATACTAGAGTACATTGGGATGAAATGGCGCGCTACGTTTTTGACAGCTGACTTCTCTAACTCGCCCTATTTTGGGTAGTGAGCTAATTTCAACGGTCAGAACACCGACACTCGACTATTGTACTCTTTGCTTGACAAAGGCAACAGACGTTTTCGAAAGCTCGCAAATTAAGTTTTCAATTCCTGTTTGTGTACAAAACAAACTCAGTATATATAAACGTAAGGGATTTGCATACTGATGGAATATGTACTCAGTTTATTTTTTTCATTGCAGATAACAAGAAAGGACGCCCGACGACATTCTCTTTTAGAAGGCTGGTATGTATATGTTATTACTTATTCTTTACACACTTGCATTTATTAAGCAGCATCCGATTTACATGTCAAAATAATCTTGTTTCTATGATTCACTTTTCTACAAAACTAGGATATTGACCTTTTCAAGGACTAGAGTATTCACCTTTTCAGGACTAAATACTTCATCTGTCTACAAGACAAGAGTATTCACCTTTCTACATGATTCGGGTATTTATTTTTTGTACAGGACTAGAGTGATTGTCGTTCCGTACTGTAAAAGCCAATATATTCGCGCGTGGATTTTTTCGCTTAATCAGCCCCCAAACTGTTCGCGATGTGGAAATGTTCGCGCTGCAGTAATGCTGTTTTGCATTGTATACCTATAATACTATTACAGACAGTAGCGTTTGAATATTGTTGAATATGTTCGCGTGTGGATATTTTCGCGGAGATTTCATACCAGCGAAATAAGCGAAAAATTCCACACCGCGAAAAAAATCACTTGTACAGTATTCACCATCGTACATAACCAGAGTATTAACCTCCCTATAAATCTACCGTATTCACATTTAATCACCTTTCTTAATGGAGTAATCAACATTCAGATTTAACTAGTTTAAACTGTAATTCTCTTAATATGGTTAGAAGGATCCCTAACTGCGAGGTCAGAATACCCAAAGTCCCCTTTTCACACTGGTAGATGGCAAATAGTTATCATTTTATTGTTTGATTTCCTTCTAATAATCTCTAATAGTCCACGTTTTGTTAACGGATATGGCGAGGATGATTCCCTGTGGTATTGGTGTGTTTTAGTATTCAGCAACACAATTCAGTAGAATGATGATTTGTAAAAAGAAAATGACTTTTCTTTCAATCGAGGGCATCTTGTAAGGTCTGGTTTCGCAATTCTATCTTTATATCTGCAATATAGACACCACAGAATTAGTTTTAATGTTCCATGCCTACAAACACCGCAAAACTCCTCAAGGGTTTCTTTCATAGATTGAAGTTGATATTACACCACAATCGAGGTTCAGAACCATATTATATAACAGTATAACGTTAAGACTAAGACAATGTCCAATTAGACACTAGCCACATGTAATATTTCTGGAGATTACAAATGAACATTTTTTGGGGTCGATAGGTTTAATTAGATACTGAAAAATCTAAACTGTATAATATTATGGAATAAAAACTGTTTTGCAATAAAGACAAAGAGTTTCATTTATCGTGCATGCACGCAGGTGATTCTTATATCAAATATGAATACAATGATTTACGTCACAGGCTATTAAAGGAAGCTCGGAACTCAATCACTATGAAAAGAAGTCGCATTTCCTCGGCGAAAGTGGTTTGGTTACAAGGGAAATGATGATAGATCGTGTTTATTACTTTCGCCGTAGGTAACTATGTATTATGGAAGTAATTCCAAAGCAGAGGAAATGCCGAACACAGACCAGGGCCCGTATTTATGAAACCGTTCTCATGCTCAAGCATGGATTTCGTGCTCAAGCCTTATTTCTTGTTCTAGCTATAAATTATTTAAAAAATCTAACTTTGTCAAAGTTTTGGAAAACATTTTAAGAGACATGAAGCCAAAGGCTGTTTTCAATATTTACATTGACTTTTTGACTCTTTGACATGATTAAAGAGAGTTTCATGGAAGCTGACTCGAGCAAAGAATCCATACCCGAGCATGAGAACGGTGTCATGAATATGGGCTCTGATCTTTATAAGATGACACCGAGAACACAACTCTTGTTGTGACTCAAAAATCTTTCACTGAAGCCATTAATGTATTGTACTGTCCTCAGTTGGCATTCTTATTGCCTATGAATGCCAACTGAGAGCAGTTTAACGCTTACATTTACAAATTTTAGAATCTGTTCATCCCTTAAAAAATCAATGTTTATGCCCCGCTATGAAAGGGGGCATATAGTGCTACCCATGTACGTCCTGTCCCGTCGTGTCGCGTCCCGTTCCATGGTAACATAACCACCTTATCTAAATAACTACTGATCCGATTGTCATCAAACTTAGCATACGTAATAAGCATAAAGAACTTATTTCATATGGGGGCATTTATGTCTCACAGACAATTCTAGTTTTCAATACTATTTTATTTCTAAGCCTTTAGTTCAAAGGATGTATCGATCGGGTAGGCTTGTTCACTGAATAGAACAGCCATCGCCTGGGGATGGTCAGTGGTTTCCAGCATACAAATGTAGCAGTTATGACGTTTTAATAATGATGACAACAATCGGTATGAATGCCAACTGAAATTGGTTGGGTTATACATGTATAGTGACAATGCCACGCAATGGTAAATATTAAGTAATAAGTAAGAAATATGAGAATTTTTTTCTTAAACGAAATAACGTGACCAGAGGAAACAGGATGTTATTCCTATACGCGTCTTGGTTATAGTATAAAGAACAAATCTCCAACACAGTTTCAATGTAACGAAACGACCATGTTAATTGTTTTTTACGTAAACATATTATGATATATTTGAATTGGTATACTCAACAATGATGTGACTGCGGGCTATTTCTGAGTTAGTGTGTATTAACAACATACATAATCGTTATTGTTGAAGTAAACTGGAATTCCACCTAAATAAAATCTAAGTGCATACTACGTAAAATCTTGTGCAATCGCTTCTCCAGGGAATATATGATCCCATGTAAGCCAACAGAGCGCGCGTAAACATTTGTAAAAAATAATGGCACTTTACGCTAGATTGAGCTGGCATATGAGATAATGGATTTGGTTGTTTATTAATGCACAATGACTTTTATTTTGCAAAAAAAAACATAATAATGAAGTTGAACTAAAACTCTTGTAAATATAAAATATTTATTTGTAATAAATGTATATTTTATGTCTACTTGACCAAAAGTTGTTGACGCATTTTGTTATTAAGTATAGTTGAAGATTAATATCAGAAAGCCTCCTTTTATATGGGTACTTTATTACTGGTTTACTGCAATTCTTATTTAGTCCCATAACGAAGTGGGGACTTATTGGTTTTACGCCATTTCTATTAAGTCCCGCAAAAGAAGTGGGGGAATGGTTTTACTCCCTTCCGCTCAAATCTGGTATGTAGGTGTGTTAAAATTACGATTCAACAAAATCGCCACCGCTTCCAAGCCTCTGATTGATCGAAATTTAAATATTTTGGTGTGTACACGTACTTCAGCACTGTTCAAACCTAACTGCCGGGGTTTGGAGACTGTTGTAAAGGCCCCTCATTACAACTCGCACTTGATTTTATTTTTTTTTTTTCTGTTTCCTGAAGATAAAGACGAGGAGTAAAGAGGAGTTATCCAGACTTAGTGATGTCCTTACCAAACTGCCTCCATCTCAGTTCCAGGATAGCGATCTGGCTGCTTATAAGGTGTGTGGTCACAATATCCTCCAGAAAGGATGCGTCATATTGTCAATTTTACGAGATGAAAAAATCGTTTTTTTTTTTAATTTATAAATAAAATCAAATGTAGATATATAGAGGATATATAGCCTCCAATGTCATGTTCGATTCGATCAAGGGGAACAACTCATACAAAAGTTCCGATGTAACGTGAACAAATTACCCTGTGTAAAACTAACCACCATTGAAATCTACGACTGGTCACTTTCTCAAGGGCACGAATTACAGAAATATCGAGTGGGGTCATTTTTTCTACAGATGGCCATGTAAGATTTCTACTGTATTCACGGCAAAATCTTATATTTTCACTGCTCATCACAGTTTTTTTTAGATTTTGTTACCTCAACAAAACATATCCAATACAGCCATATTCAGTTACATGCAGACTCTTCAGACACTTATTTACTACTTTTTTACCAGTGAAATATCGCAAATTATTCATTTTATAGGTTTAGAGTGATGTGTTTTACTAGTTTCTAAGCGTATTCGGCCATTTGGAATGAATGAAAAATACATCGGCGAAGCCTCGGGTTTTACCAAATTTGAATTACCCTTGGATGGAATTTCCCAAACTTACACCTGGTCATGAAAGAGTTTTATATTATCGACGGTGTTTTATGATGAATGATGATACATCTTTGTGTATTGTAAGCAAATCTATACGGACCAATACAGATTGCCTAGGCAATGCCGTGTACATAAACAGATATGACAGTTCGCCAAAAGAACAGCTACATACACTATTTCTCTATATGTTGTACGTTCAGTTTCTGGTTTGTTTTTTGAAGTCCAAAAAAGCAAAAAGTAACAAAACTTTACTAAATATATACTGTACATAATTACATGTATATTCTAACTCCCCACATTTTCTTTTTTGATACTGTCTTGTTGGCCGATTTTACCTGCTACACGCGCAGGTTAATGGCCATTTTATGTTTTAACGAAATCAGTTGTACGTATACGTGTATAATGTATCCGTTTGTAGTGTTGATGTGATATTGTGTTGTATAATGTATCCGTTTGTAGTGTTGATGTGATATTGTGTTGTATAATGTATCCGTTTGTATTGATGGTGTGTTGTTGTGATGTTTAATTTCTACCACAATACCCTGTGTTATCCCACTCCCAGACCATTGTATAAACGTGCTGACAGTTGGATAAATATATGTTAAATACTACTAGAGAAATAAGACCTTCCGCACTTTTGATTGGTTGAGAAGTTGAACTTTGAACGGAAATCACGAGGTTAAATGCAAGGTGCTGATTGTTCACGTCGTCATCGATTATGAGGTCGTCACAATTTGGCGGGAACATATACGAGATGATGTGTTTTCGCGCAAATACCATCCGCGGTTTACAGAAAACAATACTGCCACTGCGACTTAATAGTATTGTAGTAGAAATAGGTCACACCACTCATGGTTATTGGATATGTTATTTATTTCACTATCACTCGTTAATTATTTTTTAAAGTTACAAAAGACACTCGCTAAAGCTCGTGTTTTTGTAACGTTTAACTCGAGTGAAATAAATTCCATATCCAACAACCACTCGTTGTGTAACCTCTATGTATCCGTTTGTAGTAATGGTATACTATTGTGGTGTATAATGTATCCGTGTGATTTTACATTTTGATATGTTGTGATACATATATATAAGGTATATACCTGTTGGGTGTAATACAAATTATGAGAAATAAGTTATGTTGTAATTTAAAAAAAGACATTTTAATGCTCTACTCTAGTCATCGGTGTTTTTTGCGACCTTACAATTTCAAGAAAAATTAACATAACACAATTAACGAAGATTCCGACTAATGACAAAATCAGGAGGAACTGGTGACGTCATGCAGATTCTCTTTGGCAAAAGTGCAAGATATAGACTGTTCTGCAAGAGTTAGCTTTAATTGTTGACTGATGCCGTTGCACGAAACATGCACTTTATCTGCATCGTCTTGCTGTGAAATCTTGTCTCTGTTTTTATCTTATCTCGGTTTATATCAACGAAATTAATGGCGCCGATCCTTTGAGGTGAAGTAATGGAGGAATTTACATTCATACAAAATTGTGCAACAAATGGCTTCCGTTGAGCTTCCTTTTTGATCAACTGCTTTAACAGTATGACACTGATATCCCGTGGACAGCTCAAAATCAATCAGGGACTTTGATGTTGTGATTAAAATCCAACATGAACCCTGTTCGTCAACAGTTGCACGGTATATAAGCTGGTAAACCAATCAGGGTTCTATCTGTAGGGTGTACATCTGGCAAACGACTCATTGCTGTGGTGCAGATTCAATGGTTGTGATGCGAACGTTATATAACGCAATGTCTGCCAGCTATTTTGTTTTCAGTACACATCATTACAAGTGTTTTCTCGTGGAGCGTTATCGTAAACTGTGTCAAAATGTCAGCCAAAAGACAATTATTCAGTCGCAGACTTGTGAAAACGTTTTTTGTTTGAGATTTTCTAAAAAATATTACTAAACGCACTTCTACACTTCAGAGGACACATGCTAAATCGCTTCTGATATATACCAGTAATAAACATATAAAACACACGGACACACCAATGAAAAAACAAGACAAATTTTGACTCGTGCCCTGTCCAGGCCTCGAACTTACGATCTATGGTACCAAATCGCCTAGCCAGAAATACCTGCGCCAACTTTAAATCCCCCAAAAAGGATGTTTCGATGTCGCAGTGAGAGATAGTCCGGTAATTTGACATGATGATAGTGGCAAATCGTCAATTACAGATGATGTAACGCAATGTATATACAGTATATACATGGAGTAGTATTATACAAATATTACACGTATTAAACACTGTACAATTACGACAGGAATGTTTAACATTCGGCTCCACAACACTAAGTGTATTTGATACATTGTATTTAATATTTAGACAAATAAAAGAAACATAAATGACAACGAAAGTCAATTTTTGACTCGTGCCCTTGCCCGGGCATCGCGTTCAGGATCTACGGTACCAAGTAGACATATGATATGTAATAATAAATACATATATTGAATAGAAAATATTTGAATACGCATGCTCTCTTATGATGATTTCTTTGTACGTTTTGCAATATGCACATACCATGAATTGAACAGTTTCCTTTTCGTTTGTGTTTGTAAAAGATCTTTTTGTATTTGTAGAATTGTCATTGGTCGGACCTTATAGTCAGTTCCGACAAGGAAAGGCAGCCCGTAAATGTACCCGAGAGTGAACGGAAGCGGCGCGAAGCTGTGTGGGAACTGTTTACTAGCGAGTGTGTTTTCCTGATAGACCACTTGATGGCGTTAAAACATGTAAGTCTTGTGTTTCTCTCACTTTCTGGAAGTAATCAATCGATACTGCACCATATTCAACGTAATCCTCACCCGATGTTCCCTACTATTAGCTCTTTAAACAAATCAGTTGCTAGCAGTCATCCGTTACATCATCACCGACAGCTCCCCGGTGTTATATCAGGTGTCAAAAGTGCAGTTGTGGAAGTACGAAGCTGTCGTCATTTCGAATTGAGATGCAATCACGGGATAAATCAGATTTGGTCTGTGAAGTATTGAATACCTGCGGAATCGTTAAAATTAATGACGAGATCCGAAACATGGCGACTGAACTTGGAAATTATCCACAGCAACAGAGGTTTTGGTATATATATCCATAAATAGTTTATAACAATATCAAAAAGCGGTTATCCCAGTATAACGGTAGCAGTTGCAGGAAATATGCATTATTAATGATAAAAATAGTTATAACAATAAAAAAATGTTATACAAGCCAGTATATATGGTGCTGATGATGTGATTATGTACTTCACGGTTTGATCCTAATTATAGTGCTAACGTGTATCATCAGGAATTTTAAAAGTGAAACCAAGTTCTAAATTGTAAAGTCAGCTTGTAATTTATGTAATGAAGTGTCAACTGACAGAACAAAATGCCATGGTGTTATTTGAATGTTAAGCTGAGGTGATTTATTTATCAATATGTGAATCATTTTATATCAATATCAAGTAAAGGCTTAATATTTAGGATTATTAATGGTTTTATCTAAATGTAAGCAGGTTAACATATACACGACAAGGTTCTTAATAATGAATTAAGCGAAATATTAGTATCACGGTTTAATCTAATCGGTACATTGTAACTAAAATTGTTTTAGCATTTATGTCAATGTTATTGGTTATATCAAGGTTATAGATGATTAAAGATGACGTAATGGTGATATTTTCTAGCTATTAATGTGTGATAATTTGTAAATTGTGTTTATATCACGTAATAAGTGCACTGTTTACAAAACAACCATAATCCGTATTGAAAATCGGTTAAACTACGGCAAAATAAAAACAAAGAAAGATTTACACGTAGACCCTTGCAAAATAACAAGAAAATTAAACCAGGTGTTCCGAAAGAGTAAGCGTCTTTTTCTTTATAGACAACACTCTCCATTTAAATATTGGCCATATCCTCATAAATATGACATCCTCATAGTAAGAACTGAGGCACCATACTCAATCACCACTAGTAGACATACTTTTTAATTTTGAGCATACTCAAAAACGTCCAATAATAAATAAGAGAATACCGAAGCGTTAACAAAATCATAATCCCAACTCAAAATCGATTAAACCAGTGGCAAAATATGAACAAAGGAAAGATTAACATAGAGACCCTTGCAAAAGTACAAGAGAATAAAACCAGGTGTTCCAGAAGAGTAAGCCTCTTCAACCTCATACATGTATTATACATGGATACAGAATATTTTTCGTTGAGACTAAGATAGCAACCATAAAAACTACTCATAGTCTTCATCAACCTGCATCTCTTGAAACCCTGTGCCGTAGGTTTGTTCGTCAGCAGCCGACATCTTTCACGAAAATCTCGATATCCAAAGCAAGTCAAAGAATAACTTCGACATGTAAAAAAAACTATGTATTGAACTCAATATCACATTTTTTCTTGTAGTGTTTCTTGGAACCATTGAAGAAAGTTCAAGTAGAGGGTTTTCTGATGTACATCGAACCGCCGGAGATATTCTGTAACCTGGATGACTTGTGTTATGTAAGTTATCATATTGTGTTATTTCAAATCCCGAACATATTCTTGGATAGATACTCTGTGATTTGTGAGTCATTTTGCACCCGAAACCTTCAGAACAATATTACTTTGGTATAAAATAGACCGTACTTCGGATTTCGTTACAACAGCGCATTGTATGTACATATTATTATTGATGTGATTCACAAGGGCTTCAGCTCAGAGACATCTATCAATTCGCATGATAAACGAGCACAGTCTGTAATGTCAGATACATATATATATCTTGGCTATTTTGTTGCATACATGTACCTTCAATTTTTTCGCTTGATTCTTATCATATTCCCTGCAAAAACATTACTCATCGTGAGACGATGGTTATTGTAGCCATCATAATTGATGGAAAATCAAATTTCATCCATTGTTGTGGTAATAATTTTCTTTGCCTATATATATATAAACTCAATTGGTGACAAGCCAAGCTGTTTGCGAACAGGTTTTTCTGCGTCGGTTTTTACTTCATGCACATGTAGCTCCTGTACCAGAAACTAACTTCTAAACTCTTGTCAAAGCGTTTCCGCAGATACGTTTAATGTATGTGATAATCTGTTCTCTGAGTGTTTTCCCTAGCAGTGCTCACCTTAACTATACATCCAATACAAACCCATATGTTATCATAGTCGTCGTTATTTTAGCAATGAATGTTTAAGCAAATGTTGTTACAGTCCTATAACACACATTGGTACTGATGCCAATGTCAATAAAGCCCGTTAGTGATTTAGGTAAGTTTGTTAGTAATAATAGTGTGTAATAAAGGACTGTAACAATATTTACTTAAATGTTTATTACTTACACATACATTTTGATTAGACCATGTAATCCCACGTGCTTTTATCCGTTACCTTGTATTTCACAAACATTTAAAAAAAAAACAACAAAAGTCTAGCTCCTAAAAATCATAATAGATACATTTAATCATTATACTTTATCATATGAAAAAGCCAGAATCTCAGTGTTATCTTTACTTTACTAGATCCCACAGAAAATCTTCAAGGAAAATAATAGAGATTTCTGAATAATGATGAATAAGTAGGAAACTTTATTCCATCAGAATATACTCAATCAATTTATCTAATGTGTTAAAAATGGCCAAATCAAAAATCCATTTAAATTGTCTGTGACTTCCCTCAACAAATGTAAAACAGTAAAGCAAAAAACATAAAACTGTCATTACCATTTATTCTAAGCAATGTTTACACATATAAAGTAAATACGTTTGCACAACATCGGCTTGCGCTGGAAATATCAATAGAATGCATGAAGTGCAGAAACATGCGAGTAAAGGGAATCTGTTTAACGTAGATTCTAAGCTTAAACGAGGTATGCGGAAATTATGTCCAGGTGTTCTAGTGATTACAGTTTTTTTCGTGAACAATATTATTATGACAACATTAGTTTGCTAAGAAAACAACATGTTCAGCAAGCAGCTTCCCGCATATTTGTGTCGGTTTATCCGCACAATAATGATTTCGTGGTGGAAATACCCATACGGCAGGCAACACTTGCTTATCGAATTGAAAACGTATATTTCAGATTCATTTTTAAAAGTAGCCAGTTACGAAAACATCCATAGTGTCTCCTGAATATGGCCTTGAATAAAATACAGTGCTCTTTTCAACCTGTTTCCTGATAGATGTACAAACACCTTACTGATTTGTATCTGTCCTACAGGTATCCTACACATTTTGTAAAGACCTAATATCGGTGCTGACGAAAAACATGTCGAATACGGAGATATGGGAGACTAAACGTCTAGAAGAAGTTCTCGAACGGGTGAGTGATACCTCTTAAAGCTGACGAAGTAAGTAAAAAGCTTTCTGGTTTAGATTTAAAAAAAAGTACGGCAAAGCAAAATTTCAAACAGCTTCTGAGATGCCTCCTAACATGTTACTAAGGAATGACAGACATTTTAGTTTTTACCTTGCTTGGAAACGTTAGTCGGCTTCCCTGGGTATACAATGCATTCAACCCGTCTGACCGGTTTTCATTGTTGCAATGAAAGCACACGGCGACACTTTTATAGACCTAACAATCACATTCTTTCTGAAGTTTTTTTTTTCGAGCAGCATCTGAAGAACATGGGCATGGATATTGAAGAGGTTATTCGAAATTACACAATATGATCTATTTGACGAGCTGGATGACTTTTATACCCAGGGAGGCCGACTCTAGTTTCCATTCAAAACAAAAACTAAAATGTCTGTCATTTCTTTGTAACCTTTTAGAGGGCATCTCATAAACGTTCTGAAATTTTACTTTGCTTTCCTTAACAAGAAAGCGTTTGATTTGCATTGTCGACTTTAATATGAAAGGTAAAAACAAACAGGAATACATATGGCAGGTGATAATAGTAGGTTTATACACCACGGCACACGAACAATAAAAGAGGCAATAAAATAAGAGAATGTCAAAGTGTCATCAAAACCATAATCCGAACATGAAATCAATTAAACTTAGGGTTACACAGAGACACTTGAAAAAAGTACAAGATAATAAGACTAGGTATTCCATAGGGTAATAGCCTTCTGATTCATAGAGTACACACGTCGCAAAATTCTAGGTCATATCAAATCTCACGTCCTCAAAGAGGTCGATACAAAAAAGATACGAAACAATAAAGGTTGTCATACTTGACCAATATCATGAGGATGCTATTTTAGCTCACCTACCAAAAGGACTATTAAATATGTTTATAGCATCTTCAAACAACTTCCTGTAGTATGCTGGGAAATTCGAAATAACCAAATACGATTACTCTTAAATTGTAATACCATTCCTCTTTATATATATACATTTTATTTATTTAAAATCAATTATGAAACAAGTTATCCAACTTATATAAATCACTCTTGTTGTCCCGGATGTTAGCGCGCAAGGGGTCTTATTGTGGGAAGAAACTGGAGTACCCGGAGAAAATACAATCGTCTAAATAACCAAAATATCCAGGGTAAAGCTATTTGGCAGGAAGCAGGCTGGGATGAAAGGCTATTCAGATGAATGTCATTGTTTGCTTTTCAAGGTCACCAGAATCATATGTTTAAATCTTTTAAAATAATCCAACAGTTACATATTGCCTGTAGCTTTGTTCTTACTTCAGGATCTTGTTTCAGTGAAAATGCATTAATTATGACAACAACAATGCTTTCGCAAAATGTTTTAAGCCATAATATTTGCAAGAATATAATATTATAAAGATTTTACAGACTTTAGTAGATATGGAATATAAAGGATCTTAAACAAGTGTCGATGTAATATGAAATTTATTAAACGAGTTAGATAATCTAATATGTCACGAGCCTCTCCCTATGTCAGAGCAGGGGGAGATTTACCACACATATTGATGTTTGTTATTTTAGTTTGCCTGTCTGTCCGTGGAAGGGGAGGTTTACCACACATATTGATGTTTGTTATTTTAGTTTGCCTGTCTGTCCGTGGAAGGGGAGGTTTACCACACATATTGATGTTTGTTATTTTAGTTCGCCTGTCTGTCCGTGGAAGGGGAGACTTACCACACATATTGATGTTTGTTGTTTTAATTCGATATTCTGTCGCAGGAAGGGGAAGTTACCACACATATTGATGTTTGTTTGTTATTTTAGTTCGCCTGTCTGTCCGTGGAAGGGGCGACTTACAACACATATTGATGTTTGTTATTTTAATTCGATATTCTGTCGCAGGAAGGGGAGGTTTACCACACATATTGATGTTTGTTTGTTATTTTAGTTCGCTAGTCTGTCGGAGGAAGGGGAGGTTTACCACACGTATTGTCTCAACTACACCAAGGGACTGAACTATTTGGAAAAGTTGAAAAAGAACGATGACTACTGTGAATTCGAAAAGGTAACAATGGCATATCACGTCTATGGTGTACTTGCAGAAATAATCCATTCAGAAAATAAACAGTGTTTTTGTCAATCTTATCAGGGAACTTCAGAGAAATATTTAGAATATTTAGGTAATCTTTTTGAACTGTTCCTGGCCTGAATCCATTATTTTCTCATCTTGTTCATATCATTCTATATGACATGTATAGTAGCGATATATTATTAAAACACCTCCTACTGGTGGCCATTTGCAAGTGTGCTACTGACTTTCAGTGTGCGTACGGTTATACTAGATTTAAATTGGAAGATTGATACGGATTAATAGTGATAGAAAAACTACTGACCTCATTTGGTATAAGTATTAATATTAGCTGGTAATGGTGGCTACAGTTTATGTATATATACATGTACGATGGAATTAAATGGACCCCAATGCTTTTCAGAGACATATAAAGGTAAATACTAGTAATATAGGGAAAATAGAAAGTAGTTCATATATAGGAAAATGCTTAAAGCAGTTATAACGGAACAGATAATACAACGAAACGAACGAAAAATGTCCTGACCCCTCCATATGAATTCTTGTCAATTGAAAACGAGATTAATATGTCCTGAAGTCAAGTTGGTAATGTTTGCTTGTGGTGTATGTCACTGGTGAACGAATAAAGCGTTGCCATCGTTACATGTACTATTATTTGTTGTTTAAGCAGAACGTTTTATTTTGTACTGTACAGTAATGTATCTCGACTGTTTATCAGTGGTGTGAGCAGGACCCCCGATGTAACAGACTACAGCTGAATGACCTGTTGGTATCTCCAATGCAACACTGTACGAAACTGCCACTCCTCCTCGCCAATATACGCAAGTACACTCTGATCGAGGCGGACCGAGGACTGTTAGCGGCCGCCATTGGCAAACTCGAGGTCTCCTTACGTATGTCAATAATTACAACCTCTTATAAAACAAACAGATATCGATTGAATTATTGGTCGAATGTTCAGCCAAATCATTTTTGTGATTGGCTTGTACATACATATAATTAGAATTGCCTTCCCTAAATGACTTCATTTGGTATTTCTCTATGGCGCCGGCGATTTTACTGCTCCTTAATGATATCATCAACATGCGTCTCCATTACTGAACGGACGTGCTTCCTACATAATTACCCTAATTATGGAACTATGGGACAAAGTTAATGAGCTGACTAATTGTAGCTATGTGTTGTATTCCTAATGTTTGCATGGATACGTTACATCTTTAGATAGTTGCCATGCCGTTTTGCATTGGTAATATATACAACGTTTGCAAACAATTAAATAAAAGTATTCCTTCATCGGAATGTGTACTGCAAGTTTGTGTAATCAGCTTGTCAACTCAAAAGCCTAATGAGTTATCTATGCAGCTAGTATTTATCGATTTTTGAGTTCAATGACTGTAATTCCAAACCATGCAATATACAAATTAGAATTAATCTAGTATAAGATTAAATTAAACAACAAAAGCCTTAGGGGGGTAATGGTAATGATTTCACTTGTACCAGGAAGAAATAAAAATAAGAGAAATTAATCGGGAATATTCTGATCATTGATGTGACATGTGTAAACATGTCTTTTATTCTTATATTTAACATAGGGTACGTTAGACTGTCCAGAATTTTACCTGTCCCATCCTGCATCCGTATTAATATGTGTCGCCCATACTCTGTGTCGATTTGCAACTTTTTATATAAAGCAGCCATGCATGTTGCCCAATTTATTTGTCTCATGACAATAACAATGTATCGAAATTTAAATGGCTACAATATTTGTCGCCCATACCCTTTGTCCTATTTGTCACTCTTATGTCAGGCCGGCCCTTCTTTAAGATCAGATATCAATACGTTTCTTTTTGGATCACTGTTCACGTTGCCGTCTGCTGTAGCAGAGATAAGTGTCGTTATTTCCAAAGAAGTATATATCAAATAGTTACATAAAAGATTCATGAATATTGATTGTCATTAATCGATATTGATGAAGAAGCTGCGAGGATTGATGAAGATAGGGCCATAGCTTTTCTGGCTGTCGGACGCTGTGAAGAGGTCACACGTGAAACTGATTGATATCAAATTTTATGACAGATTCCTCGACGCTGAAGTTTATTCATTCTAGGAACTAAAGCCAGATTCGAGGTAGCAAACACAAGTAAAGAGTCTACTCTTAAACAATTTTAACTGATAGTTATTGAGAGCAATTGCGTTCAAAGTGATCCCCATTCAAAGTTTGTGTGATGATAGTGCTTTAAACAGATTTTGATTAAATAGATTCAAACAGTTTGTGGTGATAGTTATTATGAAATGAATTAGAAAATTCTGAAGCTTCAATAGAACCATAATTCGAACTCAAAATCGATAAGCTAGTGGCAAAAATAAACAAAGAAAATATTTACGTGTATAAATACAAAAGAACAAGATGTGTTTTCCGGGAGAGTTGGCGACGACTCCCGCCATGTACAATTTGGTCACTTCTAAGTAAATACCAAGTCCTCGAAATGAGAACAGAGTCATCATTGGCAATCACAAAAAGTAATCATACGAATGATCATACTCAAAAACGTCCTTCTTCATATTACACAAAGAATATTTCTGAATGAGACAAAGATGGCGACCCTACACCTTGCCAATAGTTCTGATCAAACTACATCTCTCGAATCCCTGTGTTGTCAGTTTGTTTGACAGCAGTCGGCATCGCTTACGAAAATTACGATATTTGGAGTAAGCTATTTGTTTAATCTGTCAGTGGTAAATCAATAAATCTATCAGGAGTGATTGATTGTAATAAATAATGTTTAAAACTCTCGGTGTTACATGATTTATGAGCTATAGGAAAGTGTCAGTGGATGTACTGATCACATTGATTAAGGCGTTTACCTGTCACTCATACTTGATAATGGCCATTAACTGCCCCTAGTAAATATATATTTGATATGAAGCTGTCTGTTATAAGCAAGCTGATAATTTATTAAATATGCATGTGTCATCAGAGCATTTTCTGTTGGTTAATAAAATGTTTTGCAACATCCCCAAAGGTCTGTTTGGTATGACATACAATTTTAGTTAGGGACATATTTTCTTTACTAGACTCAAATTAGGGGCTTAATATACTGTAATGGAGTAAACACTATATGCAATTAGTCTGTTCGATGTAGCATCAATAGTCAAATTATGATAAATAAGATCTTTGTTAGGAAAATGATCACCAATGCATTTATACATGTTTTAAAATCCTCTCTATAAAACAAGGTAATTATGTTGATCTACATATGTCGATACTGTATCATACACGAATATCACACGCAGCATGCATGTCGATATCATACACGAATATCACACACAGTATACATATTGATCTACATATGTCGATATCATACACGAATATCACACGCAGTATACTTGTTGATACAATTGCTTACTTTTTAAGCATATACACATAAATTCTAGTTCTGGTTTATATTGTTTTATGTAAGTCTTTCAGTCATCTTGAGTAATTCAAGGTCGTTCTTCTATGCATGTGTTGAGGAGGTTGATGTATTATCCTTCTCCGTAGTTCTGATGCCTTCTTTTTTACTGCCATCTCAGTGAGATACCATGCCAAAGGCACCCTTAACATACCCAACCTGGTCACTGACAAACAGCTCATTTAATGTTACAATGAGTAGAACCGCTGTTGATCTACATATGTCGATATCATACACGAATATCACACGCAGCATACGTGTTTATCTACATCTGTCGATATCATACCCGAATATCACACGCAGCATACATGCTGATATACACATGTCGATATCATACACAAATAGCACACGCAGTATACATGTTGATATGCATATGTCGATATCATACACAAATATCACACACAGTATACATGTTTATCTACATCTGTCGATATCATACCCGAATATCACACGCAGCATACATGCTGATATACACATGTCGATATCGTACACAAATAGCACACGCAGTATACATGTTGATATACATATGTCGATACCATACTCAAATATCATACGCAGCATACATGTTGATATGCATATGTCGATATCATACACAAATATCACACACAGTATACATGTTGATAAATTGTTTACTTTTAAAGCATATAAACATAAAATCTAGTTCTGTTTTATGTTAGTCTTTCTATCATCTTGAGTAATTCATGGACGTTCTTCTATGCATGTGTACAAGAGGAGGTTGATGCATTATCCTTCTCCGTAGTTCTGAAGACTTCGTTTTACTGCTACTTCAGTGAAATACCAAACCCGATCATATGACTCTGACAAACAGCTCAATTAATCTTACAATGAGTAGAACTGCTTTGCCTTAGCCAGATAATGATAATAGCAACAACCATTTTAAAGGCAAACCAACACAAACAAGCCAACATCGCGGTCATGCCAATGAAGCACCAAGAACAAATATACGTTGTAAGGATACAACGTGAACAGAAAATAAAAACAGTTTCAAATGTTTCAATAGGCGCAAAAGATTGCTTTATTGGAGATGCATGTTGATGAAGACTATGGAAAATGTTTGTGGTTGCCATCTTGGTCTCAACGAGAGCTCTTTTGTATCCTTGTATGGTGAAGGTCGACGTTTTAAATATGCACCTTCGAGTGCTCGCTTGTTGTGATTAAGAATGATGACTCGGTGCTCACTTTGAGGACTTGACGTTTACGTGGATGTGACAAAGATTAACATGGCGGGTTTCGTCGATGAAGCGGAAGACGCTTACTATTCCGGAACATTTAATTGGTCTTATTATATTGTATTTACCTAAGGGTATCGATGTCAATCTTTGCTTTGTTCATATTTTGCCCCTACTGCTATGGATTTTGTGATCGGATTATGGCTTGTTGAAGCGTCGGTAGTCTCTTACTTATTTTTTGAAAGGTTACAATTTACACAAATATCCAATTTCAACACTAATCGCCTCTTACCCTCTGCGAACATTTCTATTTTAATAAATTCCATGTAAAAATGCAGTTAAGATGCTGCCATGCATTGCTTTTTTATATACCTGAATATCTAATATAACGATACAAAAAAATGTTTGCTTCATATTTTTCACAATTTGTGTCCTGAACCAATCTAATTGATATTACAAAGCAATACGCTTCCACACAGTGCTTTCTTTATACTCAAATGCCTTATGTAACGATACGAAAATTTGTGTGATAAAACCAATTCAATTAAAATGTTTTTGCAAATTTATCATTATTCAGGAGAGCGCCAAGTTTTTATTAATGTTTGTTATAAATATTGTTTTTTACTTATAGAAAATTTGGAAGAGAAAATGCGTAAGGAACGAAATATACAACGTTTACAGGAAATCCAACAACAGCTGGTTTGGCCCTCTATATCCGACCTGGATCCAAAGGTTTACATTCCCGACGTACGTATACACCCCAGATGTTAGGTTTGTCAATATGTTTATTTCTGTTATGTTAATGTTATTTGTTTGGAATAGTTACAGTATGTTTCATGTACATTTTGACGTGTTTAGCAATCCTAATATGATTGCATTTCGATTTTGACGCTTATGTCTATATTAATATACCAACATAAATGTACAGATTTTTACAACAAAACAAAAACAAAAAAGCACGGGAATGGTTTGCACATAAAACGATCATAGCATAGCTTAGGGAACACCATTGCACCGTTAGAAATACATAATTTCAGTAATTAATTAGACGAAAAATTGTCATGATTTAAGGGTTAACTTGAATTTATTTTTTATGTTATGGAGGTATAACACAAAAAACCGGAGTGCACTCTAAATAAACATGATGTGAGTACACTCCGAGTTTTTGTGTTATAAATCCATAGCATAAAAAAGGGATTCAAGTTAGTACTTATGATTTAATCTGTACCCTGCAAGAAGTCCCTTTATTGATTTAGTCAATGTAAATGCTTGTTTCAAACAAGATCAAATTATTATGCAACATATCTTACGATGATAGCGCAGAACAGAGTTCCTTGACGTCATAAGTATTAGATTAACCATCAGATGAATGCATATCTTAATGGTGTTTCGTCATTTTGATTTGCTTTTAATTATTTATATTAACAGTTTCTAAAGTCAAGTCTTTCTATTCAACCTTGTACGAAGCTACTATCGTGTCCCAAAAGGCAACTCATGCACGAAGGATTGATGACATTAGTAGGTGCGTATTTCCCTGTTTCATAAGATAAGGGGGGTAACTCTCATCTCGTTAGGAAAATAATGTAATTCACCACAATAGAAGTACTTCCCCGTGATATATATTTATTCAGTGGTTTGTAAATGATGACATTTAGCAGGTGTGTATTTCCAAGCATCATAAGGTAAGAGAGGTAACTCTCATCTCGACAAAAAAATCATGTTATTCACCTAAACAGTAGTTGATACAGTGGTGTGTAAATAATGAAAATCAGCTTTAGAACAGGACAAAACATTTCGCCCTCCGTACCCACTAGATTTTATATTCTTTAAGTAGTTTCTTTTTCCCACCTTAGTTGATACAGTTTAGTGTATGCATTGTTTTATCAAGATATAATTTATATTTCTCAGAGGCGGCAAAGACGATAGATGTTCATTTGTTCCTGTTTGACGACATTTTGCTGATTACAAAAATAAAGAAATCTGTCAAGAAGGTAAATATTTGTATTTTAAGTGACATTGTAATGATAACAAAGAATCGGTAACAAAGGTTTAAGTGACATTCTAATGGTAACAAAGGTTTAAGTGACATTCTAATGGTAACAAAGGTTTAAGTGACATTCCAATGGTAACAAAGGTTTAAGTGACATTCCAATGGTAACAAAGGTTTAAGTGACATTGTAATGATAACAAAAGTTTAAGTGACATTGTAATCGTAACAAAGAATCGGTAACAAAAGTTTTAGTGACATTCTAATGGTAACAAAGGTTTAAGTGACATTCTAATGGTAACAAAAGTTTAAGCGACATTGTAATGGTAACAAAGAATCGGTAACAAAAGTTTAAGTGACATGCTAATGGTAACACAGAATCCGTAACGAAGGTTAGTATTGACGGAACCTGTAGTACTGAGTGTCCATGTAACGGACCAATATCTAGCAGATGATAATAAGTGAAGTGTTTATAGCCACTACTAAATAGAGGTCTCTGTCGCCTGTAAGGTTACAATAAACAGAAATAGTCTAGTTAGTATATGCGTAAATCGACACATAGTTCTCTTGGAACTGAAAAATTCGGTAATTTAAATATTTCTGGTAAGATCGGTGTTGCTCTTTCTCCTTTTGGTGGGCGTTAAGACGTGTAGCATCTGTATATTCTTACAAATAATGTGCATGTAGTCAAAAAGCACTATTCAAAATTTAGTCTAACGGCATATATTTGATATCATACAATATGTATGATCTGTTAAAGCAGGGGCTCATGCGTATATTATACATGTAGATGTAACGTGTATAGAAAAGCTGTAAATAACACATGCTTATCAGCAGATGCATGTCAATCCTTTTCAAATGAGCATTATGAAAAGGATTAAATGGAATAGGAGGTGGATGAGATCAACTTGTGTTAATCGATTTATTTTTCTGTAGAAGTTATATACAAGTATTTTTCCTATTAGGTCATTGAGAATTACACGTAAAATAACGTTGTAAATTTTGGTTTGTTCCGTTATGGGATTTAAGAATTCATTTACTAAATCATATCGTTCATACCCGCCACATTTGACTTTCCATGTTTAATGTTCATTTTATTTTTCAGAAACAAAATACCCCGGAAACGTTCAGTACCAGTGACTGTAACTCCTATACTGTACATCGTCAGCCCATAGCTTTAGACCGCCTCAGTGTACACGACGTCGGCATGTCGGAGGCATCAGGTAGGCATGGTGTAAATACAGGCAACGTAGACTGTTACATTGTAGAGCGTAATATGAAGATGGACGTTTTTGAGTATGCTAATTTGTGTGCTTATTTGTTGTGATTGACAATGATACTCGGTTCTCATTTTGAGAACTTGCTATTTACTTTGATGTGATCAATATTTACATGGCGGTTATCGTCGATAAAGCAGAGGATGCTTCACCCTTTTCAGGATCACCTGGTATTTTTCTCTTGTACTTTACAGGGATACTTTGTATCCATGTATATATTAAGCCCTAGTTTAATCGATTTTGAGTTCACATTATTGTTCTGTTGCCCTTCGGTATTCTCTTATTTTTGTTCTTATTCTGTGCTAAGATACATTTCATTTTTGGCATGATGGAAATGTTCTAGCTTTTACTTTGAATTAATACAAATTATATAAAATGGTATTTACACATAAAAGTGGTTCAAAAGGATCCTTGACTTGGTAAAGAATCGTATATGTTCGTTAATCGTGCGATATCGGTATACTTTTTATGGTCTTGTTTCTTTTTTTGAATTGCAGCAAACGGCCTAAAACACTGTATCGTCTTGGTCCACATCAGCAGATTCCAGCAGATTATAGGTGTATATACACTACAATCGACCAGCGAGTATGTTAAGGTGAGATCCGTTAAACAGTAATAATTCCTGTTTATCCTAAAAATGAAAAAAAAATCATTTGTACTATTTTGTCTATATATCATATGAAAAGGTTATATTTTACAACAGACAAACAATAAGAATAAATTAGCACAATTGTCCTTGGAAGGAACTGATATGAATTATAAAGTTTCTGCTTTCGCTACGTATTATTGTCCTTTAATTGTTGTTTCTTCGGATTATATTTGTTTTCATTTTTGTATCTGATATAATAACATACGTGTGAAATTGTTAATTATGTCGGTCTCATTAATAGGATTACTGGATGACAAAGCTTTGTGATGCTAAGAAGAAATACCATTCCTCCCCTCACGACAGCGGCGTAAATGGTCTCGTAGACTACAGCCAGCATATGCCAGCGACCAGTACCATGCCCACCGCTACCAATCATACACCAGGCGATATATCTCCGCGCAGGCTCAGACGTGCACGCATGCTCAGTCATCATAAAAAGAAGTCAGTCAGTATGGATACGGTTTTCATCACGTAGTGTGCATTTCAATCGGATCCTATAAATGTTCTTTATGCGTGTTGTTGTGCCGGGGAAGCAAACTTTATCTCATCCGGAAATTCAAGCAAAGTATCAAATTGTCTGTGATATTAAATGTCTATATTATAAATATCAAGCTACAAAAAGAACTGAAGTTGTTGTTTTCATTGTTCCATAGAGTTGACAGATAACACAAAACGTAAAACGAAACGATTTTTTTTCGCAAATGTTTATTGAATATAAATCGAGACCTGTGTACCTAAAAGGGATGTTGACTATTAGGCACGTATACGTTTCTATAAGTTTAGGGTGGCCCGGCACCATAGTGATATCATATAGACCGTCATAACATTATACTGGAAAATACAATATCATACAAAAACATTTCGAACAACATGTCATCAATATATTACACAATGATTTGGAGGTATAACATATAAATACAATCCGGCGCTGTATTGCAAATACATAATAGTCAATATACTAGCTCAACACAACCTTGTACAGACCAGGTATTTTGTCCACAACCCTGAACGCTCGGTCGTCGAAATGTATTTATCGGTAAATTGTTCCACTCTGTTTGGTAAAGGTGAATAGTCACATGGCATGTTAAAGTTGGTGAGTAGAGTACAAAGTCACAGGTACATTTTGTTCCTAATGCTTACCCGAAATGCCCTTTACCATTTCCTGATGTGAATACCACGAGACACTGAAGAGAACGTCTATAGCAGGGACATGGTCATCAATAACCAATACAAGTATATGATATGTGTATCACACAGACTGATCATCCGTGTTCTGATAGGGATTGTGTTTCAGAGTAAGCTTTTTTCTATATAAATATGGTGTGTATATCGAAGTTACCCTTTATCTGTGACTAAACATGATTTGTGGATCAAATAAGCTTTGTAACATCACTGTGGCTTGTGAATGCATCCTGTTAAATAACCCGGTCTTAATGTGGCGGAGGATGCCAAGTGAAATGTTTCTCATTTTTGCCATAAAAAAATAATAAGTATTCCCGCCGCAAACTGACCCTATTGCATCGCCTGAATATTTATACAATATTAATAAAACACAAAAGAGTAACGGACAGGAAAGTGGGTATCACATTGCGCCTATAATTTACATTGATAGATTATACTGATAAATGATATCACAAACACATGATGACATCACCACAAATATGAATTCAATTTACTGGAACTTCATTAGTTGGGACCTCGAATCTAGAAAACATTTGATATCTTAGAGGTAGCCATCGCAACCACACACAATCCAACACGCGAAACCATTGGTCAAGCACAATTACTTAATTTGGATCAACAATACATATCTGACATAGCGTTAACAAACGAACTCATGAATTGTCGCACAACATTACAGATTTCTGAAACGTTCTACAAAATACGCAGACCCGCCCTGAACGCAACAGACCTCCGAAGCGTCGTTCTTACTAATGACATTCCACTGTTATAAATGGTATATTTTTGGACATAGCAAAATATGATCCAAAATGTATGTGAATCAGTACAGATTGCTACGCAGTTACACATAATATAGGTGACTGAATGTGGTACAACTACATGTACGTACTCTCCGCACACTTCTGCTCTAAGTGAGGATCTTCACACCATCAGATATAACAGCACACCATAAAATATCACAAACACACCCAACGGAATTTCTCCAGTACCAATATCGAAAACACTTTGGAGTTCCTCAAACTACCATCCTCGCAAACGAATCGAGTAAATTTCCTCGCACCATCATTCTCACAAACACCTTGAGTGGATTTCCTAATACTACCATTCTCCATTCTCACAAACTCAATTCTCACAAACACAATTCTCACAAACACATTCTCACAAACACATTGTGCGGTAAACGTTACAATTACTACCTTGCCGTAAAACACAGCACAATACACTGGCTATCTCCATACTTGATTGGGTACAACAGTCACAAAGAAAATATTGAGGCAGTCCTATTTGTCTAAATTACTAAAGGCTATCAAATTAATCAAATGTAATAATGCTAAAATTTCGAATTCGTAAATATGAAAAATAATACCTTTTGATTAAAGAATTACCCTGCAGCAATATATCGACGAAAGTACGGTCTTTTCGGATTCTGGACTTTAAAATGACTCCATTCTAATAACGTTTCTGTTCTACTGCAAATAATAAAGTAATATAAAACATCCTTATACGGATTAAACTAATAACATTAACCGATACATCTTGAACACAATCATTAAATTGTTACTTATTCTATTCCAACATAAAAAGTAATGTCAATTAAATCATCAATGTATTCTTACTATACACAAACTTCTCATTAACATATTTTTTTTATTTTGAGCAATCTAATTTTGATCACACCTTATCAGGTGACTTAAATCTGTTCAATTTCGCCTTGACCATATATGACACTGCACTTTAACACAACGGCGGTGGGGGTGATTAATTACGACATAGCATCTGTAAAACCTATCATGACAGCGATTATCCGAGACATTTTGCCTATCTCAGTAATAAATCGCGATAACACAATATTATATCGCAGTGATCACACGCAATATTACACTTGTACAATATATCAGTGATAGCACACTAAATTATACTTGTACAATATGTCAGTGACGTCACACGATATTACACTTGTACAATATATCAGTGATAGCACACTAAATTATACTTGTACAATATGTCAGTGACGTCACACGATATTATACTTGTACAATACGTCAGTGACGTCACACGATATTATACTTGTACAATACGTCAGTGACGTCACACGATATTATACTTGTACAATACGTCAGTGATGTCACACAATATTATTCTTGTACAATACGTCAGTGACGTCACACGATATTATACTTGTACAATATGTCAGTGACGTCACACAATATTATTCTTGTACAATACGTCAGTGACGTCACACGATATTATACTTTTACAATACGTCAGTGATGTCACTCGATATTACACCTGTACAATATGTCGGTGATCATACACATATTACACCTGTACAATATGTCAGTGACGTCACACAATATTATTCTTGTACAATACGTCAGTGACGTCACACGATATTGTACTTGTACAATACGTCATTGATGTCACTCGATATTACACCTGTACAATATATCAGTGATCATACACATATTACACCTGTACAATATGTCGGACAACAAACATTGTACATGTATCATATTTAGGTGATTTCCAAAATACAATTACGAAACCTACTGAAAGTGTTTTACAGTGCTACAACAGACTTTCAACTTAGCCATTATATTTATCCGATACATAATTCCTCTATTTGTAGGAGCATCTCGCATGCGTCCCAAGACTTAAAAAAAACAACGACATTGTTAAATCGACCACACATTAGGGATGTACACCTCTGAGGTTTCAGTCATGACGTTCAAGTCTGGTTTTCATGTCATGTTGGTGTTTATGTTTCATTATAAAAAAATATTATCAATTTTGATAACAATATATGCATCTGAAAATTTTATCTTTTTGATGCTAGGTAGCTTTCTTAAAAAACATTAGTGTTTCGCCATTTTTATTATTGAAATTGAGCGTTAAATCGGCAAAACTTGCTGAAAAAATAAGGATTTTCTCATTAAAAATAGCGGTTACGGATAAATGAAATTGCTTTCCCGAGTAAAATAGTTCCATGATATTAAAGAAAATACTAATTTTGTCAATTCTGCTAACATTCATACATTTTGGATAAAAGTGTATGAAGATGTCCTGCAATTGATATAAACTACAAAATTCACTTTAAATGGCATCTTTGACCGATCATAGCACTCAAACGAGCTTCCTGACATAGAGGTGTACAATTGTATCATTATCTTTGCATCTTCTGCCACGCCACGAATCCATTTTCCAAAATTGTATATGAAAAAAAGTTAAATACATATGAATTTTGACTTCTCAGAGGTGTACAGTCTTAACAGGAGTTATAATATATTGGCATGCATTTAAATGTTCTGGTTATAGGACGTTATAAAACACACCAAACCAAACCTTGAAAAAGTAGTAAAAGTGGATACGTCGAGACACAGGCACTTGAAATTTAATGAACAGCTGACTATAATCTGAATACAATAAAGTTTGCTTTAAATGATCTGGCCAAGACAACTCAGTTTGAAGACACCATTTCTAAACTCACTGGAATGCATTATCCGTATTTGGATTAATTAGTTATCACCGTGCATTTATAGGTCACATGTCATGTGAGGTGATTTATTGTGTTTTCGACAGGATGATTATTCAGCACCTCCCAATGTCCTATATATAGACCGAATCAACAGACAAGGATTTCGTGTGGGATGTTTTCAATATTCCGTTTTTGCGCTGCCTTCGGGGAGAGGAGAATGAAAGGTCCGCCATGCGTGTTTCCCTAATTTCCTTGGCGTCCATATTGTCATTTTTTAAGTCCTGATTTGAGTCCTCTTTATTTGTGAATTTTTCTCTAGCTTCACTTAGTTTTTCCAACCAGGCATTCTGAAAACAAACACAAAACAAATATTAGAAACATTAACAAAAAATATTAATAACAATTAAAGTCACGATCAAAACATTGAAAGGTTCATGTATATTTTAACTTAGTTTTTCCAACCAGGCATTCTAAAAATAAACACAAAACAAATATTAGAAACATAAACAAAAAAAATATCAATAAAAATTAAAGTCACGATCAAAACATTGAAAGATTCATGTATATATTAAGATACCAAACGCAATTGATCTAATCATAGTTGTGCAAACGAAAAACACGAATAAGTACGCGATACACATATTGATAAAATGTACCTTTAAGTAAACGTTATATTTCCGTTTCATAAAATAATTCTATTTAGTTTCATGTTGGCTAGGTAAGCGATGCATACGGTGTTCATATGTACCTTTATTTAAAACTCGAATCACAAGAGGGTTATATATCTATATACCTTTTTATGTTGACTACCCTTTACCCCGATGCCGGTTACACATTGTAAGAAAGCCTCAGTTCTCACTTTGAGGCCATGACAAAATAACCTTGAATCTGACCTAGATTAACATGGCAGGTGTTGTCGACGAAGAAGACGCTTAAACTTCCAGAGCACTTGTTTTATTGTCTTGTACTTATACAAGTGTATCCATGTAAATCCTTCTTTTGTTAATATGTTGTCCCTAGTTAAATCGCTTTTGAGTTCGGAATATGGTTTTGTTGACGCTTTGTTATTCTCTGATGTTATTTTAATAACTGACGAGGAGGAAGCGTACCTTTGCTGCGTCGGTCGGTGACTGAAGGGTGTACACACCAATAATTTGCTGGAATCGACTTATTTGGACGATAACAAAGGCACACTTGACGCCGTTAGCTGAAAGAAGAAAAGTGTTATGTTAGATACTAGGAAACCTGATGTGGTTGAAAATGAAGAGACGGAAATATCTGCTAATGTCATACGGCTAAGGGAGTTTTTATAAGCCCGTACCTGCAGCCTCTGATTGGCTGATGTCGTGAACACTGAGTCTGTCTAAGGCTACCGGCTGTTTGTGCACTGTGTACGTAATTTTATCACATGACGCTTGTGCACCGCCAGCTTCTAGTTGGGACTGCTTCTGTAATGTAAAATTCATTATTATGTATGTTTGTTGACACATAGCTTCACGCTGTTCATTTGATGTAATTCGGACACAGTGCTGTGTTATGTATAACACATTTCAAGGAATCGGTTTGTTTTCTAAGTGAATACTATGTATTCAAACTGAATTTTATCTCTGCTTTAATCGACAGAATATGAAACATCTTCAATGCATAGAACGTCTTTCAATTTAATGAAAGAAAACGTTTAAACGTTGAATTACACAATTTGATATCATTGACGTATGGAATCAAAATACCTTAAGAAACAAACTGTATTAACAATTACATCTGCTAATACGATCGCCTTTACATAGAAATACAAACAAAGGGAGAAAACTTGGTTTAGGCAATCTTGATCAAACATATTAAGGGGAAACAACTCGGGAAGAGTTACACATAAGATTATGTACCTTTCTTGCAGATTTTTTGACTCTCGTTATCAAAAGGATGTCATCAAACAGGAATAGATAAACCTCGGTAGCTTTTGTGGATTCTACAAACAGAAAAATCAGTTACAGACACAATATCTTACACGTGTAGATGGACCCAGACCTCCAACATTTTGACTTTTGTAGATTCTACTAAGATTAACAGATAAAAGATAAAATATCTACCGTACACCAAGTGTGACTGGTTTTCATGTTTACAACAGTATTTCAGTTCTCAATTGGAGGACGTAACATTTCCCTGGATGAGACCAAGATGTAAATGACAGGTGCCGTCGATAAATCTAAACTGTTTACCCTTCTGAAACGCCTGGTCTTACACTTGTATTTTTTCAGTGGTCTCCCTGTAAATACTGTCTTTGTCATTTTGTTCGTAGTTTCAATCATTTCGAGTTCGGATTATGGTGTTGTTGACGCTTCTGTATTCTCTTATTTTTCTTTTACAAGAAAGCTAGAAAAACAGGTCCCTCGCATTCGGTAGTTAGAGTTGGAAGGTTTTAAAGGAAATGGTCGTCACCTGTGTTATATTTGGATTTGTTGGCTGGCGAGATAATCAATATTCTCTATCCGCGGCTCTGCCATATATATATTAACTTTAATTCCATAGAAGATAAGGGGTGACAGCAACATAGAGCCAAATGTCGTCTTCCTAAGTTTGACCAGTTATCTCAACCCAGAGGAGACCAAGATATCATGATGAATGATAACAATTCTACGTCTTCCTCATTAATGCTTGACCGTATCGTGTAGTAACATGATCTACATGTACCGTTTTCAAGTTGATTTTTGGTTTGTTTTTGTTTTGTTTTCAGATTATGATATTTTCGCATCCTACACGCAAACGGAAAGTGTTCTGTATCAAGGCCAATAAACAAAAACATGCTGACGTACATTTTGCATGATGGCTAGGTTGATACAAAACACATCACAGGAAATAGGGAAGAGCTGGGGAAAACTCAGTACAACTCTTGAGATGTAAATTAAAAATACATCATTTCGCATTTAGGGCCGAGAGAAACAAACCAAAACCCTTCCCAAACCCACCCCTTCAAAACCTTTTCCGATTCTCACTTCTTCCAAACCACCTCCCAATCTCACTCCTTCCAAACCTCCTCCCAATATCACCCCTTCCAAACCTCCTCCAATATCACCCCTTCCAAACCTCCTCCAATATCACTCCTTCCAAACCTCCTCCCAATATCACCCCTTCCAAACCTCCTCCAATGTCAACCCTTGCAGACCTCCCAATCTCACCCCTTCAAAACCTCCTTCCGATCTCACCCCTTCCAAACCTCCTCCAATCTCACTCCTTCCAAACCTCCTCCAATCTCACTCCTTCCAAACCTCCTCCCAATTTCACCCCTACCAAACCTTTTCCCAATTTCACCACTTCCACACCTCCCAATCTCACCCCTTCCAGACCTCCTCCCAATATCACCACTTCCAGACCTCCCAATCTCACCCCTTCCAAACCTCCTCCCAATATCACCACTTCCAGACATCCCAATCTCACCCCTTCCAAACCTCCGCCCAATATCACCCCTTCCAAACCTCCTCCCAATATCACCCGTTCAAAACCTCCTCCCAATCTCACTGCTTCCAGACCTCCTCCAAATATGACCCCTTCCAAACCTCCTCCAATATCACCCCTTCCAGAACTCCTTCAAATATGACCCCTTGCAAACCTCCTCCCAATATCACCCCTTCAAAACCTCCTCCCAATATCACCCCTTCCACACCTCCTCCCAATATCACCCCTTCAAAACCTCCTCCCAATATCACCCCTTCCAAACCTCCTCCCAATATCACCCCTTCAAAACCTCCTCCAATTTTACCCCTACCAAACCTCCTCCAATATCACCCCTTCAAAACCTCCTTCCAATCTCACTGCTTCCAGACCTCCTCCAAATCTCACCCCTACCAAACCTCTTCCAAATCTCACCCCTTCGAAACCTCCCAATCTCATCCCTACCAAACCTCCTCCAAATCTCATCCCTTCTAAACCTCCCAATCTCTCTCCTTCCAAACATCCTCCCAATCTCACCCCTACCAAACACCTCCCAATCTCACCCTTTCTAACCTCCTCCCAATCTCAGCCCTTCCAAATATCCTACCAATCTCACCACAACCAGACCTTCTCCTAATCTCACCCCTTCAAAACCTCCTCCAAATCTCACTCCTTCTAAACCTCCCAATCTCACCCCTACCAAACCTCCTCCAAATCCCACCCTTTCCAAACCAGACTGCCTCCCAATCTCACCCCAACCAGACCTTCTCCAAATCTAACCCCTACGAAATCTCTTTCCAATTTCACCCCTTCCAAACCCCCTACCAATCTCACCCTAACAAGACCTCAACATTTCACCTCTACCAAATCTCCACCCAAACTCACCCTACCAGACCTCCCGAACTTACCTCTACCAAACCTCCTCCCAATCTCATCCCTACCAGACTTCCTTCCATACTCGCCTCTACCAGACCTCCTCTAATCTCACCCCTATCAAACATTTTTTCTAAACCCACAAGAACCAGGCTCCATCAAAACACCCTAACTCTATCAGACTACGTACCAACAAGAGTGAGCTGTCCTTCGTGCAACAACTGTCGCTGTGGACAGGCCAGAAGTCGCTCACATGGCTGCTTCAGTAAGGTATTCTTCAGGTACTGTGAACATGACAAGAATAAAACGTATCAGAACATCAACTTATATCATACCTGAACACCTGTATTGGGTCTTTTCGTAATCAAGCGTTCTCCTATTTTTGTAGGTTTTTTTATGTTTATATATCATTATGGCATCGTTAGTTAACTACAGACACAGCGTTTTCAATATATAGTTTCCTGCATTTTTATGTCGGTTTCCTAGCAATGCACTGACGTCACAATGGAAATGACGTGCATACCTACCAATATGGGAGGCAACTCATGATTACAAACAAAACTGAATTGTATTAGATAATGACAACGTCTGTCTTTAATTATATCAAATTCAGCCTTATATTGATTTTTCAATTGAATCTGTTTTATTGCGATGGTGTGATATTAAATCATACCTCTGGAATGAAGACTCGAGGCTCCAGTTCTGTGACGGGAGGCCAGACTAGCTGTCTCTGTACTTCCTGCACTCGCTCGTAGTTCTTGACCCACTTGATTTTTTCTTCCATGTTCTCTATAACACACAACGTAAACAAACTACTCAGCAATGTGACAAACTACACAACACGTCCGAATACAAACAACATTTCTACAAGTTACATATTTGTAAAACAAGTTACATATTTGTAAACAACATGACGACAAAAAACACCACAAACTACACAAGATACCGACAAACTGCACAACATGTCCACGAACAAACTACATGTCTACATACAAACTACATGTCTACATAAAAACTAACCAACATGAAGACACACTACGCGACATGTTGACAAACTAGACAACATCTTAGTAAACTAGACAACATTTCGACAAACTATACAACATGTCAACATACAAACTACATGTCTACATACAAACTACATGTCTACATACAAACTAACCAACATGAAGACACACTACGCGACATGTTGACAAACTAGACAACATCTCAGTTAACTAGACAACATTTCGACAAACTATACAACATGTCAACATACAAACTACATGTCTACATACAAACTAAGCCACGTGACGACAAACTAAATCACACTTCGACAAACAAAGTACAGAACAAGTCGACAAACTACACAACATGTCTACATACAAACTACACCATATCTCGACAATCTACAAAACAAATCCACAAACTCCACACTATGTCAAAACAAAGACTACCGAAAAGTACAAACTACATTGTACACAGGATATCCACATGAAAATAGACTGACATGAACAGTGTTGATATGTATTCGTTGTGTGTATTTGTGTCATACTCTGAATGTTATAAGTACACAAATTGCAGAATAATATGTTACAAATCTATCTATATGTTCAGACCAAACTAATAAAGTGTTTTTCACGACCTACAGAATTAGATAAATCTGTATTTCTACGTTATATTATCGTCATCATAAGTTAAATCAGAACGTCTCAGTAGATGTGGACCTTCTAAACGTGCTAACTAACAAAAATTGGTTGTAGCACGCCAATAAAAATGAATTAGTTCAAACTTTAAGAAGGCAACAGTTTTAGGTATTGTCTGTCTTGTTGTGCCTCGGTTTTTTTTGTCAGCAAAATAGTCGAAATTGTGTTCTATTTGCATTAATTCTAAAATAAGAAACAAAGCATAGTACGTACGTAAAGACATCTCCACTCTCTCAATGGAGTCGGTCAGCTGACTTATCTCTTCGTCACATTCCGTGTATTTCCGGATATTGCCGAGAAGAAGCGGGAGCTTTGTGCAGTGCTGCATGGGTGCTACCAACAAATCGGTAAGCTGAAGACGCTTACAGCGAGGGTCCTGCTCACACCACTGAACCGAGAAATTAAAACACTTAGGTGATGCTGCTGTTATACATATAGTGTCAATTAAAATACATCTATGTAACACTGACAAATCGGTATACTGATAAAAACCTATTGATAGATAAAACAATATCTGGATTGCATAACCTAAGCATAGGACACAGATGTACAATGTATCAAGTATATAGAATAGTATAAAATTACCCTTTCGAATTCTGTGAAATCATCATGACGGCGCAGTTTTTCCAGGTAGGTGAGGGCGTTTGTGTAGTTGAGGCAGTAGGTGTGATAGATATCGCCACCCTTGGAATGCGTAGAAAACTGCAAAACAAATTCATTAACATTACAGAAAATATGAAACATAAAAAACACGACAGCAGCATATTGTAAGTACATGTATTAGTTTCTGCTTTCATTTAAGCAAATTGGTGAAAATTTATTTTAGTTTTATTGGGGTATGGAAAACCTTTTGTTTGCAAACTGAATGAATCCGCATAGCATAGTTTTTTTCATAACCCTTTGAAACTAAAAAAAAATAATTGACATCAATGTTTATAATTGATTTTTGAAACTTATTTTTCAAAATTCAAACATGTTTATGTACAATTTGACCGATCTAACAAAGGATTCTCTTTTACAAATCAATACGCAACGTCAATTCCCGCATTGTGACGTCATATTTTTCGTGCCATTTTCGGATTTCGTTTTCATAGAGGTATGAAAAGAAAATCTCAATTAGTCATAAAGCCGCATTCTGTATACAATCAATGGAAACTTAATTATACTAATGTGAACATAGACATATAGACAGCATACCAATAGAAACTACCTCTGTATCTTTAAGTGATATGAAGGTAGACGTTTTTGAGTATGCTCATTAGTTTGTTTACTTGTTGTGATTGACAATGATGACTCGGTTCTCATTTTGCGGACTTGGTGTCTACTTGGATGTGACAAAGATTTACATGGTGGGTGTCGTCTGGTTTAATCGATTTTGAGTTTGGATTATGATTTTGTTAACGCTTCGGTATTCTCTCATTTATTTTCATGACTCCGTTAGAGATATAACAGTAGATCTTCAAACAGTTTTATGATAGCATACCAAACAGTGAACACTCCATGATAACAACAATAAGTATATGACGATAAATAACATATTAAAACAAACACAAAGTATTAACATCTGTTTTATCAACATGCAGACATTTTACATGTTATGTCTTTGTGTCGTTGTTATACATTTGTTAACCTTGTACTCAGACCGGGCGGAGGCACATTTCTCGACAATACTTCTATACACACAGGTGCATGCTTTGTGCCGTCATGGACACAGAATATGCTAACACCTATCGTTTAAATTTTGTAATCAGTTAAAATTTACATGTCCGGTGTCGTCGATGAAGCAGAAGACGCTTACTCTTCCCGAAAACCTGGTATTATTCTCTTGGAATCTCCTTTGTTCATATTTTGCCCCTAATTTAAGTTTGAGTTAGGATTATATTTTTGTTGACGTTTTGGTATTTTCTATTTTTTTTAAAGAGTATACGGCTTAGTCTGTCCATTTTTCTTTTCATTTTCCATTACAGTTTGCCTGATAAGCCCACTTACACATTCTTTATCCGGTGTTTGGCTTTAATTTAAGAAGCCAGTGCTATTTCAACTAAGATGTTTCATTTACTGAAAATATTACAATCTGATTGGTCGAGACAAATTATTAATTGCATTCGTTTTAGCAATGAAACAATGTAGGGATGTTTCCAACGTCTTAGCAACGATTGAAAGAATGTGCAAATGTCAAAGTTGTGATGCTCAATGAACTATTTAGCAAGTGACAATGCCTCTGGTGTCAGCCCTGATATCACTGCCACTTGAGGTGGAGGATCAGCGATATCCCTCGAATATCTGTCAGCTGAGACTGCAGTACCCGAGAAATGATCCGATGCACTTTTACAAGCTAGCGAACTAAGAGCAAACGCACAATGCTTTTACAATGCACACTAAGTTCCATTAAAATTGCACGATAACTTTATAAGAAACACCATATGATACTGTAAATAAACATATTTTAGCGTTAATCTTATTTTAGCGCTTTTCGGGCCGAAAATTTCCGCCGAATTATGATTGCGCTTATCGTAGTTACTGTACATTGCTTTCTACAGCCAGTATTGTGGTTGCGTCAACTTATCATCGCGCTTATACATTTTGTATGTTTAAATTCGGTTATACGCTGTAATTTAAGTGCGCCAAAATAATTAAATTTACAGTATCCCAACCAACAGACGACCATGTGATTAAGCACAAAGTAATGGGACTTTATGCTTTACGGTATGGCATGCTCAAAAGTTAATCATCCTCCATTAAGTAACATAATAATATAAATACCCTTTCAAACGCTTTCAGAAGAACCCGAGTACTCCCGAACTCCGTGGAGCTCATGCCTTTCAGGAGAGCCGCAATAAAATCTTTACAGAAAGTGTAGCTCACCTGGTGGAAAAAGAAGAAAAGTCATTAAACATTTATCTTAACAAAATTGAAAACAGTTAACATCTTGATTTTTAAAAAGTTCTGTCACGAAATACTGGAAGTTAAGTAATGCTTGGTTTTATTATACATTATGTGCATTGGAAGCACTGACAAACCAGACTTGGCCAGGCCAGAGTTGGCCCTAGGCTACAGTATTAACGTCGGCCACATTAGACGGTCGCCTTTTCAGCACTCAAACGATCAGGAAGCCAAACAACATTATTTATCCCTGGCCCAACATACATAACGAAAGCCTACGGCAAGGGAGTCCTCTAAAAATTGATCATATTTCCTGATCCCGGACTCCAACAGGCAGCTATTTCAAAACGTGTACGCAGGAAGCATGGGCTCATTTTACCGTCTGTGGATTTCTTATTACATCTAATTTAACATATTTCCGTTATTATTACAAAGGTATATGTTATTATGTAAACGTACATAACAGATTTCGTCCAGGTTGCCGAAGAGATCCTGTGGTTCCGCGTACATGAGGTGGCCCTCTACCTGAACCTTCTTCAGGGGCTCCATAAAACACTGGAAATAAAAACAGACTTACAGTACCGGTCACTCGTATTAAACCAGCATTCTTAGCTATCATTAATGCGATATAAACACAAGTGTTAGCATTGCAATGATGACGTCAGGTTTTAGAGTTAACATTTAGATATATAACATATTAGGGTTTAGCGGGTAATAATAGGACTGATACGTCAGTATTCCTTATTTTAATATTAACTGTTAGGGGTTAACAGCTACTGATAGTAATTACATATCAGTTTTCGAACAGAACCTGGCACCTAGTTACTTGTTCCGAACCGCCATTGGTTACATTTATAGTTCAGGTTTTAAACATTTAAATATTTACAGCTCGGGTTACGGCTACGTTTAACAGTTTCTGGTACTTAAACTGTAATTACTAGTCCTGGACAGTCATTAGTTAAATGTATAGTTCAGGTTTTAAACTTTTAAATATTAACAGGAAGGTTTATGGCTAGGTTTTACAGTTCCTGGCTCTTAATTACTAGTCCTAAACCGCCATGAGTTAATATTTAAATATAGTTCAGGTTTTAAATATATAAATATTAACAGCTCGGGTTACGGCTAGCTTTAACAGTTCCTGGCACTTACATTGCAATTTCTAGTCCTGGACCGCTATTATATATATTTATAGTTCAGGTTTTACTCTTCCGGAAGGTTTTACTCTTCCGGAACACCTGGTCTTATTATCTTGTACTTTTGCAAGGGTCTCCATGTAAATCTTTCCATTGTTTAAATTTTGCCCCCGGTTTAATCAATTTTGAGTTTGGATTATGATTATGTTGACGCTTCGGTATTCTCTTATTTTATTTTAAACATTTAGATATTAACTGGAAGGGTTATGGCTAGGTTTCAAAGTTCCTGGTACTTAATTACTAATCCTAAACCGCCATTAATTAATGTTAAAATATTCAGTCGAAGAGTAAGTGATATTTGAGAACCAGTATTGAGAATCAGTGGTCATTTTTGTACTGACCAGCCAACTAATCAACAAGAAGTTAAACAGTTGTTACTTTATCATTCAGGTACAATGTACCGCCATACAGCTTTTGAGTTCCGATTATAGTGGTGTATTGGTAAATTTACAATATGAAGTGCCTAGTGTTAAAACATCAATGAGCAAGATAACATAAGAACTTGTGTGCTCATGTAAGGGTCAAGTACATAATTACTTCGCTAACAGTATAGGAAAGGTAAGACTGACAGAAAGATTAGGGAAATAATTGGATTTCCGATCTGGGTATTAACGAGCACGAACAATTGCCGTCTTGGCACGTGTAAAACTCGTACGTTTTATTACAGGTCTCCACCGTTGGTATTACATTAATTATTGGTTCTGCCAAGTGTCCGTTAGCAGCGTGAACACCTATTTGACATTTCACCATCCAACATGTTATCAGAGGGCCTAGGGACAGCTAGTGGCCAATCGCCATCCATTTAAACTGTGGTTTGGTACTGCCCTTTAATAGGCGTTCTCCCGCTGATCGACCAAAGCTTCAAACCTTTAGAATGGCACGGCTTGTTCGCGTCTGGTGTACAGGCCGTTGTCCATTGTACTGTAAGTATGTCAGCTGCTTACGGCACAGGGATCGGGAGATACATAATGACTTTGAGTAAGTTTTATGGACACCATTATTGAGAAATATTTTGTATTCGTGTAGGCTAAGAAGGCTAACGTTTAATGGTACAGTGTATTTTTTTGTGATTGAGAATGATGCCTTAGCTTTCACTTTGAGGACTAACATTTACATGAATGTGACCTAGATTTACTTGGCGGGTGTTTTCGATGAAGCAGAAGACGCATACTCTTCCGGAACACCTGCTCTTATTATCTCGTACTTTTTCAAATTCTTCGTGAGAATCATATGTCATATTTTGTCCCACGTTTATTTGACTTTGAGTTCGGATTATGATATACTTTACACTTAGGAATTCTCTTATCTTTCAGTAAAAAAGCAATGTATCATAGTCCTCTCTCATGTAATTCTATCGGAGAGCAACTCTTGGTTGTTTCGTTCATGATGTCTATGGAAATGTACCTTTATCTTAATATAGCCACAGACATGACATGAAAATGAATGAGATATAAGTGTTATGCAAGAAGATCCAATAATATACTTATTGCTAAAGTGTTCAATAGCTTACATGTGAAACATGTATACTTCCTGAAATAACTCATATATATTATACTGCAAATACATTAATTCTTCAAAAGTTTATGACTCTTATCGCAAAACTGTAAGTCAAATAATTCTGGAAAAAAAATTAAAATAAAAAGTTATGCTTAAACAAGTTTTGTCTGTTGTATGTATTGCTAAAATAAATTGCTGAAATATGTCTGTCTGACATGCCATTCAACATAACAAGATCTATTTTCTCAAGATATTGGTCTTGAAATCCATATGTTAACATTTACATACTGATCACATGTTAGCAGATGAGATACATACGTGTTTTAACACCATCAGGTGGTCTATCAGGAACACACATTCGCTTTTAAACAGCTCCCAAACCGCTTCACGTCGTTTCCGCTCCATGTCGGACAGACACATCTGCTCCGTCTGTTTGTCCGAGCTAGCTATCAGATCAGACCAGTGTAAGCTCTGTGATAGAACAAATGCAGTATGTACAGTATATGTGAACACTCATTTGTCATCGATGACAATGGGTAGACAATTAAAAATGTGTTCATTCATGAAACACATCCAGGTTAAAACCTGCTTTATTTTTTGTATTAATAGCGGTAATTATATAATATACATGTATCATTGCACTCAACAAAACTGCAGCCATTTTACATGGTATAACTAGTGACTAAAATTAACCCATCACTTTGTTTAGGAAAACTCAATAATATTTGTTTGTGCGACTGGAACACATTTATTGTTGTTTGTTATATACATGTGTGTGTATCATATCTTTCACTTAGCGACACGGTATAAGAAATGTAAAGGCACCATTGTCGTATTGGCCAATCTCAACGATACTTCTTTCATACACTAGGAAGTACAATGATGCTTTGGTAAGTTTCAAGGAATAAACACTTGTCACAGACCTTTACGGCAGAGGCTCTTTCTAGATAAACACTCATCGGATACATTATTTAATAGGTTTGTGGTATTGGTAATGGCCTAAATATTCAATAGATACACTTTTGGCTCATAGCTTAATATGCAAATTAAAAATTAAAATATGCCTTATTCCAGTAAAGATTCGTTGAAACAGTTCATATAATTATACTTTCCTATAGAAAATGAATATTTTTCAGTTTAGACCCGGAAAATTAATCATCCACAGTTGATACCTATCAGTATACAAAGATGTATATATATACTCGGGAAGCCACATACCTTATACACAGCCAAGTAATTATCCTTAAACTCTGAGGGTTTCATCCCGGCCAGCACGTCCTCGAGTTTAGACAAGGCTTCCTTGCTCCTGGATTTCATCTGTCGAGGAGAAATATAAGACTCTGTACTTACTCTCACTACATAAACATGTCGAGGAGAAATATAAGACTCTGTACTTACTCTCACTACATAAACAGTCTGACAGACCAAGGTAATATCACAATGTACTCATTTCTCAGGGAAACTGAGGAAGCCATCTGTCAGAAAAAACAACTATCAGAGGGAGAATATAGGTTATACCTTAATGAAGTCATGTGTCTGAATATACAAAAACAGACTATCAGGGGTAGAAAATAAGGGTTTACCTGAATGAAGTCAAGTGTCATAAGGTCATACCTGAATGAAGCCATGTGTCTGAATGAAAAACAGACTATCATGGGTAGACAATAAGGTTATATTTTAATTGTATAATGTGCCAGAAAATCCATTATTTTGTTCTGCCAACTCTTAAGTTTCTGTCGAGGTATTTTAATTTGTTTGTGTACTCTACTGTTCCTCCGTCATCCCGAGTCTTTCTTCCCTATTGTTTTCCTAACTCCTCGGTTTCTGTTAATATTTTCGATATTATGTCTCCTCAGTTGCTTTTCATTTGCTTTCTTTTCTGAATAGAGTTTGAACTATTTGATGTGATTCTATCGCAATACAATGCAAACTATGGCAAACATTGTATTATAAAAGTATTGTATATAAATCGTAGAATATCACACATCATCATGAACTTAAATATTACAACGCAATACGAATTCCAATAAAATTATATCTATAATTAAAACAGCTTAAATCCTCATATCGGGAAAAATGATACCGTCAGCATAAATACCGAATTAAACAATAAAGACAATGTAAAAACAAGGACAAAATATCTGCGGCAACACAAATCCAAGCGATAGTTCAGCGTCAGCATAATGTAACAATATTTATATCATGATTTATAACCACGGGTAACTTTAAGGTGGGGAGGCACTGTCGAAAACAGAAAATATCCTTGATCTCTCTGATCATTTAAAAAAATATAGCCAGACAAAATGAGAAGTGCCGATATCCAAACATAGGCACGTCATGACACTATTTCAATTAAGACGTGTCATTATGAAATGAAATGTCAACAACGTGTATTGAGCGACGGGTCCATTTGCTCTAACAAACAGCCTTCACGGATGATTGATCTTTATTGCCAATATATGGTTTATTCGTGCCAGTATCTATAACACAGAATGCGCTGATTGCACTATAAACAGGCTGCAGTGCAGATGTTTGCATACATAAATGCTCAAAAATATGACATGTTTGTCATTTCAATAACAACTGATTAGCTGTTCCCTTGTCTGTCTGCCAAGTGTGTACTGACGTAAACTTAACAGTCAGCTGGGTATAAATTAGAAAGACGTTTCAACGTCGAAAAAAAGACGGTACACCAATAAATGGCCGGAACATACTCCGACATGAAACACAAGACACCACACAGTTGGATATAAGTCAGAGCATAAGATAAATAAAGCTTACCAAAATACAAAAAAACAGCGAGTATCATCTTATTCAGCATTCATTTCAGCACTATGTAATGTGAAGGATTTGAAATTCTCAATCTTAAATCAGGTAATGTATGGGTCATAGTCTGAGTGGTGCTGTAGCGACACCACACAATGACGCATGCGGCTAGGAAGCAGCAATAAAAAGACAAGTTAAAGCATATACGTATCAGCTGGAGTAATAAGAAGTTAAGCAACAGTAATCAAAAACTAGTTAAGTAAAAAACCAAACGAACAAAAAACTACCACACGTTCAGTATCAAAGCGAGAATAAACAAGATAATTCAACGAATTACAGTCCCCCACCGGGTTGTTATCTACAAAGTTATAATCCTTAATAGTGTAGGAGATAGAGCCTGGACAAGCTTTTACTTAAATGTAGGTCAGAGGTCAAAATATAGCAAAATAAAGGTCACAGTGACCCAGTTTTGGTACGTGACACACCGACTTCCCACAGGGAACTATACTACCAAGTATAAAGTTCTAATCCTTAATAGTGTAGGAGATAGAACCTAGACAAATTTTTCTTTCTTTAATGTAGGTCAGAGGTCAAAATATAGGTCACAGTGACCCGGTTTTGGTACGCGACACACCGCCTTCCCACGGGGAACCATACTACCAAGTATTAAGTTCTAGTGCTTTATAGTGTAGGAGATAGAGCCCGGACAAACTTTTACTTTAATGTAGGTCAGAGGTCAAAATATAGCAAAATAAAGGTCACAGTGACCCGGTTTTGGTACGCGACACACCGCCTTCCCACAAGGAACCATACTACCAAGTATTAAGTTCTAGTCCTTTATAGTGTAGGAGATAGAGCCCGGACAAACTTTTACTTTAATGTAGGTCAGAGGTCAAAATATAGCAAAATAAAGGTCACAATGACCCAGTTTTGGTACGCGACACACCGCCTTCCCACAGGGAACTATACTACCAAGTATAAAGTTCTAATCCTTAATAGTGTAGGAGATAGAACCTGGACAAATTTTTCTTTCTTTAATGTAGATCAGAGGTCAAAATATAGGTCACAGTGACCCAGTTTTGGTACGCAACACACCGCCTTCCCACGGGGAACCATACTACCAAGTATTAAGTTCTAGTGCTTTATAGTGTAGGAGATAGAGCCCGGACAAGCTTTTTCTTTAATGTAGGTCAGAGGTCAAAATATAGGTCACAGTGACCCGGTTTTTGTATGCGACACACCGCCTTCCCACAGGGAACCCACACTTAGTATGAAGTTCCAGTCCTTTATAGTGTAGGAGATAGAGCCCGGACAAACTTTTACTTTAATGTAGGTCAGAGGTCAAAATATAGCAAAATAAAGGTCACAGTGACCCGGTTTTGGTACGCGACACACCGCCTTCCCACAAGGAACCATACTACCAAGTATTAAGTTCTAGTCCTTTATAGTGTAGGAGATAGAGCCCGGACAAACTTTTACTTTAATGTAGGTCAGAGGTCAAAAAATAGCAAAATATAGGTCACATTGACCCGGTTTTTGTACGCGACACACTGCCTTCCCACAGAGAATAATACTACTAAGTATTAAGTTCTAGTGCTTTATAGTGTAGGAGATAGAGCCCGGACAAGCTTTTTCTTTAATGTAGGTCAGAGGTCAAAATATAGGTCACAGTGACCCGGTTTTTGTATGCGACACACCGCCTTCCCACAGGAAACCCACACACTTAGTATGAAGTTCCAGTGTCTTATAGTATGGGAGATAGAGCCCGGACAAATAGTGTGCGGAAGGACGGACAGACGGACGGACGGACGGACGGACACAACGCAAACCTATAGTCCCCCCCGGATTCCGGTGGGGGACTAATTAGCACATGTTTGTGCGTAAACATGCTTTAAACCACTTTCTATAATATAGAACAAGATCTGGTTCAATTACTGACAATAAACTTACAAGCGTTTGTGAAGCGCCTTTAATAAACTAGGACATGATTGCTATAGCAGGTTAAACACCTGTTTATGTAAAATCCTATGCAAAATAGTGTCCGATAAAGAAAGAATATATAGCATTGTGAGGTCATACAGTGCTCCATGAGCGGATACACAAGCACGATTTCAGTTACACAAAAACCAGGCTATTACACATTATATATTAGCCCAATAAACCCAAATCGATCGGAGAACTTGTGCTACATGTATCTACCGATTGGAGAACTTGTGCTTTTTAGTTATTAGAAAAAGTCTTCTGTAATGTGGTAGGGCTATAAGTATGCGCTGACTGTCCGGGATCCTGATAAAGACGTGAAGGGTTCCAATTTATACCTCCATTCATCGTGTACTTGAACCAATGTGTCAGATTTTAATGAAAATTGCCAAGGGAGATAACCTCGTGAGATCTGAACAATACGTTTTGTTGATCACATTGCTATCGTGTGATTGAGTGGATACACCAATGTCATGTCTTGTCACACGTCACTTTTGTCAAAGGACAACATTCTTTGTTAACCGTTCTGTAAGTAAGGTAACTAGCTGTAGGCATACAGATCCAGTTTCAACAACTTCTGAGAAACTGGAAAATCAAAGACGACAACATCCATCACAACAGCCCCCGATATATTGGTCTTCAAGTAATGCTGATGTCCATCATCAAGATCCCGGCATACTGGTCAATTATATACGTTGTGCGATATCACTCCCGCCAAACAGACAGATAAATCTATGATTCTAGGTAAGAAAGATAGTTCTGTCTAACCGTGGGTAGCCAAGGAGACTCTTGGCAATAACAATGGTTAGAAGTCATGAAATAAACAACAGCAGATCACAGTTAAAAATACCTCTTATTTCTGGAAATGGTGCCTTTGTATCATGATACATGAATAATTAAATATTGTCACTTTTATAGCAAGAAAGAGCGATATCACCCTTAGCAGTAATAGTGTTATTATAGATTACAATGTCATCCGCTCGAGGACAAGGCATTTCATAGTATTGCCTCCGGGATTGGTTTTTCTCCGTACTTCTCCTAGAAGTGTAAATACAATGTAGATTACAGTGAAACCTCGCTTAAAGACCACTTCACTATTAAGACCTGTTATGCAAAGTCCCAAAAACCACTTTTGCACTAATTTTCATCTCACTACTCAGACCACCGACCAAACACAAAGACACCTGGTTGTGTATTTCTCTGTGTACACCTGTCAAGTATCAGATCAGTGAGCTGTATTTTGGTGTCAAATTACCTAATCATGTAAAATGACTGTGTGTTGAACATCATAAAGTATATGTACTACTTAATAGACCATTTAAACAGGTCAAAATATGGATTTCAGAGAAAGCTGTCTGCATGGCCCCCTCAGTATTAAAACCCTCCTGCTATTAAGACCACTTTGGAGCGGTCCCTTAGGTTGTCTTAATTAATAGGGAGGTTTCGATGTATATTTGTGTATGAGACACAACTGCATTGTATAAATAAATATTACATATCCTTTGCTGCTGGTCGCGTTAAATACACGACCTATGTCTTCAGGGACTTGGTGCAGTCAGTCGTGGTCGGCGGTTGCTCGAGTCTTCCTTGGGAGCAGACACTTCCTTCAAGTCGGCCTACTTTCGCGCTACAAAAATGCCGATGCGATCGGCAATCAACCCATCTTACTGATTGGACAATTTTAGGGAATAGGGGTCGTCTTCCAATTAACCGTGCCCCAAGTAGGATTTAAGATCAGACTACTACTACTGCTACCCTCTCCACCCCTTAACCTTATCTTTCTTTCTACATTCTTTGTCCCTTCGACTCTATCTCTTATCGTTTTTCGTCCATCGGAAGGCCCTAAGGTCGTAATAGCAGACGTGAAACCATCAAAATCAAAATGAAGAAGGATATCACTGCTTCACAATGCACCCAGTGTCCAACCAAGGATCAACAATGGTCAGCTACAATAATTGGTCATGAAGACCTTTGACATGCCCGCCTAACTGTCCACTTCTGCCACTAGTAATGCTAGATATATTTCATAAGTAAGTACATGACTACTTATAGTATTAATTTCAGTCCAACATTATTAAAACAGCTTTGTTTACTTACCAGTTTTAACAAAGAGAACGATGACTGGCGGCCTTTCTTTGCATCTGTATTGAAAAGGTAAGAATTATCATCATTGCATTGCTGGGTTTGAAGACAAGCAATCAGAGGGTATCGAAATGTCAAAAAAATATTCCGAAATCAAAATTGAATAAAACATGGCCAAATATGAACGAAGGGAAATTTATATGAAGACTTTGAAGAAGTACAAGATATCAAGATGTTCCGTAAGGGTACGAATATAAATTGGAAACTGAAATATTCCAAAATGTTTTATGGATCCTTCAGAGGTATCTTAACATTCTTCTGGTTGGAAGGTGTTGGTTATGTCAAAAACAGGTTGTTATACAACCAATGCATTTTACAGGCCGTTTGTCTGATGAAGTTGACTGAATACCTACCGACCTAGTCATCCAAACTTTGCATAACAGAATCTTTGAACTTCATTTGACTTGACTCTAAATTTGCAAGACATTCACGTGAAATTCATGTGAAAAACAATATACAATCTAATGAATATACATATGAAGCATTTCAAAACATACCTGAAATAAAAAGTCTCATCAATTTCACGTGAAAGATTTAATTTAAAATTCACTTTTTCACCACATTCCATGAATCTCCTTGACAGACTGTTACATTGTATATTTGTACATACCGTCGTTGATGGTTGAGGTGGAGCTAGAGCCGTGACGTAGGGCGTGGAAATCGGCCACTGTGTTCCGTTTGAGGAGTTTCTTGTGATGCTCCTGGACTAGGAGGTCGCCGGGATAGATACTCATAGCCAGCTCCACAGAGCTGCGGCGCCTCCGCAACCTCTGGGCTATATTACTGAAAAATACATGATAAGACATTTAGTGTACACAAACAATACCGTATTCAAATTAGACTTCAATGTTTTATCTTACTTTCAGTCGCGGTAAGGGGAGGGGGTATAATAAGAGGGTGGCGTTCGTGTATGGACAACAAATAACTGACATTTAGTTTAGGTGACCAAGCGTTAGATACGGAAGTACGGGGACTCACCTGGCACCCTCCCCCTCGTCACACGAGTTACTGGGGGACACCTCCGGTGACAGGTTGGTCGGGGAAACATCTCCGAAGTTCTACAAAGACAAAACGAAAAGTGAAGCACGGCTTTCAGGGAATCTATAAACAGGACAAAGTAATAAAGATCAAACTCTATCATTTTATAATCAGATTTTCAGGTACACTATAATTGACTGATGCCGAACTACTGTATACTTATTAGTAGGATTGGCCTAGGCGATAACCGTAGTCTGTGTAACTGTTAACCACTGTTCATATCAATACAATGGTACGACCGTGAAAGACCGATAATACATGTACAACACACATGTATGACCAGTGAAAAACCGAAGATACATACACACACGTGACCAGTGAAAATAAATTAGAGAATACCGAAGCGTAAACAAAATCATAATCCGAACTCAGAATCGATTAAACCAGGGGCAAAATATGAACAAAGGAAAAAATGACATAGCACCCTTGTAAAAGTCTTCTGTGTCATTGACGACACCCGCCATGTAAATCTTTGTCACATCCAAGTTAACACCAAGTTCTCAAAATGAGAACCAAGTATCATTGTTAATCACAACAAGTAAACACACTTGATACAACAAGATGAAAACCGATAATACAACACACAGGTATGACCAGTGAAATTGTAGCAGAAAATACAACACACATGTTTGATCAGTGAAAGACAGAAGATACAACACACATGTATGACCATTGAAAGACAGAAGATACAACACACATGTATAACCATTGAAAGACAGAAGATACAACACACATGTATAACCATTGAAAGACAGAAGATACAACACACATGTATGACCATTGAAAGACAGAAGATACAACACACATGTATGACCAGTGAAAGACAGAAGATACAACACACAGGTATGACCAGTGAAAGACAGAAGATACAACACACAGGTATGACCAGTGAAAGACAGAAGATACAACACACAGGTATGACCAGTGAAAGACAGAAGATACAACACACAGGTATGACCAGTGAAAGACAGAAGATACAACACACAGGTATGACCAGTGAAAGACAGAAGATACAACACACAGGTATGACCAGTGAAAGACAGAAGATACAACACACATGTATGACCAGTGAAAGACAGAAGATACAACACACATGTATGACCAGTGAAAGACAGAAGATACAACACACAGGTATGACCAGTGAAAGACAGAAGATACAACACACATGTATGACCAGTGAAAGACAGAAGATACAACACACATGTATGACTAGTGAAAGACAGAAGATACAACACACATGTATGACTAGTGAAAGACAGAAGATACAACACACATGTATGACCAGTGAAAGACAGAAGATACAACACACATGTATGGCCAGTGAAAGACAGATAATACAACACACTTTTGGGAGCGTAAAGTTTTAAGATAAGCTACGACATCACCCAGCCGCATGTCTGTTGGTTTCGTTTTGCCGTCAAACCTATTTGGAATATGTCATGTCTCCCGTCTCGGAGGTAAAACACCATGTAAGTCCCTTCATTATACATATCGAGCAGTTCACCTTTCAAATACCAGAAAAGTAATTCCAAAAGCCTGGCTAACAGTTCCAACAATCGCTCGTTCCCTAGGAAATCTGGATGTCACTCAAATGTCTATAAATGTCTGATGTAATACTTTTCGTGGTCCATTAAATTAAGATAGAATTACCGGATAAAACCTGGTTGAGTACGTCTGTGTCGCTGTATCAATTACAACTCAAAGGTGGAAAACACGGGAGCCTGACTGTTGAGTTAAAAGGGAGCATTGGTGACGTCAGTGTACCTAATATGGATAGATATCAGCACTTATCTAAATGGATGACGCCGTACACCAATTGTATCCACATCTTTTATAGTCTGATGGAACAATTAAAGGCGAAGAATACATCTTAATATGGAGGTCAGGTTCGATATATAGCAGGGTAATTTGTGATTTTAGTTCAGGATGAAAACGGTGTTTGTACGTTGAGCCATGTATGTGCACTTTGTAACTTTAAACGGACAGAAATCACGTTATCTTTAAGATTATTACGGCTGAATAAAGACGGTATTTAGAAACTGGTGAACTTTTGTTATTTTTTGAATTTCAAATACTGCTAAATGTTTCAGTTATTTATACAGACTACTTTCAGTTATTTATACAGACTACTTCAAAAACGATATACTTTTTGGCATGTACAAGGTATAGCGAACTGCCGTGATTAAAGTGTCCGGGGAGCAGCCACAGTATAATATGACAGGGGAACCGCCCTTATCCTTTTCACTAATCCAACTGTAACATTTTCGGATTGTATCAAAAACCAGTTTTAGTAGGTTTGAGTTGTACATGTATTGATATATGAGAATAATAAACTAAGTTGAAAGTGTCCAAACACTGGGAAAAAAACTCTGATTAAGATAATAACATTTATACATTACAAACTTCGTGTCAGAGTCAGGAGCAGGTCAACGTAATAAGTAGATGGTTTCCTGAGCAGAACAGTGTCGTTTAGTAGGTCAGTATCAGTATCGTAAGTAGGTCAGTATCGAAAGTAGGTCAGTATCAGTATCGTACATGTAAGTAGGTCAGCGTCAAAAGTAGGCGGTGTCCTGAGAAGAACATACATTGTCGTAAGTAGGTCAATGTCGTTTGCAGGTCAAGTGTCGTAAGAAGGTTAATGTCGTAAGTAGGTCAGTGTCATAAGTAGATCAGCTTCAAAAGTAGGTGGTGTCCTGAGTAGAACATTTTCGTAATTAGTTCAATGTCGTTTGCAAGTCAAGTCGTAAGAAGGTTAATGGCGTAAGTAGGTCAGTGTCATAAGTAGATCAGCTTCAAAGTAGGTGGTGTCCTGAGTAGAACATTTTCGTAATTAGGTCAATGTCGTTTGCAAGTCAATGTCGTAAGAAGCTTAATGGCGTAAGTAGGTCAGTGTCATAAGTACATGTAGATCAGCTTCAAAAGTAGGTGATTTCCTGAGTAGAACATTGTCGTAAGTAGATCAAGTCGTTTGTAGGTCAAGTGTCGTAAGAAGGTTAATGTCGTTAGTAGGTCAGTGTCATAAATAGGTTAGTATCATGAAACTGACCCAATGCTGTAACTCACAGCAATGCATATAGCATTTTATGAAAAAAAAAATTAATGAAAAAAAATTAAAATGATTAAAAGTTTACAAAAACAGGTAGCAGTTAGGGTGGTTTACCTTCGTGTCCACGATGGCTGCCCGTCGTCCACGCCGCGACAGGGGCGGAGATGGTTCACAGTCACTTTCCTCAGAACCACTAGTCAAACTAAGGGAACTTCTCCTCCGGCTTATCTGTCAGTACACACAACGGGATAGTCGGATAAGTAAGACGTAATAAGTGATACGGGCACTGTTTACATGACGTCAGCAAACGTAATCGTACGACGTAACGTTTATATGACGTCAGGACAGATAGAGTAAGACATGAAGTTTACACAACGGCAAAAAGATGATGTACATACTCATCAAAAGGATTTTTTCACACTTCATGAAAAAAAAAGTTGGCATTACAGTAACCAGGTAACAAGGTGTTTCTAAAACTAGGTGGATGACGTCATAGAAAGAGTTTCGTCGACTCTGACCATGCTAGACAATAGCAATAGAAATGGCATACGGCTTGTTACATCTAGATTTGGACAGGTATATACAATATTGTATTGCTAAATTAGTTTTGTTTTGTTTTACAATTAAGTCACTCATGTAGTTAAATATATGTTGTATGGTGTTTCCCACTGCTTTTATCTAATTTTAATTAATTTCCGTCTATAAAATATTACTTTATCAAAACAAAAATCGTAGTGTTTTGCCTCGGGCAATACATGGTTCAATCGATCTAAGAAAAAATATCAACATATGACTTCGTCCGGGGTCGTTATTTTTTTCTTATGTTTATTAAAACATTATCGACCTCATCAACAACGTGTCGGTCTATATATTGTGGTATCAACCTGACGTTTCTACTTTTAGAAACACCGGGTCATTATTTTTGCGTTTATGACGTCATAATCATTGTGATGTCACATTACCCCATTGTAAACTTCATGCTTTAACAAGAAAGATACTTAAAGTACAATGTAATTTCAGTCGTTTGCAAACAAGTTTCATATCTAATCTAATATTAAGGACCTCTGATTCGGTTAATATGGTTGGTATAACACCGTATTGACCTCATCAAAGGTCCATAATTTTTTCAAATAGCATTAAACATCATTGCATTTTCATGATAAAGACAATGAAGGTAAGGTGATTTCTTGTTCGTTTATAAGACATCAAATCAAATTAACAAGATTAAGAAGCGTTGTTCAAAATGGACGCATGTTTACAAATACCGAGTTTCAACTGCTGCCGTACCGGTTACCACGTAAGAATTCATCTTGGATATTGTGGTGATACGAGGTTATCTTAACTAAATCTGTAAATGAAATGTATAATAAGTTCTTAGGCTTGATTTTCACTTAAGTTTTGCCGAAAGTTACGTATATTGGGCCTTTAACCGGATGTTCACAAGCTTCCGATATTGAATTGCCATTAGTATCTCTAGGGGGATGTAGTAAGTGATTAAGCAGCTGTTGAAACAAATTGTGGATGTTACTTTATACAAACGCAATATAAATATATCACTATAAAAGGCATTAGTTAAGACAAATAATATTTGGCAGAACGCCAACAACAAACCGACACAATAATATTAAGCTGCAGCCTCCAGCAATGAAGGGAAACAACGCTCCTTAATCTTGCGATGTCAAAAGGGAGAGACGTTTGTAAATGATTATTATTGGTAAAACATGCTCTCTGCTTCCTACCTTCTTTGGAACCGAGAGGAAATTTTGCCCCTTGTGAGATTGGTAAACTTTTCCGTTCTGTGAATCTGGAAAGAGAAGACCGAAACAAGATCAATCGAAAATCAATGTCCCTTGCGGCAATGGTTAAATGAAAACAAATGGCGTGCATGTTTAGTCACGAGATTGGGCCGTTAACAAGCTCACAGCAAAAGAGAAGTACGGCCCACAGTCGACTACTGTTTCCCCCTATATAATGGGACAAGATTTGTGATCATGGGCCCTTTGTAGTTAATATCCGTAAGTTACTGTACCATTACATAATTAACATACATTCCAGTCAAGTCACTTGGAAGGGGGCTCCAAACATCTGTCGATCTCGGACCCAAAATACTAATTTAAAATATTGTGATGCTTAAACGAATAACATTCATGGACACATTCTTTGTTTTACGGTACTTAACGACCACGTTGTTTATATGTCCAATACTTACTTACAGACCCAGTACTTACGACCACGTTGTTTATATGTCCAAGTTATAACATATTATATTGATAATCCAAATGAGGACGATCTGTTTTTGTACATGCATAAACACTAACTATTGCCCTGCTCAACTGCAATAACTGATTTTGCCATGTCGTTTTAACATATCTTACCTTCCTCAGGCAGGTTCAACTGAGGTGAATGTACGGCCATGTTGGAGTGAGGTAAAGGAGCGATGGACTATGGAGACGGGACCAAGGTGTGACAAGGGAGGACGGGGACTAATTTTATTATCGACTCCGTATCAAGGGGTCTGGGCTGGGACAATTACTTCTGCTCTAAACCATTACCACAGACAGGTGCCTTTTAAGACTACACGTGTGATGCAAATGAGACCTGACATTTCGCCGACATTACCAGAGTGCCAGCCTTCAGTACATGACGTTCAGAACATGATGAAATCACTCCATTGTCATGTCTTTGGAGAACAACGCATTAAGCATATGGAACTTTAAAAGTCAAATCCAAATACATGTATCTGCTACAGCAGCGAGTTCCACATGAACTTAACCGATATCTCTGAAGCCTAGCCGATTAAGCATTATCCATCAAAGCAATGATAATGGCCGGGTATTTCCATTTGTCATGCAAAAACACTTATTGTTTAATGACTCCGTAGTTCTCCCTGTAAAAACAAGGCGCACAACATTTCTGTGATGTGGAAAATAGTATCTTATGTCACAGTGCTATCAATAGATCATATGAGCGGTAGTGTCATCGGCTTATACCAACTGTTGATGAGAACACATTTGCAGAGTGCCTTTTACTCGTCACATGATGTAGTGCATCCTATTTCCTGTCCTGTAAAGATTGTGTTGTTTTCCCTAGTTCGGCTTGACCCCAGAAGAGGCGCTATTATAGCACAAATACGGGCTAATTGTACTGCGACGAGACGGTTAGACATGTCACTAAGATGATTCATACAGACCGATTGACCCACAATATAAGCTAATCGTGATAAATCGAGAAACCCTTTAAGACAGCATTTTATAAAAATAAACTACAAATGTAGGTAAGAAACTCTTCTTTCAATACTGAAATTACCAAAGAAAGATGTGAACTTCATTGCTTTCATGACACTGGTCACAGTGACCTTCACTGCTTATATGACACTGGTCACATTGACCTTCACTGCCTATAAGACAATGGTCACAGTGACCTTCACTGCTTATATGACATTGGTCACAGTGACCTTCACTGCTTACATGCACTGCATGGTCACAGTGACCTTTATTGCTTACACGCACTGGTCACAGTGACCTTCATTGCTTACATGACACTGGGTACAGTGACCTTCATTGCTGACATGACACTGGTCACAGTGACCTTCATTGCATACATGGTATTGGTCACAATGACCTTCAGTGCTTATATGACACTGATCACAGTGACCTTCAGTGCATATATGACACTGATCACAGTAACTTTCATTACTTACAGGACACTGGTCACAGTGACTTTCATTGCTGACTTGACACTGGTCACAGTGACATTCAATGCTTTCATGCCGCCATCCTACAATGTACGTTTACCCAAATTAAGTTATCCCACTTGAAATGGTATAGAAAATAATTAAGTGTCTCGGTTAAAATGCGGGCATATAACTCTCTGAAGAGGGAAAATATCAAAAACATTCAAATTTAGCACTGATTTTAAAAATGACATTAGTGAAGAGTACGAGGCGTTTTGCCAACAAATCGACGAAGGATTGGAAGGGCAGACGGGTGAATGGTAATACGATTACAGTATAACTATGACTATCTTTCAAAAACGCCATGATCAATCTGGTTTGAATTTTTTTTCACAGAAATGGTTTCTTCCGTCTAATAGATAAAACAACTGGTCTACCTTAGACAGCGAAACAGCCCCGGACCGGACGCGAAAAGTATGGGATCACCTGCCCGAGCACGTGGGTTTTCTCCGGGTTATCCGGTTTCCTCTCACAATTTAGACCCCTGCGTGCTTACACCCCGACCAACAAGAGTGATCAATTTAAGTTGTACAACTTGTTCCAAAGTTGTTGTAAAATAAATAAAGTTTATATTATATAAACAGCGAAACACAACTGCCAATACTACTCACCAGAGGTTTCGTCCGAGTCCGAAGTGACCACTACACCGGGCACCGAGTGGAATATATCCGGCGACACTCGCGGGGAGGCTAACACTTTCACATAGCCATTCTCGTTTTCGTTGTTTGTCGTCAGTCTTCGTAAATCTCCGCAAAATTTAGCAACCTCTTCTTCGGACACTAGACTGTTCTCTCTCGACACATCAAAAGAACTGAAACAGAAAAGGACAACAACAATCAGAAATGACGACACAAATTTAGACGAAAAGGGTCACACAGCAGACATGCCTCAGAAGCGTACATTTCTGGGGGATTCATTTTGAGTACAAACTCAGAATGTATCCTTCTGTTGTCTGGCGTACGAACGATTAACGAAAAAACAACCATTCCACTTCTATGTATTGACATTCTCTGCATAATCGTATTCACACTCCCGCCAGGAGTGCGATTTGTATAAATACTGTTATATAGGTAATGCAAATTGGAAGCAATGCGTTATATTACAAGAGGATATCACTACAGTTATCGTACGTGGAGGTTATTTCCAGAACCTACGTTTCTGCACATACGTACAAGCTTGTTTACTCAGTGTAAGCAACTTACATCGGCACGGGAAAGTCCGTATGTATTTTTATACGTTGTTACAGATACCACATCATCTATCGTGTTTATAAATTATCTTTAGCTACCACCGTTATTTATCTTTAGTAAACCTATCCTATCTAAACCCATCCCAGCTTCCTCGTTAGTTATTTCATCAAATCATACCTTAATATATCACAGCTTCCTTGGTATTTATCACCTTTAGTTTACCATACCTTAACCTATCGCAGCTTCCTCGTTATGTATTACATTTAGTTTATAAAATATTTTAACCGATCACAGCTTCCTCGGTTTTTATCATCTTTAGTTTACCATATCTTAACATATCACAGCTTCATCGTTACAATTTGTATTTGTTAAATTTAGTTTACCATACATCTTTACCTATCACAGCTTCCTCGTTATTTTTTTTACTTTTATTTACCATATCATAACATATCACAACTACCACCTCATTTATTACCTTTAGTTTACCCTATCTTAACATATCACAACTACCACCTTATTTATTACCTTTAGTTTACCCTATCTTAACATATCACAGCATTCTCGATGTTTACTACTTTTAAAGCTTGTAGTTTATCATATCGTAACCTATCACAGCTACAAAATGTATACGTACCACTTTATTTATCACCTTTAGTTTACAATATCCTAACATTTTACAGCATCCTCGTTCCGCTATTTATTACATGCAGTCTACAGTATGAATAACAGTTCATCATTATCTTTAGCCCTGAGCTTAAGACATACATGTACCATTGTAAGCGACGACTGGGTATAGATATATAGCACATTTATATTTTCTCTTTTTTCTAACTGCAACGTTTTCCTAATGTGTCCCAGGACGCCATTGCCCGTATTCATGAAACCATTCTCATGCTCAAGGATGGATTTTGAGTTCAAGTCAGTTTTCTTGTACTTAACTTCAACATGCCAAATGCTCAAAAAGTAAAAAGTAAACATTGAAAACATTATTTGGCTTCAACCATCTTCAAATTACTTAGAAATATTTGGCAAAATAACATTTAATTATCAATTTATTGGCAGATAAAGAAACTGGGTTTGAGCACAGAATCCATGCTTGAGCATGAGAACGGTTTCATGAATACGGGCCTAGAAGGCCTTTTGGTCTCCCCTGTGATGATGGCTGTTCCCTGGCCGAGACATCATGTACCTGGCCCTAGCTTCATTAACTTTCCTAAGCTTAAAGAAATTCTTGAACATGAAAATATCCAGAGAAAACCATTACAGAAGTTAAGGGAATATTCTTAAGTTAAGGAACTTTCCTTAAATTATGTGATGCTTCCCTAAAGAGATTTTAAAGCAAAGGAACTTCGAAGAAACCTGAGACTCACAAAATGATAGTTGCTACTCCCTGCTTGTCGCTTAGTATTATGGGAGTGGTACGAATGGTTCACCCGTTGTCAGTATAATGTTACCGATTGGGTGTATTGTTGGGGCCTTCGAAAGTATACTTCAGTGTGGTAGCACTATAAAGTCAGCACCAGTTCTGCATATCGCGTGGAAGCTTACATGGACACAAACCGCAACCTTACAAATATACACACGCCGTCAACACATACCCACATCGCATACAACGGGAGTCCGTCCTTAAAAATTAGGCTAATATGTACACTCTAATCGCATACGACGGGAGACCGCCCTTAAAAGTTAGGCTAATATGTACACTCTAATCGCATACGACGGGAGACCGCCCTTGAAAGTTCTTAGATGTTTATAGGCTAACATGTACTGTACACTCACATTGCATAAAACGGGAGACCGTCCTTAAAAAACCTTATAGCTGTTTATAGGCTAAACTCATCATCATCTATCATTACCAGGAGTAAACGTTATCTGATCCTTATAACATGCGTTGTACCTTACCAACAATTTAATGCTTGTTAACGAATACCGTATCGAAGGTGTTAATAATCCTGATTACACCTGGTGGTCCAGGTACACTCGTTATTGACACGTGCCATTGATAACATGGCCATGATCTTACTCTCTAGGGCATCAAGTCGACGTCAGACGGCCTACGTAAGGGACATCCATGTCTAAGGACGGACGAGCAGCCATTGTGCACACAACTCGTCCTGTTACAGCGACATTTACAATGTATTGTCTAACCAATATATATGTACATGACATTTCGAAGCTATAGTTCGAAGACAATTTTATTTGCAATAATCTGCCAAATCAATTTCTTTTCAAACAGATAAAACCTGATGACTTAGACGAACAATGTTGAATGGCATGCGGTAGGTTTACACGAGAGAAAGAAATAGGTCTGTACAGGTACATGTTCGATATATATCTTTGGTAAATAGTTTATTAGGCTAATTACATCCTGGACGAGAAGTCTCCGGGCTACAATTTGTAAATGTTCCCTTATAAGGATTAGTGTTCCGTCACGCGGTCGGTCAGGTGAAGCTGACAAACTCACGTCATTAGCTGGAGCTTCTGAAATGAAGCAATTGTGGCAGTGTTTACCGTTGGTCGTTATAGCCGACATGGGAACACTGACAAACACTCCAAACTCCCACACAGAACAGGAACACCACGTGACTATCGAACAGTCACTGGAACTAATATTCTTGTAACGACATTGCATACTTAAATGTTAACTGTTGATGTACCCTGTATATAGTTCAACAGTTAACAGTTAAGTATGCAATGTTGTTACAAGAATATTTCTTTCGATTGAGAACTTTACCAGGAACATCGTCGTGTGAGATCCTCGCCCGTAGTTTTCCAAAGAAGAAAAGAACGACACATCCATATTGAGTGTCACAGATGCAGCTTCAAACATCAGTCATGAAGCTTTAATCACAGCTATAGCACTATCAGCTTCAATCACAACTTTACTATCAGCTTCATTAACAACTTTACTATCAACTTCAATCACAACTTGACTTCTTTACCCAGAGTTCTTATCATCAATCAGCTTTGCAGACGAGTCCCGTGCCTTCCTGTAGAGTTTATGTCGACGAGTCATTTATCATCGGATTCACGACGGATACCCATGTTCATAAATATACATTACGGCTTGTTTTGTAACATTAAAGCCTAGCCGTTCCTGTCATTTGTCTTTCTGATTGTACATTTGTATACGTATATATAAACATGTAGTTAGTGGACATGCTAACCTGTTCAGACCGGGTGAAACGATTTCTTTAACAAGAAAAGGAACTCAATCGAAACAGGCTTACACCATGTGGAATAACAGGAAACACATAGGAATTAGGTCGACAATAACATATACATATCTTTTTTATTGATAAATTTTAAAACTTAAGTCTATTAATAACCGTTTAATGACAACAGGTACATGTACCCACCCCCACGCCTGTCATATTCACCCGCCCCCTCACTCGTTATTGGTTCCTTTTAAGATGGCGACCTCCTCCGCAAGCTTAGTCTTCAGAGACGTTACAGGGATTAATTTTTCCCCGACAGACGTAGATGATTGCGCGTGGAGCAATAAAAACAATTCACAAATGACACCATTATCTGTCTAGGTCCGCGATAACTAACTACCCAGTGATGGCGGTGTGTTTATCGACGGAGTGACGTCAGATCTAGATCTATAGAGTAAATCTGGTATATTTGTACCTGCATATTACAATATGTGAGTTAGATAATAATAAATTTGTGTGCGTAATTATTAGTTATTTATCATATAATCATATGGCATGTATTTAAGCATTGAACTGTTACCAGGTGTAGTATACAATCGATATGAACACAACTTGGGTGACAGATAAATATAATACATGATTATTTATCTGTCACCAAAGTGTATAAATATCGACTGTATACTATATCTGGTAACAGTTCAATGCTTATATTTAGATTAAGAATACTTTTTAAATATTCTCCTTTTCCCCTGTGTGTTTATATACTGGAAGACCCTGATTAAAATCAATGTCATCTAAGCTATTGATTCAAAGCCGATATACATGTAATCTGAGGCGATCTTTGATATTACGTAGTCCAACATGGCGTCAGAATAACGCCATGTGATGCGGGGTTGCAAATTGTAGCATATAGTGTGACATACTATACATTTATGGCCCTCTTGGTAGGGTGATATGAAAGTGTAGCCCGAGGGGCATATGACCGCTGAGGGTATATCTAGACAAATCTTCATGTCACCCTATCAAGAGGGCCACGAATGGTTTATTACACCAAAAAACAAGTGTAAGTCTAATTGCATCAACAAAATAATAATGTTTTAGATTACATTTTTCACAAGTTTAACCATGTTTGTTACCACAATTAAACAAAAAAAGAGCGACAACTCTTGCGAGAATCAGAAAGAGGGTTGCCATGGGGGCATGTGCTCCAGGGAGATACGAGGGTTTGTCATCCCTAGGGAAGACACGATGCTTTGTAACACTGTCATTGGACGTGTTTTAACGAATCAGCTTCAGAGAAATCGAGATGATGTATAATAATACAATTAGGAATATTAATGGTATATAGGCTAAGGCAACACGGAATGTAAATATAGGAGATTGTGTGTGTATGTATTATTTTGGCTTCATAGGTTCACCCATACAAGTGACAAATTCCCTAATTTGGGAAATCGCGCGTACTGATTTTTGAAGCCGCAATTTCGGACCCACCCGATATTTAGTAAAACAATTTTCAGTAAAATTAATCGATTTACATAAAGTCTCCGGTAGTATTTCCTTTTTTTTTAATTTCAGCAATTTCTTTTTCATAGCTCAGATTCACTAACCCTTTTGTATTCTATTGGGACCAATTGCAGCACATACAAGGACAACCAGCGTGAAACAGCTTCAGTCATTATGACATACGATAGTTCCCTGGGACCGGGTGACAAGATTTTAATCATATGTTAGTTGATAATATTCCCCTCTTTTCTACACTGTGTGTTTTATTTGTAGTGTTTCTGTTAGAATCATTAGTTGACACAGTAATGCATATCTACTGAGTAACATTGTACTTCTAAAATTCAAATACAATGTACTTCTCATGCTCAATCTAGTTGGAGCTATTTTTGGTCATGTGTATTTTTGGCTATATGTGGGCGTCAGCATGAATGCAGTCTACACCAGTTTTGAAACTTATTTGGTTAAATAACTAGTTAAGCTAATGACCTCGCCGTTTGTAGAAGTTGTAGAAGCAATTTGAATTTAAAGTTTCACAATTATCTCGATTTGTGGTTAATTATCTCCTACGCCGTTCATCAAAGTCTTTAGCTGATCGGCTATTTTTGCAAATTTAATTCTGAAATAAATTCTAGTTAAACTGCAGTTAATTGAATTGAAGTCAATATGAATTGACAGTTACCACAGAAGGAGCCTAAATAACAGAAAACACCAACTGCTGTTCTATGTTAACGAGAGCGTGGCGTTAAAACCATTGACAATGCGAGTGACCGTTTCAATTGTTAGTGTACTATCATGATGACGTTATGATATTCTGTAGAATTCAGGTCTTTCTGTAAATGGTATTTTAATCGTCTACAGAATGGAGCTCTATGTTTCTTTGAGATTTTATTAACAGAGAGAACGGAAGAAGCAGCGGATTCCGACCCTGTAATGGACGATAGCGTTGGTGACACGGACCAGCCGCGTGATGTTTGTCACTGTGTTCTGTCTCCGTAGCTAGAGTTAATATGGTGCTATATACTGTCCCTCCGAACCAATTACTGACGAGGTCGCACATTTATCATCATTACCGTCATCTCTGGAATACTCGGATAACATTTTAATATCTTCTTTCCAGCAACGCTTTTAATTGGTTGCGTTCATAAAACCAAACCAGCCTCAAATGTCTAAACCCTTTATTCATAGGTACAGCTTAAAAGAACGCCTCTAAATAATAATGTCAAATGAAGATGTTTATAAGATGTAGATTATTTCATTGGAAATATTTTTGTATATGTACCAGTAAGCTTAGAACAAGAATATAAACACATTATGTATTATCCAAGTATTCACAGAGGAATTGAGACACTACATCCCTAAAAGAAATTATTACAATTGTCAACGTGATAATCTACTTACAACTTGACAATTTTAACATAAAAAGAAGGAAGATGGTTACGTTAGAAATCATACACGCAACTAGGCCAGAGTTGAAGACGACAAACACGCTAGCAATATTGATAAATGAAGCACCATCAAGGCTACGAAAGCTTTGTCGAAGAGTCAAAAACATCGAATCTTCGGAAATCACCATTTTTTTCTGAAATTAGAAAATACAATTTTGCGATAAGAATGGAGCACGTTACCATGATGTTTTCAACAGCATGCCGCCATTATCACAGAAAGTGCAATGTTTATTCATAACGCCTGGTCCCGTCAGACAGGACAATAGGCGCCACAACTGTGGCAGACATTTACACCGACGGGAGGGACACAGGCGTCGTTAGGTGAGGGAATAACATGTTAAACAATGTGTTATAGTGACAAGTCTGTGAAACTAGTAACGAACTTGTTATAATGGTCACGTTAAACAAGTAACACACGTGCACTACTCGTCACGAGACAGTAAAACTAGTAACACACTTGTACTAATCGTCACGAGACAGCGAAACTAGTAACACACTTGTACTAATCGTCACAACACAGTGAAGCGAGCACCAGATGTGTACTACTCGTCACGAGAAACGAGCAACACGTTTGTACTAGTCTACACAAGTTTGTAAATCTATAGTAACAAACCTGTATTAGTCGTTATGAGACAGAGAAACTATAGTAACACATTTGTACTAGTCGTCACGAGACAGTGAACATTTGTACTAGTCGTCACGAGACAGAGAGACTATAGTAACACATTTGTACTAGTCGTCACGAGACAGAGAAACTATAGTAACACATTTGTACTACTCGTCACGAGACAGTGAACATTTGTACTAGTAGTCACGAGACAGAGAGACTATAGTAACACATTTGTACTACTCGTCACGAGACAGTGAACATTTGTACTAGTCGTCACGAGACAGAGAGACTATAGTAACACATTTGTACTAGTCGTCACGAGACAGTGAACATTTGTACTAGTCGTCACGAGACAGAGAGACTATAGTAACACATTTGTACTAGTCGTCACGAGACAGTGAACATTTGTACTACTCGTCACGAGACAGTGAACATTTGTACTAGTCGTCACGAGACAGAGAGACTATAGTAACACATTTGTACTACTCGTCACGAGACAGTGAACATTTGTACTAGTCGTCACGAGACAGAGAGACTATAGTAACACATTTGTACTAGTCGTCACGAGACATAGAAACTATAGTAACACATTTGTACTACTCGTCACGAGATACTGGTCCAAAGTCTCTGAAACTGCTTCTTAGTACCGATCATGATCATAATCCTTTGAATCTCATAACACATAATTATGGTACATATAGTACGTATCACAAAACATTCAGTCTGGTTACAAACATATATAGTGTAAGCCATGTCCATTTGAATCTAGCAACAAACATTTAGTACTATCCATACGCTTTTGAATCTACATAACATGCACGTAAGCTATAATAACACATACTTTAGTACGACACATGGTATTGGCTACTCACACGGAATCGCATATGGTGTTACACGGTACGGTGTGCGCATAATGAACACGATGGATATGGTGCTCGAATAGCGTGGGAACTGCGAAATGTGGGAAAGGGATATTCTAGAACGATATAAAAGTGCATCAGATACATCAGGTATTTAATTCAATATTAGACAAAGCAATACCGTTATCTTTGCTGTCAACATGCATCATACTAGCGGCCCACGTGTACATGGTTGAGAAACGCCATACCCCCGACGGGGCGCCATTCATAGAGGCTTAGCAAACATGAGGGCTAGGACATTCAAATGACAGACATTTTTGTTAAGGTATCAAATTTGACGGTGAAGAATAAAGTTATTGACGACAACAAAGAAACTATTTATTTTAAGGATCTTAAATTCCCATAACTCTTGCAAGTACTGACAGATATTGACCAACATCTAACTCATCTGATATCAAGTTGATATAAAACAATACACAAAAGTTTGCGCAAATATGATGTTAAAATTTAAAACTATTTAACGGAAACAATCAAACTATTTATTTTAACATGTTAAAGTCCTGTAACCCCGGCAAATATTGACGGATTATGTTAAACACCGAACCAATTCTCATTGATGTACAAAGCCCTATACTAAGTTTTGTTTGAATCTGACAGTGAAGAGCTCAAGTTATTTAAAAGAATTAAAAAAAATACCCATAAAAAAGTTCCATAATTCTGGCAAATTATGACGGACTTGGACCAATATAGTTCTAGAGATTGGCTCGATATTGGTCAAAATCCGTCTTATTTGCCAGAATTACGGAACTTTAAATTCCGTTCAATTTTCATTAATTTTTACAGATTTGGTAGCCTAGCTTTTGTTCCATTATGCAACTGGCCCAATACACTAACAGTACTCGAAGCCATTTGTTTACTGGGAAGAAGTTGGTTGCAAATTGTAAACGTATTTGACCCCTCTGACTTTGAAAGAAGGCCAAGGTCACTCATTTGAACAAAATTGGAACCATCATTCCATTATGCAAATGGCCCAACATCAGTACCCATGGCTATTTGGTTATTGAAAAGAAGTTGGTTGAATATTTCAAACACTTTTGACCCCTGTGACTTTGAAAGTAGGTCAGGTCATTTATTTGAACGAAGCTGATAGCCCTTTACCCTAGTATGCTACAGGGCAAATATCAGCATTTTGGATAATGAGTAGAAGTTGTTTAAAGTAAAAATTTGACGCCTGACGGACGCCGGACGCCGCACCATGGCATAACCTCAATCGGCCCTTCGGACTAGGTAAGCTAATAAGGAAAATAAGTGAACTTACAGCTAGTCAAATGAAAATTCGGATATCTTTTTTAATCGTATACATGTATCAAATGCTAACGAAAGCAATACATTATGATAACGTTAACCGGGGTGTTGTCAATGAAATATTCGCAAAAATAAGTATCTCCCTCTGACAGAGGTCAATATCTTAATGTGTTATTAACTTTGTCTAAATGTTTTTAACATTGTTTGGATCCTGACATTAAATTGATATTTTTCACAGTTAACTTGGACACGTTAGTTATAACAATGGTTTTCTCCTTTATTGATTTTGTTTATTTTGGTATATATGTATATTGGAGCACAACAGCGATTATTACTTTGTACATATTAAAATACGGATTCTATTTTGAGAACAGAAACCCTACTGCACCGTGGTAATATATTCATACGCAGCGTGGTACTAAATAAAACTCTAAAACAAACCGTCGCAGTAGCCGTGTAAATCAATATATATCTATATTACATATACGTATTTACAGAACCAGCTATAAAATACATTGCCATGCAACCATCTATACAAACGACATTCGACAATAGTCTCTAGTATGTATAAACAGTAAAAGATGACGTGCAAACTTAGAAAATGTTGAACCCTCACGTTTATAAAATAAAATCGTCTAAAATCTACATACACCGCAATCAATACGGAGCGCGGAATGAGCGCCCGGATTAGGAACTTTCTATATCCGGATCCGGATCAGGTTGTTATTTAGATTACTTTCGATTGTCCTACAGAGTAGAGTGTTATCTAGTACGTGTGATTAAGGCCAGACTACTGTTTATGGCGGTCTCGTCTTGTGACCGAAGCCGATTTGTCCCGAGCAATCAAAGCGACCATCTGGCTACACGAAATACTCCGTAACAGAGTAGCTCATCCCAAAGTCACGGACAGAAATCTATTTTCACATTAATCTTCCTCTATAATGTAAGCCTTTCGTCACAAAACCACACCGGAAATCGATTTCTGTGAGATGGCATTTCATTAATTGTACTTGGACCAGGTTCTTGGACATTCACCGGCCTATAAACCGGTTGTCTCCACCGTCTCCAGTTGATCGGTATTCGCACGGAAAAAAAACAAAATAACTTGTACAATATGTTCATTACTGCTCGTGTCATATTGTGTTGAAATGCCTTTACAATGAACAACCTAAGAATGAGGACACACGACAGTAACGCTATTATCAAAACTCCGTATGTTTCATTCTAACAATAATCTCGTCTATACCTAAGTTTAGTACCATACATGACTGTCTTGGTCGTCGATTGTTGGTCAACGATGAGTGATATTCTTATATTTACATTTTGTACTCAGTATTTCAAACACATATGATTACTTCTCAATGAAAATGCCATATCCAAATTTGATAAGTCCTATTTGAATGGGGCTTGAACAATATCATTCATCTTCGTTAGTCTGTTCTACGACGTAAGGGGCCTGATGGTATTTGGAATCCCCTGCTTTGTTAAGGAGTCTGCCAAAGTTAGGCATTGTTTACTATGTTTTAACCCAGGAGGCAATAAATGCTTTCTTCGGCGAGAGATAATTTGGTATTTTCAAGATCATAAGGGGCCTTTGGTATATTCTTCAACTATGGGTCTGGTGACATTTGGGTTTTTTCTGCAACGCACTCCACGTCGATTAAATCATTGTTATTTGGAGAGATGACATTTATTTCTATACAGCCTCTGTGCAATATGATATAATCCATGGGGCAGCTTTCCAAACGATTCCCAGTTGTTTCCCTGTGGAGTGCATGGCGGCGGATCTGAGACATTACTCTATACTTGTTATGGTTCCGTATTTCAAACGGTTCATTTATTGTGTCAACCACCTGAATGCTACAGTGAAGATCATATTATGACCCACTCGAATCGGGTCGAGATGTTATATAAGTATCCTAGAGATATTTGATGTTGTTATGTACTACAGTATACCGGGAGCCACGAAGGCCCGATCTTATCTAATGCTATCTACTCTTGCTCTTAATTTTCTCTGTAAAAGTGGAGGAATTGGAGAAGACAGCACTCAGCCTGAGATTAATGTTTATGCTGGGCTATCTAATATACGAGAATCTAATAAACTGGCGAAGCCTGGCCTTATCCCTGGACCGGTGGGGCGTGAACACGGGTCATCTCCACAAATGGTCAACGCCACTGACCTATCGAACTGACCATCCGAGAAACGGGCATCGATTGGCGGTTAGAGATTGATTAGGGTAGGGTTAGGGGCTAGCAATGCTACAGTATCTGATGGAATCGTGCGATCGTTCCGATAGAGACTTGCTATCTGGTGCTAATCTGTAGTACTAACACAAGATAATCAGAGAAGTAATAAGCGGACTCCCCATCGTACACTAATCCTGTTATACCGACTACACCCTACCGTAGTACATCCTCCCTCGCCCGAACGTTCCCCCCATTACAGCCTCCATAAAGTCGCTAATATTACACTAATCCTATTGACATAGTGCGCTTCGGTATGTGACCAAAACAGAATTATCATTGACGATATCACGGCTACGGATGCTGTATACTCTCAGTCAGATTTCCTCAGTTCAACAGGGATCTGATACATCCTGTCACATAGCAACATAGGATAAACACAAATAACGAAGACAAAACGGTATCACGTGGGCGGAACGAATGTAATGAATCCAAGTTTGGAATAAGAAAAAAATAGTCTTGAAATAAAAGGAAACAATCACAGAACGAAGAAATAAAGTTTTACAAAGTTTCGTTTCCTAACCTTTTCTTGCTTAACAGTACCACGGAATGTCGTCACATGATAGCAAGGGATAACGGAACAAAGAAATAAGTATGGAACTAGAAATTTAACCAAATACCGATGCAATCAAACACAGGAATACTGGTATAACATAACAATTTGTTACAAACGGAATCAAGCAAAAATAGCAAGATTCCTTTTTTCTTATTTTTTCAAAACGTTGTCAAATTTCTTTATTTTATGGTCATTTTAAGATTGTCTTCTAAAAGTATATACGTTTAATTTCAATGGGAAGAACACCAGAGCGGATTGCTTGTGTAAACAATATGGCGCTGGCCATTTTATCCAGTATATATCGTATGTCGTCTACTTATTATTAGTATTTTATTTCTTATCGTCTATTTTATTTCCTACCGTCTATTGTATTACTTATCGTCTATTTTATTTCTTACCGTCTATCATATTTCTAACCGTCTATTTTATTTCTTATCGTCTACTTTATTTCTTACCGTCTATTTTATATCCTACGGTCTATTTTATTTCTTACCGTCTATTTTATTTCTTACCGTCTATTTTATATCCTACCGTCTATTGTATTTCTTATCGTCTATTTTGTTCGTTACGACACAAGTAACATGTAAACATAGACCGCTTTAAGCTTGAATATAAATCCTATAAGTGTTGAAGACGTAGATAAAATTGTGTGTGTTCACGTTTTCACTGTAATCAAAGTTTACTCTAAGTTGGACTTTATCATTCAAAAGTTTCACTTTGATAAAATTCATTCTAACCTGGGAAATATGACAAAGAAGCACAGTGGTCAAGTGGTAGGACGCATGGCTCGTGACCGAAGGGTTGCGAGTTCGAGTCCCGGTCATGGCACTTGTGTTGTATCCTTGAGCAAGATACTTTTTACGCTTGTTTCAGTCTACTAAGCTGTTAATGAGTACGTGGTTGGACAGTGCTAGAAATTGTAGAATGCTAGTTGTGAGCGCCAAAATGGCAGCACCAGTTGCGTGCTCCCCAGAGAGTTGGGAACGATATTGGTTGGTTGGTAAAGCCCTAAAACTATGGATAATAATTTGTTAACCGGCTTTTAAGTTGTGATAAAGCGGTATATAAGAACCTCTAATTATTATTATTATTTATTGTTTATTTATTTCTACTCAATCAAAATTAATCCTACCCTGTAAAATATCATATGATTTCACTCTAATAAGTTGTTCTCCACTCAAATCAAAATTAATTCCAACTTGGAATATATGTTTTCACTCGAATAAGAGTCTAACTTTGAGTAAATTATGTTTTTTTTACTCTAATCAAAGCTTGTGTTTGCTTGAAATGCTTTATGTTTTCACTCAAATCAAACTCCGTCTTAATTTCGACTATGATTGCGGCTGACGACACAGCGTGAAAATATCACAAATCAATATTTGGCAACCAATATTTCTGTTAGAATCAGCAAAACATGACATCTCCAACATCACAGACAGGGATTCTTTTCATACAAGACATGTGACACCACAATATCCGGGTAACAACACATTGTGGCGGAGACACACGGTCACGTGATCCGCGTCCACAGAAAGGACAACAACACAAACATAAAACTGACCCAGATTGTCTTTCGTTCATGAATATTTCAAGAGCCGGAGAGGTCTGCTCTGGCCGTCATGGCCGACATATATCTGACCGGAGAGAATTAGCGTTATAATTTTTTTATGAGTTAAAGTTTCCTTAAAGTGGGTTTATTTTCGAGAATCATTGGTGTTACTGGGTACATTATTCATCTACAGTAATTCAATGTGACACAATGTAATGGAAGGAGTGCAGATTACGTGTATGAATATTTACTCTGGGTAAGGAGATAAGAGGCGGGGGATACAATGACATCAAATCACCGATTGCAAACATAACATAAAAAGGGGAAAACAAACCACGTTTTCAACGTGCGCCGTCAGAATTATTTTTCAGTGTGTGACATACAAAAAATGTAATTACATTGTTTATGTGCATTGTCTAAATCAAAGTTAGTGCTTTCTACCTAAAGATAATCGGTTCGGATAATCTGTATAAATGCGATGTTTCCGAGATACTTAATTTCATCTCCGGATTCGACCAGGATTTAGACACGCGAGTCACGTGATGGGACGGCAAATGTATTTCCGGTATACCACAGAAAAACAGCGTAACACAAAATAATACCAAATAACATATAAAAGACAATATACGATAGATATTGTTACAATATAAGTGCGTCCTGTCGTAATGTCTAAACATATTCCACTGAACTCTAGAAATCTCCTTTTTACTTCGATGAAGTTGGTTAACATCCAATTTGACTTTCACGCCAAAAGTCTCCATTTAAGTTTATTTTACCACGTGATCACAATATCACGTTACCTTTGTTCCGAACAATATATCTCGGAAAGGACGTATAGAACTAATTTAAGATACATGATTGTACACGAAAAACTACCCCTGGTAAATATAAGTACAAACCTTTAATGATAACATCACGAATGACCTTTACTCGACTCTGTACAGCACTGACCGCCGACTTACCTTAGCCATACCATTCAAGGAAAACAACAGAGCATGCACCTATGTAAATGATATGTCTCTAATTGTCATTGTTTGATATTTCTAAATCCGGGTACTATATTCTCGAATAAACATATGCTGTCAAATATCTATTATATCCAACATGTACTTCCGATTACAGACATTCAATGCATAAGGTGACAGAGAAATTGTGGCTAATTGAGTCTGAGAATGCGACACCAAACGGGTTGCGAAGGTAAGATGACGAGTCCCAGGAGGTTGAACCCTGTATCTATCATCAACATGTAAGCACGAGTTCGCCGTGTGGGAAATGTGATGATATTCTATAACTACTAATTGGCAAAGAGAGAAAATTATGATAGTTAATTGTAGATACAAAGTGTAATAGAGTCACAGAAAGCGACATCAAACGGGTTGCAACGTCATGTGTGGGGGTCGCAGGAGGTCGACCCGGTACAGGAGCTATCAACAACATTTTAGCACGGTGATTTAGGTTCTCAGTTCAGGAAATGTTATGATCTTATGAAACTAACAATCGACAAAGATAGAAAATAATAATAGTTAATGGTAGAGTAAGAGAACGGCATCAAACGGGTTGCGATGGTCAGATGATGAAGTGAAATGGTCAGAGGTCAAAGGTCAGAGGATCAAGTGTGTTTGACTCTTGTATCCATTGTCAACACATGAGCTCAGTGACGTAGAATCGCAGATTGGGGTAGGTGACGATCTGATAGAACGGTTAGTTAAAAACACACTGTTTGTGAAATGCAATGTCAATGTACTATAATTAAAGTAACAAACAACAATATTTATAAAACAAAATCGTGAATATGTATTATTATATGAAAAAGGGTATTTAATGTAGGTGAAATAGAATTTAAATTCCAGTTGACTTGTTCTGTCAGTTTTATAAACAAAGTGAATCTTAATGTATCGATGGCCTCATAGGCCGACTTAAAGATGACGTAACACACACATGTGCTGCGCATTCTAAATTTAGTTATAGATACAGTATGCCGAAAAAAAAATAAAAAGCATCATACAGGTCCTCCTAGGACTCTTCTGTGTTGCTAGGGGCCGAAATGTGGGAATCCACAATTTCTAAACTAATGTAGAAGCTGAAGGGTCAGGTGCGTAAAACCCCTTTAATTATGAATTAAGAAGAAAAAATAAACTAGTTATGTTTCTGTACAATTGAAATCATGTACTACGAAAATGTGTATATCATGTACCGTGCCATTACTCAAATTAGATTAACTGCAGCAAACGTCGGGACTAACGAAGTTGACTGTCCTTTGGTACCATGTACTAGCATTTCAAAAACCTCGAAAGATTTGGATAAAACTGCAAGATGATCATTTACTTGCTTGGGACGAGTCAAGGGAGTCAGAAAAATTCTATAGTGGTTGGGAGTGGTATGGCTACACTCTACATCACCGAAACAGAAATGCTTTGTTATCAATCCTAAATATTCCTCCTTATCTGACAAGACACGGCTATCGTACAAGACGTGAAACCTGCTGCCGGACCGAGTACGTCACGCGCTGGTATGCCCGTACTGATAGCGTCCATTTACCACGGTATCGTCAGCAAACTACACTGTACAATCCCACGAAAGATGATGACGACTGATAACTGCCGATCAATATAAGATCATCATCGGTAAATACAGCTTACATTTACCCCCTACACCAATACACCTGGGCACCGTGTAAATAGTTAATATAGACAAGGAAATCCAAAATCTACCAAAATCGACCAAAATCCAAAATGACTTGTTACATATATATAACTACACTATGTAAGGTTTTCTGAGTAAGTTTACATGTTAACTTGTTTTAAATCGATTTTCTGTCAAAGTGATACCCCAAATGACCATATATGTAATTGTACAAGAAATGCAGAAAACTTGATCGTAGCTTTTTTTCAATTAAAATGACATTTCTAACAGGAGAGGAAAACGCACGGACAGGTCGGTGTTTGAACCCGGGGCCTTCGGAATTCTTGACGGAAACACAACCAATGTAGCTAATCTAGTCCCCGACGATTGACACACTCCAATTTTGCTACAGTCTTTCCACATTTTCTGTATGTCTTTGCCCTCGAAGACACAACTACTTACAACCAAAGTTTGGGTATATCCTGCAAAACATCCACCAAATGCTTTATTGTCCACGGGTATCAATGTAACGGTATCCGTATGCGTGTGTGTGTGCGGGGGGGGGGGGGGTGCACGGCCAGACCGGGATTCGAACTTGGAACGACGGCCGCCCAACCAATTGAGATATCTGGTCGCACGACGATCGATACTGTTCAGTTCCGCTACAGATTTACTGGAAAATGCTTTTGAAGTACCGTTAGAACCCCTTTTACACACACATACTATTTCCCTCATCGTTTGACATAATATCCGTTTCCTCCAAAAAACATGCTATTTCGGGGTGTCAAAGTATGCCACTGTTTGAATATCAATAAGGTTGCAGTCAGCCTCGTGCTACATATGTATAATTCGTGGTATGCTTGGCTAGGAAGGCAGCCCTTTGTTTTCACTTAAATCACCAGCTAACCAAAACGGTATGTTTTGGCACGAGACTGATGTCAATCTCGATGATATTCAAAAAGTATCATGATGACTGCGGAAGACAAATAGCGCCATGAGGGACAGAATGACGTGGCTTACCTTTGTAACGTTGTTAATTAATCTCAATATTACAAATAACTACAAACTGTGTAGTAGTCTTCATTTGGACCATTGTGGCATAATGTTGTTTGTGCCACTACAATGAGCCTGAATGCATGTACTTTGGGAAATTGTGAAATACAGTGGAACTATGATCGTATGGCCATGTTACACTACTGCGTTTTAAACACAGAAGAAGTATGTATGAGCGATTTGTAAAAGGATGAATTTGAGTAAAGCATTGCAAACAGACTTAAAAATAAAATGAGCTTTTGCTATACAATATATCCCTTTACCTTGTATGTTAGTTTGAGATTTTTATTACTTCCATGCTATCGAAAACTGAAGAACACTTGAGTTGCCTTTTAAAATCAATTATATACACAAACTGATATCGTTCCACTGAAGTAGAATGGGATTCCCATAAAACATTGTGTTGCCTTAGTAACATATTTGCATTTCTAATTAAACGCCATCTATATCAGCACCGACCTGTCTCTGACGGCACATGTGGGCTTCCAGAACATCGCCATACAATTGGGTAAATATGGATTGCATCATGTTAAACAACCACAAATACAAGGTGGTGACTGAATCAATAGCAGAGATAGGTTTTACAGGTTAGAGACGGCAAAGAGTCATTTTATCAATGTTAGGTACGAAAGAAAATCCGTTTTTGTTTGTTTGGCAACGCAGCGAGTCGTGATTTTTTTTACTTATTTGTAGAGTTTCGTATTAACAAGGAGATTCATATAGTACAGTATCACAGTATGACACCCATCCTTTTAGAAAACTAATACAGGTACATGTATATATTTTGATTTTATACACAGCATCAAATCAAACCCAACTTGTTGCATTTCTATAAAATTGACCCGGGCAAAATGTTATCTATTCAGTTATTACATAGGTGTTTATAACCCAACAGAAAATAACAATAACCATATTTCATTCAATGCTAGATAAATGATATCGCTCGACACTATATAAACATACAATGTATACGTACTGCTATGGTATATACATGTATTTCCATCCAAGCTGTTCTTTTTAATTTCTTAATTTTCGACCATTCGGTATGTAAACCAAACTTTCAATTGTATCGATTGGTTCAATTGAAAACTAACTTAAAGTTTACCAGCTGGCAAATTGAAATGCATACTCTAGATTTATAGTTTACTAGCTTGCAAATACATAGACTGTAAAATATATAATTTACCAGCTGGCAAATGCATACAGTGTACTGTACAGTAGCCCGAGTTTCCTCTGGCCCCGACCCCATGTACATGTATCTAGTTTGGGGGTCCACACAAGACATCTAGGGTCAGAGGAAACACTGGCTAGCTGTAAAATATCAAATTTACCAGCTGGCAAATACATATGCTGTCAATATAAAGTTTACCAGCTGGCAAATATATATACTGTAAATGTAAAGTTTACCAGCTGGTAAATACATATACTGTTAGTATAAAGTTTACCAGCTGGCAAAAACATATACTGTAAATATAAGTTTACCAGCTGGTAAATACATACACTGTTAATATAAAGTTTACCAGCTGGCAAATATATATACTGTAAATGTAAAGTTTACCAGCTGGTAAATATATATACTGTTAGTATAAAGTTTACCAGCTGGCAAAAACATATACTGTAAATATAAGTTTACCAGCTGGTAAATACATACACTGTTAATATAAAGTTTACCAGCTGGCAAATACATATACTGTTAATATAAAGTTTACAAGCTGGCAAATATATATACTGTTAATATAAAGTTTACAAGCTTGCAAATATATATACTGTTAATATAAAGTTTACCAGCTGGCAAAAACATATACTGTAAATATAAGTTTACCAGCTGGTAAATACATACACTGTTAATATAAAGTTTACCAGCTGGCAAATACATATACTGTTAATATAAAGTTTACAAGCTGGCAAATATATATACTGTTAATATAAAGTTTACAAGCTTGCAAATATATACACTGTTAATATAAAGTTTACCAGCTGGCAAATATATATACTGTAAATGTAAAGTTTACCAGCTGGTAAATATATATACTGTTAGTATAAAGTTTACCAGCTGGCAAAAACATATACTGTAAATATAAGTTTACCAGCTGGTAAATACATACACTGTTAATATAAAGTTTACCAGCTGGCAAATACATATACTGTTAATATAAAGTTTACAAGCTGGCAAATATATATACTGTTAATATAAAGTTTACAAGCTTGCAAATATATATACTGTTAATATAAAGTTTACCAGCTGGCAAATATATATAATGTTAATATAAAGTTTACCAGCTGGCAAATATATATACTGTTAATATAAAGTTTACCAGCTGGCAAATATATATACTGTTAATATAAAGTGTACAAGCTGGCAAATATATATACTGTTAATATAAAGTGTACAAGCTTGCAAATATATATACTGTTAATATAAAGTGTACAAGCTGGCAAATATATATACTGTTAATATAAAGTGTACAAGCTGGCAAATATATGTTCATATACTGTAAATATCAAGTTTACAAGCTGGCAAATACATGTAGTTATACTGTAAATATGTATAAAGTTTACCAGCTGGCAAATATATATACTGCAAATATAAAGTTTACCAGCTGGCAAATTCAGATTCTGTATAAATTATACTGCTAGATATATGTATTTACTTTGTATAGGTAAACCTACTGGCTACTTTAATTCATATAAATAAGTTTTACCTGCTTGTACTTATAAATGGTTAATGCTGTATGTTCGTACACTGAAATATGTTTCACCAGCTTATAATTTCATATGAATTTTAAAACTGATTCGTAGTTACATGTAGAAAAAAAAACATTTGTATTATTTGTAACCTCACTGTTTTGCTGCCGATAACATTCAACTGAATTTGACTACTTGTCAGAACTAAATTTTTCTGCTGACAAACAAACACATTAGAAGAAAGGTTTAACTATATTTTACTGCTGGCCAAAACATTAAACTATATTTTACTGCTAGCCAGAACATTAATTAAATTTTACTGCTATCCAGAACATTAATTAAATTTTACTGCTATCCAGAACATTAATTAAATTTTACTGCTAGCCGGAACATTAAACTAAACTTTACTGCTAACCAGAACATTAAACTAAACTTTACTGCTAGCCAGAACATTAATTAAACTTAACTGCTTGCCAAAACTTTAAACTAAATTTTACTTCTAGCAAGAACATTAATTAAACTTAACTGCTTGCCAAAACTTTAAACTAAACTTTACTGCTAGCCAGAACATTAATTAAACTTAACTGCTTGCCAAAACTTTAAACTAAATTTTACTTCTAGCAAGAACATTAAATTAATTTTTACTGCTAACCAGAACATCAAACTAAATTTAACACCTAGCCTAAACACTTAACTAAAATGTTCTGTTGACCAGAATTTTTAAACTAGATTTTACCACTGATTATATAGTTCATGGAACAACAGGTTGAGCTCCAGTGGAGCATTGGTACGTATACAATGTACCCGTATGTCTACCGAACAGATAGATGGCATGGTACAATACAGTATGTCTGCAATTTAGCCACGAATGTAGCACCTACCTTATAGAAACACAGCATGTACCCAATTTCTGCATAAGTATATCTCGGTCATGGATACCCGCTCACGTAGCTCCCAAGCAATCCCAAGATTTCAGGACATAACTCTCGTTCGGACACACTTGATTGTAAATCACAGCACATCTGTGGTCAATACTGTCCGAACAACTGCACGTGCACTGCACGATAGGACTGTTTGGCCATTGTGGGAGTCGTCACGGAACTACATGTAACTGCTCAGTAGCTTTACGTTCCATAGACACTGATGCCAGGGAAATGTGTCGCCGCCTGCTCGCTACTTCTACGACACAGGCGGCAGGAGTAGAAATGATCGAATTTAAGAATTAAGCATTGTTTAGAAGCAATCCGTGTGTTTATGTTTCTATGTAGGCCGGAACGATCCAATAAGACATTTTAATCAACCACAGCAGATGCTACTTCTCCAGACACTTTATATCTATGTACGAGTACACATGTCCCGAGGTAGCCATTTCTGATACCAAGTCAAATGTCTATTATTTCAAACACGTTTCTACCTGGCAGGCTACGCTTGTGTTGTGACTATAAAGGAATCCTAACTAAGGTGGATGTGATCAGCGAGAGATCCTTACATGTGCGTTTCCATGTGACCGGTATATTGTTGACTGTTCATATCGCGATAACTGCCGCCATCTGAGTGTCGGCGTTCCTAAATACCGGTAGCCACGAAACGTGACCATTTGTTCTAGTGCATCCTGTGTATCGATTTAAAACTAACACTGATAATCTTAGTGAATACCGCACTGAAACTCCGTCCAAACAATCAGTTCCACGTGTTCTCTACGTGTGTGTGCACGTGCAATGTCAAACGATAATTTGTACTATATTTTTTTCATCTCAGACGGGTGTTTATAACGTGAAAAATATTTTCAATATATCCAAGTATACAGAAGATTTTATGGGATTTAATTTAGTATCCGCACCAAAATCCCGAGTCTTCTAATACGCACGTGACTTTATGTAGCTCGTTTGTCTTTTATATTTAGTACACACGTGACTCCATGAAAATGCATATCTTTAGTACACATTCGTGTGATTCACAAGTCCTCTAGTATGTGTACTAGTACTCACGTGACTCTAGGCGGCACCCTGTAGACCAATCTAATATCTTCTTGTAATATATAACGCACGTGATTTAGCCAATTCTTTAATTACAATTAATCTGTTGACGACCACGTAGATTTACTGTCAATCAAATATCGATATCGAAGTACTTAATCAATATGTGACCATCGAAAGCTTCAAGCCTTGAAATATACACTGTACCCGAAACAAATACTTCAGGCGGTGTGTCCTTCATCTACCCATGTTTGTTTCTCTGGAATACGGAGAGACTGTCCTCTCACAAGTCAACGTAGACGGAGAGCTAGTAAATGATACTGACTTGTCACAAGATCTAGGAGCTCGCCTCCCGTGTCGACAACCTATATATAAGTGTTACTACGAGCTTTCATTACAATCAAGCTGGCACAGCATCACTTTGAATTCGATCTCCATATCATAGGAAAAACCAGCTACGCCCTGGTCAGGCGCTCTCTCATAGCCACTGTACGAGATTCCATGCCCGAGTAGTAGCACCACAGACACTTACACCACACACGGTTTCGGACCTGATGTATACTCATATAACATAGTTCATATCTTTATCCGATAAGAATCGATGTAATTCGTGTCTCTAGAAAAATTATATATAATACCTGGTGAAGCTCTAAAGCGATGAGAGTACCAGAAAGCTACATGTACTAAGAAAATTCTGTTGATTCTTTTATACAAGTAGAATATATTCAACGTGTCCGAATTATCTTTAAACGCATTCGTAAAGACTAATACAGTAAAACAATAAAAAATAACAAAAGAAACATAAATACGAACGTGTAAAGCGAAATTGGTTCTTCGGTATTCTGATGTTTTTTTCTTATTTCTTATATACTCAGTATTTTTCTGTGAGTGGTTCATAACAATGTTGTTCATTGAACATGTGAACCGATCAGCGGACATAGATTTCATTTCAAAACTTACAATCGCGAGAACGGTTCAATTAATTTAATAGCATATTACATTGACCATTAGCCATAGTTAACTCCGCCCATGTCTATTGTTGATGACGTCACATAATTGTGTCTCAAACCCGGATAATTTGCATATCTTCGACAACATGTATTAGAATTTTGGCACGTGCTCAAGAATAGTTATGAGGTGATAACTAAAGTCTGTTGTTATTGAGTGAATGTCAGTGTAGACTATAAATGTAAAAGGCACGTGTATAGACTAAAAACAATGAATAAACACATGTGTGTAACTTATTAAACAATCAAGAATTTGTTTGTGTTACGTAGCTAGTATAGCAATGATAACAGCGCATGTGCACATGATCCAGCATGGTTTCTTATGTTTGTACATGTATGTTAAGCTAGCGTCTAACTCAGCAATATGTTTGGATGTTACGCCAGGGTCTGGCTCAGCCAAATGTTTGTATGTTAAGCTAGTGTCTGGCCCAGTCATACGTTTGTATGTTAAGCTAGTGTCTGGCTCAGCCATACGTTTGTATGTTAAGCTAGTGTCTGGCTCAGTCATACGTTTGTATGTTAAGCTAGTGTCTGGCCCAGTCATACGTTTGTATGTTAAGCTAGTGTCTGGCTCAGCCAAATGTTTGTATGTTACGCCAGGGTCTGGCTCAGTCATATGTTTGTATGCTAAGCTAGTGTCTGGCTCAGCCATACGTTTGTATGTTAAGCTAGTGTCTGGCTCAGCCATATGTTTGTATGTTACGCCAGGGTCTGGTTCAGCCGAATGTTTGCATGTTACGCTAGCGTCTGGCTCACCTCTCATGCATGATGGAGAGCCTGTCATTGGTCAGAGTACTGTAGCTGATCGACAGTCAATTAAACTCTTTAAACCGTCCTTGATCAACACTTCTCTAAGTCCTATCGATTTCGCAAAGTAAACCGCCCGACAAGTCGAGGTCCCTGACATGTTTAGGAGTAATGAAAACAAGGAGTGTGTTTACTTAGCTGTGAGAGCCTCTAGGGGACACGTCCATCACTGATGCCGGGGCATTACGGCCTTAAGTCCGAATCAAACTCGAAAGCTAAAGTTCAAACGTATAACTAAATATTTGTAACACTAAATTCAGCAGTTTGAAACAGTAAAGGTATATTTACCTAAGAATATATACAGTACAGGGTCTGTCACCGGAAGTTATCCGAACGTTCAGACTCGTTTATGCTCGGTACTTATGACATTGCACGTTTATGGAAATATTTGGTTGCTATGGACGTTTATGTTTCTGCTCTACCCTCTGCAAATGTCACTTCAAACGAGGTAGAATGAGGTTTTCAGGACAAGGTCACGTGCTTTACTTACAGAGAATCTCAATAACCTTTTCAGAAAGCGTAGCGCCAGGTAAACAATTTGTGTATATTCATGTAATATAAACCATGCTCTTGCAGCTATTGTAAAATCCCATATGTATCTAAGCTTGCCTTGCTTTTATTGTTTTATCTTCTAAATCTGGATATGAATCGCTTCTAGTAGCATTTCAACAAAAGATTGCATCAGAATAAAATCGGGGTAAAGAGTTGCACTATACTGCTCTTCGACACATGCTCCATAATTTATACATAACACACGGGGAAATAATCATAAGTTTTCTAAAGGCAAAATCATCATACATGTAAATAAAGACTCATGTATCAAACAAAAAATGAAACAATTCTTTTTAAGTTTCAATTAATTACTGTAATGATTCCCTTTATAAATCCTTATAAATGATAACCGAATTAAATAAATGACCAATTTGAATAAAACTGCTTTGCCTTAAAGCAAAACTTAGCGTTCAGTTTATTTTTTTTTTCGACGTCAAAGGGCGTTGGCATCAACTTTTAATGTAACAGAATGTTGATACTTAATGTAATGGAGTTGCCTCCTTGTTAAGCATTGAAATTGTATTGAGAAATGTGTTATTTTATGTCCATGTTTGTACCATTGTGTATGTTACTGTTTTGTGAGAGGACTTATATATAGGATTCGTCTGCTGTCCGATCGTTTTGTCTTTATATCAATAAAATGTCTTGACATTGAAATTGAACACCCACTTGTAACGGTCGGGTATGACCACCGTTTGAGATGTTAACACCACTTGTAACGGTCGGGTATGACCACCGTTTGTAACGTAAACACCACTTGTAACCGTCGGGTATGACCACCGTTTGTAACGTAAACACCACTTGTAACGGTCGCGTATGATCACCGTTTGTAACGTAAACACCACTTGTAACGGTCGCGTATGACCACAGTTTGAGATGAAAACACCACTTGTAACGGTCGGGTATGATCACCGTTTTGGATGTAAACACCACTTGTAACGGTCGGGTATGATCACCGTTTGAGATGTAAACACCACTTGTAACGGTCGGGTATGATCACCGTTTGAGACATAAACACCACTTGTAACGGTCGTGTATGACCACCGTTTGAGATGTAAACACCACTTGTAACGGTCGGGTATGATCACCGTTTGGGATGTAAACACCACTTGTAACGGTCGGGTATGACCACCGTTTGTAACGTAAACACTACTTGTAACGGTCGGGTATGATCACCGTTTGAGATGTAAACACCACTTGTAACGGTCGGGTATGACCACCGTTTGAGATGTAAACACCACTTGTAACGGTCGGGTATGATCACCGTTTGAGATGTAAACACCACTTGTAACGGTCGTGTATGATCACCGTTTGGGATGTAAACACCACTTGTAACGGTCGGGTATGATCACCGTTTGAGATGCAAACACCACTTGTAACGGTCGGGTATGACCACCGTTTGCGACGTAAACACCACTTGTAACGGTCGGGTATGACCACCGTTTGAGATGTAAACAGCATTGCAGTGAGGTCGCAAGGAACGCTTAAACCGGTGGATAATTTCGGGGAGGGATTCCATTCCATCAATCGATCAAGACTTTAGCAAAGCGTTCCCTTAGTCGCATACACACTCTATTACCTGCCGTCACAGTTGACGAAATCGGTACCGACTACCAAGGTGAAAACGGAACATTTTTCCATTCTCGTAAAGCCTAACGACGGTGACCTCGGGGCTAAAGTTACAGCATTTATTACGGTGACGTCGCAATGATGATGGGTTCAGTGTTACGGATTGTTTTGACATACACACGACTCCTTAACGACGGTTACGAAAATATCGAAAAATCGTATACGTTGCATTCGTCAGTCATCCCTAGTGGTCGTTTTCTGGGGCAGGCTTCTTCGGGGACGATATGATTTAGACCAAATTTTATTTCAACGAATTCACAGCAGGTACATGTAAATTATCTAAAAATATGGCGTGTGGATCATGCTTTCAGCTCTTCCCCTGTGTATTTTTGACAGCCTAGGAATAATGGTGAATTTGATTAAAACCAAAATTTGATGAATGCTATGGAACAGTTGTCTGTTTTTTTTTTTAACGAACTTCAAGCAAAGATACACGTTAATCTCAGAAACCCTTATGGAGCTATTATGGAGCACTTCTTCCGTTAATCCAGACTTTCAAGCTTGTAAACCACTTAGATTTCGAAATGTAAATTATATTGGCAACTTATACCAAAAATAATTTTATTTTCATTAGCTTAAAGGTATTCACCAAGGTAACATGTTATCATTTTCAAGGGGAAACATCAATATAACAAAGGAACACTAATGTTACATCAATATAACAAAGGAACACTAATGTTACATCAATATAACAAAGGAATACTAATGTTACATCAATATAACAAAGGAACACTACATCAATATAACAAAGGAACACTAATGTTACATCAATATAACACAGGAACACTAATGTTACATCAATATAACAAAGGAACACTACATCAATATAACACAGGAACACTAATGTTACATCAATATAACAAAGGAACACTTCATCAATATAACAAAGGAACACTAATGTTACATCAATATAACAAAGAAACACTAACGTTACATCAATATAACAAGGGAACACTACATCAATATAACAAGGGAACACTAACGTTACATCAATATAACAAAGGAACACTACATCAATATAACAAAGGAAAACTAATGTTTCATCAATATAACAAAGGAACACTGATATTACATCAATATAACAAGGGAACACTACATCAATATAACAAAGGAACACTAACGTTACATCAATATAACAAAGGAACACTAATGTTACATCAATATAACAAAGGAACACTAACGTTACATCAATATAACAAAGGAACACTAATGTTACATCAATATAACAAAGGAACACAACATCAATATAACAAAGGAACACTACATCAATATAACAAAGGAACACTAATGTAACATCAATATAACAAAGAAACACTAACGTTACATCAATATAACAAAGGAACACTAACGTTACATCAATATAACAAGGGAACACTACTTCAATATAACAAAGGAACACTAATGTTACATCAATATAACAAAGGAACACTAATGTTACATCAATATAACAAAGGTACACTAATGTTACATCAATATAACAAAGGAACATTAATGTTACATCAATATAACAAGGGAACACTACATCAATATAACAAAGAAACACTAATGTTACATCAATATAACAAAGGAACACTACATCAATAAAACAAAGAAAAAATAATGTTACATCAATATAACAAATGAACACTACATCAATATAACAAAGGAACACTAATGTTACATCAATATAACAAAGGAACACTAATGTTACATCAATATAACATAGGAACACAATATCAATATAACAAAGGAACACAACATCAATATAACAAAGGAACACTAATGTTACATCAATATAACAAAGGAACACTAATGTTACATCAATATAACAAAGGTACACTAATGTTACATCAATATAACAAAGGAACATTAATGTTACATCAATATAACAAGGGAACACTACATCAATATAACAAAGAAAAAATAATGTTACATCAATATAACAAATGAACACTACATCAATATAACAAAGGAACACTAATGTTACATCAATATAACAAAGGAACACTAATGTTACATCAATATAACATAGGAACACAATATCAATATAACAAAGGAACACAACATCAATATAACAAAGGAACACTAATGTTACATCAATATAACAAAGGAACACTAATGTTACATCAATATAACAAAGGTACACTAATGTTACATCAATATAACAAAGGAACATTAATGTTACATCAATATAACAAGGGAACACTACATCAATATAACAAAGGAACATTAACGTTACATCAATATAACAAGGGAACACTACATCAATATAACAAAGAAACACTAATGTTACATCAATATAACAAAGGAACACTACATCAATATAACAAAGAAACACTAATGTTACATCAATATAACAAAGGAACACTACATCAATATAACAAAGGAACACTAATGTTACATCAATATAACAAAGAAACACTAATGTTACATCAATATAACATAGGAACACAATATCAATATAACAAAGGAACACAACATCAATATAACAAAGGAACACTAATGTTACATCAATATAACAAAGGAACACTAATGTTACATCAATATAACAAAGAAACACTAATGTTACATCAATATAACAAAGAAACACTAATGTTACATCAATATAACAAAGGAACACTATATCAATATAACAAAGGAACACTAATGTTACATCAATATAACAAAGGAACACTAATGTTACATCAATATAACAAAGGAACACTAATATTACATCAATATAACAAGTGGACACTACATCAATATAACAAAGGAACACTAATGTTACATCAATATAACAAAGGAACACTAATGTTACATCAATATAACAAAGGAACACTATAACAATATAACAAGGGAACACTGATGTTACATCAATATAGCAAAGAAACACTAATGTTACATCAATATAACAAGGGAACACTACATCAATATAACAAAGGAACACTAACGTTACATCAATATAACAAAGAAACACTAATGTTACATCAATATAACAAAGGAACACTACATCAATATAACAAAGGAACACTAACGTTACATCAATATAACAAAGAAACACTAATGTTACATCAATATAACACAGGAACACTAATGTTACATCAATATAACAAAGAAACACTAACGTTACATCAATATAACAAAGAAACACTAATGTTACATCAATATAACAAAGGAACACTGATGTTACATCAATATAACAAAGGTACACTAACCTTACATCAATATAACAAAGGAACGCTAATGTTACATCAATATAACAAGGGAACACTAATGTTACATCAATATAACAAAGGAACACTAATGTTACATCAATATAACAAAGGTACACTAATGTAACATCAATATAACAAAGAAACACTAACGTTACATCAATATAACAAAGGAACGCTAATGTTACATCAATATAACAAGGGAACACTAATGTTACATCAATATAACAAAGGAACACTACATCAATATAACACAGGAACACTGATGTTACATCAATATAACAAAGGAACACTGATGTTACATCAATATAACAAAGGTACACTAATGTAACATCAATATAACAAAGGTACACTAATGTTACATCAATATAACAATGGAACACTAATGTTACATCAATATAACAAAGGTACACTAATGTTACATCAATATAACAAAGAAACACTAAGGTTGCATCAATATAACAAAGGAACACTAATGTTACATCAATATAACAATGGAACACTAATGTTACATCAATATAACAATGGAACACTAATGTTACATCAATATAACAAAGAAACACTAATGTTACATCAATATAACAAGGGAACACTAACGTTACATCAATATAACAAAGGAACACTTCATCAATATAACAAAGGAACACTAACGTTACATCAATATAACAAAGGAACACTAACGTTACATCAATATACAAAGGTACACTAATGTTGCATCAATATAACACCGGAACACTATATCAATATAACAAAGGTACACTAATGTTACATCAATATAACAAAGGAACACTGATGTTACATCAATATAACAAAGGTACACTAATGTAACATCAATATAACAAAGGTACACTAATGTTACATCAATATAACAATGGAACACTAATGTTACATCAATATAACAAAGGTACACTAATGTTACATCAATATAACAAAGAAACACTAAGGTTGCATCAATATAACAAAGGAACACTAATGTTACATCAATATAACAATGGAACACTAATGTTACATCAATATAACAATGGAACACTAATGTTTCATCAATATAACAAAGGTACACTTATGCTACATCAATATAACAAAGGAACACTAATGTTACATCAATATAACAAAGGAACACTACATCAATATAACAAAGGAACACTAATGTTACATCAATATAACAAAGGAACACTACATCAATATAACAAAGGAATACTAATGTTACACCAATATAACAAAGGTACACTAATGTTGCATCAATATAACAAAGGAACATTAATGTTACATCAATATAACAAAGGAACACTAATGTTACATCAATATAACAAAGGTACACTAATGTTGCATCAATATAACAAAGAAACACTAATGTTACATCAATATAACAAAGGAACACTACATCAATATAACAAGGGAACACTAATGTTACATCAATATAACAAAGGAACACTTCATCAATATAACAAAGGAACACTAATGTTACATCAATATAACAAAGGTACACTAATGTTACATCAATATAACACAGGAACATTAATGTTTCATCAATATAACAAAGGTACACTTATGCTACATCAATATAACAAAGGAACACTAATGTTACATCAATATAACAAGGGAACACTAATGTTACATCAATATAACAAAGGAACACTACATCAATATAACAAATGAACATTACATCAACCCAGCAAAGGAAATTATACATTATTATTGTATGAATTTGAACAAACAAACAATGCTTGTATAGCCTCATCAAAATAAAGATACTAAAACTTCACAGGCATAAACCAGTGTCGATGAAAACCTTTACAAGTAGCTGGATTAACTCGTTTAATAATTACCAAATCGCTTTGTTTCTATTTTCAAATCCAGATCTGTTAACTCGTTTACACGCTAATTGGCGACAGGTCTTGTGGAATACTGAGGATCCTAAAATACTGAAGAATGGAATAAATCTCGAGCAGTTGACAAACGAATCTGAGGAGGTTTTTATCTGCCTAGTAATTACATTGTAATGGAGTGTTGAAGCTCCCTACTTCAGGGAATATCTTTACGTGCTCTTTGCGAGTATAGGTTGTGTAACGTGAAACGAGAGTGTGTGTCTGTAAACAGTTTCCATCACAGCACACGACAACATCATAACCGATGGAGGGTACCCGTCCGAGTAAAACTAGATTGAAAAACTTACCTATCCGAAGGGAAAGTGAACTTATGCAATGGTACGGCGTCGGTTTCAACCCATCGTCCGTCGTCAAATGTTTACTTCTTCTCCATAATCAAGAGGTCAAGGTTCACGATATTGGGTCAGTAGCATGTTGGGATGAAGGGCTACCAAGTGTGTTAAAACAAATGACCTTGTCCCTTTTCAAGGTCAAAGGGTTCAAATATATATAAACGTTGTCTCAATAACCGAAAACGCCAAATATACTGATATTCGACAAGTAGCTGTTTGGATAAATGACTTTGACTCGCTTTCAAGGTCACAGTGATCTGTTTAAAATCTTCAAAAAAGGTCCATGTAGTATTTTGTTTGTAGCATGCTTGAGTGAAGCGCTATCACGTGTGTTCAAAGGAATGACCGTAACCCAATATCAAGGTAACAGAGGTCAAATATTGCAAATCCTTTAAACAACATCTTTCAATTTCTAAAAGGCAAAGGTTCTTGTGATTGAGCAAGCTGGCACGAAGGGCTCTCCAATTTGTTCAAATGAAATGACTTGACCAACTTTTAAGGGCATAAGAGTCAAATGAATAACTGAAAAATTAAGGGTATTGAGGTATGTAAAAAAGAGAAGGGATGACAGCCGCCATTTATTTTTTAAACCTCGATACCCTCAATAAACAGCGGATAATACAAGTGTTTATATTATTTACTGGTGTTGATATCATTATCATAAAGTGAAATTGTAAAGATTTACGCCATATATCGCTAAAAATCCCGAAACCGAGCCCCTGTGTAGTGGCGGGATAACTGACATCACTAGTTGTGACAAGATACAATCTATGAAATCTCAGTTAACAGCCCTCAGACACCTGTAACAGTGTAATATACACGTCACAATTCTGTTGACAGGGTTACCAAGTCACCATCTCTATCAAAATAGCTGAAATTGTATTCAACTAAGCACATACATGTGTAATGTGACACTTTCCAGTCGATGTTTAATCATATTAAACAGTGTCTCAGTAATTGTCATTGCATTTTGAACATAAAATATCGACGTAACGCGTTATGACCGAATATCAACACCCAGTTTAAACCGTCCACGTGTACAGATCACATCAGTAAGACTAGGTAACAGTGTCTAGACGCTGACACTAACTAGGACAAACACGCGCCAAACCATCATGGCGGTGTCGAATGGTCCTCGGCTTCAGGTAGAGAACGGTGGACCATCGCCGGGTTTACATCTCGACAACATTTTCTCATCTAAATGTTAAAAGTATTAATGTATAGATCATTAAAATTATTGCAACACGATAAAAAGGGTTATCTGTCCATTTAAATGAAACATCCGGGTCACACCACCCTGGGCTTGACCCACTTGACACTTTATTTCTGACCTTTGAACCGTCATTGATGACGATCAAATACCAGATGTAGAAATTAAAGACTGAAAAACTTTGATACTTGGAAATGGTATGTTTTAGAAGAATGCTGCTCTTACATATCGAACGTTTTTAAAAAGACGTTTCAATCGTTACAACGGTACAGAACCGTGAATTATTTTGTACAACAAAAAGGAATTAACTTTTTGATGAGAGAAAGTTAGGTTGAGTCGATCCTTTAGGATGTTTTACATGTATGACCATTGGTGGTGGTGGTGGTGTAGGGGAGGGGGGGTTGATATTTAGGACATTGAACAATGCGGAGGAATTATAGTTTGACTGTCAAGGTACATGCTACTACATGCAAATATTTTCACAGACTGGCAGATGAATGAACCCCGGGGGAAATATTCTATATTCTTACAAGTTCCGAATCACTGTTGTGGATTAAACTATAAACACGCTTTTTATACGATATAACGGTAGTGGTATGGAATTATAGAGGTTCTGTATCTAGTCAATAGACATAGAATTATACTGACAGTGGAAACAGTACAATGTAACACTGCCATGAGTGGTACTGACGATAGAAACAGTACAATGTAACACTACCATGAGTGGTACTGACGGTAGAAACAGTACAATGTAACACTACCATGAGTGGTACTGACGGTAGAAACAGTACAATGTAACACTACCATGAGTGGTACTGACGATAGAAACAGTACAATGTAACACTACAATGAGTGATACTGACGGTAGAAACAGTACAATGTAACACTACTATGAGTGGTACTGACGATAGAAACAGTACAATGTAACACTACATCACAGCACACGACAACATCATAACCGATGGAGGGTACCCGTCCGAGTAAAACTAGATTGAAAAACTTACCTATCCGAAGGGAAAGTGAACTTATGCAATGGTACGGCGTCGGTTTCAACCCATCGTCCGTCGTCAAATGTTTACTTCTTCTCCATAATCAAGAGGTCAAGGTTCACGATATTGGGTCAGTAGCATGTTGGGATGAAGGGCTACCAAGTGTGTTAAAACAAATGACCTTGTCCCTTTTCAAGGTCAAAGGGTTCAAATATATATAAACGTTGTCTCAATAACCGAAAACGCCAAATATACTGATATTCGACAAGTAGCTGTTTGGATAAATGACTTTGACTCGCTTTCAAGGTCACAGTGATCTGTTTAAAATCTTCAAAAAAGGTCCATGTAGTATTTTGTTTGTAGCATGCTTGAGTGAAGCGCTATCACGTGTGTTCAAAGGAATGACCGTAACCCAATATCAAGGTAACAGAGGTCAAATATTGCAAATCCTTTAAACAACATCTTTCAATTTCTAAAAGGCAAAGGGTCTTGTGATTGAGCAAGCTGGCACGAAGGGCTCTCCAATTTGTTCAAATGAAATGACTTGACCAACTTTTAAGGGCATAAGAGTCAAATGAATAACTGAAAAATTAAGGGTATTGAGGTATGTAAAAAAGAGAAGGGATGACAGCCGCCATTTATTTTTTAAACCTCGATACCCTCAATAAACAGCGGATAATACATGTAAGTGTTTATATTATTTACTGGTGTTGATATCATTATCATAAAGTGAAATTGTAAAGATTTACGCCATATATCGCTAAAAATCCCGAAACCGAGCCCCTGTGTAGTGGCGGGATAACTGACATCACTAGTTGTGACAATATACAATCTATGAAATCTCAGTTAACAGCCCTCAGACACCTGTAACAGTGTAATATACACGTCACAATTCTGTTGACAGGGTTACCAAGTCACCATCTCTATCAAAATAGCTGAAATTGTATTCAACTAAGCACATACATGTGTAATGTGACACTTTCCAGTCGATGTTTAATCATATTAAACAGTGTCTCAGTAATTGTCATTGCATTTTGAACATAAAATATCGACGTAACGCGTTATGACCGAATATCAACACCCAGTTTAAACCGTCCACGTGTACAGATCACATCAGTAAGACTAGGTAACAGTGTCTAGACGCTGACACTAACTAGGACAAACACGCGCCAAACCATCATGGCGGTGTCGAATGGTCCTCGGCTTCAGGTAGAGAACGGTGGACCATCGCCGGGTTTACATCTCGACAACATTTTCTCATCTAAATGTTAAAAGTATTAATGTATAGATCATTAAAATTATTGCAACACGATAAAAAGGGTTATCTGTCCATTTAAATGAAACATCCGGGTCACACCACCCTGGGCTTGACCCACTTGACACTTTATTTCTGACCTTTGAACCGTCATTGATGACGATCAAATACCAGATGTAGAAATTAAAGACTGAAAAACTTTGATACTTGGAAATGGTATGTTTTAGAAGAATGCTGCTCTTACATATCGAACGTTTTTAAAAAGACGTTTCAATCGTTACAACGGTACAGAACCGTGAATTATTTTGTACAACAAAAAGGAATTAACTTTTTGATGAGAGAAAGTTAGGTTGAGTCGATCCTTTAGGATGTTTTACATGTATGACCATTGGTGGTGGTGGTGGTGTAGGGGAGGGGGGGGGGGGTTGATATTTAGGACATTGAACAATGCGGAGGAATTATAGTTTGACTGTCAAGGTACATGCTACTACATGCAAATATTTTCACAGACTGGCAGATGAATGAACCCCGGGGGAAATATTCTATATTCTTACAAGTTCCGAATCACTGTTGTGGATTAAACTATAAATAGACGTTGGCGACCCGCGGGAAATATTCTACATTCTGACGATCTATACGCAAAGAAACCTAGAGTTCAGTACTACATGATTACTAACTGCTCGTCAGGGAGGGTGTGTACAAAGATTACCCTCATCGACCATTCCAACCAGCACAAATCTTCTATTCCTGAAACACGCTTTTTATACGATATAACGGTAGTGGTATGGAATTATAGAGGTTCTGTATCTAGTCAATAGACATAGAATTATACTGACAGTGGAAACAGTACAATGTAACACTACCATGAGTGGTACTGACGATAGAAACAGTACAATGTACTCTACCATGAGTGGTACTGACGATAGAAACAGTACAATGTAACACTACAATGAGTGATACTGACGGTAGAAACAGTACAATGTAACACTACTATTAGTGGTACTGACGATAGAAACAGTACAATGTAACACTACCATGAGTGATACTGACGATAGAAACAGTACAATGTAACACTACCATGAGTGATACTGACGGTAGAAACAGTACAATGTAACACTACTATAAGTGGTACTGACGGTGGAAACAGTACAATGTAACACTACCATGAGTGATACTGACGGTAGAAACAGTACAATGTAACACTACTATAAGTGGTACTGAAGGTGGAAACAGTACAATGTAACACCACCATGAGTGGTACCGACGGTAGAAACAGTACAATGTAACACTACCATGAGTGATACCGACGGTAGAAACAGTACAATGTAACACTACCATGAGTGATACCGACGGTAGAAACAGTACAATGTAACACTACCATGAGTGGTACTGAAGGTAGAAACAGTACAATGTAACACTACCATGAGTGGTACTGAAGGTGGAAACAGTACAATGTAACACCACCATGAGTGATACTGAAGGTGGAAACAGTACAATGTAACACTACCATGAGTGATACCGACGGTAGAAACAGTACAATGTAACACTACCATGAGTGATACTGAAGGTGGAAACAGTACAATGTAACACTACCATGAGTGGTACCGACGGTAGAAACAGTACAATGTAACACTACCATGAGTGATACCGACGGTAGAAACAGTACAATGTAACACTACCATGAGTGATACCGACGGTAGAAACAGTACAATGTAACACTACCATGAGTGGTACTGAAGGTGGAAACAGTACAATGTAACACTACCATGAGTGGTACTGAAGGTGGAAACAGTACAATAAAACACTACCATGAGTGGTACTGACTGTGGAAACAGTACAATGTAACACTACCATGAGTGGTACTGACGGTGGAAACAGTACAATGTAACACTACCATGAGTGGTACTGAAGGTGGAAACAGTACAATGTAACACTACCATGAGTGGTACTGACGGTAGAAACAGTACAATGTAACACTACCATGAGTGGTACCGACGGTAGAAACAGTACAATGTAACACTACCATGAGAGGAACTGACAGAGGAAACAGTACAATGTAACACTACCATGAGTGATACTGACGGAAGAAACAGTACAATGTAACACTACCATGAGTGGTACTGAAGGTGGAAACAGTACAATGTAACACTACCATGAGTGGTACTGAAGGTGGAAACAGTACAATAAAACACTACCATGAGTGGTACTGACTGTGGAAACAGTACAATGTAACACTACCATGAGTGGTACTGACGGTGGAAACAGTACAATGTAACACTACCATGAGTGGTACTGAAGGTGGAAACAGTACAATGTAACACTACTATGAGTGGTACTGACGGTAGAAACAGTACAATGTAACACTACTATGAGTGGTACTGACGGTGGAAACAGTACAATGTAACACAACCATGAGAGGTACTGACGGTAGAAACAGTACAATGTAACACTACCATGAGTGGTACTGACGGTAGAAACAGTACAATGTAACACTACCATGAGTGGTACCGACGGTAGAAACAGTACAATGTAACACTACCATGAGTGGTACCGACGGAGGAAACAGTACAATGTAACACTACCATGAGTGGTACTGACGGTAGAAACAGTACAATGTAACACTACCATGAGTGGTACTGACGGTGGAAACAGTACAATGTAACACTACCATGAGTGGTACTGACGGTAGAAACAGTACAATGTAACACTACCATGAGTGGTACTGACGGTGGAAACAGTACAATGTAACACTACCATGAGTGGTACTGACGGTAGAAACAGTACAATGTAACACTACCATGAGTGGTACTGACGGTTGGAAGCAGTAAACACTAATTGTTTCTGATCAAGCGTCACTAGGAGAACCTCTGTAGGGTAGAGACTTGAGTATGGCGAGACATGCGTTACCCCCGGGGCTAATGCGTGTCAAAGGTTCTGATACCTGTAGCGATAGTCTGGGGGTACCATGGGACCCCGTGGATACAGAGATCCGTTTAGGGGAGCCCTGTACCTGTAGAACTTCTGATAAACAGATATACAAGTTGTGGGAGTGCGTCTTATATCGATCCGACACACACCAAGTCTCTTCTCTAATTCCGACAATAGCATTTGTACAATCTTTATAATTGCATTACATGTTTTGGGGCACTTGTCTTGATGTGGGGTCTGTATACCAAGTCAGTATACAAGCGTAGGGTCGGCACGCGCGCGCGCGCTTACACCGGGGTGACGGTATGGCGTCGAACACACATAATTCTGGTAGTGAGAGCTGACAAGTCATTAAACGTTAAGACCTCAAGGAAATGAATATAGGATTAATGTATTAACGTACAGGTCAAGGACGACTATGGACGGCGGTTCAGACAAAGCACCGTTGATTATTGATGCTTTGGAGAAACTTAGCTCACCAGAACAATAAAAATCATTGGTAAGCTCACTTTGCGTTAGGATTTTAAGAGCAAAAGATGAAAGCAAAAACGTTTCATTTTTTGCGAAAGCTTAAGGTATGATCAGCTTAACTGAAATGGACGTTTAGAAAAGTAGAAGCCATGATCATATTTATTTCATGTTAATCCGTGTATGAGCAGATAGCAATCACATATAATGTATAGCCTACGAATAACGTATCTTGGCTTCGCTCGGAACAGTAAAAATGCGTTTGGCGTTTTCTATCCCAAAACCCCCCACCCCCACCACCCCTTTCAGAATCAGCCGTGATCACTTCCAGTGGATTATCAATTCTGTACGTCTCCACTGGTGTTTGTGTGTAGTCTGTTTACGGGGTTAATGCGTTGGAGACTAAGCTTGTCGGAGTAACGTAATAGCTCGAAGCCATGTACGGAAACCATGCTTTGGAGCTGGAACGAAACTTTAAACGGCACTAGTCTGTATTCTACCACCTCCTCAGGGAAAGCCATTACGATGATGTGTCGTGATAAATTGGTAGAGAAATTTCGGTGGACCAATCCCTCGGATTGGACGCTATCTGTGAGAGCAATCTATCCATGTCCTGTCGACCAGCATCAGTTACCAAACGGTGATATAACGACGGAGCAGCACTGGTCCCAGATTATCCCAAATATCGCGGTCAGCCGAGTATACGTAATCGCAGAGAATATCAATTAACTAAAACATGGTAAAACATAAAATGGAAACAAACAAAGTGATAAATATCGGAAAATATGATAAGTACTAACCAATGTTATTTGTCCCGGTGCCGTATAAGCCTATCCCGGGTTCAATGCGTACTTCTATCAGACTTTAACTAGCCAATCCCCGATATAAAGTGCCATCAAACTTGATGATTCCTAAATCGTATTCTGGAACAGGGACCACCTCAGGATAAAGAACCCTACGACAGTAGCCTGCCTCCAAGTGCAGTACGGGGACATGTTCACAGTGCAGACTACTCCCACGTGCAGTACGCGGACCAGTTCAGGGTACAAACTACGACAGTAGACTACTCCCACGTGCAGTACGGGGACAAGTTCAGGGTACAAACTACGACAGTAGACTTCTCCCACGTGCAGTACGGGGACCAGTTCAGGATACAGATTACGACAGTAGACTACTCCCACGTGCAGTACGGGGACCAGTTCAGGATACAGATTACGACAGTAGACTACTCCCACGTGCAGTACGGGAACAAGTTCAGGGTACAAACTACGACAGTAGACTACTCCCACGTGCATTACGGGGACCAGTTCAGGATACAGATTACGACAGTAGACTACTCCCACGTGCAGTACGGAAACAAGTTCAGGGTACAGACTACGACAGTAGACTACTCCCACGTGCAGTACGGGGACCAGTTCAGGGTACAAACAACGACAGTAGACTACTCCCAAGTGCAGTGCGGGGACCAGTTCAGGGTACAAACTACGACAGTAGACTACTCCCACGTGCAGTACCCGGACCAGTTCTGGGTTCAGACTACGACAGTAGACTACACCCACGTGCAGTACGGGGACCAGTTCAGGGTACAGACTACGATAGTAGACTACTACCACGTGCAGTACCCGGACCAGTTCAGGGTACAAACTACGACAGTAGACTACTCCCACGTGCAGTACGGGGACCAGTTCAGGGTACAAACTACGACAGTAGACTACTCCCACGTGCAGTACGGGGACCAGTTCAGGGTACAAACTACGACAGTAGACTACTCCCACGTGCAGTACGGGGACCAGTTCAGGGTACAGACTACGACAGTAGACTACTCCAACGTGCAGTACGTGGACCAGTTCAGGGTACAGACTACGACAGTAGACTACTCCCACGTGCAGTACGCGGACCAGTTCAGGGTACAGACTACGACAGTAGACTACTCCCACGTGCAGTACCCGGACCAGTTCAGGGTACAGACTACGACAGTAGACTCCTCCCACGTGCAGTACGGGGACCAGTTCAGGGTACAGACTACGACAGTAGACTACTCCAACGTGCAGTACGGGGACCAGTTCAGGGTACAGACTACGACAGTAGACTACTCCCACGTGCAGTACGGGGACCAGTTCAGGGTACAGACTACGACAGTAGAATACTCCCACGTGCAGTACGGGGACCAGTTCAGGGTACAAACTACGACAGTAGACTACTCCAACGTGCAGTACGGGGACCAGTTCAGGGTACAGACTACGACAGTAGACTACTCCCACGTGCAGTACCCGGACCAGTTCTGGGTTCAGACTACGACAGTAGACTACTCCCACGTGCAGTACGGGGACCAGTTCAGGGTACAAACTACGACAGTAGACTACTCCCACGTGCAGTACGGGGACCAGTTCAGGGTACAGACTACGACAGTAGACTCCTCCCACGTGCAGTACGGGGACCAGTTCAGGGTACAGACTACGACAGTAGACTACTCCAACGTGCAGTACGGGGACCAGTTCAGGGTACAAACTACGACAGTAGACTACTCCCACGTGCAGTACGGGGACCAGTTCAGGGTACAGACCACGACAGTAGACTACTCCCACGTGCAGTACGGGGACCCGTTCAGGGTACAAACTACGACAGTAGACTACTCCAACGTGCAGTACGGGGACCAGTTCAGGGTACAGATTACGACAGTAGACTCCTCCCACGTGCAGTACGCGGACCAGTTCAGTGTACAGACTACGACAGTAGACTACTCCAACGTGCAGTACGGGGACCAGTTCTGGGTACAGACTACGACAGTAGACTCCTCCCACGTGCAGTACGGGGACCCGTTCAGGGTACAAACTACGACAGTAGACTACTCCCACGTGCAGTACGGGGACCAGTTCAGGGTACAAACTACGACAGTAGACTTCTCCCACGTGCAGTACGGGGACCAGTTCAGGGTACAGACTACGACAGTAGACTACTCCCACGTGCAGTACGCGGACCAGTTCAGGGTACAGACTACGACAGTAGACTACTCCCACGTGCAGAACGGGGACCAGTTCAGGGTACAGACTACGACAGTAGACTACTCCCACGTGCAGTACGCGGACCAGTTCAGGGTACAAACTACGACAGTAGACTACTACCACGTGCAGTACGGGGACCAGTTCAGGGTACAAACTACGACAGTAGACTACTCCCATGTGCAGTACGCAGACCAGTTCACGGTACAAACTACGACAGTAGACTACTCCCACGTGCAGTACGCGGACCAGTTCACGGTACAAACTACGACAGTAGACTACTCTCACGTGCAGTACCCGGACCAGTTCAGGGTACAAACTACGACAGTAGACTACTCCCACGTGCAGTACGCGGACCAGTTCACGGTACAAACTACGACAGTAGACTACCCTCACGTGCAGTACGGGAACCAGTTCAGGGTACAGACTACGACAGTAGACTACTCCCACGTGCAGTACGGGGACCAGTTCAGGGTACAGACTACGACAGTAGACTACTCCAACGTGCAGTACGCGGACCAGTTCACGGTACAAACTACGACAGTAGACTACTCCCACGTGCAGTACGGGGACCAGTTCAGGGTACAGACTACGACAGTAGACTACTCCCACTTGCAGTACCCGGACCAGTTCAGGGTACAGACTACGACAGTAGACTACTCCAACGTGCAGTACCCGGACCAGTTCACGGTAAAAACTACGACAGAAGACTACTCCAACGTGCAGTACCCGGACCAGTTCACGGTACAGACAACGACAGTAGACTACTCCCACGTACAGTACCCGGACCAGTTCAGGGTACAGACTACGACAGTAGACTACTCCAACGTGCAGTACGGGGACCAGTTCAGGGTACAGACTACGACAGTAGACTACTCCAACGTGCAGTACGGGGACCAGTACCAGTTCAGGGTACAGACTACGACAGTAGACTACTCCAACGTGCAGTACCCGGACCAGTTTTCGGTACAGACTACGACAGTAGACTACTCCCACGTGCAGTACGAGGACCAGTTCAGGGTACAGACTACGACAGTAAACTACTCCAACGTGCAGTACGGGGACCAGTTCATGGTACAGACTACGACAGTAGACTACTCCCACGTGCAGTACGGGGACCAGTTCAGGGTACAGACTACGACAGTAGACTACTCCAACGTGCAGTACGGGGACCAGTTCAGGGTACAGACTACGACAGTAGACTACTCCAACGTGCAGTACGCGGACCAGTTCAGGGTACAGACTACGACAGTAGACTACTCCCACGTGCAGTACGGGGACCAGTTCAGGGTACAGACTACGACAGTAGACTACTCCAACGTGCAGTACGGGGACCAGTTCAGGGTACAGACTACGACAGTAGACTACTCCAACGTGCAGTACGGGGACCAGTTCAGGGTACAGACTACGACAGTAGACTACTCCCACGTGCAGTACGGGGACCAGTTCAGGGTACAGACTACGACAGTAGACTACTCCCACGTGCAGTACGGGGACCAGTTCAGGGTACAGACTACGACAGTTGACTACTCCCACGTGCAGTACGGGGACCAGTTCAGGGTACAGACTACGACAGTAGACTACTCCCACGTGCAGTACGGGGACCAGTTCAGGGTACAGACTACGACAGTAGACTACTCCCACGTGCAGTACGGGGACCAGTTCAAGGTACAGACTACGACAGTAGACTACTCCCACGTGCAGTACACGGACCAGTTCAGGGTACAGACTACGACAGTAAACTACTCCCACGTGTAGTACACGGACCAGTTCAGGGTACAGACTACGACAGTAGACTACTCCCACGTGCAGTACACGGACCAGTTCAGGGTACAGACTACGACAGTAGACTACTCCCACGTGCAGTACGGGGACCAGTTCAGGGTACAGACTACGACAGTAGACTACTCCCACGTGCAGTACGGGGACCAGTTCAGGGTACAGACTACGACAGTAGACTACTTCCACGTGCAGTACGGGGACCAGTTCTGGGTACAGACTACGACAGTAGACTACTCCCACGTGCAGTACACGGACCAGTTCAGGGTACAGACTACGACAGTAGACTACTCCCACGTGCAGTACGGGGACCAGTTCAGGGTACAGACTACGACAGTAGACTACTCCCACGTGCAGTACGGTGACCAGTTCACGGTACAGACTACGACAGTAGACTACTCCCACGTGCAGTACGGGGACCAGTTCAGGGTACAAACTACGACAGTAGACTACTCCCACGTGCAGTACGGTGACCAGTTCACGGTACAGACTACGACAGTAGACTACTTCCACGTGCAGTACGGGGACCAGTTCAGGGTACAGACTACGACAGTAGACTACTTCCACGTTCAGTCCGGGGACAAGTTCAGGGTACAGACTACGACAGTAGACTACTCCCACGTGCAGTACGCGGACCAGTTCATGGTACAAACTACGACAGTAGACTACTCCCACGTGCAGTACGGGGAACAGTTCACGGTACAAACTACGACAGTAGACTACTCACACGTGCAGTACGGGGACCAGTTCAGGGTACAGACTACGACAGTAGAATACTCCCACGTGCAGTACGGGGACCAGTTCAGGGTACAAACTACGACAGTAGACTACTCCAACGTGCAGTACGGGGACCAGTTCAGGGTACAGACTACGACAGTAGACTACTCCCACGTGCAGTACCCGGACCAGTTCTGGGTTCAGACTACGACAGTAGACTACTCCCACGTGCAGTACGGGGACCAGTTCAGGGTACAAACTACGACAGTAGACTACTCCCACGTGCAGTACGGGGACCAGTTCAGGGTACAGACTACGACAGTAGACTCCTCCCACGTGCAGTACGGGGACCAGTTCAGGGTACAGACTACGACAGTAGACTACTCCAACGTGCAGTACGGGGACCAGTTCAGGGTACAAACTACGACAGTAGACTACTCCCACGTGCAGTACGGGGACCAGTTCAGGGTACAGACCACGACAGTAGACTACTCCCACGTGCAGTACGGGGACCAGTTCAGGGTACAAACTACGACAGTAGACTACTCCAACGTGCAGTACGGGGACCAGTTCAGGGTACAGATTACGACAGTAGACTCCTCCCACGTGCAGTACGCGGACCAGTTCAGTGTACAGACTACGACAGTAGACTACTCCAACGTGCAGTACGGGGACCAGTTCTGGGTACAGACTACGACAGTAGACTCCTCCCACGTGCAGTACGGGGACCCGTTCAGGGTACAAACTACGACAGTAGACTACTCCCACGTGCAGTACGGGGACCAGTTCAGGGTACAAACTACGACAGTAGACTTCTCCCACGTGCAGTACGGGGACCAGTTCAGGGTACAGACTACGACAGTAGACTACTCCCACGTGCAGTACGCGGACCAGTTCAGGGTACAGACTACGACAGTAGACTACTCCCACGTGCAGAACGGGGACCAGTTCAGGGTACAGACTACGACAGTAGACTACTCCCACGTGCAGTACGCGGACCAGTTCAGGGTACAAACTACGACAGTAGACTACTACCACGTGCAGTACGGGGACCAGTTCAGGGTACAAACTACGACAGTAGACTACTCCCATGTGCAGTACGGGGACCAGTTCACGGTACAAACTACGACAGTAGACTACTCCCACGTGCAGTACGCGGACCAGTTCACGGTACAAACTACGACAGTAGACTACTCTCACGTGCAGTACCCGGACCAGTTCAGGGTACAAACTACGACAGTAGACTACTCCCACGTGCAGTACGCGGACCAGTTCACGGTACAAACTACGACAGTAGACTACCCTAACGTGCAGTACGGGAACCAGTTCAGGGTACAGACTACGACAGTAGACTACTCCCACGTGCAGTACGGGGACCAGTTCAGGGTACAGACTACGACAGTAGACTACTCCAACGTGCAGTACGCGGACCAGTTCACGGTACAAACTACGACAGTAGACTACTCCCACGTGCAGTACGGGGACCAGTTCAGGGTACAGACTACGACAGTAGACTACTCCCACTTGCAGTACCCGGACCAGTTCAGGGTACAGACTACGACAGTAGACTACTCCAACGTGCAGTACCCGGACCAGTTCACGGTAAAAACTACGACAGTAGACTACTCCAACGTGCAGTACCCGGACCAGTTCACGGTACAGACAACGACAGTAGACTACTCCCACGTACAGTACCCGGACCAGTTCAGGGTACAGACTACGACAGTAGACTACTCCAACGTGCAGTACGGGGACCAGTTCAGGGTACAGACTACGACAGTAGACTACTCCAACGTGCAGTACGGGGACCAGTACCAGTTCAGGGTACAGACTACGACAGTAGACTACTCCAACGTGCAGTACCCGGACCAGTTTTCGGTACAGACTACGACAGTAGACTACTCCCACGTGCAGTACGAGGACCAGTTCAGGGTACAGACTACGACAGTAAACTACTCCAACGTGCAGTACGGGGACCAGTTCATGGTACAGACTACGACAGTAGACTACTCCCACGTGCAGTACGGGGACCAGTTCAGGGTACAGACTACGACAGTAGACTACTCCAACGTGCAGTACGGGGACCAGTTCAGGGTACAGACTACGACAGTAGACTACTCCAACGTGCAGTACGCGGACCAGTTCAGGGTACAGACTACGACAGTAGACTACTCCCACGTGCAGTACGGGGACCAGTTCAGGGTACAGACTACGACAGTAGACTACTCCAACGTGCAGTACGGGGACCAGTTCAGGGTACAGACTACGACAGTAGACTACTCCAACGTGCAGTACGGGGACCAGTTCAGGGTACAGACTACGACAGTAGACTACTCCCACGTGCAGTACGGGGACCAGTTCAGGGTACAGACTACGACAGTAGACTACTCCCACGTGCAGTACGGGGACCAGTTCAGGGTACAGACTACGACAGTTGACTACTCCCACGTGCAGTACGGGGACCAGTTCAGGGTACAGACTACGACAGTAGACTACTCCCACGTGCAGTACGGGGACCAGTTCAGGGTACAGACTACGACAGTAGACTACTCCCACGTGCAGTACGGGGACCAGTTCAAGGTACAGACTACGACAGTAGACTACTCCCACGTGCAGTACACGGACCAGTTCAGGGTACAGACTACGACAGTAAACTACTCCCACGTGTAGTACACGGACCAGTTCAGGGTACAGACTACGACAGTAGACTACTCCCACGTGCAGTACACGGACCAGTTCAGGGTACAGACTACGACAGTAGACTACTCCCACGTGCAGTACGGGGACCAGTTCAGGGTACAGACTACGACAGTAGACTACTCCCACGTGCAGTACGGGGACCAGTTCAGGGTACAGACTACGACAGTAGACTACTTCCACGTGCAGTACGGGGACCAGTTCTGGGTACAGACTACGACAGTAGACTACTCCCACGTGCAGTACACGGACCAGTTCAGGGTACAGACTACGACAGTAGACTACTCCCACGTGCAGTACGGGGACCAGTTCAGGGTACAGACTACGACAGTAGACTACTCCCACGTGCAGTACGGTGACCAGTTCACGGTACAGACTACGACAGTAGACTACTCCCACGTGCAGTACGGGGACCAGTTCAGGGTACAAACTACGACAGTAGACTACTCCCACGTGCAGTACGGTGACCAGTTCACGGTACAGACTACGACAGTAGACTACTTCCACGTGCAGTACGGGGACCAGTTCAGGGTACAGACTACGACAGTAGACTACTTCCACGTTCAGTCCGGGGACAAGTTCAGGGTACAGACTACGACAGTAGACTACTCCCACGTGCAGTACGCGGACCAGTTCATGGTACAAACTACGACAGTAGACTACTCCCACGTGCAGTACGGGGAACAGTTCACGGTACAAACTACGACAGTAGACTCCTCCCACGTGCAGTACGCAGTATGCAGTGCGGATTTCAGTTCACAATCACAAACATGACGGGGATCAGCTCCGGAGAGTTAGGTAGTGAGTGAAAACTACCATAGGCTTTCTGATCGTATTCTATTACACATGTAGTACATGTACAAGCGTACATAAAGCATGTACATAACAATATACCTATCAATCAAGCGAATATGACACGTTATTCTGTTTGTAGGAACTATTGTTGCTTTGCAAAGCACAGTATTGAACTGTTGAAAGAAGTAACTAAGCTTGTTTTCGCACAAGTACTAGTTTAATACTGTTGTAATACTGTGACATCGAGTGTATGAGAAGGGAGACAACACTTGTAGTGAAAAGACATTTGTACACTGTATGTATGTGAGAGTTAGGTCCCTTTGTACACTCAGACCTGAAACGTTTCCTAACTATACCATTGCTCCCCTTGGTAACCTTAGTAAACTATATCATTCATTATACTCATATATATACAATCTGCTTGGAATTGATAGTATATTGCCTATACATTTCTACGAATGCCTACTGAACTTTATTTTCCGATAAAATCAGTGGATCACGCGCCTATTGGCGCAGCACGCAGTAATACACTTCGTTACGATTTGAACACGAGGCCGCGTCACTACTTTCCAGACTCGATCAATATCCTGCCGCGTAGTATGTGTTAATTTATTTAAGAAATAATTAAGAAGCATTTTAATGGGTTTTTTTTAAATACAATAACAATAACAAAGACAGTATGGTTTGTTTAAATATGAACTTATGTTAAAAAATAACAATAAAAAGATGTAATCTTTTGGAATTTTTTTGTTTACTTGTTGACTGAAATTTCGCGGGAGTTCGTCACCTCATAAGGCGGCTGTTTCAACAGTCTACCGAAACCAAACGATACTGTTTGATTTCATCGCAGTAAGTATCAAAATATCTGATTAAAGAAATAATTACACGTTGGAATATAAGGTCTGGACAGTAAATATAAGGATTAAAGTTTCTTTCTGGTGGTTTTATCAAAGGATAAAGTTCAGTAGGATATCGATAGTTGTTTCATGGAACGCTTCGCGTTCCATTCCAACTATCGATATCCTACTGAACTTTATCCGTTGATAAAACCACCAGAAAGAAACTTTAATCCTTAAATAGATCAGTCCATTATGATATACAGTGGTGAAGGGGTGAACTCAGATTGTATCATTCCCATGTATTGTACTATACAACAACATGTTCCCGAACACGTACATACACTTTTGACTTTTATGTTAATAGAACTGTATCAGGATGTTAGAAATCCGATCGAATGCATTATTATAGTTGAAGTACATTTTATAGAACAAAATCACACGTTCACTAACCTACAATGTAGTAATTTGACTAATAATACATGTTTATGGCACAGCACATGGAAAAGTAGTACGTTGTATGAACTACATATGTATGTGTAAAGACTTTTACGAAAAGATTCAATCATATTCCAATCACATTTTAAATAGGTATTTTCTTTTAATTGTCCATGTTTACATGTTCATGCGAAAGAATCAAGATCACAGAAGATTTCAATAATAAAACCACCATTTCTGATGATAATTTAATTCCAACACTTGGTTTTAAAAAGACGTGCATTGCCAATGATGCATGTTCAGTTTCCGATTTTTTATTGTGAATAAACTTTCAGCTTTTTTAGGCAGCGACGAGTATGTTCCAATACCTTTCCGGAATAAAGCTTTTATCCGTACATTGTATTTGCAAAGACTTTATAATACATGTTAACCATACATTCCCTGTATGGTCCCAGTTTAACATATACGTTTCATATATGTATGATCACTTTCTGTAAAACCCTATATCACTATATAATCAATCAATCAATTTGTTTATTAAAGTGTTATACATCACAATTACATTATACAAGCATTATAGTTACACAGTATAAACCAAATAGTTAAATAGCGGTAATCAATTATCTAAACCGTATTCAAAATATCCTAATACGTTATATAAAACCAATAGACCTATCACAGACTTCAATCTAGAGAGCAGGTGATTCGGACAGCCCCTACCTAACAAGCTCTCTGAGATTGTACTTACAATTACATACAAAATAAAAAGTATGTCTTTAAAAGATTATTACATTTGTATTAGATAAAATGAAAGCATATGATCACTGTATGTACGATCACCGTAAAACATATACATGTATATTCCCTATAAAATATACACATATGTATTCCTTTACTACTTATACCAGAGGAAGATTATTGTGTAGTTCACACTATCATTAAGTTTTCAAACAGTGTTAGGCGTGTTACAGTAGACAACGGACAAACCATTTATGTATGTTTCACATTAAAGTGTCGTATTAGGCCCTTCTGTACAAACCATTATGGAGTTCTTTGTAAAGAAGGCCAACGGTCTGGCATTACCGGAAATTAGATTCGATGTGAAATTGAAAGCATGTTATGAATACCGACAAGATGCATTGATTGTTAATGCTCGCTTACTAAGTGTTTTTTTGTACAATGAAAATTGCGACATAGCGTAAATCCTCCACCGAACCTTCACCCCTGGCGTAGCGGTATTCGGTAGTGCAATGATCCACAAAGATATGTTTTCTGCAGCTTCTTAAAAGTTTTGTACAATTGAGATACTCGATTTAACAATGAAAGGTAACTTTATAGATTAAATTATTAACGCTTATTCGAAACCAGGAAACATGCTTAAATAGGATTATTCAGTGACACGGATACAATTATAGACATACAAGGAGACATACTTGGTGGAGTTACCTGAACCCCCATAACGCAATATTAATCGACAGGAAATAAGCGTTTGTCGTTGAGGATTATACAATTTAACTACACACAGAAAGAATTTGCCTTTGAAGAATGTATAATTTTAATTACTTACAAAACGAATTTGTCGTTTGACAACCCACAGAAGGAATTTGTCGTTTGACAACTGACAGAAGGAATTTGTCGTTTGACAACCCACAGAAAGAACTTGTCGTTGAGGATTAAACAATTTATTAGAATAATTGCCGACAAAAAGAATTTGCCGTTGAGGATCAAATACTTTAACTGTCGACAAAATATATCGTTGAGGATTATACAATTTAACTAGCCAAACGGTTCTATTTCCGTTCGCGGTATGTACATGTGATCAAATTATTACGATCCACCATTTAGGTCCTGGAAATTGACAACATTCTTCATTTTCGATTTCATTCCATATACACAAATACATATGAAACCCGACCGATGAAGTGATAGACGTTATTTCAGTTCGCTGTATAGTAGGACATATATTTATACTTATTCATTATTGATATGTAACTCAAACAGAATTATATTTCAATACATTTAATTTTCTGATTGTGGCACCTCAAACTGATTATCCTGAAGACTGAAGTCTTTACCTGGAAATAAAACAGAGAAATGCGTGTCTGAAGAGGACGGTGTCTAAACCACTTATATATCTTTTCACGAGACCGTGATGGCTGACGCTCTATATACAAAAATTGAATAACCTTTAAAAAAAATGGGGGGGGGGGGGGGGGGGGTTAGGGGGAGAGGGAAAAGTTGTATTAGTATTTCAAATCATCGAAATACCAAAAACAAGTATGAGCAACGTATCTAAATTAAAACGTAATATTACGTATGAACACCGTAAATATAATATAATCATTTGAGATAACAAATATGGTACTCACCGCATCTCGTGAGGGCTTTCCATGATGTACTCCAGGTCCGACACGGACCCGGGATCATCCGGTAGCACCAGGGGCATGCGCTTCTGGGCGGGGGATGCCGGGGAGGACTGACTCTGGTAAGAATCAGAATTCCGGGCACACACTGCAAGTTGTCTTCGAACATTAGTCACTTTGCTATATCTGTTGTTGTCGAAATATCCAATGGAATGAGGTCGCTGGGGCATCCGTTTGGAAGCCCGCTCACGGCGTACCACGGACTCGACATCGTTAACGTCAAAACTAGAAAAAGGTTTCGATGTAGGCATATCCTTTCTCCTGAACGGTGACTTTTGCATGTGTTTGATGATTGCATTGTAGTCCCTACCGTAACAAGGGCTATGTATGTCACTATTAACGTCGAACTCCCGACTCGCTCCGACACCAATCTCGGGACACGAGCGGAGCGACTGAAGAGATGCGTCACTGTGAGAATGTCGGAGGGACGGGACTTCAAGTAAACCACGCCCGACCTCCTCGTTACTTCGCTGACGTACGTAATCCACACTTTGGTGTTTTGATTCACAACTTTTTGACTTTTTCACGTAATTCCCATTGAGTTCGAACTGTCGATTGATAAAATGGTTCATGTTTATGTCGGGACTAGGGGTCATATCAGTTCCGGTAGTTGACGCATGCTCATCAGCGGAACCATTAGAAGAGGAAGTACTAGAAGATCGCGACAATACGACGCACGGTTCATGTTTCTTTTTATGGAAATTGTGTCTTTTTTTCTTAACTTGCGATCGAGCAGACATAATAATATCGGTCTCTGACGAATATTTAGACTTGTAGCCAGCCAGTCCGTTACCATGCCGTGGCCAACTATTACCAAGCCGCTCCCCGGGGGGCGGGCCAGCTTGGTCTTGGGAGGCACGGCTGTGGTGCATCTGCAGTGGATACGATTGCGGAATACATCTTTGCCCCTCCTTACTTGGTCGGCGAGGAGGGAGAGGAGGAGGCCGGTCGGTCTCGGCGGTTGTCTCCCCTTCCTTTTGGTCTCCGTGGCTGTCTTTCTCGGCGCCTGTTTTAGGCTCACTTGACTTGTTGCGTTCTAAAAAATACAATATGACCGAGTTTGTTAAAACAAGACAAATTTGGATTTATTGTTTAAAATGTTACAGACAAAATGTCGCGTATATTAGAAGCTCCATCAGGGAAACCAGCTTAAAATACCCGTATGCACCCAGAGTATTTCCAGGTCAAACCAGATTGCCAAAAATAAATGTTCGAGGAAATTTTAAATGAAATCTGACAGAATAGCTTGCTCTGTGTATCATCAAGCTTTGTTTAGGCTAACAAAAGTAAATCACTCTCCTTAACTAATCACAACTTTACTATATATGTGAACACAACCATAGAAAGCATTGCTAGTAAAACTGTGTCCGAACATGTTTGGACGTACGGATTTTACTTATTTCAGTATATATCCTCGTGACTGCATGTAGCTCCCAACAATATTAAAACCCTTAAAACGGTCTATCCAGGGGGATTATAAGAATCTGATTACAGATCATTATTATATACTAGAATGACATTGTATGAAGCTATGGTATGGTGTCATATGATCTGTATTTCAATCATACTGACACAATAGGCGATAATAATCGTACGTAACACTAATATATAGTACATTTCTGTACCATTTTATGGCGCCCAATGCGGACTTAAATTGTGTAATTATCCAACTCTTGACACCAACGTTACCTTGAACCAGTGTAATACAATGTGCCCTATACAAATGTATATTCGGACACGTACTGTTTCAACTATATATTTCATTCATTGGATAAATTTTCAATGATTTTTCATGATTTCGTTTTTCACTGGATTTTATTGAAATTTCACAATTTTCATGTAAAGAATTATTTGCTAATTCCTCTGATAATATTTGTATATTCGTAATCGATTTCAGTAGATATTGCATGTGTTTCAGCAATAGTATTACAAATGTATAGTGAAGAAAAAAGGGACATCATGCTTTTGTTACTGTGCATATATTCGACTTTTTCGGGAAAACTAAGCACGAGAAAAGTATTGCAAAGATAGAAGATGAAAAAGCTATGTAACAATTATTAACTAGTGTATGGAATTTCAAGAAAATCCATTGAAAAACGACGTCATAAACATCCATTTAAATTTTGTCAAAATACATGAAATATATAGTTAAAAATATTACGTGTCCGAATATTTATTGCACTACACTAAATCTTATGTTAACTACAGACCAGCAGATCGTACATTACGAATCATTCATCAAGAAACTCAGAAACTGGATTTTCTAGAACTTATAGACGGTCCTCAATACTCAACAGGCAAATAACACATCGATTTCCAGAATTGACAGGTTATATTTGTGCGCAAACTTATAGAATGTATTAGTTTAATGAAAACACGATTTGACGGTCTGAACATGAGAAGAACAGGTCTATCAATATGATGTCGACCCGACACAGCCATAGTGAATCAGATATACTACATGTCCTGGCCAAACAAAGTATACAATGATACTAGAGTCCACCGTTTTGACGAAGCTGACACGATTTCTTTAAAGTATTTTTTTTTCAAATTTTCTTCAATCCTCAAAATGCTTCAGAAATATGCTGTTTTGATTTTTGTCTGTATTGGTTAAACAAGGCATCGCCTATTTCACGTAATATATACCTATATACAAAAGGTGATTATGACCTGCTATATGGTAGACATGCCACGGTGTACTAGGTGTTAGGTATGGCCGGTGATAACGTGTATTTTATATACACTAACGACAGCCGTACAGGTATCTGACAGGACTGTGGTCAGTAACGGTCAATATAACGACACGGCTAATGGTGGTCATTAATGGTATATATATAGCTATAACTGATGGCTTACAGACATACATGTATGTACAAATACACAGTAGTTATAGAAAGTACACGTAATACTGTAGAAAATACATAACTCTTTATACATGTACAATGCAATAAATCGTTATTACATTGTAATTATGTCTCTCTTTATCCATGTACAATGTAATAACGGTACATTGTAATTGTGCAAAAACGATACACTGTAATTGTCTCTCTTTATACAATGCAAAAACGATACATTGTAATTGTGTCTCTCTGTATACAATGTAATACCGATACATTGTAATTATGTCTCTCGTTATACAATGCAAAAACGATACATTGTAATTATGTCTCTCGTTATACAATGCAAAAACGATACATTGTAATTATGTCTCTCGTTATACAATGCAAAAACGATACATTGTAATTATGTCTCTCGTTATACAATGCAAAAACGATACATTGTAATTGTGTCTCTCTGTATAGAATGTAATAACGATACACTGTAATTGTGTCTCTCTGTATACAATGTAATAACGGTACATTGTAATTGTGCAAAAACGATACACTGTAATTGTCTCTCTTTATACAATGCAAAAACGATACATTGTAATTATGTCTCTCGTTATACAATGCAAAAACGATACATTGTAATTATGTCTCTCGTTATACAATGCAAAAACGATACATTGTAATTATGTCTCTCGTTATACAATGCAAAAACGATACATTGTAATTGTGTCTCTCTGTATAGAATGTAATAACGATACACTGTAATTGTGTCTCTCTGTATAGAATGTAATAACGATACACTGTAATTGTGTCTCTCTGTATACAATGTAATAACGGTACATTGTAATTGTGCAAAAACGATACACTGTAATTGTCTCTCTTTATACAATGCAAAAACGATACATTATAATTGTGTCTCTCTGTATACAATGTAATAACGATACACTGTAATTGTGTCTCTCTGTATACAATGTAATAACGATACATTGTAATTATGTCTCTCTGTATACAATGTAATAACGATACACTGTAATTGTCTCTCTTTATACAATGTAATAACGATACATTGTAATTGTGTCTCTCTTTATACAATGTAATAACGATACATTGTAATTGTGTCTCTCTTTATACAATGTAATAACGATACATTGTAATTATGTCTCTCGTTATACATTGTTATTACGATACATTATAATTATGTCTCTGTATACAATGTAATAACGATACATTGTGTCTCTCTTTATACAATGCAATATCGACAAAATAACTTTGTTTCCCTTTAGTGTTGAAAATATTGAAAACAGATAACTGTTTACAATATTGAATACATGTACATGTAACTATTGACAATATTGAATACAGGTAACTGTTTACAATATTGAATATAGGTTACTGTTTACAATATTGAATACAGATAACTATTTACAATATTGAATATAGGTTATGTTACTGTTTACAATATTGAATACAGGTAACTGTTGACAATATTGAAAACAGGTAACTGTTGACAATATTGAATACAGGTAACTGTTTACAATATTGAATACAGGTAACTGTTTACAATATTGAATACAGGTTACTGTTTACAAAATTGAATACAGATAACTGTTTACAATATTGAATACAGGTTACTTTTTACAATATTGAATCCAGGTAACCGTTTACAATATTGAATACAGGTAACTGTTTACAATATTGAATACAGGTAACTGTTGACAATATTGAATACAGGTTACTGTTGACAATATTGAATACAGATAACTGTTTACAATATTGAATACAGGTAACTGTTTACAATATTGAATACAGGTAACTGTTTACAATATTGAATACAGGTAACTGTTGACAATATTGAATACAGGTTACTGTCCACAATACAGTATTGAATACCGATAACTGTTTCTAAAAGTGAATAAAGATAAGAGTTTCCAAAAATAAACACACGTAATTATTTTTATTGTGAGCATAAGTAACTGTTCATAGAAATAAATAGAGGTTAGTGTTTACAACATCGAATACAGGTATAGTGTAACTGTAAAAATAAAACCGTTTATAAAGTAAATATAGCTGATAGTTGACAGCCCAGGTACCCAGTAATAACTGAGGTAATAGTACATATACTGTGACTACTTACTACACACTGGGTAAATAACTCTTAATCTAGTTTATCTCTGATTTGTAATGCTAAGTACATGATCCCACCCCATCCGGACATCGCCCTGAACTCTACATACTGTCACACCATTCACACACATTTCATTTATACGACACAAATAATATTACAATTCCTGTTTCAGTACATTGTATTTGAAATATGTAAATACTTCCTCGATTCATACAAACATGTGCTACACAATTGTACGGTAACAAAGATGTTAATTAAAAACTCGTATACTTAATATAGATGTGGCATGGAAGACTGCCATCCACAATATTGACAATCACTATAATAGATGTCCATGTATTGGCCTAAAAACCTGTCTGGGAATGTTTTACGGGGTAAAGAACAGGTGTCTGATGGCGGAAATAGTGTAAATGGTGGCCTATCGGTTCGTCATCTCGTCTCCAGCTAAACCATTGTTGATATAGTGGACTTAACAGTCAACAACCGCCGAACATTAGTACTAGTTTCTTCAGCTTATACATGTATAATTAATATACGTATCCAATGTACGTGGATGTAAAGTACGGTATTTACTGTTCCTGGTTGTGGATACGTATCTTACGTATACCCCATAGATACCCCCGCGTGATACTCAATACATATATAAATACCACTGCTGGATACTCCGTGATAGATACCCCTGCTGGATACACCGTGATAGATACCCCTGCTAGATATTCCGTGATAGATACCCCTGCTAGATACACCGTGATAGATACCCCTGCTGGATACACCGTGATAGATACCCCTGCTGGATACTCCGTGATAGATACCCCTGCTAGATACTCCGTGACAGATACCCCTGCTAGATACTCCGTGATAGACACCCCTGATAAATACCCAGTGATAGATACTCCTGCTAGTTACTCCGTGATAGATACCGCTGCTAGATATTCCGTGAAAGATACTGTACGTATACCCCTGCTAGATACTCCGTGATAGATACCCCTGCTAGATACCCTGTGATAGATATCCCTGCTACATGTACTCTGTGAAAGATACCCTCGCTAGATACTCCGTGATAGATACCCCTGCTAGATACTCTGTGATATATACCCATGCTAGATACTCTGTGATATATACCCCTGCTAGATACTCCGTGATAGATACCCCAGCTCGATACTCTGTGATATATACCCATGCTAGATACTCCGTGACAGATACCCCCTGCATTCACGCGGATAGTACATATTATTCTAATCCCCGGAACACAGCACATGGTACATGCAAAAACAAGTGTTTTCAAATTTTTATGAAGATTAAATCTCCATTCAAAACAGTATTCATTTCATTATATGCAGATGTATTACAATGAATGTTAAAATCATCGATACACATGTTATTGTTGTGTATGGAATAGAAATGTATGCTAATAGAAGCATTAGACGACATCAATCACTAATATGAACATGTATACTTATACATTGTATGTACAGTAATGCCCCGTGGGGACTATTCGAAAAACCTACACATACCTAGACATGTATATCTGCGATCTATATGTTATCCCATTGTACATGTCCGTATCAAGTCTAGTCTGTGTCCTAGTGTCTATTATCGCTAAGACGCTGAGAAACAGGGATGTGGGGTCAAGGTGAGGAGCGTTATCATTTAACGTTTTACCTATATCTAGTTTACATCTTAAGGTAACATACTTCGTCATGTTGACAAGTTAAGGTACATCTCTTTACGTAATTTACACGTAGATAGCACGTGCTACGTGTATCTCGTTACGTATTTGTTAAACTTACCTTTACAAAATGCTGATCGAATTATTTCCCACATGTTTATACAATAACTATCCACAAAATCAGAAATTCACATTTCACGTCAAAAACTTGTCTTTCTCACTATACCGTCACCTGAACCATCCTTCGTACACCTTTACCGGTACATCCTCACAAGACATGCTGATTGGCCTTGTAAAAATGACAAGCCTATTGATAACGTATCGGTGATAATCACAGGGTCCCGACTGTCACAGAGCCAGAGTGGGGCGAACACCCCGACGTCCAACGGCGTAGTGGTATAATTAACACTTACAGAAACCAGTAGCAAAGACGACGCCAGTTTTACGGGTAGTAGTTTTTGTATAGTGCTACAATATTGTACTCTGAAGACTAATCGTTCACATTCGGATAGTTTCGGACATCTGTTGACCACTCCGGACAGAATAAGGAAAACGTCCAGAAAACTTTAATCGAATCGATATAATACCAAACCACCTATCCACGGATTCCTAATCTAATTCCGTGATCTAGCCAAAACATGTTGGTTTTTATTCACAATTACAATCACAGATATACTGATAAAATACGGACATAATTGTTAGTATTGTGGTAAGTAAACAGGACCTAGTGTATTGTACTATAGTTCTGTATTCCACACCTGTCACACAATACCACCGTACAATCGACAATTACAAGTATACGACAGGTACACAGGCATACAAACCCGCGGCTACAAGTCACCGTAGACTACTCTAACTCAAACTACGACTCAGATTAAATCTACATCAGAAATAAAACTCAACAACAACTCTACCTGTGTCAAAAGTCCACAAGTGTCTTTTTCATCCTATAAATATAATATGCGATTCTGCATTTCACTATTTATTTTCACACAATCCATGGGTCATGCGTTTGAAAAGAACATTGACACCAAATAGGAAATTGAGAGACTATGTGTCGTACAATTCTTTTAATTCATTTGTTGAGCGGTTTTCAAGAAATCATGATAGATATTTTAATGGGAATCTTGCCATGAAAATAGTTCCTGATGGGAGATAACTCTATGTATCAGGGGTAAATCTGTGTTGGAGTACCTTCGCAAGAAGCCGGACCCGGCGCCACTATGTTACTACTTCGAAGTCAAAACGCTTTACCGAATGAGTTCCGAGACCCTCTCCCTGGCCCAATCAGTAGGAAGCGGCTAGTATTTAGTTAGACCACAGGGACATGTACAGATCTATGATAAAATTAGTGATAAATACCTATATAATTATATTGTCAATATTTATCACTAAATTTTATCATACGTCTATACATGTCCCTATGGTTAGACTGACATAGTGATGAGTTCGACATCCAGAGAGGAAGAGGTTTGGTTTATTAAGATTGCCCTATTTACAGCTAAGGTCATTTAGGAACCATCTCCATGTTGTGTGTGCGTGCATTTATGTATATAAGCTGTAAACAGGGTATGTTGGTGTACCTGCTTCCTTGTGATAGCGCGGATCTGTTGACAAATATATAGTGCTATCTCACTGAAATACTATATCGAAGGCACCCAGCATTACATCACATCGGGTAATATTGTATTGACAACATGTGAACCAATTGTTGTTATCTGAAATCCAAGATACTGATCGTTAAGCAGGGAATAATACAATTTTTAATAACTTTGGTATGCCGCGAGCTAAAAAACCCATTTTCTTTCTGAACTGGGTGAACGGACAGCATTAAAGCAAAAAGTGTGGTATTGTCAAGCAAGGCGCTGGGAGAGAAAAAATCGATCGATCGAAAGATTGAAGAAGTAGAGAGGGAGAGAAAGATAGAATTAGGAAGAAAGAAAGAGAGACAAAAAGAAAGAAAGAAAGAAAAAAGAAAAAAGTAGAAACATGGAAAGAAGTAGAGAGAGAGAGAAAAATAGAAGTAGAAAGAACGTTAGATAGATGTAAAAGAAAGATAAAAAATCAAAAATATTGCAACCACGTGGGTTTTCTGTGGGTACTCAGGTTTCCTCCCACAATAACACCCCCTGCATACTGATATATTGGGGTCAACAGGAGTGATTTTTATCATTTGAGCAATCCATGAGAGATGACTCGTATAGAATATTAGCATGACACAGGGCTCCAGTCTTTTTTGTTTACATTTCAAATTGGATCAGTACATTTACACAATACATTAATATAAGGTCCCTAGCTATAGCGGGGAAGTTGTGAGGTACATTGTACCAGCCGTTGGTCGCAGCTTTTTCTCCCCCATCACTAAAAACCGGACACATCCTTCAATTACCCTAGCTGTTAATAGGACGTAAAGCACAAACAAACCAAACCCTCGCTGAAGCTGTCTTTAGGTGTGTAAGGTGCCTAGTTTTAATACTTCTATACATGAGTTACAGAACTTATTATTGTCAGTAATTGGGTTTTCGGTAACGGCTGCAGTTTTATATTCTTACCAGCATAAAAGGGACAAAATCGAAATTCACTTGAAAATTACATTTGCTTTTCAAAAATTGAGTAAAGCAAGATATGCCAATATGAATATTGCAACATGGTTATTTGCAGCTAACAAATCAATATTTGTGATAACAGAGGTAATATGGCGCCAAGCTACACGACAGGCGAGAGTGGCGCGAGGACAGCATGGGAGAAGGGAAGCAACTCCATCTAACCAGACACAGTTAATTTTTCATAAAAAAAGTCATGAAATAATAATAAAAAAATTCTGATCAGGATATGATATGAGGTACGTGTTTTCCCAAAAAAAAAGTTATTTGGTGAGACATAACGTGACGAGTTACAAACATCGGAGACGTTCAAGTCCGTGCGGAGTAATATATAACAAGATTTACCCGGATACAGGGTACACAGTATAACACGGATTAACCCGGATACAGGAGACACAATATAACACGGATTTACCCGGATACAGGATACTAAGTATAACACGGATTTACCGGGATACTGGGTACACAGTATAACGCGGATTTACCCGGATACAGGGTACACAGTATAACACGGATTTATCCGGAGACAGGGGACACAGTATAACACGGATTTACCCGGATATAGGGGACGCAGTATAACACGGATTTATCCGGAGACAGGGCACAGTATAACACGGATTGATCCGGATACAGGATACACAGTAAAACACGGATTTACCCGGATATAGGGGACACAGTTTTACACGGATTTACCTGGAGACAGTGGACACAGTATAACACGGTTTTATCCAGAGACAGGGGAGACAGTATAACACGGATATATCCGGTGACAGGGGACACAGTATTGTAAGGAATTATCCGGAGACAGGGGACACAGTATAACACGGATTAATCTGGATAGAGAGGACACAGTATAACACGGATTTACCCGGATACAGTGCACACAGTATAACACGGGCTTATCCGGATAGAAGGAACACATTATAGCATGGATTTAACCCGGATACAGGGGACACAGTATAACACGGATTTATCCGGAGACAGGGGACACAGTATAACACGGATTTACCCGGATATAGGGGACGCAGTATAACACGGATTTATCCGGAGACAGGGCACAGTATAACACGGATTGATCCGGATACAGGATACACAGTAAAACACGGATTTACCCGGATATAGGGGACACAGTTTTACACGGATTTACCTGGAGACAGTGGACACAGTATAACACGGTTTTATCCAGAGACAGGGGAGACAGTATAACACGGATATATCCGGTGACAGGGGACACAGTATTGTAAGGAATTATCCGGAGACAGGGGACACAGTATAACACGGATTAATCTGGATAGAGAGGACACAGTATAACACGGATTTACCCGGATACAGTGCACACAGTATAACATGGGCTTATCCGGATAGAAGGAACACATTATAGCATGGATTTAACCCGGATACAGGGGACACAGTATAACACGGATTTATCCGGATACAGGGGACACAGTATAACACGGATTTACCCGGATATAGGGGACGCAGTATAACACGGATTTATCCGGAGACAGGGCACAGTATAACACGGATTTATCCGGATACAGGGTACACAGTAAAACATGGATTTACCCGGATATAGGGGACACAGTATTACACGAATTTACCCGGATATAGGGGACACAGTATAACACGGATTTATCCAGAGACAGTGGAGACAGTATAACACGGATATATCCGGAGACAGGGGGCACAGTATACCACGGATTTATCCGGATACAGGGTACACAGTAAAACACGGATTTACCCGGATATAGGGGACACAGTATAACACGGATTTACCTGGAGACAATGGACACAGTATAACACGGTTTTATCCAGAGACAGGGGAGACAGTATAACACGGATATATCCGGAGACAGGGGACACAGTATTGCAAGGAATTATCCGGAGACAGGGGACACAGTATAACACGGATTAATCTGGATAGAGAGGACACAGTATAACACGGATTTACCCGGATACAGTGCATACAGTATAACACGGACTTATCCGGATAGAAGGGACACATTTTAGCACGGATTTAACCCGGATACAGGGGACACAGTATAACACGGATTTTCCCGGATACAGGGGACACAGTATAACACGGATTTACCCAGATACAGGGGTCACAAAATAGCACGGACTAACCCAGAGACAGGGGACTCAGTATAACACGGATTTAACCGGATACAGGGGACACAATATAACACGGATTTACCCGGAAACATGGGTCACAGTATAACACGGATTTTACCCAGATACAGGGGTCACAGTATAACACGGATTTACCCGGATACAGGGGACACAGTATAACACGGATTTACCCGGATACAAGGGACACAGTATAACACGGATTTATCCGGTGACAGGGGACACAGTATAACACGGATTTACCTGGAGACAGGGGACACAGTATAACACGGATTAAACCCGGAGACAGTGGACACAGTATAACACGGATTTTTCCGGAGACAAGGGACACAGTATAACACGGATTTACCCGGATACAGTGCACACAGTATAACACGGAATTATCCGGATACAGGGGTCACAAAATAGCACGGACTAACCCAGAGACAGGGGACTCAGTATAACACGGATTTACCCGGAAACAGGGGACTCAGTATAACACGGATTTACCCAGATACAGGGGTCACAAAATAGCACGGACTTACCCGGAAACATGGGTCACAGTATAACACGGATTTTACCCAGATACAGGGGTCACAGTATAACACGGATTTACCCGGATACACGGGACACAGTATAACACGGATTTACCCGGATACAAGGGACACAGTATAACACGGATTTATCCGGTGACAGGGGACACAGTATAACACGGATTTACCCGGAGACAGGGGACACAGTATAACAGTGATTTAACCCGGAGATAGTGGACACAGTATAACACGGATTTTTCCGGAGACGGGGACACAGTATAACACGGATTTATCCGGAGACAGGGGACACAGTTTAACACTGTTATTGAAGGACACAAAATGACACATTACACACGGTTTAATTACACTGTATTAGTTTTTAGTGAAAGGTGTTGTCAGTTAAAAAATACCCAGTCAGGACGGGTGTTCGGTTCTAACTACACTTGTATTAGTTTATACCTGTATCACCATGGTTGTGTGTTGGTATGAGTTCCCATCGTATCCCTATGGTGGCCCGCCGTTTACGGGGAACACCGCCTTTCTTCAGAATCCCTGTAATAGGAGCACTGTTTCTCCGGAGCAGAGAATCATCTAGTGACGCAACAGGCTCCCAGCACAGAGAGTACCCAGCATCACTTCCTTTTGGGATCATGTTTCCGGTTGAATAGCCTGTCTAAATTGTCATCAATATTGTAGTCCCCTAAAGGGGCCGTACGGTCCAGGCTACCCCAGGTCACGACTGCCCGGTCTAGAGTTACCAAGTTCAAGTATATGAAAGTCCTCATACATTAACGATAGGCTCGAGTGCCATGATGTCTGACCTTAGATGACCAAAACGATAAAAAGCCTGTTGTGTAATTGACCATCATGGTTTGGTGCCGAAACGCCAGAAAGATTACAAACTTGCATTACTCACGGTATAGTGTGTTGTGAATCAAACATACAGGGTATATGTGTTACAGCGGGGATCAGAGTACCCTTTAACGTAAATACTTGATGGTATTAGACTATTGTATGCGGATTGTTGAAGGATCGTTGAACGTTTTAAATAGCCCTTAAACCCTTAATATGTATCAATATTTAATTATAAACTCATAGGTCAATTGTATTATTGAGCGGTTTACCACCAATTATTGACTTACGTCTCCGGTATAATACGGTGGTCTCCGGTATAATACGGAATATTTTTTCCGGCATCTGTTTTGTTTTTAGAGCGTTTTTAAAAAACAAAATGGCAGCGGAGGATGCCATCTCGTGTTGTAATTAGACTTTTCCCGAAAGAATCAAATAGAAACAACCCTAGCCCAACACATTAATGGTAGATACTAAGTTTTCCTTTGTCTCTTTGTAACTTTCTCAGACATACGTATCGCCGATCACAAATAAACAAGTCCGACAAACAAGGACAACAACGAAACGGAATAGGCGTGCTTAGCACCTTTATGTTAACTTTCAAGACGCTGAGGTATAGCACTGCCGATGAGTTGTGGTAATCCTTTCTCATTTCAAGGAAGACACAAGATTTAATGCAAATTGTCACAGCAGATGTGGAAAATATATTATCTCGCTGAAGGATTGTTTTAGTTTCAAATCAATATATCTGCATTTGCGATGCAAGCAACTATAAGAAGATTCCAAGTAGAAAAGCTTTTCATAGGAGTATACTTAAAATTCTAATTGTCGCTTCCCTATGTGAATATTTTAACTGAAAAAAGCAAACACTACACCATAAATACCGTACAGATAACTCAATTCACTTGGATGTATAACGTAATATATATAAAGTCTTCTTCAAAATGCGACTCTTGTCCCTCAAATTTGGATAACATGGAGAGCGCACCTGCGTCAAACGCTCAAATGACTAGGGTTAATTATTGGCGAAAATTCATTTAAGTCAGGGCTGTTCCGTCTATGCTGTTTAAATAACGATGCAAAAGCAAACCCAGTTAATAAGATAATTTTCAAGAAATTGTTCTTGAGTAAAAAAACGGCGTTTGTTTTTGTTTTGTTTTTGTTTGTTTTTTAATTTTATTTTAGTTGTCATGCCTGTATGAATGCAAATCTGCTACATCCATCTGGATCATAAGGCCCTAGCGGGCTACATCCAATATGATGTAAGCGTTGCCCTTCCATGGCACTATGAAAGTTAAACAGATGACTTTGAATCCTAAAATATAATGCTTGCGTAAGGTCATAATTCAACATAAAATATGTTGGTCGGGTGGTATAGTTGATAGCGCATTGCCTCTCTCCAAGGCGGCTGGGGTTCGATTCCTCGACCGGACATGAAAAGGTATGGGGTCATCTGACCGATCACGTTTGTTTTCTCCGGGAACTCTGGGTTCCTCCCACAATAAGACCTCTCATGCACGAACAACCAAGCCAACAAGAGTGATTAATATAAGTTGTAGAACTTGTTTCATAATTGTTGTAAAATAGATAAACTATATTCTTTAACATAAAACAAAGAATTACAAATATATGAAGTAAAAATCTTCAAATGGAGTGCTAGCACATAAGTATGTAAGGACTACCTGAACGGTCAAATCAGGAGCAACAGCAGAAAACACAGTATATACAAAAGAGCAATACGTAGCACGTGAATGTGCGTAACAATTCTATTACGAATGTCTCGGTATGTCGAGAATGTCTCAGACTCAGTAACTCGAACTGATGTATTTTATCAGCCCGTGTATACAGTTAGTTTTATTGGAGGAGTTATGTTCTTCCACACAGGGAATACTGTTGATATATTGAACAATCTCCCAGTTAAACCTGGAGACGCATAAACAATCAAATAACAAGACCACACTATATATAAATCTCAGAAATACAATCACGGAGAAACTATAGATTTTAGCAAGGAATGACGCCAGAAGACGGTTGTGTAAATGATATCAGCCAGAAATCAATCTATGTACCTACAATCTTCTAATTCTAGCAGTTATGTGAACCACTGGCGCGTAAGGAAGGATTGATGATGCTGGATTATCATAGACAAGGAAACTATTAGTTTAGGGTCCCCTTCGTACCGTAAAAACTAATGGTTCTTTTAATGGTACATCAGATGTGTTTTCAATGGTTTCTCTCAACAGCATCAGTCATTCCCATGGCGTGTTTTTCAGAACTGGAAGTCATTTCAATGGGTGCTTTTTGGATAAAACAATTAAGCAAAAACTACTTTCGTTTTTAATTTTTCATACAATGGAGGTCTCATTCCAATGGTGTTTCGGGTGGTCGGGTGGTTGGGTGGTGCAGTGAATAGCGTACCTGCCTTTCTACAAGGCGGTCCGAATTCGATTCCCCAATCCTAAGAGAATTGTATGGAGTCATTTGCTCGACAACGTGGGTTTTCTCTGCGTACTCCGGTTGCCTCCCACAAAAAGACCTCTGCACGCTAATATCCGTTGAACAACTTCTTTCATAATTGTTGTAAAACAAAAGAAATATACACATATATATATATATATACAAAATGGTATCTCCCTCGATCGACACCGGGTTTCCTATCAATGGTATCCTTGTTATATCACTTTAAAATAAACAAACTGATTGATACCGCTACCACACAGATTCTTTTACTGATATCTATAGCTAAATCTTCTTGTTATGTACATTGATTGTACAGTTTCATGCCAACACTGGAAACGAAATATACTTTGGATTACCAAACACGCCGTGAAGATCTCTCGCCAGTCAGTGTATATATTGCATTAGTTTTAACATTTGGTTTAGGGTTTTATTTTGTTTAATGTCCTACAACAAGGACCTCCCGATGTACAGTATGTAATGGAGTGCATGCTGTGCCCAGTGTATATTTGGAAATAGAATTCGCTGACAGTGTGGAACTAATGCCGACTTTACAGTGCTACAACACTGAAGTATAATGCTGAAGACTCACAGCAGAACATTGCACTTGGTCACATTATACTGACAGTCGTTCCACTCCCAAATTGCTTAATGTCAAACAGGGAGTAATTACTACGATGTTTGGGATTCTGGTAAGGTCGCAATCTATCGCAACTAGGGAACAGATACTGATTTTGTAGTGCTACCACGTATAATGCTGAAGACTCCCAGCAAAACATTCAACTTGGTCCCATTATACTGACCGTCGTGTCACTCTTAAAATACTTAATGTCAAGAAGGGAGTAAGTACTACCATTTTTGGGACTCTGGTAAGGTCGCAAACTGTCGCAGCTAGGGGACAGAGACCAGAGTCTCCCTCAAAAGGCCAACTGCTCAACTAAACGCCAAAAGTTAGACAGTGTCAAGAGAGATATTTAGAGGGAAATAGTAGAGAGAAAAAAGAAGAGAAAAAGTAGGATTTCAAATTAAGTCACCTCTGCAATTCTTACGCCCTACCTGTCAGGGACATCGTTTTGCGTTTTAATTTAATGTTTTCTGCAAATTATTACACATAATACCCACCCCTTGTTCACGTTTCATTCGTTTCCAAAAACTATGAACTAAAAACAACGGAAGCCAACACGACGTGGAAGGAAAATCACACAACGTTTCTGTACAATACTTTCAAATGTTCCGAGCTGACAATACATGTACTTGTTTTAATTGGATATCAACGTACCAACCAAAACATGTAAAATATGGAATCGCGTGTATTGCATTTACTGAAGACTGGCTGTGTCACATAAGAATGCATCCGGCAACAATGTCTACTGTTTTCTATATGACAACGTAAAGAGTAAATTAAACGATGCCTCCATGGCCAATTCTCACGTTAGTGATCTCCTCAGCCAAGTCTACAGGCGCTAGAGTAGGAATATAAAGTGTCGACACTCATTGTTCATAGCTCTCAGAATCTCACTTCGGTCTACATTGGGGATAAACACGGAGAGACCTGTCCCTGATCAGTCCAGACAACCAATCTGTAATACAGTTCCGGTCTACAGTTCCAGTCTACAGGTTAAACCGCGCCACTTTAGTTATCGGACCCTGGAACGTACCCAGCAGACTACATGTCCATGCGCAGATATACCAGTCGCTTCTTGGGGGACAGGGCCGCTCCTTTCAGACTGAAAACTCTTGCTTGTAAACGTATCAGTTTGCCTTTCGGTGAAAGGTTTTGGTCTTGATTTGCGGTTTTACGCGAAACACGCAATCGGAGTTGTCGATGGTTCATATTTTTATCACATCCGATTCTTATACTTCTATTATCGCGCGTGGGTCGCTGTGATGGTTCCTTAAAAATGATGTACAAATTATCAAGCTGGTACACATATCATTTTTATAGCTTAATATTTCATCAATAATTTATATGCTATCTTATGCATATGGTACAGTGTATATCCTTCTTGTTTCAGGGCAAAATATTTGATGAAAAACGAAACCGCTTTAACATTAATACATGTATAAGGAGCATTCGTCTTGCTTAAATCCACTTTTTCTCGATTTTCGCCCCAAGGTCTTTGTGTTTAGATACCCTAGTTCGGAAATGACCTGTAGGTACTTAGCTGTTTTATTGATTTCTGCGCTCCTTAAAACTCCTGTGCAATGTTATTGATAGAAGTGAATGTTTTAAACACAATTTATTGAGTGAATACCTGTCTTCAGACACTGCACGTAGATCAATGTCACTGCATCATTGACTTCGCTATTTCTTTTGGTTATGTGCACGCGATAATACACACAGTGTAGCGTGCCCTGTTTCCACGCCATACCGCAGTGTCAGCAAGAAATGGCAGGAAATATCAGAAAGGTGTGTAGGGTGTAGCAAGTGATGAAATGATGATTAAATATACTGATATATACCATCCCACTTAGGTACATGTTTACCCTGAGTGATGACTGCATGTGCTTGAAACCACAGGGACCTGAGAATTTGTTACAGCTAGTTTTGGACCTAAACTATGGTGTTTAAGAGTAATTTTACACTGGGGGTAGATCAATTTTTGATAAAAATGCCCCCCTCAAAGGGCAATTGAGGAGGCATTTTTATCAAATATTGATCTACAAGTTTAGGTAAAAACCTAGCTGTAACAAATTCTCAGGTCCCTGTGCTCGAAACATCTGACGTAGTGTTATACTGTAGTGCACTCGGTTTAGCATTGTAGTGCACCAGAGTTAACATTGATGTGAACTGGAGTGCACTAAAACGTTTTCTCTAGTGCACTACCATGTCCACTGCCTGTACACTACGGGGTGCACTAAATACCAAGTGAAGTTTGCTCCCAATCATATTTTAAACTGACTGGCGATCCCGGCCACGAGTTTTTCTGTATCTACGGTCAACGAATCGCCAGGGTGGCGGGAAATGTTGGTACTGTACATCCCTTATATGTCCCTAATGAGTCGTTCGCAACCAGGGCGTGCTTGACTGACCTTGCGAGGAGCACATTCGAATAATTCCTACTTCTTATCTCGGGCAAACGACTGTAAATATTGAATTTTTACCTTGCAGAATAATAAGTTAAGTGTGAAATAGGGCTTAGAGTACTTATTCTGGTTAATTTCAGATCGACAATAACACATTATCCTGTCCCGCCCACGGCTCGCGGACTCGGTTGTCCGTTCCGTCTGGTAATACAGTGGTCATTTGAGTCTTTCGTGTACTCGTCAGTCCACAGTACTGGTCAGTCCGGTCCACACTGGCCGATATTATGTTAAGCTGAGTACTAAGACAAGATAACTGTGGACATATCGATCAGTTTTGACCGGTTATGCCTATTAACCTCCCGAGCTTTAAAGTCCCTGGTCAGTCTGTAAACGCACTTTAACATTGACTGACCAGTGCGTGTCTATTACGGAACTATATTACCGATTTATGTCCTTTTTATTTTTGAGTTGTGACGTTTCACTGAGATATTAATTAAGATATGAGATGAGAACGTATACGTTGATGTCCAACCTCTGACCATTCCATTACGTACCACCAACATATATCTCCTATAGTCTATATACGGCCCCTGCGACCACCGGTATCTCACACAAGTGACCGCCAGCATTCCAATGTACTAGTGGATTGTATCTCATAATGAGTCTGTCTCGCGCATCAGTATTACTCGGCTTAATTACGGAAAATTACTTAGAACACGCAAAGCTTTGTCAAATTAGCTGAAATGTATGTTACTGCCATGTATGTGTATCATAATAATGAAAATACATATCTACAAGCACTATATTTTCATGTTAATATAAACAAGAATTCCACTAAGTGGATATGTCGCCTGTTAGGCCGAAAGCACAAAGATTAAAATAAGACAGATACACATTTTACTTATATATAATGTGTCTATATTTTCATTAGTTGAATACTAGTAATCTGAACGTCTGATCGGCGCAATGGAACAAAGATGGGATGCGGAAACTGTTGTTTCACCTATTTATACAATGACCTTGATCTTTGACCCTCAGACTCGAAAAGAAATTCCCAGTAAATATTTTCTAGAAAGAAGCGTTGTTATATGAATGTCATATGAAGCTCGAGTTTGATAGGCTCTTGAAGCATAGGGAATTTTTTTTCCGAGCGTCGGGTCTATTTATAGTATTAGACGACGCGACCGATGATAACACCGACAACAGTGATCCCTGTACATTATGTATGTCATCTTTTCAGGCGACACAATAAATATATAAACATAATGTATATATCAATGATATATTGCATAATGGATATAAATCACGTCACAGTGATGAGCTGGCTTGTCGTTGATCGGTAATTAATACATAACACTGGACGGTAATCAGTAGTCTTAGGCTTTCATTAACTGTCGGAGATGTATACATTATATATTCATAAGTAATTGATATATAACGGGGTCAAATAGACAAAACAAATACGAACTATACAAAGAATAGATAGTTAAAGTAAGATAATAACAAAGCAATCATCTTAATCCCGGATTTCAGTCCGTGTCTCCACTAAATCAGCTGTTAACGTATTCTACATTGTATGACTTACATGTAGCTAATCTAACTTAGGAACTTGATCAACAGGTTATCAACGACCCCTACTTTTTTGATAAAACATGTACGATCCTCACCTTGTAGATAAAATACCAACGACCCTTATATTTTCGATGAAATATCAACACGGACTTACAAATGTATACAGCAATTTAATCTTATTCCGTGATACCAACAGCCCTTACATTTTTGATAAAATACCAACGACCCTTACATTTTTTATTAAATACCAACAACCCTTACATTTTTTATTAAATACCAACGACCCTTACATTGTTGATAAAATACCAACGGCCCTTACATTGTTGATAAAATACCAACACCCCTTACATTTTTTATCAAACATCAACGACTCTCAGATTGTTGACAGTATTACACAGTAACTGCCATCACATAATACAATCTAACCTATATAATTATGTAAGTATTTGTTATCCTTTATTACAGTGTACCCATATTTAATATCATTAGGTAACCATAGACACAAATATTTGTTTTTTTTTTCAGTATGACGATAATAGCGTACTATCATGTTGAAATGTAACCAAAGTTACAGTTATCATAAGGTAAAATGTAACCATAGTAATGAACAATTAAATAGTTTGTCCCAATATGTTATGATAATACTTTTGTATCGCACGTTTTAGTGTAATAATAACTGTTCTTACATTGTTTCAACGTAACCATACTACTTTTATCATACATGTAAGATACTCGACGTCCATACGTCCAAGGGCTCGACAAGACCCTACATACATGGAGGTATTTACAATACATACGTTTGCGCGCCATCCATTCCCGGAGAGCCTGTTTCTGATGTAGGTGAAGCCTCGATCTAGCCGCGGAATCCCTGGTGAATCCCTTTTCCGGATCAGTGGCCCTTGGAGCCAGCTGGTCCATATAATCCCAGTTACCAGTATATATTATAGAATACATGTCGCACACCTTCCTGGTATTCCTAGAACGACACCGACCAGGACTAGTGTCTTAGACTGATGTCGATTTACTAGACAGACGCAGGCGTTGGACCATGTACAGGTTCCTTCGATGTTCACTGGACCGTGACGGGAACTGTATTATAACTTAAATTCTGAATCCGTACGTGAAGCATTCGCCATGCCTTGCCTTGGGTGTTTTATCCGGTTATACCGATACTAACTATCAGACTGACCACAAACAAACACATTTTCTTGTCATTTTATATACATTAAATGTCCCGAAATTCATCCACGATTTCCCAGGTTTCTTGTCTGACGTCAGTCCATCTATGTTAAATGGCTTCTCCTTTATGGCGGTATTATCTACGTCTCGTCACTCCAACCAAAGACAGAAGTGTGAAAGGCTTCCTTGCTGATTATATTCCCACCGAACAACTCTCCACGTATGGTATATGCCGTTTTATTCACAAAGGTCAGGCTGTCCACAATAGTGACAACAGCAGGCCAGAGTTACGGACATTGTCCACTATCATTACCTAGCAGACTAAAGGTCCTATCAGGTGAAACTCTTAGTCCACAACAGGCCAGTTGACCAGAACAGACAGGAGTTTTCCAAATGTGTAAACAGATATACAGGAGATGGACCTAGCGACTATGACAATTTTCCGAAGCACAGATATTCCCGGACCGGATTTATCCAAGAAGATATGACAAGTTGTTTTGTTTTATAATTTCAATTGAAATTCCTCCTCGGTCCCATTATAGTTCGAAGATTTCCTGAAATTTCCCTATCATATAATTAATTCCTGGTCTGACAGTTGGTAGTTGCCTCGTATACCCTATATACGTTGTTCGGACTGTCACTAGACTTCTGGTTAGACAGATACGCTGTATAACTAATGTCTTGTAGACTCTCTAGGTTGCTGTTGGATGTGTTTCTAGACCCCTTGAAACAATGCAATAGAACATCTGGAGACCCCAGCCTGTACGTCGTTGTTCGGAATATTTCTAATTAATCTCTTGGTTCTGAGTAGGAAAGACATCTTCGGCCTATCGTTAGCTGTTCGGGCTGTTTCTAGACCCTTTGTTAGACAGATAACGTCTCGTAGACCCGGTACGCTGCTGTTCGGACTGTCTCTAGTTTAATTCCACGCCTGATCGAAGACAGTCTTAAGGACAAGAGAAAACACTGTATGGTGCCATTCTGCCAGTAAAGCTATTCGTTTTTGGTTTCTTCTGTTGGCTCTACCCGAATCCTTATTCTGAAACTTCGATTTGGTCAATCATTTGATTAATTGCTTTGTTAGGGTCAATGCCCGGGCCTCGATATCACAAGTTCCCGTCACTAATACTCTGACTCTAGCTGTGATGGATCACACGAGCGGTGCGGTACCCCCAGCCTCTCGCGCCTTCCAAAGTCGTATATCCAATGCCACACGACAGTGTATAACTGACACAGGGATGCTAGCCCTGCACGCCAGCGGTGTCACTGAGGCAATCGAACCTTTCCAATCTGCAGTGAAATACGTAATGCAGTCTATACTTGCATGTTTAAAATTCATTTGTACGTAAAATGGCGATAATAAAACTGGTCGTATATTTAACACTTAAATTGCCATGATTCAAATCATCGGCGCCATTTTAGACACCTGCTATATAACCCCATACACGTAATGTCGGTAAAGCTTGGGTCGGCTTCAATTCAAAGATATGATTAAAACTCTACACACAACTAATCACTTTTTTATCGGTTATATGTCTCTGGATCAGGTTAACGTTTGAAAACGTTGTAATAGGCATAACGTCCTGTACCGATGTTCCGGTGTACCGATGTTCCGGTGTTCCAGTGTATCGATGTTCCGGTGTACCGATGTTCCAGTGTTTCGATGTTCCGGTGTACCGGTGTTCCAGTGTACCGATGCTACACGATGTTCCGCTTTACCCATGTACCGATGTTCCGGTGTACCGGTGTTCCAGTGTATCGATGTTCCGGTGTACCGATGTTCCGGTGTACCGATGTGCCGGTGTACCGATGTTCCGGTGTACCGATGTTCCGGTGTACCGGTGTTCCAGTGTATCGATGTTCCGGTGTACCGATGTTCCAGTGTTTCGATGTTCCGGTGTACCGGTGTTCCAGTGTACCGATGCTACACGATGTTCCGCTTTACCCATGTACCGATGTTCCGGTGTACCGGTGTTCCAGTGTATCGATGTTCCGGTGTACCGATGTTCCGGTGTACCGATGTGCCGGTGTACCGATGTTCCGGTGTACCGATGTTCCGGTGTACCGATGTTCCAGTGTATCGATGTTCCGGTGTACCGATGTTCCAGTGTATCGATGTTCCGGTGTACCGATGTTCCAGTGTATCGATGTTCCGGTGTACCGGTGTTCCAGTGTACCGATGCTACACGATGTTCCGCTTTACCCATGTGTCGCTGTACCGATGTTTCAGTGTACTGATATTACACGATGTTCCGGTGTATCGATGTTCCGATGTTGCACGATGTGTTCCGATGATACACGATGTGTCCCGATAACATACCCTTTTTCCTGGTCTCGTCTCACCAATAGGTTACATTGGTATGTCGTATAACAGGATTCCCTTGTGTTTTACGCAAATTCCAATTGTATGTAAATCTATAATATTTTCACACAACTTACGAGTGTAACTTATAAAACATTGCAATAGATTTTCACAAACAAAATCGTTCCAAGGCACATTTCACAGATGCTCTGTCACGGGTATCACAACTTAGTAGCTGTAGAAGGTGAGCCAGGATATTGAGCCCGCTGATAACATTCATGCACACCAACAATTAGTTTATAAATTGAATATTTAATAAGCATTGGTGTATTGCCACCGACAGGTAAATGTGAAGGATATGTTTTATTATTCCAGGTGACTACGTCGACACGGATATAAATAATCTCTGTCACTATACATGTACATCATTAACGTTTTTACATTGCCATTGGAGTGTATTTCAGACTGACAAACCTGTCCCCTAGCTGCTGTGCTGCATTCCTTTAAACTATCTATATACACGTCACTAAATTGTCAAACATGCTGTGTTATTAAGTGTGCACATGCTTATCAGCATACGTCACGCGTTAAACCAGATGTATTTTATTGTGCCATACGTAGTTTATAGATAGTATGATAGAATGTTGTTTATATCAGTATTTTAAACAATATAGATGTAAGTATGTATAACTCATTAATGGAAAACCATCTACCTTCAGGATGCAAACAGGGAAATCTGTAACCCTCGGGTGAATATTTATATTTTTTCTTTACCTCAGCTTTCAATACTTTGGGTTATTATTTTTCTCCAACTTATTTTTTTCAATCCTAGTACAACATACCATAGTCTGGCATGTTTGTAAACAAAATAACATGAATTGCTGTTTATGGCGTCACAATGTACATTGTAGCGCGTGCAACTCTGCTGCACGAGGCTATATCCCATTAGGGGGTGACACGCTGATTATTTTCCTGGCGAAGACGGCCATGTTCCTATTGACGATAGGAAAAAAAGTTTACATAAAAACATCTGTTAGGCTGTAATGGTAATGATACGTTAGCCAATATTATAGATATTATAAATATGATGGTGTACTGTATTATGCACGATATATCAATAGATAATGCTACATGCATTGTTTATTCTTTCCAGCTCTTAATTAATGTCTAAATGACGTTATTTCTCTGCGAATACGTATTGATTACCAGTACAAGTTTTACAATGCTCTGCCGAAGATAGCGTGTTATTGAATACTTTATCAATCCCATTCTACAATCACGTGCTATTTGTCGCTACCAAGTAATCGTTCTGTGACATTCCCCAATGCTATGAATCCAGAATATTGGAGCCCAAGTAAGAGGGCTAAATTCCACACATCCCGACTTGTGTATATTGGTACAGTGTACCCTCTGGTAAGGGACAACATCTCCCCGCTTAGACTCGAATTTATTGTGACAAAGGGGAATAGAGAAAACTCTAAACATCGTGTTTATCTTGGGAAACCGACCCCGTTAAACTGTACAGCGAGCTTTAGTTCTAAAGGGACATACTGTCCAGAAACAGGGCCGGCTTTCCGTTATGGTTCTGGTGATGATAAAATATCTCGGACCCCGTTTACAGTTGTTTCATAGCGCGAAGCCATATCTGGTAGTTTCAAGCTAGTTTCAACTGGTTACCCCGCGGCGGACCGTCCGGTTCCATAACCCAATAGTCCCGGGTTCGCGCCGTACTTCATGTTGTTTCATTTCTTCTCCTTCTCGTAAACAATTGTTTCTTGCCCTTATTAGGATGTTTGTGTGTTGCTATTTCACAATGAATGATTACTTATATAGTTACCATTTTATTGTTAGGTTTGCTGTGTCGGACGTGACGGATCGGATTTAGGTCTATTTCGTCACACCTGTGGCCTTGGCTATTACACGTATATTGAACACTCATAAAGAGGGTGGTCCAATTCCGTCCAATTACACTGTTCGCGAATGTGTGAATGACAAACGTATAACAAGCTTGGTTACCGGAAATCGTCCCGGTACCTCACGCGCATGTGCTGTGGCTCCATACGTACAACATCTCGGAGTCCCAACACCGACCTAATTACACATGACTTAGCCCCATTCTGCTCGACCCAAACTGGGTAATGAATTGTATAGATATTTGTATTAGATTCAATATTGTCTGGCCTCGTTAGGAGGCATAACGGTGATCAATATAGTTTAAGGTCTTTGCTTGTTTCACCCGCAATCAGTGTTCAATGCTGAAGACATGTTAGCTCCAACCAGTCGACGCTGACACAAACTTGTCGAGATTCGCACAGAAAAATATTTAAATCCGTTGGTTTTATCAGGGGATATTGAATCGTGCTGTATATATACTTACATACCTGCATCAGTAAATATAAACAGACATTGTGTTCGGGATGCATTATGTACAAAGGACTAGGTAAGAAGCTGCCTATGTCCAGCGGCCATTAGCGGAATGCGTCGTGTATTTAGCATAAACTGTCATTACTCAGCGATGACAATTACATAGGTATTGTCGTATTGACAACGACACTCTTCACAGTGAAGTTATATAACACATCACCAGCATACCTAACCGACATGTGTAAACTCCAGGCAACCACTCCTCCCAGAAATCTCACCAAACATGTTAGGTTTTCATTGTACTAAATATAGCTGATTATGTATACATGTACATTTTATTGTAACTCTTCAAATTTGAGGTAATAATATATATATATATAATTAAGAAATTCATGTAATGCCGTTCGAAGAATACAGTACTAAGTTTACATTTATCAATTATACATTAGTTATTACACAGCAATATGAGCTTATAGTATACAGATATACATAGGTTTACAATAGCAATAAGTTTACATGTATTAATTAGTATACACAGTACTTGTTTTATTATTAAAACGCCAGTGCGCAAGTCTGTGACTTCAAAGTTGCAACAACCAATCAAAGGACGGATATATTGTGGGTCATATTACATGAGTAAATACGCAATTAATATGACATGGGCATAGTCACCAGATAACACTGTACATGTGCGTCATCTTGTACAAGTGATCTATAAAACGTACATCTACATAATATGTACATTTAAATCTTACTTAAAACACATTAACGCAATCTAAGTTCAAATAATAACGTAAGCTGGCCTCAAGATCATTACACTTGATTTTTCACCGCTTTCCATGGGTGACAAAGAGGTAGATTTTGTACAAACATATACATTGTAGTTTGGAAAACATAACGAGGAACTGTCTCCAACAGGACTCCCGGTGCCCGTACATCTCGTGTGATTGGTAAATTAGAATAGTTGCATATTACCAAATGTACTTCAAAATGCTGTACAGTGGCCTGTACCGTTCATAATAGAACTTCGAAAATGCTTTGGTCTTCTTTTCTTGGACAAAATGCAACTTGACGTTAAAAAGTGTTTAACATCTGCGGGGAGCGTGCAAGTATATATTTATATCAATAGGTGATTACTTTCTCTTTTGATACTCAGATTTATTTTGTTGATGGGACGCTTAAATACAATTATAAATCCAAAGTGCACGAGTCAGTACGGAGAACATACATTTTCCAGAGCATTATATAATTATTCTATATGGATCTGGTGACCATTTTTTTATCAAGGATAATACAATTTACATGTTGACTTCGCTAAAGAATCACGGCAAACATCAGCGGAATCGTCTCGTATTTCAATACCTCACGTTCAACAGAGAATTGGGGTTGGTTGAATTATTTTGTTTTACGTCCTATAATAGCCAGGATCATTAAAGGACGTGCCAGGTTTTGGAGGTGGATGAAAGCCGGAGTAACCAGAGAAAAACCACTGACCTACGGTCAGTATTTGTAGAGGTCAGTATCTGGCAACTGCCCCACGAGGGCTAGTGATAGAATGTCGGAACACCTTAACCACTCGGCCACCGTGGCCCCTTCAATTGTTCCTGATACAGCGTGTAACGTTAGTAATATATCCCAGTTATATTAATTATATCTTAATAAACAACGACATGCGACCAAGGTATAAATCTAGGCGGACCTACGAGCGACCAAGGTATAAATCTAAGCGGACCGACGAGCGACCAAGGTATAAATCTAGGCGGACCGACAAGCGACTAAGGTATAAATCTAGGCGGACCGACGAGCGACCAAGGTATAAATCTAGGCGGACCGACGAGCGACCAAGGTATAAATCTAGGCGGACCGACAAGCGACTAAGGTATAAATCTAGGCAGATCGACGAGTGTTCCAGTGCAGATTGCCTACAAGGTGGTACACTTGATTCACGAAGCTAATCTGTACGGAGTCGGGAGTTCCACTGAAACCATTTACATACATGTTGTTGGCACGATTCCGATAGGTCAGTAATATAGGTCACGTTCGAAATAGTTTTAGTGGTTATCGACCTCTTCGGGGAAATGTAAACGAGTGTTATTGTGTCTTGTACCGATACAATGTCATACTTGAGAGTTCTTAGGGAATCATGTCAATTCTACGATTGATCCAATTATTATATTAGATAAGCGGTCTATGTAGTTAGGGTTGTTAAGTCCTGTATTGGCTTCGATATCGGATATTACGGAAAGACAGGAATAATTTCACAAACATAAGCCCGAGTTTGCTCGGGCCTCGACATATATCTGGTCCCCCACATCAGACATCTATCTGTTAAATTGTCTTAAGTCTGGTGTCATCTATCTGTTAAAATGTCTAAGTCTGGTGTTAGGGCCAGAGGAAACTCGGGCTACCCCACACCAGACATCTATCTGTCAAAATGTCTAAGTCTGGTGTTAGGGCCAGAGGAAACTCGGGCTACCCCACACCAGACATCTATCTGTTAAAATGGCTAAGTCTGGTGTTAGGGCTAGAGGAACCCACACCAGACAGCTATCTGTCAAAATGTCTAGGTCTGGTGTTAGGGCCAGAGTAAACTCGGGCTACCCCACACCAGACAGCTATCTGTTAAAATGTCTAAGTCTGGTGTTAGGGCCAGAGGAACCCACACCAGAAATCTATCTGTCAAAATGTCTAAGTCTGGTGTTAGGGCCAGAGGAAACTCGGGCTACCCCACACCAGACATCTATCTGTTAAAAAGTCTAAGTTTGGTGTTAGGGCCAGAGTAAACTCGGGCTACCCCACACCAGACAGCTATCTGTTAAAATGTCTAAGTCTGGTGTTAGGGCTAGAGGAAACTCGGGCTACCCCACACCAGACATCTATCTGTTAAAATGTCTAAGTCTGGTGTTAGGGCCAGAGGAAACTCGGCCTACACCACACCAGACATCTATCTGTCAAAATGTCTAAGTTTGGTGTTAGGGCCAGAGGAACCCACACCAGACATCTATCTGTTAAAATGACTAAGCCTGGAGTTAGGGCCAAAGGAAACTCGGCCTACCCCACACCAGACATCTATCTGTCAAAATGTCTAAGTTTGGTGTTAGGGCCAGAGGAACCCACACCAGACATCTATCTGTCAAAATGTCTAAGTTTGGTGTTAGGGCCAGAGGAACCTACAACAGGCATATATCTGTCAAAATGTCTAAGCCTGGAGTTAGGGCCAACGGAAACTCGGCCTACCCCACACCAGACATCTATCTGTCAAAATGTCTAAGTTTGGTGTTAGGGCCAGAGGAACCCACACCAGAAATCTATCTGTCAAAATGTCTAAGTCTGGTGTTAGGGCCAGAGGAAACTCTGGCTACACTAACATATACATACGTATAAAGAGGGTTGTCCATTGTAATGCTTCAAGGGGACACATACTGCCTTCTTCTTCGATATAATCAAGGATTGTAATAAAAGCATATAAGACTTAAAGAAAATGAAATAGTTTTAGTGGTTATCGACCTCTTCGGGGAAATGTAAACGAGTGGCATTGTGTCTTCAACCGATACAATGTCATACTTGAGAGTTCTTAGGGAATCATGTCAATTCTACGATTGATCCAATTATTATATTAGATAAGCGGTATAGGTAGTTAGGGATTGTTAAGTCCTGTATTGGCATCGATATCGGATATTACCGAAAGACAGGAATAATTTCACAAACATAAGCCCGAGTTTGCTCGGGCCTCGACATATATCTGGTCCCCCACATCAGACATCTATCTGTTAAATTGTCTTAAGTCTGGTGTTGGGGCCAGAGGAACCCACACCAGACATCTATCTGTTAAAATGTCTAAGTCTGGTGTTAGGGCCAGCGGAAACTCGGGCCACCCCCCACCAGACATCTATCTGTTAAAATGTCTAAGTCTGGTGTTAGGGCCAGAGGAACCCACACCAGACATCTATCTGTTAAAATGTCTAAGTCTGGTGTTAGGGCTAGAGGAACCCACACCAGACATCTATCTGTCAAAATGTCTAAGTTTGGTGTTAGGGCCAGAGGAACCTATACACCAGACATATATCTGTCAAAATGTCTAAGCCTGGAGTTAGGGCCAACGGAAACTCGGCCTACCCCACACCAGACATCTATCTGTCAAAATGTCTAAGTTTGGTGTTAGGGCCAGAGGAACCCACACCAGAAATCTATCTGTCAAAATGTCTAAGTCTGGTGTTAGGGCCAGAGGAACCCACACCAGACATCTATCTGTCAAAATGTCTAAGTCTGGTGTTAGGGCCAGAGGAAACTCTGGCTACACTAACATATATACATACGTATAAAGAGGGTTGTCCATTGTCATGCTTCAAGGGGACAAATACTGCCTTCTTCATCGATATAATCAAGGATTGTAATAAAAGCATATACGACATAAAGAAAATGAAAGAAATTCTTTAAGGGATCAAGTGAATTTTACGGGGTGGAGGGTTTAAAAGTATCAACATAATATCCCGTTTTCAAGAGTTTGGAAGAAAAAGTCTTGTTCTACGATCTGTTTTATGATGAAAGGTAACCTTAACACTATGTAAAGCGACAATATAATATTATTGTCCAAGCACAACATGGAAATAGATTCTTCGGAGATATAAGATATTGTCTGTTGTAATTCTCAGCAACCCTTGGGTGTCAGAATACAAACTCACTGCCTATTAACGGGTTTCATACCAATCGAACTGTTTGTCTAAATGGGACAACTAGTAAAAAAAGCAGGATCAAGTCGTGTTTGTTTATGTATGAATTGGACAATTAGGAACACCTACATTGCATGTATATTGATTGTTTGGTTTGGTTTGATTGTTTTTTTTACGTCCTATTAACAGCCAGGGTCATATAAGGACGACCTCTCCAGGGAATGCGACTTGAGGTTTAGAGACTTTGGTATGTTCGTGTAAGCCTCCTTGCAACAGTACGGATAGTTTGCCGATTTAAAGTGCTACCACACTGAAGTATACTGCTCAGGCCCCAGCAGAACACCCAAACCGGTCACATTATACTGATAACGTGTCAACAAGTTTATACTGAGATTGTTTTGTACACAAACGGGAATTGAAAACTTATTGCAAATTAAGTTTTCAATTCCTGTTTGTGTACAAAACAATCTCAGTATATTTCATTCATACCAAACTGATGAATCTTATACCTAAGTGTGAACAAGTAGTTCCACTCCCATAATGTTGAGCGTCAAGCAGAGGGTAGTTATCTACCATTGTTAGAGACTCTGGTATGTCTTTGCCTGGGGATAGAACCCATAGCCTTCCCATAGGGGCAAACGCTCAACTGAAGACCGAACTTGTGGTAGTGTCAAGTGGGACATTAGGACAACGCTGTTTAGAAAGAGAGAAAAGATAAGATCCCAAATTCAGCTACCTCTATCGATCATGCAATGGAGGCAGTAGGTACAATTCTTACGCCGTACCTGCAGGGCAGTATATTGTTCTTATACAATTGGTGCCGGACGAGCCATACTTCGCATAACCTTTTTATTTGTATCTTGAATATCAATATATCGAAAGTCAGAGATCTTGTTTTTCTACAATCGTTTAAATAAATCAAAACACCTATACTTCTAATTTTAATTTTTTCTTTCGTCATTTTTAAATATGGACACGAGGACTGGACCTCCGTAGAATGTAATCCTTATCCAATTTGGTGTATTTCTCGTGAAAGTTACGTAATAAATGGAATCTAACACTCATGCAAATATTGTTATATGGGATTTATTAATTTCGTTAAATAATTTTATATGTCACTCGTCTAAATACTAGTAACATATTGAATTATTGAACTCCTTTAATAATTTCTATTCTAAATTGACACTCGTGTAAAATCCTGTATGCATAGCTACATGTACACTAGGTATATAACCACAAAAATAAGTTATATGGCCCAGCTGAACGATTGAACGGTTCTACATGTACCTAGTAGACAAGTCTAGTCATTCCATGTCATAATCTACGATTTCGCATACCGGTATATATACTGTACGATGTATCATAATTGAGTCGACATTAATTTTGACATAACTATCATCGATTCTTAATGTTTAAATTATTTTGTCAATAGGACACTAATAAAATGTCATACTGTCATAATAATAATGATATATTTTTACATACCGTAGGGCCCCGCTGTATGTAGACTCCGTACCAGTGAGAACACGGCAGACATCACTACGACAATACACTAACACTACAGATGTTACAGTACCACCAACCAGTGTTTTACAATGTACCATGTACATCTGGATCGAATATAAACAGCAATCGACCGCAAAGTTTGAACTCTACACCAAATTACGACAGTAGTGTTCTACTTAACCCGGGAGGTACATGCACCACAAAGTACAATGTGTACCAGCTAGAGCATATATATGTTCTTTAAAACCGGTAAGGTTGTACCACGACTTACAGAGCATGTGTTCTTTAAAACCGGTAAGGTACCACGACTTACAGAGCATGTGTCCTTTATAACCGGTAAGGTACCACGAGTTACAGAGCATGTGTTCTTTATAACTGGTAAGGTACCACGACTTACAGAGCATGTGTCCTTTATAACTGGTAAGGTACCACGACTTACAGAGCATGTGTCCTTTATAACCGGTAAGGTACCACGAGTTACAGAGCATGTGTTCTTTATAACCGGTAAGGTACCACGACTTACATATCAACGGTCGTCTAAAACCGGTAAGGTACCACGACTTACAGAGCATGCGTCCGTTATAACCGGTAAGGTACCACGACTTACAGAGCATGTGTCCTTTAAAACTGGTAAGGTACCACGACTTACAAAGCATGTGTCCTTTATAACTGGTAAGGTACCACGACTTAGAGAGCAAGTGTTCTTTAAAACTGGTAAGGTACCACGACTTACAGAGCATGTGTTCTTTATAACTGGTAAGGTTCCACGACTTACAGAGCATGTGTCCTTTATAACCGGTAAGGTACCACGAGTTACAGAGCATGTGTCCTTTATAACTGGTAAGGTACCACGACTTACAGAGCATGTGTCCTTTATAACCGGTAAGGTACCACGAGTTACAGAGCATGTGTTCTTTATAACCGGTAAGGTACCACGACTTACATATCAAGGGTCGTCTAAAACCGGTAAGGTACCACGACTTACAGAGCATGCGTCCTTTATAACCGGTAAGGTTCCACGACTTACATAGCATGCGTCCTTTATAACCGGTAAGGTTCCACGACTTAGAGAGCATGTGCTCTTATTAATCGGTGAGGTACCACGAGTTACAAAGTATGTGTACTGTATAACCGGTAAAGTACAAAAATGTACCACGAATTACCGAGTACGTGTTCTTTATAACCGTTTAGGTACCACGACTTACAGAGCATGTGTTCTTTATAACCGGTAAGGTACCACGACTTACATATCAAGGGTCGTCTAAAACCGGTAAGGTACCACGACTTACAGAGCATGCGTCCTTTATAACCGGTAAGGTTCCACGACTTAGAGAACATGTGTCCTTTATAACCGGTAAGGTACCACGACTTACAGAGCATGTGTCCTTTATAACCGGTAAGGTACCACGACTTGGAGAACATGTGCTCTGTATAACCGTTTAGGTACCACGACTTACAGAGCATGTGTTCTTTATAACCGGTAAGGTACCACGACTTACAGAGAATGTGTTCCTTACTACCGGGAAGGTACCAAGAGTTACCGTGAGTTTTAGGAGACCAGGAGTTTCAGTGACTAGTTTCGCATTTCGGAAAAAAACTACATAGAGTAAGTAGGGTGTATTCTATTTAACACGGGATCCATCACGAATTACAGCATGTATAGTGGTTTGTTATTTGTTTAACCCGAGAGAAAATGTTGATGTTGTGAAATGTACGTAACATGTCACTAAAACATGTCAGGCGATCATGTTTGATGGGAAATCCATCTCCTAATATATCGGTAACATTAATAATGAAGGTTGTGACTTACCGTCTATGGTGTAGCACTTCTCTGATATAAAGGATTTTCTCCTGCGGTAGTCGTGACAATACCAGTATTTAAGTACCTGTCTGACCTTGTCAGGATTTAAATCAAATCCCTCTCTATCAGACGCTTCCGGATCAGCCTCCTTGACGTCATTGATATCATTGCGGAAAAAGTTAGGCGCACTGTTGAACCTGACAATTTTTTTGTGTTTATGAATTTTAGATTCCATCATGACGATGTATCGTTTAAAGTTTTAAGTGTTCTTGTAACAACGTCACGAAAAATGTTATTTTGAAAACCGAGTGTTGAACATTTGGCAGATAGAAATCAGATACCGAGACTAGAAAAACTGTCGTACACAGCATCACATATCCGACTCCGTATAAACGTGGTCACAAACCTCTCACGTGTAACCATGGTAATTGCTTCCGGCTCCTCTCGTAACACAATGCTGGGCATGAACGTTGTTGATGACTAGGAATTGAAAAATTAAAAGTCAGACTTCGAGCTCGACCCTGATTATTTCTGGTGGCGCGTCGTTGGCCTACTGTTACAACTCCGTAATCCGACCGCACAGGACTAGACGGCAATCCGAGTACTTAGTGAAGTAGCGTTAATAATTTATAAGTAGATCAGCAGTAACTTATAGTGCTACACCTACTCTTACACGGCTTAGACAGATACGATCTTGTACGAGTGATTGTTGACGGACTGATCGGCTAAACTACTATTTACATCACGTATATCGACTATGAAAACAAACAGTCCGATCTTTACTCCCTGTCTACCGCCGCCAAGAGTTCGTAATGGTTCGTATCGGTGCTGTTCAGGGTAACATTTGCAATTTGATCTTTGAAATAAGTCACAGACAGCTAAATAAACCCTGTTGTATTTGAACAATGTACATCTGCAACACAGTGGATCTTATACAGGCATCATTAACTAGAAGGCACTCGAAACTGGTTCTGTCAACAAAAGTCTAAACGGGTCGGGTGGTGCAGTGGATAAAACACTTGCCTTTTAACAAGGAGGCCAGGGCTCGATACCCCGATCGGACGTGAAAAGTCACCTACCCGACCATGTGTTTTTTTTTTCTTTTCTCATGGTATTCCAGTTTCCTCCCATAATACATGTAAGAACCCTTGCGCACTAAAAACCGGGCCAACAAGTGTGGTAATATAACTAGTTTCATAAATGTTGTAAAACAAATGAACTTTATGTTGACATGTCTAAATAACATCTCAAGATATAGGACATACAGACTATCTCCCCATCTCAAAGTTGTCCTCAAAAGTATCATTAGCAAACAAAGGCTGGAGACTTACACCACTTATACGCATCCTACATAGTAGTCACGTGGTTTATCGTGGGCCTGACAACCTCCCCTGTCTGGTGTCCACCTCACCATCCCCACGTGGTCTAACTTTGGCATGACTACCTCTCCCGTCTGGTGTCCCCCTCACCATCCCCACGTGGTCTAACTTTGGCATGACTACCCTCCCGTCTGGTGCCCCCCTCACCATCCCCACGTGGTCTAACTTTGGCCTGATTACCTCACCCGTTTGGTGTCCCCCTCACCATCCTCACGTGTTCTAACTTTGGCCTGACTTCCTCTCCCGTTTGGTGTCCCCCCTAAGCATCCCCACGTGGTCTAACTTTGGCCTGACTACCGCTCCCGTCTGGTGTCCCCCTCACCATCCCCACGTGGTCTAACTTTGGCCTGACTTCCTCTCCCGTCTGGTGTCCCCTCACCATCCTCACGTGGTCTAACTTTGGCCTGACTACCTCTCCCGTCTGGTGTCCCCTCACCATCCTCACGTGGTCTAACTTTGGCCTGACTACCTCCCCCGTCTGGTGTCCTCCTCACCATCCCCACGTGGTCTAACTTTGGCCTGACTACCTCTCCCGTCTGGTGTCCCCTCACCATCCTCACGTGGCCTAACTTTGGCCTGACTACCTCCCCCGTCTGGTGTCCCCCTCACCATCCCCACGTGGTCTAACTTTGGCCTGACTACCTCTCCCGTCTGGTGACCCCTCACCATCCCCACGTGGTCTAACTTTGGCCTGACTACCTCCCCCGTCTGGTGTCCCCCTCACCATCCCCACGTGGTCTAACTTTGGCCTGACTACCTCCCCCGTCTGGTGTCCCCCTCACCATCCCCACGTGGTCTAACTTTGACCTGACAACCTCCCCCGTCTGGTGTCCCCCTCACCATTCCCACGTGTTCTAACTCTGGCCTGACTACCTCCCCCGTCTGGTGTCCCCCTCACCATCCCCACGTGGTCTAACTTTGACCTGACAACCTCCCAGGCTGGTGTCCCCCTCACCATCCCCACGTGGTCTAACTTTGGCCTGACTACCTCTCCCGTCTGGTGTCCCCCTCACCATCCCCACGTGGTCTAACTTTGACCTGACAACCTCCCCCGTCTGGTGTCCCCCTCACCATCCCCACGTGGTCTAACTTTGGCCTGATTACCTCTCCCGTCTGGTGTCCCCCTCACCATCCCAACGTGGTCTAACTTTGGCCAGACAACCTCCCCTGTCTGGTGTCCCCCTCACCATCCCAACGTGGTCTAACTTTGGCCTGACTACCTCTCCCGTCTGGTGTCCCCCTCACCATCCCAACGTGGTCTAACTTTGGCCTGACTACCTCTCCCGTCTGGTGCCCCCCTCACCTCACATGATCTAACTTTGGCCTGACTACCTCTCCCGTCTGGTGTCCCCCTCACTATCCCCACGTGGTCTAACTTTGGCCTGACTACCTCTCCCGTCTGGTGTCCCCCTCACCATCCCGACTCGGTCTAACTTTGGTCTGACTACCTCTCCCGTCTGGTGTCCCCCTCACCATCCCCACTCGGTTTAACTTTGGTCTGACTACCGCTCCCGTCTGGTGTCCCCCTCACCATCCCCACTCGGTTTAACTTTGGTCTGACTACCGCTCCCGTCTGGTGTCCCCCTCACCATCCCCACGTGGTCTAACATTGGCCAGACAACCTCCCAGGCTGGTGTCCCCCTCACCATCCCCACGTGGTCTAACTTTGGCCTGACTATCTCTCTCGTCTGGTGTTCCCCTCACCATCCCCACGTAGTTTGAGCCTTCGCGGTTTAATCTATCGAGCGGTTCAGCCATCACTATCATCATGTGGTTTTGCCTGACGATGTAATCTCCAGGGCGGTTCGATATCACTTAATGCTAAATGAATACAAAACCAATAACTGCTGTGATGGCGGTCCTATTGTGGGATATTGAAACCGTAAATCACGCCTAAATCAAAACTGTTTATTCCTCCAGAGACAAATATTTGGTTGTTGATTTGTAAAATTACTGTAAACAAACAATTGCTGGTTCTAAAGGTGACAAACATACGCACATGAAGTAGCTCACATATTGTTAATAAACGTTACGCAAAGTGCCTTGTCAGCATAAAACAATGTCATGTCGTGAGTAGTTTTTTGTTTACAAATAACTGGCACACGTAGAAGTCAAAACAACCTGGTTAGGTTCATACTTCCGTACACTTCCAATCAACTGTAGCACGGTTAATGATAGACCCGGGCCAATAGAATAGGAAAACAGTGGTATAGCGGTTATGTTATAATGGACGCAGGAAACATGCTGGTTATAAACAACAATACATAAGTGTACTTTAACGATATAAAGCACATAATACCAAGTCGTAAGACTGGTAGCCAACAAGGACATTAGAACAACACCTTATCTCGTTAACACCTCTGTGTACTTATGGTGGCGTGAGGTAGGGAGAGTCAGGGTGGACTATTACGTTGATGAGAGCTCCTGGGGACGAAGTAGGTTTTCATGGAGCGGAAGCGACATCAACGTCACATTCCGAGCATGCGCCTGTCAACCTTAGTTAGCATGATGGGACATAAAAAGGTTAAAACGGTAACAAGAGTATTTAGTACCGGTTATATCTCCACTCAATCAGCCGGTGGCTCACTTTAATGGTTCCCCCGCCCGTGACCTATACGTGGAAATAGGGTTCCGTGGCAGTGAGAGTATTCTCTAAACGAGCGCCTCTTTCAGGTAGATGTAATCTAAATGAGAAAACAACAGCAATGGGAAAACAAATGTTACCAGCGACACAGAAAACAAAATCGGGACACGCTGTCTGAGGGCAAACAAACATATACATAACCTATATCAACGCATAGCCTTAACACACAGGGACCTGATACATGTAACTCGTTTCAGATAGTTTTGTACCTAACCTAGTGTGTTAAATGTAAGAGTAATTTTACATGTTTGGGGGGTTCAGATCAATTTTCGACAAGAAAAATGCCTCCTCGAGGGTCATAAAGATCAAATTTCCAAAAAGAGTGCCCCTCAAGGTTCGATTAAGATCAACGTTCGATAAAAATGCCCCCCCCCCCCCCTAATGGTCATGAAGCCTTGAACTAAACTAGCTGCAACAGATTCGCAAGTCCCTGTGCCTCAACCAACCCAAACCAAAACACAATATTCAATTTTTTTTTTACGTATTTTACATCATAACAATATTGCACCTGTGTTCATGGTAATAAAGTTTGATATCCCATGTCGAAACTTTGAGAAAAAAAAACAATGTTTTCTTGATGAATAAATAAATAAATCACTTAGCATAACAAGTTGGACCATGTTCATAGTTTAACCGGTTTTGTAATATGTCAAAGGCACAACATGACGAAGCAAAACACATAAATGCAAACACAAAGAAGCTTGCCCAGATTCACCAGAAAATAAATTAAAATCACTAAACCGTCTCTAGTTTATCAACGAACAACAACGGTTTAATATCGCATCAAACGAAAGTGATTACTTGGCTTCCAAACTGTAGACAAACAAACGGATGACAGCTTCTGTGATCGGACAGTGAAATGTTAAAACACTGAAAATTATTCTGGTTGAAAATGAGTAGGAAAAATGAAACAAGTTCAGAGATGATTCCAACCTACCATTCTTTCTCTCTCGTTTACATACACGTCAGATGCATGTCCGCCATCAACCGTGCATGACGTGTTATGCTAATTTTTCTATATCTACATGTACAATGTACATTCAGAAGGGGTTTCACTAAGACATATTTAGTATGATAGCTTCCCGTTATCCCAGTGTTAATCTCGACTGTATTCACGGTAGTATAAATGCAGTCAAGACCACCAGAAATAACATGACGTCATTTTGGCGCAATGTTGACCTACGTTACGTCATTGCACGTCACCTCAGATAACACGCTAAATCTAAATATAACCATTGGACGTCTGCTGTGTTGTATTTGTTGTCAGTATGAATGCAGTCTGGGTGCCAGAAACATATTCATGACTTTCTATTTATCTAGCACCCATATTGCATTCATATTGACAATAAATACAATCTGAAGGAAGTTCAATGTTTAAATGAAACTGACCACAGTAGACAATGGTTACTGACCATATCAATATTAACTAAATAAACTTTCGTGAGAAGCCAATTTTTTTTTTTTTAGCTACATTTACCTTTACCTCTACTTCTCAAAATTAGGAAATGCTATGTGACTTTTTGTCCCTTCAACACTTCGTAATAAGAATGTTGACTATTGTCTGTGACTTATAGGCCTATGAAACTTCTTTCAGGCAAATGGTACATGTAGTTGTCACCATACACTCTCAATATAACCTAGTGATGGGTTAACATAAGGTGCAGAACATTGTGTGTTTGTCCTGCTTTATGTACTCAATTGAAAAAGAAATAAAATAAAGTTTGTATTTACACTGTACCAAGTGATGTCTATTATATTCTTATTCACTTCGTTCAAACGAACATAAAACATTTATCATATATAACTCAACACCAATGTATGGGCGTGGCCTTCAACGGTCCAATAAACCTGCGTAACCTAACATACACATACAAACTGTGCGTAAGTTGGACAAGTTAGCTTCAATTCCTCCGAACTTAGTAACCAACGTAATTAGAATTTCCGCCGTCACTGGCTCTTTTTTAACGGTATGAGTACCTAGAATCCTGCGCGCTCCTTCATGTACGTTTTTCACTAACGTTGATCTACATGGACTACACAAACCCGATATCTCGTGCACCCAATTAATGGAGTATACAGCCTCGTCAATTACAGCAATAGAATGATGATTTTGCAATAAAGAATTTATGTATAAAGCGACATATGTCTCATCCGCCGGCAACGACCTAATGTTGAAAACGTTGCACCATTTACAAAATTTATTGAAACCTGCTCTATACTTTTTTGTTGTATTGTCTGCACGAGATTTCAGGACTACATCCGGCAATGATTTAGCTAATTCTCGTAACCTGGGTTCTACGATCTTATCGACCTTTTCCCAATGTCCTACCGAAAACACATCTGAAAAACGTAAAAACACAGGAAAATCGAATAACACATTTGTTTATGTTGTACTAAGTGTATTATGAATTTCTTTGTAATACAGTAAACAAAAATATTGATAATTAAGTAATGTTCCTTATTCACAATCTGGCCAGTTAGGCCCTTCAGCTCCAGCAACGGGAGCCAGCTCCAAAAAGGAACCCGCTCCATCAAAGGGAGCCAACTCCGTATATGGAGCCTCCTCCAACAAGGGAGGTAATCTTGGATCAATTCATGTTAAATCCAACACTTCATTCAATGAAGTCACATCCAATACACATTAATCGTTTCCCTCAAAATGGGAATACGATCCAAACATACATCATATGTATACAGTTCGTCTTTACCAATAATAATATAGTTCATCACTCATACAGGAGCACGCCCCGTATCCATTGTCTCTTGGGGCCTTGCACAACGCAGAAATCTTTTATGTCAGGTGTTCTATACACACATGCATGCAAAAGTGCTTCAAATATTTCCGTTTAACTTTACGGCTAAAACATATCCCTTAAAGTTTTCTGATCCGAACAATGAATTTGTATTATTACCATGTACAAAAATCCGACTACTTTCTGGAAACTCTAACACATCCTCAACATATTCCCTGTACTCGTAGTTTTCCCTAAACAATAATGTCCAAAATGGCGAGGAAGGCCATTTTGGTACGATTAGAGTTCCCTTCGCTTTACAAGCCACAACATGCTTAATGACCGTCATCACTAAGTAAATCGGGGGTACCAACCAGTTATTTTCGCCTCTCCAATTATGGGCAAAAGCATCTACTAACTCACAGCCTGGGTTCCAATACCTAGAATTGAACCTTGCTAGCTTTGTATTGTTACTATCTGCGAACCTATCTACAGTGTGAGGTCCCCACATTGAATCTATGAAATAGAAAAATTCTACGCTTACACCCCAGTCATCAAAATCAACCATTTTACTAATGTAGTCTGCCTTTTGATTTTCTTCCCTAGGTATCCACTGTACATTAAGTGAAATGTTGTAATTTGCACACATATTGAAAATATTATATGCCATGGAATGAAGTTCGACATTCATGCTACCACTGTCCGATATCTTTGCACAACTTTGACTATCTGTAAACCATTTTACGGTCTTCCCCTCCAACGTAGTACAATAACATTTTAATGCTAACTCTATCACTTTAAGCTCTCGCCATGTAGAGCTCTTCACCCTTTCGTCTTGAGTAAACGTTTTATGAAAAACACTATCGGTAGCGTTAACCCTGAACGCCCCGCAAGCTACACTGCTTGCGTCAGAATACACAAACGCTGAAGGTACTACATAATCTGCTAACTTTCTTCGGTTTAATTTTTGAACATTATTTTTCCAAAAAAACAATTCAGCCACACACCTATCGTCGGACTTCAACTTCATGAAACCGTCCCAGCTACGTCTGCTGACGATCACCAAATGTAAAAACCTCGTCATCAATCGGCATACGTTACCAACAACTGGTGAAAGGGAAATAACTCTGCCTGTAACCTGCGCTACCTGTCTGGCACATACCATAGGCAACTTGTTCAGTACTGTGTTAATAGAATATGTTAAGTCTCTCAACCTCCTGTCAGGTATGGTAATAGAAAAATCTATTGAGGACCAAACTAGACCTAACCACTCCAAACTCTGGACGGGCTTCCAAATGGATTTATCAGTGTTCACCAAAAACCCTGCTTTTGACAATGTATCCAAAACAATGTCGGACTTTTCTTTACACAAACTCAATTGTTCACTACAACCCCAACCGTCGTCCAAATAGACGACTATGTCGATACATTGTGATCTCCAATATTTTACTAATGGCCTTAGCGTTTTTGTAAAAATGTAAGGTGCAGAGCTCAAACCAAATGGTAACACGGTAAAACAATAGTAAGTTTGTTCCCACTGAAACCCTAAATACGTCTGATGGGCCACTGAAATATCAATATGATGATACCCTGATTTTAAATCAAATTTAAACATGTAACTTCCCTTCTTGAATAGCTGTAATGCCACCTTCCAGTCTTCAAATTTGACCTTCTCCTGTACTACAAAACTATTTACCCTCCTAAGGTCTAGGATAAGCCTTTTCTTGCCTGATTTATTGACAGACACTGTTAACGGATTCACAACTACTGGACAAAATGGAACCTGAATTACGCACTGGTTTTTAACAAGTTCTCCTATAGCTTCAGAGACAAAATCTGAGTGCTCAATTGCCGACTTATTGTTACGATTAAAGGAGGTAGGGGGTTTTCTCGAAAAGGGAATAACATAGCCGAATTCTAAAACATTTAAAATGTGTCTATTGGTGTCAATTCCACGCCAAAATTCTACATGTTTTCTCAACCTTCCTTTCACAGAAAATTCCGACAAAAAATATCTTTTCTCTTCATACTCAAAATATTTTTCTTGAAAAATTAATTCATTGTCTCTTTGACGTGTATCAGAATAGTTAAAACAGTACTTATCACTGATTCCTTCATTTTTGCTTGTCTCCGTTGGACTCCGGCTTGTATCCTTTCCCGCACTGCCAGCGCCAATGGCCGAATTGCCCGCACTGATAACACATGTCGTTGGGCGAGACGGACCCTGCCCGTCCCGCGCTGTATCGAAAGGGCGTGTTCCCGGACCTCCCCTGAAACGATTGGCTTGTTGTGGCGCTGCTGGTCCCAGTATATGGTGTTCTCCCTCCTTCTTTCCCACCAGAAGTAACAGTAGCGACGTTCCCAACAGTACTGCGGCGACGCGTCGTAGTCTCATTTCTCCTGGATTTTATGTTTTTCAGGGCACGAAACTCTGCTTTCCGTATCCGCTTTTCGTCCTCCGAGTCCGAAGCGAGTTCGTCCGACTCGTACTCTTTAACTACTTCCCAACCGGCAGGAGACTTATCCGCAAGTCTGATCAGTTTGTTTCGTTTTCTGATTGCTCCTTTGATATCAGAAATGATATCTTTAGCTCTGACAATGTCTTCCTTGTGTAGACACTTCTCCGCCGACTCTAACGAACTTTCTATATCTTTGTTGAATTCGAACTGCTGTTTGTTCCCCTGTCTTTTGAATTTTACAGCGGAATCTTCCTTGAGTTTTTTCGCAGCTCTCTCTGACGACAATTCGTTCGCCTCAGAAATATCCCTTTTGAAGGACGTCAATTGGGAATTTAAATAATTTTTGAATAAATCAAAAGTCTCCTTTACAGTGTCTGAGCCGGTATCTCTAGACTTTGCCGGGCGTTCAGTATTTTCTTGGGGTTCTCCTTCCGTATCACTCATGTCGTATATATATCTGGTGTATTCGCTTGGACCGTCAAGACTCGAATGATCACTACTATCATTTTACTCATCCATTACAACTTTTGACACGCAAGTAATACGTAACTCACGTGCAGTCGTGTACGTGACCCTCACGTTCGTTTCAATTACCTGTATTACCTTGCTCCACATACCGGACACCGGTACGTGACACCACAATGTTTACAAACATTGGAATCACGTGACTATGATAAATTCATTTCGAGTATAATTTCGTATGTGGAATAGTTGCACGCAAGAACCAATTAATGCTATCACGTCACGGAATCGACCTTTCAAACGTTCATTAGGCTATCTGTAATCAGTGAAGAGCCTACGTTACCTAAGATCGTTACCAGCTAGGGTCCGCCTGGATTCTCCTCCTCTAATAGGTCAAGGCACGTGGCTGCACGGTACACAAAGAACGATAACTCGTGTAACGTTCTTATTTGAGATAGATTTTAATCATTCACGGATTGATTTGTACCCAATGCAAGGTATCAATATATTGACCAGGAAGGTCCACCCAGCAGATTTATCACGATGATATCTCCAAGTTGTTCCAGTCTATTAGCTGAAGATCAATCGTTTCTCTGGTATTAGCCAGGCCCAGTGGACAGATGGCAAACTGATACAGACAAAGTATGTCGCATATTTCCTGGATATTAATACATTCTATGGAATGATCTGTTATAAGTCTGTCAGACAGATGCTCGACCAAGCTGATACATCATACAACTGTCCACTGTAAGCCGAACGTCAATAGTCTCCAGATCCCTACAGCTAGGCTTCCTCCCATGTATATCAACCGTAGGAGTGATTTATATAGGTGGGTTTAACCTTTTTATACAAGAAATAAAGTTTAGACTTGTTTAACAATCCTGAATTGCAAAAGATTAAGACAACCATGTTATTCGATATATATTTGAAGATTTGATAACAAACAAAAGTTTAGGTTTATTTTGTTTTACGTCCTATTAACAGCCAGGGTCATCTCAGGACGTTCCAGGTTTTGGAAGTGGAGGAAAGCCGGAGTACCCAAAGAAAACCCACAGACCTACGGTCAGTACCTGGCAACTGCTGCGCTTGTGTTTCGAACTCGCAACCCAGAGGTGGAGGTTTTGAGGTAGAATGTCGGGACATCTTAAACACTCGGTCACCGCGGCTCCACACAAACAAACAAACGCCCAAGCTCATGGTCAGAATATCTTCCGTATTAACCATGAAAGTAGACATTACTTCTATGACGACGAGCAGTGACCACAGGATATAAAGATTGAAATACACATTTTGTTTATCGAATGGCAAAACCAAAGAGCAACTGAAAGTAAAACTTTTAAAGATTCCAGATCAAAGATTTGAAATTGATAAAGACCATTTGATGATTTCCCGTTCAACTCTAACAAGTTATAGGTACATTATTTCACGAGAATGACAGAATATTGATATACAATGTAATTTAACGAGTATGACAGAATATCCATATACAATGTAATTAACGAGTATGACAGAATAGCGATATACAATGTAATTAACGAGTATGACAGAATATCCATATACAATGTAATTAACGAGTATGACATGATATCGATATACAGTGTACAGTGCATTTCACGAATATGGCATAATATCGATATATGGACAGGTGTACTTCACAAGTATGACAGAATATCATTTTACAGTTTAGTTCACGGGTATGACAGAATATTCTACAAGTGTACCATTTTTCAATCTGATACTACATTGTATTGTAAAGATTGTTTAATGCAACACCACATGATCCAATAATTTACCAAAATACAAACGTTTATTTAGCCGTCATTCCGTCGGAACTTGAAAGTGAATATCTACGCGTGAAAGCATATGATTCCGATCATCTACATTACAAGTTTGTATCAAACAGAATTTCCGATAATTTCACCGGTGAAAAGGTATTACCAAGATGTTGACTTTCATCAAACTTTATACAAAAAGCTTTGCTCAGCTTGCTCTAGATGAAGGATTACGTTTCGGCAAAGGGAAAAAGCATCTTCTTTGATTCTTATCGGTTTTTGTAATGTACTTGTAACCCTTACCACATACATGTTTATCCAAGTTAAACGAAGCAAATTACTACAACAGCGAACAGCGTCAGAAATGATAAAAAAATCAGAATTGTCGACATTAGTGGAAAGCTTCTACAAGCCTGTTGCGATGCTTCTTTTAATTTTCATAACTAATCATTTCAAACCAATCGCAGCGTGGTGTAAAACGAAGATCAGTTATGGAAATTAAAAGACGCATCGCAATAAGCTTGTAAAGGCTGATATCGACAACTATGAACTATTTAGGACTAACATGAAAACGCTTGGAGGAGGTGCACAAACAACCTGATTTACACATTTCTATAGTCACCTGAGGTAAACCTTGAAGTTCAAATTAATGGACGAAATCATCGGTTCACATGTTGGTACATGTATAGTATCGCAGAACATACAAATATAAGACTTCAAAAAAAGCAAAAAAATATCTTAGATAATTAACTTTTGACGACAACAGCCTTCGTTTATTATTTCTAACCTTTTCTCACTCTCGTGATATTTTCAACCGTAATTCTCACACCTTTGCTGATTATTTCTTAATTAAATCCTGCCACGCAGTTCAGGTCTTACTGAAAAGCTTCTCAGTTTTACTGAAGATCGCCTCAGTTTTACTGTAGATCGCCTCAGTTTTACTGTACAGCGTCTCAGTTTTACTGTACAGCGTCTCAGTTTTACTGTACAGCGTCTCAGTTTTACTGTACATCGCCTCAATGTTACTGTACAGCGTCTCAGTTTTACTGTACAGCGTCTCAGTTTCTCAGTTTTACTGTACAACGCCTCAGTTTTACTTTATAACGTCTCAGTTTTACTGTACAGCGTCTCCGTTTACTGTACAGCGTCTCAGTTTTACTTCGTGATAATAACCGATACAAACTTATTGGTATTGATTGATACAAACTTCGTGATTATAACATTATACAATCTTCGTCATTATAACCCTACACAAACTTCGTGATTATATCTGATACAAACTTCGTGATTAAAACATTATACAATCTTCGTCATTATAACCGTACACAAACTTCGTGATTATAACTGATACAAACTTCGTGATTATAACCCTATACAATCTTCATGATTATAACTGATACAAACTTCGTGATTATAACTAGTAGAAACTCTGTGATTATAACCAATACAACATTTGTAATTATTACTGATATAGAATAACCCTTATAACAACTACTGTAAACGTACATATTTTCGCGGTAATCTTATTTTAGCGCTTTTTGCGTTGAAAGTTTTGCGCTAAAATATGATTACGCTAATTGCAGTTTTAATATACTGCTTATATAGTTATTTTCACTGATGCGCGAATTTATCATTGCGCTAATATGACAAACAGTAAAAATGCGCTAAATTTTGATTGCGCCAAATTAAGTACGTTTACAGTATTAGAACAAATCTTACACACGTGTTGAACCACATTGTACATGTATCAAAATTGGACAAATTAGAGGCCAGAAAATGGTGGTCATTTTGATCAATCAGAAAACTGAAGTTTATTAGTGTTGTTAGTGCCATGAGACACGCTAATACAAAAGTTTATAAAATTAGCATCGTATTGAATTATATTGAAAAAGAAGGGGAGCTGGCCTGGAACCTTGGCACACACATGTAAATGTCCTAAATTAAAAGGGGCCGTGGTGGCGGAAGACACCATGGCCCGTATTCATGAAACCGTTCTCATGCTCAAGCATGGACTCTGTGCTCAAGTCAGCTTGCTTGAAACTCACCTGAATCATGTCGAAGAGTCAAAAAGTCATTGTAAATATTGAAAACAACTTTCGACTTCATGTCTCTTCAACTTTTTACCAAAACTTTGACAATATTAGATTGTTTAAATAAGTTGTTGCCATAACAAGAAATAAGGCTTGAACATAGAATCCATGCTTGAGCATGAGAATGGTTTCATGAAAACGGGCCAAGATGAAATAAAAATAATAAAACATATATTAAGAAAAAAACGGATCAAACAGAAAATATGTCCCCCATTGTGTTTGGGGGACATACTCAACTTTCTCTCCGTTTATATCCCCATAAAACATACTCCTACCTGTCTGATGCCTGGATCGTTACGACACCTGTCCTGTGAGGGATTATCCACCACATCGGTAACACAGAAACCGAAATCACAGAAATATCGGTAAGTAGGTGATAGTGTTGGGTACAATAGGGTCATCAGTACATGCTAAGTAGCTTACATCTAGCCTACAGGTGCCCTTAGCTGGACTGTTACCGGCCCTTAATCCTACAGGGTCAGAAATCACCAGACACGGCGGGCTCAGGGAGAGCAGACAATCAAACAGTGACAAATACACAGACAGATCGAGGATTACAGAACAACAATGTAGTAAACAGTATCAAGTCTGGCTATAAGACATGTCCTGACCATTGACCAATAGCAATAACTGATAATCGATGACAAGCAATTTTACCACTAAAATATTTTTATTTGTTTTTTGGTTGGTTGTGTTTTATGTCCTATTGACAGCTAAGATGTAAATAAAGTAATTTCTTGAATTTTGTATTGTCATCGTTTAACATCATCGGAACCCACTTCAGTAAATTAGCGAAAATTAGCTGTAGGTCTCATAAGGTATCATTTTAAACAAGCTATCAGGTCCGAGTGATGTGCCCGAATGTCAATACACCAATATCAACTTTATATCATTCATAAATATATACGTTTCACAATACGATAATTCACATTCAAATAGGATTCGGAAACAAGTTAGTAACTTATATAATGTCCGTACATTGAGTAAGTAAAATCTGGACAAATATTGTGAAACGATTGTACATAATAACCATATTTCGTTTAAACATAAAGAACATTCTAAGTGCAGTGATTTTCCTTTCATTGCCTTTTTTTCTACATAGATTCCCTTACGTACACCACCGACGATGAAAGACACGGGGGACCTTTGATTAAATCCTGACGCAGAAATAATAAAGTACAAAACCCTGCTACACGCCGTTACGCCATTGAAATCAGATTGTATTAACGTCACGTGTTACAATGGCGGTCTGGTGCGATGTTCGCTCCAACGGTCACATGGTACATGTTACACGTGTTTTACCCATCATAGTAGGAATCAGACATTAAATAAAGGAATTGTACGTAATCTAGATACCGTCTACCAAAACGTAACGTTTGCCATACCTCTGTAGAACACTCCAGTACAGTATTATATATCACTTCGCAAGGTGACCTGGGTACAGAGCCACTTTCGCTATCAAAAATTTGTTTGTGTAACTTCAATGCTGCCAGCACAAGTTGAATATTAGATGTATATAACATTTGATATCGTCTTCGACTGGTAAGAAATGACGTAAATATAAAAACAAATCATCAACAAATAATCAATTACTCACATCATCGAAAACAACAACAGATATCAACTAATAAGACCGGAAACAACAAAAACATTTACTACCCACACCGGAAACAACACAGACATCAACTACTCGAACCGGAAACAACACATACACCAACTACTAACACCGGAAACAAATCAGACATCAACCACTTACGCCGGAAACAACACAGAAATCAACTAATCACACCGGAAACAAAACAGACATCAACTACTTACGCCGGAAACAACACAGACATCAACTACTCACACCGGAAACAAAACAGACATCAACTACTCACACCGGAAACAAATTAGACACTAACTACTCACATCGGGAACAAAACCGACACCAACTACTCACACCGAAAACAACACATACATCAAGTACTCACACCGGAAACAACAAAGACATCAACTACTCACACCGGAAACAACACATATATCAAGTACTCACACCGGAAAGAACAAAGACATCAACTACTCACACCGGAAACAACACAGACATCAACTACTCACACCGGAAACAACACAAACATCAACTACTCACACTGGAAACAACATAGACACCAACTACTCACACCAGAAACAACACAGACACCAACTACTCACACCGGAAACAAAACAGACACCAGCTACTCACACCGGAAACAACACATATATCAAGTACTCACACCGGAAACAAAATAGACATCAACTACTCACACCGGCAACAAAACCGACACCAACTACTCACACCGGAAACAACAACAGACACCAACTACTCACACCGGAAACAACACAGACACCAACTACTCACACCGGAAACAACACATACATCAAGTACTCACACCGGAAACAACAAAGACATCAACAACTCACACCGGAAACAACACATATATCAACTACTCACACCGGAAACAACACAGACACCAACTACTCACACCGGAAACAACAAAAACATCAACTACTCACACCGGAAACAACATAGACACCAACTACTCACACCAGAAACAACACAGACCCCAACTACTCACACCGGAAACAACACAGACATCAACTACTCACACCGGTAACAACACAGATATCAACTACTCACATCGGGAACAAAACCGACACCAACTACTCACACCAGAAACAACACAGACACCAACTACTCACACCGGAAACAAAATCGACACCAACTACTCACACCGGAAACAACACAGACACCAACTACTCACATCGGTAAAAAAACAGACACCAACTACTCACACCAGGAACAACAACAGACATCAACTACTCACACCAGAAACAACACAGACACCAACTACTCACATCGGAAACAACACAGACACCAACTACTCACACCGGTAACAACACAGATATCAACTACTCACATCGGGAACAAAACCGACATCAAATACTCACACCGGAAACAAAACAGACATCAACTACTCACACCGGAAACAAAACAGTCATCAACTACTCACACCGGAAACAACAACAGACATCAACTACTCACACCGGAAACAAAACAGACATCAACTACTCACATCGGCTCACACCGGAAAACAAACAGACACCAACTACTCACATCGGAAACAACACAGACACCACCTACTCACACCGGAAACAAAACAGACATCAACTACTCACACCGGAAACAAAACAGACATCAACTACTCACATCGGGTCACACCGGAAAACAAACAGACACCAACTACTCACATCGGAAACAACACAGACACCACCTACTCACACCGGAAACAAAACAGACATCAACTACTCACACCGAAAACAACAACAGATATCAACTACTCACACCGGAAACAACAACAGACATCAACTACTCACACCGGAAACAAAACAGACACAAACTACTCACATCGGAAACAACACATACACCACCTACTCACACCGGAAACAAAACAGACATCAACTACTCACATCGGAAACAAATAAGACACCAACTACTCACATCGGAAACAACACAGACACCAACTACTCACACCGGAAACAACACAGACATCAACTACTCACACAGGAAACAACACAGACATCAACTACTCACACCGGTAACAACACAGATATCAACTACTCACATCGGAAACAAAACAGACATCAACTACTCAAACCGGAAACAAAACAGACATCAGCTACTCACACCAGAAACAACAACAGACACCAACTACTCACACCGGCAACAAAACAGACATCAACTACTCACACCGGAAACAACACAGACACCAACTATTCACACCGGAAACAACACAGACACCAACTACTCACACCGGAAACAACACAGACACCAACTACTCACACCGGTAACAACACAGATATCAACTACTCACATCGGGAACAAAACCGACATCAACTACTCACACCGGAAATAAAACAGACATCAACTACTCACACCGGAAACAAAACATACATTAACTACTCACATCGGCTCACACCGGAAAACTAACAGACACCAACTACTCACATCGGAAACAACCCAGACACCACCTACTCACACCGGAAACAAAACAGACATCAACTACTAAGACCGGAAACAACAACAGATATCAACTACTCACATCGGAAACAACAACAGACATCAACTACTCACACCGGAAACAAAACAGACACAAACTACTCACATCGGAAACAACACAGACACCAACTACTCACACCGGAAACAACACAGACATCAACTACTCACACCGGAAACAAAACAGACATCAACTACTCACACCGGTAACAACACAGAGATCAACTACTCACATCGGAAACAAAACAGACATCAACTACTCACACCGGAAACAAAACAGACATCAACTACTCACACCGGAAACAAAACAGACATCAACTACTCACACCGGAAACAACAACAGATATCAACTACTCACACCGGAAAACAAAACAGACATCAACTACTAACATCGGAACCAAAACAGACATCAACTACTCACATCGGAAACAACAACAGACATCAACTACTCACACCGGAAACAAAACAGACACCACCTACTCACATCGGAAACAAAACAGACATCAACTACTCACACCGGAAACAACGCAGACATCAACTACTCACACCGGTAACAACACAGATATCAACTACTCACATCGGAAACAAAACAGACATCAACTACTCACATCGGAAACAATAACAGACACCAACTACTCACACCGGAAACAACACAGACACCAACTACTCACACCGGCAACAAAACAGACATCAACTACTCACACCGGAAACAACACAGACATCAACTACTCACACCGGAAACAACAACAGACATCAACTACTCACACTGGAACCAAAACAGACATCAACCACTCACATCGGAAGCAACAACAGACATCAACTACTCACACCGGAAACAAAACAGACACAAACTACTCACATCGGAAACAACACAGACACCAACTACTCACACCGGAAACAACACAGACATCAACTACTCACACCGGAAACAAAACAGACATCAACTACTCACACCGGTAACAACACAGAGATCAACTACTCACATCGGAAACAAAACAGACATCAACTACTCACACCGGAAACAAAACAGACATCAACTACTCACACCGGAAACAAAACAGACATCAACTACTCACACCGGAAACAACAACAGATATCAACTACTCACACCGGAAAACAAAACAGACATCAACTACTAACATCGGAACCAAAACAGACATCAACTACTCACATCGGAAACAACAACAGACATCAACTACTCACACCGGAAACAAAACAGACACCACCTACTCACATCGGAAACAAAACAGACATCAACTACTCACACCGGAAACAACGCAGACATCAACTACTCACACCGGTAACAACACAGATATCAACTACTCACATCGGAAACAAAACAGACATCAACTACTCACATCGGAAACAATAACAGACACCAACTACTCACACCGGAAACAACACAGACACCAACTACTCACACCGGAAACAACACAGACACCAACTACTCACACCGGAAACAAAATCGACACCAACTACTCACACCGGAAACAACACAGACACCAACTACTCACATCGGTAAAAAAACAGACACCAACTACTCACACCAGGAACAACAACAGACATCAACTACTCACACCAGAAACAACACAGACACCAACTACTCACATCGGAAACAACACAGACACCAACTACTCACACCGGTAACAACACAGATATCAACTACTCACATCGGGAACAAAACCGACATCAAATACTCACACCGGAAACAAAACAGACATCAACTACTCACACCGGAAACAAAACAGTCATCAACTACTCACACCGGAAACAACAACAGACATCAACTACTCACACCGGAAACAAAACAGACATCAACTACTCACATCGGCTCACACCGGAAAACAAACAGACACCAACTACTCACATCGGAAACAACACAGACACCACCTACTCACACCGGAAACAAAACAGACATCAACTACTCACACCGGAAACAAAACAGACATCAACTACTCACACCGGAAACAAAACAGACATCAACTACTCACACCGGAAACAACAACAGATATCAACTACTCACACCGGAAAACAAAACAGACATCAACTACTAACATCGGAACCAAAACAGACATCAACTACTCACATCGGAAACAACAACAGACATCAACTACTCACACCGGAAACAAAACAGACACCACCTACTCACATCGGAAACAAAACAGACATCAACTACTCACACCGGAAACAACGCAGACATCAACTACTCACACCGGTAACAACACAGATATCAACTACTCACATCGGAAACAAAACAGACATCAACTACTCACATCGGAAACAATAACAGACACCAACTACTCACACCGGAAACAACACAGACACCAACTACTCACACCGGCAACAAAACAGACATCAACTACTCACACCGGAAACAACACAGACATCAACTACTCACACCGGAAACAACAACAGACATCAACTACTCACACTGGAACCAAAACAGACATCAACCACTCACATCGGAAGCAACAACAGACATCAACTACTCACACCGGAAACAAAACAGACACAAACTACTCACATCGGAAACAACACAGACACCAACTACTCACACCGGAAACAACACAGACATCAACTACTCACATCGGAAACAAAACAGACATCAACTACTCACACCGGAAACAAAACAGACATCAACTACTCACACCGGAAACAAAACAGACATCAACTACTCACACCGGAAACAACAACAGATATCAACTACTCACACCGGAAAACAAAACAGACATCAACTACTAACATCGGAACCAAAACAGACATCAACTACTCACATCGGAAACAACAACAGACATCAACGACTCACACCGGAAACAAAACAGACACCACCTACTCACATCGGAAACAAAACAGACATCAACTACTCACACCGGAAACAACGCAGACATCAACTACTCACACCGGTAACAACACAGATATCAACTACTCACATCGGAAACAAAACAGACATCAACTACTCACATCGGAAACAATAACAGACACCAACTACTCACACCGGAAACAACACAGACACCAACTACTCACACCGGAAACAACACAGACACCAACTACTCACACCGGAAACAAAATCGACACCAACTACTCACACCGGAAACAACACAGACACCAACTACTCACATCGGTAAAAAAACAGACACCAACTACTCACACCAGGAACAACAACAGACATCAACTACTCACACCAGAAACAACACAGACACCAACTACTCACATCGGAAACAACACAGACACCAACTACTCACACCGGTAACAACACAGATATCAACTACTCACATCGGGAACAAAACCGACATCAAATACTCACACCGGAAACAAAACAGACATCAACTACTCACACCGGAAACAAAACAGTCATCAACTACTCACACCGGAAACAACAACAGACATCAACTACTCACACCGGAAACAAAACAGACATCAACTACTCAAATCGGCTCACACCGGAAAACAAACAGACACCAACTACTCACATCGGAAACAACACAGACACCACCTACTCACACCGGAAACAAAACAGACATCAACTACTCACACCGGAAACAAAACAGACATCAACTACTCACACCGGAAACAAAACAGACATCAACTACTCACACCGGAAACAACAACAGATATCAACTACTCACACCGGAAAACAAAACAGACATCAACTACTAACATCGGAACCAAAACAGACATCAACTACTCACATCGGAAACAACAACAGACATCAACTACTCACACCGGAAACAAAACAGACACCACCTACTCACATCGGAAACAAAACAGACATCAACTACTCACACCGGAAACAACGCAGACATCAACTACTCACACCGGTAACAACACAGATATCAACTACTCACATCGGAAACAAAACAGACATCAACTACTCACATCGGAAACAATAACAGACACCAACTACTCACACCGGAAACAACACAGACACCAACTACTCACACCGGCAACAAAACAGACATCAACTACTCACACCGGAAACAACACAGACATCAACTACTCACACCGGAAACAACAACAGACATCAACTACTCACACTGGAACCAAAACAGACATCAACCACTCACATCGGAAGCAACAACAGACATCAACTACTCACACCGGAAACAAAACAGACACAAACTACTCACATCGGAAACAACACAGACACCAACTACTCACACCGGAAACAACACAGACATCAACTACTCACACCGGAAACAAAACAGACATCAACTACTCACACCGGTAACAACACAGAGATCAACTACTCACATCGGAAACAAAACAGACATCAACTACTCACACCGGAAACAAAACAGACATCAACTACTCACACCGGAAACAAAACAGACATCAACTACTCACACCGGAAACAACAACAGATATCAACTACTCACACCGGAAAACAAAACAGACATCAACTACTAACATCGGAACCAAAACAGACATCAACTACTCACATCGGAAACAACAACAGACATCAACTACTCACACCGGAAACAAAACAGACACCACCTACTCACATCGGAAACAAAACAGACATCAACTACTCACACCGGAAACAACGCAGACATCAACTACTCACACCGGTAACAACACAGATATCAACTACTCACATCGGAAACAAAACAGACATCAACTACTCACATCGGAAACAATAACAGACACCAACTACTCACACCGGAAACAACACAGACACCAACTACTCACACCGAAAACAACACAGACACCAACTACTCACACCGGAAACAAAATCGACACCAACTACTCACACCGGAAACAACACAGACACCAACTACTCACATCGGTAAAAAAACAGACACCAACTACTCACACCAGGAACAACAACAGACATCAACTACTCACACCAGAAACAACACAGACACCAACTACTCACATCGGAAACAACACAGACACCAACTACTCACACCGGTAACAACACAGATATCAACTACTCACATCGGGAACAAAACCGACATCAAATACTCACACCGGAAACAAAACAGACATCAACTACTCACACCGGAAACAAAACAGTCATCAACTACTCACACCGGAAACAACAACAGACATCAACTACTCACACCGGAAACAAAACAGACATCAACTACTCACATCGGCTCACACCGGAAAACAAACAGACACCAACTACTCACATCGGAAACAACACAGACACCACCTACTCACACCGGAAACAAAACAGACATCAACTACTCACACCGGAAACAAAACAGACATCAACTACTCACATCGGGTCACACCGGAAAACAAACAGACACCAACTACTCACATCGGAAACAACACAGACACCACCTACTCACACCGGAAACAAAACAGACATCAACTACTCACACCGGAAACAACAACAGATATCAACTACTCACACCGGAAACAACAACAGACATCAACTACTCACACCGGAAACAAAACAGACACAAACTACTCACATCGGAAACAACACATACACCACCTACTCACACCGGAAACAAAACAGACATCAACTACTCACATCGGAAACAAATAAGACACCAACTACTCACATCGGAAACAACACAGACACCAACTACTCACACCGGAAACAACACAGACATCAACTACTCACACAGGAAACAACACAGACATCAACTACTCACACCGGTAACAACACAGATATCAACTACTCACATCGGAAACAAAACAGACATCAACTACTCAAACCGGAAACAAAACAGACATCAGCTACTCACACCAGAAACAACAACAGACACCAACTACTCACACCGGCAACAAAACAGACATCAACTACTCACACCGGAAACAACACAGACACCAACTATTCACACCGGAAACAACACAGACACCAACTACTCACACCGGAAACAACACAGACACCAACTACTCACACCGGTAACAACACAGATATCAACTACTCACATCGGGAACAAAACCGACATCAACTACTCACACCGGAAATAAAACAGACATCAACTACTCACACCGGAAACAAAACATACATTAACTACTCACATCGGCTCACACCGGAAAACTAACAGACACCAACTACTCACATCGGAAACAACCCAGACACCACCTACTCACACCGGAAACAAAACAGACATCAACTACTAAGATCGGAAACAACAACAGATATCAACTACTCACACCGGAAACAACAACAGACATCAACTACTCACACCGGAAACAAAACAGACACAAACTACTCACATCGGAAACAAAACAGACATCAACTACTCACACCGGAAACAACACAGACATCAACTACTCACACCGGAAACAAAACAGACATCAACTACTCACACCGGTAAACAAAACAGACATCAACTACTAACATCGGAACCAAAACAGACATCAACTACTCACATCGGAAACAACAACAGACATCAACTACTCACACCGGAAACAAAACAGACACCACCTACTCACATCGGAAACAAAACAGACATCAACTACTCACACCGGAAACAACGCAGACATCAACTACTCACACCGGTAACAACACAGATATCAACTACTCACATCGGAAACAAAACAGACATCAACTACTCACATCGGAAACAATAACAGACACCAACTACTCACACCGGAAACAACACAGACACCAACTACTCACACCGGAAACAACACAGACACCAACTACTCACACCGGAAACAAAATCGACACCAACTACTCACACCGGAAACAACACAGACACCAACTACTCACATCGGTAAAAAAACAGACACTAACTACTCACACCAGGAACAACAACAGACATCAACTACTCACACCAGAAACAACACAGACACCAACTACTCACATCGGAAACAACACAGACACCAACTACTCACACCGGTAACAACACAGATATCAACTACTCACATCGGGAACAAAACCGACATCAAATACTCACACCGGAAACAAAACAGACATCAACTACTCACACCGGAAATAAAACAGTCATCAACTACTCACACCGGAAACAACAACAGACATCAACTACTCACACCGGAAACAAAACAGACATCAACTACTCACATCGGCTCACACCGGAAAACAAACAGACCCCAACTACTCACATCGGAAACAACACAGACACCACCTACTCACACCGGAAACAAAACAGACATCAACTACTCACACCGGAAACAAAACAGACATCAACTACTCACATCGGGTCACACCGGAAAACAAACAGACACCAACTACTCACATCGGAAACAACACAGACACCACCTACTCACACCGGAAACAAAACAGACATCAACTACTCACACCGGAAACAACAACAGATATCAACTACTCACACCGGAAACAACAACAGACATCAACTACTCACACCGGAAACAAAACAGACACAAACTACTCACATCGGAAACAACACATACACCACCTACTCACACCGGAAACAAAACAGACATCAACTACTCACATCGGAAACAAATAAGACACCAACTACTCACATCGGAAACAACACAGACACCAACTACTCACACCGGAAACAACACAGACATCAACTACTCACACAGGAAACAACACAGACATCAACTACTCACACCGGTAACAACACAGATATCAACTACTCACATCGGAAACAAAACAGACATCAACTACTCAAACCGGAAACAAAACAGACATCAGCTACTCACACCAGAAACAACAACAGACACCAACTACTCACACCGGCAACAAAACAGACATCAACTACTCACACCGGAAACAACACAGACACCAACTATTCACACCGGAAACAACACAGACACCAACTACTCACACCGGAAACAACACAGACACCAACTACTCACACCGGTAACAACACAGATATCAACTACTCACATCGGGAACAAAACCGACATCAACTACTCACACCGGAAATAAAACAGACATCAACTACTCACACCGGAAACAAAACATACATTAACTACTCACATCGGCTCACACCGGAAAACTAACAGACACCAACTACTCACATCGGAAACAACCCAGACACCACCTACTCACACCGGAAACAAAACAGACATCAACTACTAAGATCGGAAACAACAACAGATATCAACTACTCACACCGGAAACAACAACAGACATCAACTACTCACACCGGAAACAAAACAGACACAAACTACTCACATCGGAAACAACACAGACACCAACTACTCACACCGGAAACAACACAGACATCAACTACTCACACCGGAAACAAAACAGACATCAACTACTCACACCGGTAACAACACAGAGATCAACTACTCACATCGGAAACAAAACAGACATCAACTACTCACACCGGAAACAAAACAGACATCAACTACTCACACCGGAAACAAAACAGACATCAACTACTCACACCGGAAACAACAACAGATATCAACTACTCACACCGGAAAACAAAACAGACATCAACTACTAACATCGGAACCAAAACAGACATCAACTACTCACATCGGAAACAACAACAGACATCAACTACTCACACCGGAAACAAAACAGACACCACCTACTCACATCGGAAACAAAACAGACATCAACTACTCACACCGGAAACAACGCAGACATCAACTACTCACACCGGTAACAACACAGATATCAACTACTCACATCGGAAACAAAACAGACATCAACTACTCACATCGGAAACAATAACAGACACCAACTACTCACACCGGAAACAACACAGACACCAACTACTCACACCGGCAACAAAACAGACATCAACTACTCACACCGGAAACAACACAGACATCAACTACTCACACCGGAAACAACAACAGACATCAACTACTCACACTGGAACCAAAACAGACATCAACCACTCACATCGGAAGCAACAACAGACATCAACTACTCACACCGGAAACAAAACAGACACAAACTACTCACATCGGAAACAACACAGACACCAACTACTCACACCGGAAACAACACAGACATCAACTACTCACACCGGAAACAAAACAGACATCAACTACTCACACCGGTAACAACACAGAGATCAACTACTCACATCGGAAACAAAACAGACATCAACTACTCACACCGGAAACAAAACAGACATCAACTACTCACACCGGAAACAAAACAGACATCAACTACTCACACCGGAAACAACAACAGATATCAACTACTCACACCGGAAAACAAAACAGACATCAACTACTAACATCGGAACCAAAACAGACATCAACTACTCACATCGGAAACAACAACAGACATCAACTACTCACACCGGAAACAAAACAGACACCACCTACTCACATCGGAAACAAAACAGACATCAACTACTCACACCGGAAACAACGCAGACATCAACTACTCACACCGGTAACAACACAGATATCAACTACTCACATCGGAAGCAAAACAGACATCAACTACTCACATCGGAAACAATAACAGACACCAACTACTCACACCGGAAACAACACAGACACCAACTACTCACACCGGCAACAACACAGACATCAACTACTCACACCGAAAACAACAACAGACATCAACTACTCACACTGGAACCAAAACAGACATCAACCACTCACATCGGAAGCAACAACAGACATCAACTACTCACACCGGAAACAACAGCAGACATCAAGTACTAACACCGGAAACAACAACAGACATCAAGTACTCACACTGGAACCAAAACAGACATCAACTACTCACATAGGAAACAACAACAGACATCAACTACTCACACCGGAAACAACAACAGATATCAACTACAAACACTAGAAACAACAACAGATATCAACTACAAACACTAGAAACAACAACAGATATCAACTACAAACACTAGAAACAACAACAGTTATCAACTACAAACACTAGAAACAACAACAGATATCAACTACAAACACTAGAAACAACAACAGATATCAACTACAAACACTAGAAACAACAACAGATATCAACTACAAACACTAGAAACAACAACAGATATCAACTACAAACACCTAGAAACAACAACAGATATCAACTACAAACACCTAGAAACAACAACAGATATCAACTACAAACACTAGAAACAATACAGAAATCAATTACTCACACCGGTAACAACACAAACAACAACTACTATCAACGGACACAACAAAGACTTTAACTATTTACACCGGAAACACCACAGAAATCAACATTTCAGACAGAAATTATCATTAAAATATTTATCTTTATACTCCGTTTAAACCAAATATAGTAGAAACGTGCTAAAACCAGCTACAACATAAGCATCCCCAGATGACAACAGAAATGTGACGTAAATTTTTAAGAAAGAAACCGTAATCTGTTGACACACATATAAAGAATGAATTTGGGTATATAGTAACAACCTCTAGCACCGAACACAATACGTACACGGATCTAAAGTCAGATTAATAAACGGTGAACTTTTAGCACCGGGAGTCAAACTGAGTATATGAAACAAAACAAACTAGCCATGCAAAAACCTACTGCTCGTTAGAACGAGAAATAGTGAAATAATTGGTGTGTACTTATACAACGTTAACATCAAAAAGTCGCCACGCCCTGCACATCATATCTCAAACAAACGTTTATATTTGTAATGATACTGCTATGTGTACTATGTACTGGTCTAACATAAACAGCCAGGTCAGTAGTACGGGCGATAGTAATGGATGTTGAGGGGTTTGAGAACTGTTAAATATGTTATTCTCAGGTGTATACAAAACATCAGTTGATGCCCCTGGGCTTTAGTAGGTCTTCTCCAGCAACAGAGGACAACAGTTTGGACTGTGAATTGCTAAATTCGAAGCTGTGGATATATTCCAGAAAATCTTTTAGGGACAGGTTAATTGTTCAAGGAACAGATCAGTAAAAGTCCGGTAGAATAGATTAAAAACACTATCCAAGACTTAAACATGTTTGGAATATTTGGATAAAAAGCAATACGATTTGTTTGAAATAAACCCATAATATCTGTTTGGAATAAAACATAAGATTTGTTTGGAATAAAGCCAAACAAAATAGTTTGGAATAAAGCCATACAATTTCTTTGGAATAAACCCGTAAGAATTGTTTGCAATAAAGCTACAAGATTTCTTTGAGATAAGGTCCTATGAAATGTTTGGAATAGAATCAAGGACTCCGTTGCGAATAAACCGAACAGGTCTTTTCGGATAAAGCGCCACATATACTTTATTTTAAGTAAAATCCAATATTCTGTTTGGATGAAAACCATAGGAAGCAAAGCCATACTATTTGTTCGAAATAAACTACTGACACACTGTAGATAAATCTTCAGGCTTTTTCGGAATAAAAAGCTTAACCTTTATTTGAAAACTTATCGAAAATTCCGTCTGACCCATCAGATATGTTTAGAATAAACCAAAAGGATTTGTGCAGAATATAGCATTATCTTCTGTTCGCAATAAAATCAAAGATTTTGTTCGTAATAAAACTACATGTATATGATGTGCTCGGAATATAACCACGAAATTCTTTTGAATGAACGAAAGATTATGTCTGGAATAAAACCATAAAACCTACTAGAAACAGACTTTTAAAATGTTCAGCAAATAAGATCAGAATTTCTGAATGGAATAAAAATTAAGCTATGTTTGCAATGAATCATATATTCCTTTTACAGACTATAGGTCCTGTTGGGAACATATTTAAACAAAACAGGTTTTGGTAAGTAAGAGGTATATGTATAAAAATATGTAAGATAATTGTATTTTATATATTGTGTTCATCTTATATACAAGTATACAATATTTAGTTACACCACCATAATACAAAGATGTACTCGTGATTATGTTTGGAGGCCTTTCTTGGTTTATTACTTACTTTTGGTGATGGAGCGCCAAACCCGAGCCTTCAGCTTCGTGTTAACGATCCAGTCCAACATTGTTAACACTGGGGATGTGTCGACAATCCAAACCACGAGTCAGAACAGCATAAACAAATGTAGAATGTTGACAAACCAAGTCACGTGTCAGAAATCACACAGACACTCAGAAACCACATAAACACTTGTAAAATGTTGACAAACAAAGCCACGCGTCAGAAATCACATAGACACATGTGTATTTGTCGACAATTCGTGGCACGAGTCATAAAATCACACAGACCCGTGTATTTGTCAACAAGCTAAGCCAAGCCGCGTCAGAAAATCACACAGACACATTTAAAATGTCGACAATTCGAGACAAATTTCATGAAATCACATCGCCACATTTGTTTGCCGAAAATTCATGATACAAGTCATGGCATCACACAGACACATGTAGTTGTCGACAATTCGAGACAAAAATCATTAAATCACACAGCCACATTTGTTTGTCGACGATTCGAGACACGAGTCATGAAATCATATAGACACATGTATCTTTCGACAAACCAAGCTACGCTTCAAAGATCAAATAGACGCATGCATATGTCAAGATTCGAAACATAAGTCAGGAAATCACAGACACATACATTTGTCGACAATTCGAAACACAATGCAAGAAATCACAGACCCATGTTTTGTCGACAATTAAAGCCACGCGTCAGAAATCACACAGACACATGTTGGTGTTGACAATTCCAGAATAGTCAGCGTTTGGAACCATGGCCGGGCGTTGGGTCCATCCTGCAGTACCAATTCTGCTCACCAAAATTGGCCCTTTGGGTATTCGCATTAAGACGCCCGAATCCCATTTAAAGTTTTAAAACATGTTGAGGTAATTTCATCCAAGGGGCAGGAACTGCACAGATATGTTTTACAAGGAGGACATTGACGACACCATCAGAAACAGGTCAGAAATCGTAGCGGTCCGAGTAGGCCTAGTCAACTACAGAACTGTCACGCACTGTCCACAGTATCATATAATGGACACCATATCAAATCATCATCTGACACAAGCACTGGTCAAAGTGCACGTGTTCTTGAATGGGTTTAGGAATTCGATGGAAGTCAATCATTAGAGTTTTTGGAACGGTGAGATTTTGAGCGATAGCTTTTATCTGCAGTGTAAACTTTCCACACCATTCTGTTCCACGAAAAATTAAATTATATTAATCTTTGAAAACACGTTGATCAATCATGTGTAATTTGCTCCCCCGACTGACGGCTGGTGTCCGCTCTATATACACAGGAAAGCTTGTCCGTCGTGACGAAAGGCAATGAACGCCGAAGATGTACCTCTGAATTAATTAATTCGCTCGATAAGTAAGGGGAAATGGCTATTAAGACGTGCAAATAAAATTCGCTTGGTCCTATAAGCATGCTGTAGTTGCTGTAGCGCTGCCGTGGTCTGTTCGTATATAAACATTAAACCCGACCGGCAAGACCTTACTAGCTCGGACCGAATCCTGGACCGGAGTTCAAGTAATTACCAGTAAGCCCAGTCCCGCTTCTGATCAGCTGTAATATGTATGAAGGTTGCTTGTTTCCTTGGCATGTACATCGCTAGATTACCGCACAATACGGAACGATCCCACCGCTAAGGCTCCGGCCATTATTTACTGGAATTGTAAATGAAGACAAGTCCGTCGGATTTTTACATCATCGGTTCCCAGGGGAACTTTCGCTGATGATTACGGACTCTGGACGGCTGGCTTATGCTAAAAATCAGCACTAGCTCTCCCGCATCCCAGACTGGTATTGTTGGGCCACAAGTCTCGTAATATAACCTTTGATTTCCGGCGGTTTTTTTGGCGAATAAAAGTTGATGCTATGCTTTCTCTAACTTAGCGATAAAAAATAAGTCCTTGTATTTTTTTATCTGTACAGAGTTAGAAGGTAAATTCCTTGTAATGCTGGAACTTTATCAAAACACATCCCCCGGGACGGACTACCGCTAGCCATGGATTACAATCACAAATATTCGTAATCAAGTCTTATAATAGCTTTCCCACACTTTACAATGTATATGTACATATACAACCTGACGGCTCTCTGCGTAGCACGTGCATTACCGTGTTCCACATTGATAATCTCATCTTTACCGTCCGGAAATACACTCCGAGATTACACCCTTCACAGAACCGTTCGTCTGTTTCTGAGAGAACATACTTGTCCCTTAACATAATCTGATTTTATACAAAAAAAAACTGTTGTCTGAGACAACACATTAGACAATCAACGGAGGAGAAACTCGTTCTACACTATTGAGGTATTGACACCGTATGAGCGCCGGTGTCCGGCCCGCTAGTCCCACACTGTCTCAGAACGATTCATGAGGTGTCAATGATATTGCCAATAGCGATGCTGATGTGTCCTGTTCTATCTAAGTTAGCTCCCTGTGCTGGTACACGTTACTTGTTTCTGTGTCTCAAGTGCCAATGTTTGAACGGAACGGTGATCGATTTGGTGTATATTTCTGTGTTATTGAATTGAAACTATGCGTATGAAGTGGTTAAATGTAGGGTGTCTTTTGTATCGTTTTATCGTTGGTGTGCAAAGTTCTCTACAAAACGCAGCTCAAACTCAATTTCACAGCTCAGTTTTCAAAGTAACATTTAACGGAAATCATCTTAAACCAATACTCACAGCGTTCGATGATTAATGACTGTTCTTGTTTCATCCCTGACACGCTTAATCGATATAGCGTGTTCAGTGACATTTCCTGGTGCACTTTAGAGTGGTGAAGGTACAAAGTATGGCAAATGATTGGTTCCGGCCTAGTTTTGATAGACTGGAGCACCTAGTCTTTCTCGCGAGTTCAATAATTTGATTTCTGACGAGCCTGTAGCTTTGTTATGGTATGAACTCTCACTTGTATATTCAGTTGTAGTCTTATCCACAATCTGTACAAAATGAGACAGTTCTCTATTTAGTTCCTTGCAGTTTCTCTATTTACATGTACTTCCGGTTAAGTTTCTCTACTCCCAGTGTAGTTTCTCTATTTACTTCCGGCGTAGTTTCTCTTTTTACTTCCGGTGTAGTTTCTCTATTTACTTCCGATGTAGTTTCTCTATTTACTTCCGGCGTAGTTTCTCTCTTTCGCTGTACACTGTCTTGCAATATGATGCAATTCCAATTTCCTGGTGACAAGGTTTGGTTTGGTTTGTTTGCGGTTACTTCCGGTTTGTTGAAGTGATGGAGGGAAGCTGGAGTTCCCAGAGACAAAGCCCCGAAGGAAGTATGGAAGGCATCGAACACGCGACCTAGAGTTGGAGGGCTAGTGGTAGCAGAATGTGGACTACTTAACCGCTGGGGCAAGTTCGTGTTACTTTGATTACCCTTTCCGTCAGTATAAGAGAAATCAGTCACGACTTTTCGCCAAGGTTAAAGTCTCTATATTGGGTATACTTTATCGAGTGATATTTGTAAGTCTATTAGTCACTACTTTGAGGCAGTTTAATAAAGGATTGTTTGGTTAATTATTTTACGTCCCATCAACAGTCAGTGTCATTTAAGGACGGCCTCCCGGTGTATGCGACGTGGGTGGGTATCTTGAATGCGTGTGTATATATTGTGTATGCTGCGGTATGTTCGTGTGTTAGCCTTCTTTCGATAGGCCAGATCTTTTGTCGATTTAAAGTGCTATTACACTGAGGTATACTGCCGAAGGCCCCAGCAGAACACTGAACCCGGTCACACAATACAACGGGTGAACCAGTTGTTCCACTCCCGTAATGCTGTGCGTCAAGCAGAGGGTAGTAACTTCCATTGTTGGAGACGCTGGTATGTCTCGGCTTTGGGACAGAACCCATAGCCTTCCTCAGAGGGGCGTACGCTCAACTAAAGGCCAAATGTGAGGTAGTGTCAAGGGAGACATTAGGAAGGGAAACGTTGTTTAGAAAGAATAGAAAAGACAAGAGTCCAAGTTTAGTCGCCTATTACGATCATGCAATGGGGATAGCAGGTACACGTACAATCATTTCGCCCTACCTACATGGTTTAACAGACGTACAATGTAACTTGATCAATTGTCGGTATGTAGCATAGCCTCCACTGATCTTCCTTTTGACATATAATTTACTAAACGGTTCGTTAATTTTGACAAGACATGCAAACTATGCATGTTTCAGGAGGAAACAGTTAACCCACGTAAATTACATGTTTATATGTTGCTCAAAATAATCATGTCGTTATACTCACAAATTTATATGTATGTGTAGCACACATTGGGATAATATGTGTGATAGGATATGACTCTATAAAAGAGAATACGCTGGTTCTGTTTCGCCCTTGAAAAATGCCGGTTGTGAATAACATCACACAGATGCACGATTTATGGAGCTATTTCAATCATGAAAAATGCACTTATTAGAAACCAGAGCATAGCAAGAGGCCTGTTTTTTTAGACAAAATACTTAAACCACTGAGTTTGAGGTAACAAATGCACAACATGAACAAAACCTTAAACTCTATGCACAGTTTGAACATTAATGTTTTCGTGAAAACGGTATTCTTACTATGTCATTAAGTCTTAATAGTAATCAAAATCAGATTTATTCATAATTGAAATACCTCCCTATATGCATAGTGACCATTTGCAACGCAAGGTCAAAACAGAAAAAAAATGTGTTTGCTTCAATAGAGCCATATCCGGTCAGACAAATGTCCCTACTTTGTACTATACACACTTGTAAGTATAACGACACTTTTGTTTTGTGCAACATATACGATCAGTCTACATGAGCTTAATTGTTTTCCCCTGAAACATGCATATTTCGTATATGTTGTCAAAGTTAACGAACAGCTGAGCAAATTACATGTCAAAAGCAAGATCAGTGGTAAGCTATGTTACATACAATCACGTTATTCCTGATGAATCGCCTCGAAACAATGATTAATATGCTTGTAATATAATTACTATTACTAGATATGCTATATCCCCTTAAGGTATGACGGAACGACACGAACAATTTCTCTCTTTCAACAGCTCTTACAGGTTGGTTTAGAAAGAACATTTCTTGTTGTGAGGTATATTGAGAAATGTCTATAGAAATAGAATGGCTTCAAAATGGTCACAACTACGTTACTGTCCATGTATGTGTCAAGAAAGCACATTTCCGAAAAGCCTAGGAACCGTTGTCACATCAGACCGAACAAGCGATCAATCATTTGCATCATCAGTTCAAATAACAGGGTCATTAACTATTCAAAGGACGCAATTCTCAGCAATAATTAGACAGCATTGCAAAATAGTTCAATTTATATAATTGATGTTCCAAAGATGATGACTTTGACTTACGAGTCATTATCTAAGACGTTATTTTAGTTACCACAGCAACCGTGTGTTAATCATATTCAGACTAATTTTTAAGTTCAGGGTACAAAACTAATCAACCAATCCTGAAAATCAATTACCCCGACTGGGTATGGGCTGTTGTAGAAATTAAGTTTGGTGCAGCAGGTTTTAAGTCAATTGCCGGTTTCGACAAAATTCTTTGAAAATCTTGTCAGAGAACTAACCCACATAGAGTTCTTTCTTTCTCACTAAAATAGATCACACTCCTGTAATGTTATCAAAAATTTAAGATGGCGACGAAAGGTCAGCAACAATGCCTTGACCACATGGCATATAGCCTTAATGTGATATATTATAGGATACAAATTAAGTTCATTGTCCTGGGTATTGTTTTATTAGAATATCATGTTCAGTTATTTTTGAATGTGTTGTTTTAGAAGCTTACAATGTAAAGGCATCGCCCTATACATTGTTTTATAAGTATACAATGTTAGAAACTCGTCCTATACATTGTTTTATAAGTATACCATGTTAGACTTTCGTCCTATACATTGTTGTATCAAATAAAATGTTAGACACTCGCCCTATACATTGTTTTATAAGTATACAATGTTAGACTTTCGTCCTATACATTGTTTTATAAGTATACCATGTTAGACTTTCGTCCTATACATTGTTTATAAGTATACAATGCAAGACACTCGTCCTATACATTGTTTATAAGTATACAATGTTAGACCCTCGTCCTATACATTGTTTTATAAGTATACCATGTTAGACTTTCGTCCTATACACTGTTTTATAAGTATACAATGTTAGACTCTCGTCCTATACATTGTTTTAAAAGTATACAATATTAGACTCTCGTCCTATACACTGCTTTATAAGTATACAATGTTAGACACTCGCCCTATACACTGTTTTACTAGTATACAATGTTAGACTCTCGTCCTATGCACTGTTTTATAAGTATATAATGTTAGACTCTCGTCCTATACATTGCTTTATAAGTATACAATGTTAGACTTTCGTCCTATACATTGTTTATAAGTATGCAATGTTAGACTCTCGTCCTATACACTGTTTTATAAGTATACAATGTTAGACACTCGTCCTATACACTGTTTTATAAGAATACAATGTTAGACTCTTGTCCTATACACTGTTTTATAAGTATACAATGTTAGACTCTCGTCCTATACACTGTTTTATAAGAATACAATGTTAGACTCTCGTCCTATACATTGATTTATGAGTATACAATGTCAGACACTCTTCCTATACATTGTTTTATAAGTATACAATTTTAGACACTCGTCCTATACACTGTTTTATACGTATACAATGTTAGACTCTCGTCCTATACATTGTTTTATAAGTATACAATGTTAGACTTTCGTCCTAAACATTGTTTATAGGTATACAATGTTAGACTCTCGCCCTATACACTGTTTTATACTGTAAGTATACAATGTTACACTGTCGCCCTATACATTGTATTATAAGTATACAATGTTAGACACTCGCCGTATACATTGCTTTATGAGTATACAATCTTAGACTTTCGTCCTATAATTGTTTATAAGTATACAATGTTAGATTCTCGTCCAATACACTGTTTTATAAGTATGCAATCTTAGACTCTCGTCCTATACATTGTTTTATAAGTATACAATGTCAGACACTCTTCCTATACATTGTTTTATAAGTATACAATGTTAGACACTCGCCCTATACATTGTTTTATAAGTATACCATGTTAGACACTCGCCCTATACATTGTTTTATAAGTATACAATGTTAGACTCTCGTCCTATACATTGTTTTATAAGTATACAATGTTAGACTTTCGTCCTATACACTGTTTTATAAGTAAACAATGTTAGACACTCGTCCTATACATTGTTTTATAAGTATACAATGTTAGACTTTCGTCCTATACACTGTTTTATAAGTATACAATGTTAGACTCTCGTCCTATACATTGTTTATTAAGTAAACAATGTGAGACTCTCTTCCTATACATTGTTTTATAAGTATACAATGTTAGACACTCGCCCTATACATTGTTTTATAAGTAAACAATGTTAGACACTCGCCCTATACATTGTTTTATAAGTATACAATGTTAGACACTCGTCCTATACATTGTTTTATAAGTATACAATGTAAGACTTTCGTCCTATACACTGTTTTATAAGTATACAATGTTAGACTCTCGTCCTATACATTGTTTTATAAGTATACAATGTTAGACTTTCGTCCTATACACTGTTTTATGAGTATACAATGTTAGACTTTCGTCCTATACACTGTTTTATAAGTATACAATGTTAGACTCTCGTCCTATACATTGTTTTATAAGTAAACAATGTGAGACTCTCGCCCTATACATTGTTTTATAAGTATACAATGTTAGACACTCGCCCTATACATTGTTTTATAAGTAAACAATGTTAGACACTCGCCCTATACATTGTTTTATAAGTATACAATGTTAGACACTCGTCCTATACATTGTTTTATAAGTATACAATGTTAGACTTTCGTCCTATACACTGTTTTATAAGTATACAATGTTAGACTTTCGTCCTATACACTGTTTTATGAGTATACAATGTTAGACTTTCGTCCTATACACTGTTTTATAAGTATACAATGTTAGACTCTCGTCCTATACATTGTTTTATAAGTAAACAATGTTAGACACTCGCCCTATACATTGTTTTATAAGTATACAATGTTAGACTCTCGTCCTATACATTGTTTTATAAGTATACAATGTTAGACTCTCGTCCTATACATTGTTTTATAAGTATACAATGTTAGACTCTCGTCCTATACACTGTTTTATAAGTATACAATGTTAGACTCTCGTCCTATACACTGCTTTATAAGTATACAATGTTAGACCATCGTCCTATACATTATTTTATACGTATACAATATTAGACTCTCGTCCTATACATTGCTTTATAAGTATACAATGTTAGACCATCGTTCTATACATTATTTTATAATCTAATAATGTTAAACTCTCGCCCTCTTCATTGTGTTATATGTATATAATTTAAAATGTCAGAGAATACCGAAGCATCAACTAAACCATGATCTGAACTCAAAATCGATTAAACTAGGGGTAAACTAGGAACAAACGAAATATTTACATGGAAACCCTTGTAAAAATACAAGATAATAAGACCAGGTGTTCCGGAAGAGTAAGCAATGTAAGACCATCGCCCTATACATTGTTTTATAAGCATATAATGTTATACCATCGCTCTCTATTGATTTACAAGTATAGATTGTAAGGTTGTCGTCCTATACATTTGGTTTGTAAGTACAAGTCAGCTCATCGTCGTATATAAGTACGCAATGCCAAGTCATCGTCCTAGCCATAGTATTACAAACATACCTTGGGTCTGCCCTCTCGTTACACACCTCAACAATTCGTCATTACGCTGTGTGTCCGCGTGCAATCAACTCACGAGCTCTTTAAATGTCAACTTGTGTGGTTAATTAACAGGTCCTATTTCTTATTGATTTCTACTTAGTGGGATCTAATAAAGCCTTATTACACTGCAATCATGCCTGAATGTAGGTATTCTGATGTGAATTCTGATATATCAGCTCGTGGCACCGCCACACGAGGCCTACAGCTGGAAATACATATGTAACGCACGCGCATCAAGCCAGGTGTATATGTATAGTACGTATACATTACAGCTTTGATCTACAGACGAAAACATCAGTGGGCCAATATTTTTCTCTGATCCTAACAAACATATACCTTTGTCTGGCCCTTACAAGTGACAGAAAGCAGAATATTTACGTTGCAGAATGCTACACATATGTCACAAGTCGGATTCAACGGCATAATTCTGTTCGGCCTGTTCGGCCTGTTCGTTTGAGTACGGACCGCGTCGTAAAATATGCAGCAATTTGTTTTATCTAAGAGTCAGACAGAAATAAGGTTACTACCTCAGGCTGCCACTAATACCAGAAACCCTGGTAAGAAATTCCTACGCTGTAGGTATACACGGTTAAGTAATACGGCTGTTGTATCGTCATTCGCCGGAAGAACAAACACGTGTGCATAAAAAAGGTCAGATTATAGCACCATCTTAAGAAATATGAAGTAGAACAAGTGTTTTATCTTAAAAGAATGCAAACGAAAGCATACTGATATATTACAATTGTCTAATAAAAGGAACAAACAACAAACTCACAATGGAGGCGGGATACAATGAGTGTTCTAAGTCTCGTGAAGAAACAAGAATACAAACGTGTCGTGTTCATACATATTAAAAGGAAGGATACACATTCAGTATCACTACTAGTAAAAATAAGACAAAGAACAAGCTAAAACTAAATAGTTTTGAAACGTTCAAAATTCACATCAAATATCGTCGGTACTTAAGATGATAAAACAGTCTATGTAAATAGCCGGTACATCTTGTACGTAACTATAGATGATAGCAAAGTTCAACTTGATACGTCAAGCGGTTAAATTTCACAACAAATCGACTATCAGACACCGAACATTCTTTTTCAGTGTCTGATAGTCGATTTTGGTAAAATAACCGCTTGCAATTTGCTAATTATTTTCATTGGTGTTTCACAAAATTAAAAACATAAAAAGAATATTTAAAACTTTTTTTTCATTTATATTTTTTAATTATTTATAGTTCACTATGATACATATAATATACACTGTCACATATTTATTATGGTTACTCCCCTGACCACGTGTGCCTGCGAGCCTAGTGTATATTGACGGTATACGTACGATGATCGAACTGTCTATGAACGAGTTTCACGCGGTGCTGTTTCAGCTATCGTAAAAACCACAGACATGTTATAGCTGCCGCTATAGGAAACGAACTGGTAATCGATAATCTTAATCGTGCTTTTAATTCCGTTTTTTTCTTTCATTTCCTTGTAGTAGTATCTGATAGGGGATCTAAGCAAACATTTCCCTGCCGTTGTCATGCCGGGTCTAAAGACAGACACGTATAAAACAATTATACGATTTTTAATCGATTCAACATATAGTAGTCACTGAGTGTGTCCTTCATAAACTCCTATCCCTGGATTACAATTAGGAATGTCCTAAAACGGACTAGTATTCCAGGATAACAATTCGGAATGTCCTAAAACGGTCTACCGCCATTCACTATATCAAAGGTTTCCTGGAATTGCCTCCCGAGAGTGCGTGTTTTACACAGTAATGGACGTTAGTGTGTCTTTGAAACAATTTAACGAGACTGTGCGAGTGCAATGGCATACCGATATCCCTTCAAAAATATTTGTTATACATTAACCCACTTCTGTACTGTTTGTTAAATTCGAACATAGGATACCGTGCTAGAATAGGGTGGCCTAAATAAAACATTGTAAAATTGAAAGTGGGGGACCTTGGTTTCATTTAAATTGTAAAAGGAAAAGTTGTGAACATTGGTTTCATTTAAATTGTAAAAGGAAAAGTTGTGAACCTTGTTTTCATCTTAACTTAAAAAGGGAAAGTGGTTAACTTTGGCTTCATCTAAAGTATAAAAGGAAAATGATGAACCTTGGTTTAATCTGAATTGTAAAATGTAAAGTGATGAACCTTGGTTTCATATAAATTGTAAAAGGGAAAGTGTGTACCACAGTATACTTTAATTGTGTATCGTTATCTAACTATACCTGATAAAATATTGATGACGGATACAAATACACTAATTCCGAAATGGGAGTCCGTACTCCCGGGACACTTACTGTCATACGCCTGTTTACGGTGGCGCGATGAAATGATATTACTGGGATTTATAACACGGCGCTGCCTTACGCTGTATGAACTGTGTTGTGAGGCTGTCAATCTTGACGTTAATGCTGTCAGATAATATTTACACGTGACTTGATGCTGTCCGATACTATCTAAATGTGACTATTTGCTGTGAGATGTTATGTACATGTAAGCATGACGTGATGGTGCAGGATATTATTCGTATGTACATGTGACATGATGCAGTCGGACATTATTTACATGTCACATGCGTGATGATTTCGAACCATTCACATGCTACGTAATTCTGTCAGGTATCATCAGTACAGCTGTATGTGACGTGATGATATCGGACATAATTAACATGTCGCGTAATGCTGTCATATATTTCCGTGTAACGTGATGATTTCAGACATGTTGATGTCGGACATAATTAATATTTGACGTGATAATGTCGGACATAATTTATACGTGTCTTGATGATAACGGACATACTTTATGTGTGACGTGATGATACAGGACATTGTTTATATGTGACGTGATGATATAGGACATTGTTTATATGTGACGTGATGATACAGGACATTGTTTATATGTGACGTGATGATATAGGACATTGTTTATATATGACGTGATGATATAGGACATTGTTTATATGTGACGTGATGATATAGGACATTATTTATATGTGACGTGATGATATAGGACATTGTTTATATATGACGTGATGATATAGGACATTGTTTATATGTGACGTGATGATATAGGACATTGTTTATATGTGACGTGATGATATAGGACATTGTTTATATATGACGTGATGATATAGGACATTGTTTATATATGACGTGATGATATAGGACATTGTTTATATGTGACGTGATGATACAGGACATTATTTATATGTGACGTGATGATACAGGACATTGTTTATATGTGACGTGATGATACAGGACATTGTTTATATATGACGTGATGATACAGGACATTGTTTATATGTGACGTGATGATATAGGACATTGTTTATATATGACGTGATGATACAGGACATTGTTTATATGTGACGTGATGATATAGGACATTGTTTATATGTGACGTGATGATACAGGACATTGTTTATATGTGACGTGATGATATAGGACATTGTTTATATGTGACGTGATGATATAGGACATTGTTTATATGTGACGTGATGATATAGGACATTGTTTATATGTGACGTGATGATACAGGACATTGTTTATATATGACGTGATGATACAGGACATTGTTTATATGTGACGTGATGATACAGGACATTGTTTATATATGACGTGATGATACAGGACATTGTTTATATGTGACGTGATGATACAGGACATTGTTTATATGTGACGTGATGATATAGGACATTGTTTATATATGACGTGATGATATAGGACATTGTTTATATATGACGTGATGATACAGGACATTATTTATATGTGACGTGATGATATAGGACATTGTTTATATGTAACGTGATGATACAGGACATTGTTTATATATGACGTGATGATATAGGACATTGTTTATATGTGACGTGATGATATAGGACATTGTTTATATATGGCGTGATGATATAGGACATTGTTTATATGTGACGTGATGATACAGGACATTGTTTATGTGTGACGTGATGATACAGGACATTGTTTATGTGTGACGTGATGATATAGGACATTGTTTATATGTGACGTGATGATATAGGACATTGTTTATATATGACGTGATGATATAGGACATTGTTTATATGTGACGTGATGATACAGGACATTGTTTATATGTGACGTGATGATATAGGACATTGTTTATATGTGACGTGATGATACAGGACATTGTTTATGTGTGACGTGATGATACAGGACATTGTTTATATGTGACGTGATGATACAGGACATTGTTTATGTGACGTGATGATATAGGACATTGTTTATATGTGACGTGATGATACAGGACATTATTTATATATGACGTGATGATATAGGACATTGTTTATATATGACGTGATGATATGGGACATTGTTTATATGTGACGTGATGATACGGGACATTGTTTATATATGACGTGATGATACAGGACATTGTTTATATGTGACGTGATGATACAGGACATTGTTTATATGTGACGTGATGATATAGGACATTATTTATATATGACGTGATGATATAGGACATTGTTTATATATGACGTGATGATATAGGACATTGTTTATATGTGACGTGATGATACAGGACATTGTTTATATGTAACGTGATGATATGGGACATTGTTTATATATGACGTGATGATATAGGACATTGTTTATATGTAACGTGATGATATGGGACATTTTTTATATGTAACGTGATGATATGGGACATTGTTTATATGTAACGTGATGATATAGGACATTGTTTATATGTAACGTGATGATACAGGACATTGTTTATATATGACGTGATGATACAGGACATTGTTTATATGTGACGTGATGATATAGGACATTGTTTATATATGACGTGATGATATAGGACATTGTTTATATATGAGGTGATGATATAGGACATTGTTTATATGTGACGTGATGATACAGGACATTGTTTATATGTGACGTGATGATATAGGACATTGTTTATATGTGACGTGATGATATAGGACATTGTTTATATGTGACGTGATGATATAGGACATTGTTTATATATGACGTGATGATATAGGACATTGTTTATATATGAGGTGATGATATAGGACATTGTTTATATGTGACGTGATGATACAGGACATTGTTTATATGTGACGTGATGATATAGGACATTGTTTATATATGACGTGATGATATAGGACATTGTTTATATATGAGGTGATGATATAGGACATTATTTATATGTGACGTGATGATATAGGACATTGTTTATATATGACGTGATGATATAGGACATTGTTTATATGTGACGTGATGATACAGGACATTGTTTATATGTGACGTGATGATATAGGACATTGTTTATATATGACGTGATGATACAGGACATTGTTTATATGTGACGTGATGATACAGGACATTGTTTATGTGTGACGTGATGATACAGGACATTGTTTATGTGTGACGTGATGATACAGGACATTGTTTATATGTGACGTGATGATACAGGACATTGTTTATGTGTGACGTGATGATATAGAACATTGTTTATATATGACGTGATGATACAGGACATTGTTTATGTGTGACGTGATGATACAGGACATTGTTTATATGTGACGTGATGATATAGGACATTGTTTATATGTGACGTGATGATATAGGACATTGTTTATATGTGACGTGATGATACAGGACATTGCTTATATATGACGTGATGATACAGGACATTGCTTATATATGACGTGATGATACAGGACATTGTTTATGTGTGACGTGATGATATAGGACATTGTTTATATGTGACGTGATGATATAGGACATTGTTTATATGTGACGTGATGATATAGGACATTGTTTATATGTGACGTGATGATATAGGACATTGTTTATGTGTGACGTGATGATATAGGACATTGTTTATATGTGACGTGATGATATAGGACATTGTTTATATATGACGTGATGATATAGGACATTGTTTATATATGAGGTGATGATATAGGACATTGTTTATATGTGACGTGATGATACAGGACATTGTTTATATGTGACGTGATGATATAGGACATTGTTTATATATGACGTGATGATATAGGACATTGTTTATATATGACGTGATCATATAGGACATTGTTTATATATGACGTGATGATATAGGACATTATTTATATGTGACGTGATGATATAGGACATTGTTTATATATGACGTGATGATATAGGACATTGTTTATGTGCGACGTGATGATATAGGACATTGTTTATATATGACGTGATGATACAGGACATTGTTTATATGTGACGTGATGATACAGGACATTGTTTATATGTGACGTGATCATATAGGACATTGTTTATATGTGACGTGATGATACAGGACATTGTTTATATGTGACGTGATGATACAGGACATTGTTTATATGTGACGTGATGATACAGGACATTGTTTATATGTGACGTGATGATACAGGACATTGTTTATATATGACGTGATGATATAGGACATTGTTTATATATGACGTGATGATATAGGACATTGTTTATGTGTGACGTGATGATATAGGACATTGTTTATATATGACGTGATGATACAGGACATTGTTTATATGTGACGTGATGATACAGGACATTGTTTATATGTGACGTGATGATATAGGACATTGTTTATATATGACGTGATGATATATGACATTGTTTATATATGACGTGATGATACAGGACATTGTTTATATGTAACGTGATGATATAGGACATTGTTTATATATGACGTGATGATATAGGACATTGTTTATATATGAGGTGATGATATATGACATTGTTAATATGTGACGTGATGATATAGGACATTGTTTATATATGACGTGATGATATAGGACATGGTTTATATATGACGTGATGATACAGGACATTGTTTATATATGACGTGATGATATAGGACATTGTTTATATGTGACGTGATGATACAGGACATTGTTTATGTGTGACGTGATGATACAGGACATTGTTTATATATGACGTGATGATACAGGACATTGTTTATATATGACGTGATGATATAGGACATTGTTTATATGTAACGTGATGATACAGGACATTGTTTATATGTAACGTGATGATACAGGACATTGTTTATATGTGACGTGATGATATAGGACATTGTTTATATGTGACGTGATGATATAGGACATTGTTTATATGTAACGTGATGATACAGGACATTAACATATCACGTAATACTGTAAGAAAGGTGTGACGTGATGATGTCGGGCATGATTTTCTTGTAACGTGATGATGTCGGGCATTATTTATCTATTATGGCCCTGTTGAGAGGGCACTGTCGCTTCATAGTACATGTATGTATATTACCCAAGTGTATAGCCAATGGGGAGACAGCATTCAGTCACGTGATGTACTAATTTCTTGTGACGTGATGCTGTTGGACATTATTTAAATGTCACGTGATGTTGTCGGACATTATTTACATATCACGTGATGTAATTAAATGTTCACTTGTTTTATCATTTAATGATGTCATACAAATATACATTAATTTGGACGTGATGCTCTAAGAACTTACATTTCGGATCACGTGACGATATTTATATTTTCAGATATCATTTTAAATTTTACATTAGACATGATGCTCATATATATTATATTTCAGAGCACGTGACGATGTCTGATAGGTTTAATTTGTACATGTGACGTAATTCTTCATGATTCAGGTTCACTATTAACACATCAAATTGTCGACGGAATACTAGCGGAGTATACTGATTGCTACACGAGAATCTAACCCCGGAAACCGTAGACGGTTGCAGTACTTCAGGTGGGAGATCTGATTAAAATTTTAAATAAATAAATAATTTCCTCTCTGAAAGCCAATCTACGTATCGTGATCAATATGTCGAGGTTCTCGGCATTATAAGGTTCTCGGCACTATAAACTGAAAGACTGAAGTATTGAGTGAAACATTTCATCACAGTTGTGATGTTGTATGCCGGGTGTGTAAAGAGCTGGGCCTATCCAATGTGATGTTGTATGCCGAGTGTGTGAAGGGCTGGGCCTATCCACTGTGATGTTGTATGCCGAGGGCGTGAAGAGCTGGGCCTATCCATTCTGATCTGCTGCCATTATACGACACCCCGCTCAAGTCATTCTGTTCACTCTATTATTGGTAATAATATCAATTTCAATATGTTTCTAGTGATTAATTACGTAATGCTGGTAAAACTTAAACGTTCAGAGAGCTATCAGAAGTATCAAAAATAATGCCACGCCTAGTTTGTGTTATAAACTATACATGTAGATGGAAGAACGCATGTCCAGTTTTTATAAGTATGACACGACGAGTTTAATACTCAATTCACATTTGTCTGGCGACAAAATCCAATCAGAATGGTGAATTTCGATGCCGATATTTTCTCGCTGAAAGATGCCTGAGGTAGTGGTATTGAACACACTCACATTGGGGCCATATCAAACACTAAAGGGTTTGTTATTACTGAAACCAAACAAATCCAAAACCACATTTATATTCCTCCTATAGTCACAATGGTCTCAAAAACTGTAAATTTATTTTATCATACCTTAGGATAATTTGAATTAGACTTCTAATCCTCAATAATTTAAGATTAAGAGATTATACAGTCATTATCTTAAAAATATGAAGTGACAATAACAAAAGGGTTTGTAATTATTTTGACCTCAACAGATAAACAAAACATATATATCTGATATGTTTAGAACCGATCATTACAATCCCTATCTATCAAGGTAATGTCATATGTAACTGGTCCAAGTTAATGCTATTTCTCACAGATAATTGTCTCACTGTCACCTACCCCATTTCTAAACGGACTGCACACAAGTACAAGAGATGCTGACAATCTGATCCGCTAGTATTGGTGTTGCTGGCGGACCGATTGTCCGAATCCCTGCCTAGATAAAAACACGAAATTTTAGCGACAAATTGATACATTCAAATCGAAATATAAATGGGAGGAACAGATAATTTCTACAGCCCTACGCATGAACTCAAATGACAGAAGCTAGTTAACCATAACTGCCGCCAACCATTTCTAAAAAATAGTAACCAGTTTCCAGACACGTGTTCGAAAATGGCAATCGTCACATCGGAATTTTAGGAATATATACTAGGCTAGACTACATCAAAAATAGGCTTGGACTAGGTGTCGGAACGGTTTCACCTAACTATATACTGGACAAGTTGACTCCAGCTTGGAAATACGGCTTTACATGTCTCCAAAGGGACACTCCACAGCCGGCACACCACTAATTATGACGTATGACACGTGCACTAATACGCTGGTGTCTGGGTCACTGTGAGAACGTAAAACAAATATTGTTAACAAACAGTAAACACGCCGAGTAATCACGTCGACAGACTAATATCACGATGGATTTACCGAGTCGCCTTTACGTCCGATAACCATTCTGTACCAGAACTACCTTCGGATTCTTTCCGCCGCTTTAGATTTTTAACTGTACCTTCTTGGAGAATTGTTTAATGTGATCTATGATATTCTCCCCTTTTTGTATTAACAATTCACAGCTGCATAGGGCGTAAGACCGGCAACAAAATCTAAATATTAACTTAGAAGCCAGAAAGCTTATATGTTGTAAGTTGATACGGTTCTATTATGGCTAATTATATGCATATTTTACCTACATTTTAAAGGTTTTACTTAAAATTAAAACAAAAATTAGCTGATTATTTCTAAAAGCTATCTTTTTACGAGATATATCATCGATTTTAATTTTAATTTTAATTTACATTCTGAAATTTTCTGATTATATATGCATTGTGGTCACGTGTATGTTTACGTTGCACTTTTACATCCGGGTATTTAATTTAATCCGAGTTTACAAAATATTTGATTGATAAGTGTTTTGCTGTGTTGGGTATTTATTCCCGACTTTGCAACGTTAACGCTGGCTACCTAGAGAGGTCTCTTAGTTGTGATTTAACGAATCTGTGATGAACCTCTGTTTGTAAGAGAATCACGAGAACCGACGATCCTAAATCTTACGCCATCGTTCATCCGGATGTTTCCGAATCAATACGGACCAGTTACTTAGACAGTGTCTGTAGACTTGTAATACAGGTTCCAGCATCATCACTCTTTGTATGACGGGTTGGTCGTGCATTACATTACCCCCATCCCACATCCATCAGCCAGCGTCGTACACTACACGAAACACCGACAGCCAAACGAAAATGCCAAACGTTTTAGGAGCTGTATGGAAACCAATGATTGAATATGCTCAACGTATTTGCTTTTGGGTCGGAAGTAATTGGTAAGGTATTTTGAGGATAGATCGTACTTTAACAAGATGACACATGCATATTTAATACAGGATGATCGACTGCATGCTTTTGTGATCGATGATCCAACAAATATGTGCAAATTTGAGTAAATTATCATGCGAAAGACGGATAGAGTATTAAACTTACATGGAAAATGATGCCTGTGTGGGCGTCTGTGTAGGACAAGTGTCTAAAAACCTATACTGTTGCATGGAAAGACATGGCAAAAGGCACAGTGGCCGAGGAAACTCAAAGTATTATTTCCGCAACAATCAAGGACAACGCTGAGAAGCAACACCTTTGCAATTAGAACTGTAAGCATATGGAACAGTCTCACAGAAGATGTTGTAACTACTCGGAATATTAAACACTTTCAAAAATAAATTAGATGAAATATGGAAAACCCAGGACATTTTATATAATTATAAGGCAACCAAAACTAGAAATGAACTTTAAACACAAATTGTAGAATACTAAGATAGTCCAGTGTAGAGGAACTTATTCTGTTCCTATACTGGAAAATAAGTATAACTAACTATAACTTCCCCGTCTTCATGTTTGTCAGTCTAGATGACAAACATGCCCCCTCGTCTCGATTCAACACTAGCTCTGCGGCATTTCTGTGTATGTCTTATCCTATTTGCCACTCGAACAGATGTAATTTGTGATGATACATTTTAAAAACGTTAGAACTAGTAATGTATCAGTTCTGAATAGAGATGGTGTTGCTCAAAGACTCCAAAGCACCAAGGAATAGGTATTACACGACTCATTTGTCGATTGGGTGGTTATTTCGTATTTTCACCAACAACACAGAGTATATTCGCTTATAGTTTTAGACGAATTTTCTGCGATTTTTTCATCACCAAATCGTACGTAGTGTAAACATTTTTGTTTATTGTGCATACAATATATTTGTCACTTCTATACTGAATCTGATAGAGTGCATATCGTTCTCGTTATCGAAATGGCACATGTGTAAGTATATGTACATGTTAATATTTAACTGGTATTGCTACTTAGTTCTTAGAATAGATATGCATTGTGTGAAATGCAAAGTTCGGAGGCTTAGAAAATTCCGTTTATTTTCTTATGTTTTATATTGAGTTAGTAACACTGATTAAGGACTATGGTCGATTAAAATTTCTATATACGCTTTATATCACAGCGGTTATTAATCAAGTCCCGAATTGTACAATTTATTATAGACTACTGCCAGTGGGTTTAACAAACGAGTTTGATTACAGTTCATATTCTTTTCAATCAAAAGTCGGCACACTGTGAGGACTTTGTTCTAGGTCGAGTCTCCAACATCACGAGCACCAGTCTCATCTACAGGAGACGAGAAAGTACGAGATTTCGTTCATTCCGCCATTCATACGATTTCGCGACTCCCATCCACTTCTGCTTGTAAGATAGATTTATTTTTGTCAGATGATTTAATTCCACCCAAGACATAAAAGGACTATATTAAGCATTTCACAAGCTTACTACCAGCTGGTTTAACAAACGAGTTGGATTACAGTTCATTTTCGTTTTAATCAAAAGTCTATATTCAGTTTCTGATGCATGTATTACCTGCATCGATTTATTTCCTTAGTTACTATTTGTATGTAAATTCAACATTCCTTTCCATGTGTGATTAAATAGTATAATGCAAAAGTATAATAATGCTTGAGAGGAAAATCCTCGTGCGTCAGTGTAAATGATAAGTAATGTGTCGCATGAACACCAACGACACATTTCCTTCTGACTCGGATAGATTTTCAAAAGGAAGCAACCTCGTGGACCTCTCGGGGACAAACCCATGAAAAAGTAATTTAAAATGGAATTAGATATCGTCCCTATGAGGGAGAATAGAGCATTCCATTAACTGGTGGTATCCTTCCGCTCTCCATAACGAGGCTCCCTGATATTCCAATCAATAGACAACGTCCTTGTTTAGCATTGTAGACTGTCAGTATAGGTTTGGTCCGGAACCTATTTAAACCAGTTTATTGATAAAAATGAGTCATAAAATACGTTAAAAATTGCCTCTCTTGTTTCTTTTGTGCAGAACTTATCGGAACTTTCTAACAGTTGTTTGTTGTTCCGTTTTCCTAAATATCCCAGATTTGTGAACAGTGAATCAGCTCTCCGTAAAGAGGAAGTCAGCTATCATCGACTTCAGTTTTTTTACCAACCGGCATTGCTGTCCGTTATTCCGTTATATTTACATTTGCTCCTTATTTCCCCATTGACACAATGCTAAGAGGCAGTTACCACCATACGCATATAACACCCAGTGCCTCAGACTATAACAACATTTGCTATTGTGACGTCATCAATTCCATTGATGTCTACTCTTGATTTGCTCTTCAATATTGAGTTCGAAATAACTAAATCTGATACAACACAATACTTCTATCAAAATGTAAATATAAGTAATGAACGTCCTCCAAATGTTTGTTACAGTCCTACAACACACATTGCTATTTCTAACAAATTAGCAGGCTCTATTAAGTGTGCCATTAATAGCAATGTGTGTTAAAGGATTTTTACAACATTTGCTTTATCATTCATTGCTTAAATATCTACAGCATCGAGAAGACAAATGTTATCATGTTACTATAACAGCATTTCCTAATGTAGCGTCAACAATTTCATTGATGTGACTTAAATGTTTTGTGGTTTAAAACTTGTTCGACATAACTAAATAATTTAATCTTGTTTGGAACAAGCATTTTCATTGGCTTAAAAATGTTATTAGCCCATAACGTAAGAAATGACGTCGCCGTTTATAACGTCGCTTTTTATTGGCTGAAGTAGCAGCGTAATAATTTGTAATATAAAAGAGTCCATAAATAAAGTGAACGTTCGCAGGATACAGATTAAATTATAAGTATTAACTTGAATCTATTTTTATGTTATTGGGTTATAACACAAAAAAACCGGAGTATATTTTAATCATAAAACGCTTCGCGGTTTAGAGTACAATGCGGTTTTGTGTGTTGTACCTCCATAACATATAAAAATTTATTCAAGTTAATCCTGAAGTAAAGCATAAATTGCTCTATCAAAATGTTAATATAAATCATAAATATTTAAGCAAATAATGTTATGTTTCCATAACATACATAGCTATTGTTGTCAAACTTACATAAATCCCTACCGAGAATATCAACTGTCATTAGTTCCAATTTATTGCGCTGTTTTTTTGGTCTTTTTTCTTCTTTTTTCACTGTTGGAAATTCCGACTTTTTTATCAAATGTCGGATGTTCATTGCTTGCTGTCTACAATGCCATGTTTTTTTATAAGCTCCTAGTTGACCTCGTGTTTGTTTCAATCTCTTATTTCATTTCTTCGTCAGATCGCAGTTGTCCTGGTTTCCAATTCGCCTGTATTAATTAGTCTTCTATTCGCTTTTCTGTATTTCACTGTGACATCTTGTCCGTAATTCCAGTTTTTGGTCAGCACTCAATTACTATTATGTTTTACTCTCGCATGTGTGTCTTGGTATCATGGGTTTATCGGACAAGTCCACGCATAAATTATACCCTGCCCAAGTTTACATAGACTAAGGGAGGTAACTCCCAAATCTCTATCACTTTGAAAATATTGACTTGTTTGGTTTGCCGTCGCAGAACGTCGTATGAAATAATCCGCATTCCAGATTGTCATATTGTAGATCTACGTTGTACGATTTCCAGGTAGACTAAAGTGATGATGCTATGATAGTGTTTGATAAGAAATGTTTATACTTTCCCACAAACAACTTGAACTCTAAAGAACATACATTGTAGATTGTTTCTATGTTTCCAACCCTTTCGTTGAACTTATTGAATTCTGCTAATACATATATGTACTTTTTTTCTACTGTATTTTCAACATTCCCCTTTATCGTACGGATCTCTGCACCATTAACGAAAATGTAGCTATGAACTAGAATATGTGTATTCAATATGAGAAAACATTTCATTTATAAGCTTTGAGGAAGAGCATACTTGGTCGGACCTACCGAACCTTGTCACCGGCTTTTCCGGAGATAACACGTTCTAATAGCATTCTTTTCTTTTAAATAATAAAAAATGGAGGACAATTAATCTTTAAAATACATCAAAACAAGTACAACTGTCAACAATACAGCATCAAGCTGTAGAAATGTTGATATTATATAATATAGAAAACATTTAACTTTTGTACATTAATTACTACACAGGGAACTTAATCTTCACACGATTTTAATTTCCGAAACCAACGCTAATCCTAAATGACAAACTATAAATAACTGATGACGTCATCTCTTTGCTGGTGTGCGTCCTATTAGATATTCACTGCTCCCAGTATTCAAGTTTCCTACCATTCTAGCTGGTTGCTCAAAACCTGCAAAGGCTATCGGTGTCAATGGATGAACAGAAAGGCTTTATGAGAGCGGCGATGAAAAGCCCAGGACATAATCGTTCACTTAAAAGCTTAACTTAGTGATAGGCTAAAATAGAATTCTAATCGCTGTAATTTTATATAGTGAATATGGAAACACTTAATGCATGTGTTGTGATCCACTCCACGTTTCTTTTCCATCAAAACAACCATTTCTAGAAATAATGTCTCAACGATTAAGCTATTTATAGAAATAATGTGTAAATGACAAAGGCACAATTTCTAGAAAAAATATCGTTATTCTTAATAAAAAAATATAACAGGTAAGTTATATTATGTTGGATAACCATTGTTGATTTTTTAGTCATTATCAATATATATTATTCACACGGGTTATCTAATTATGCAGTATATCTTATATCAATATCACTGAATTTCATGAGTGTATATTGAAAGTGTCATATCTATTCGAATGACTGCATTGATATCGCGGATAACAGAGGACCATCAGCTGATTTAAACACATGTGTACTTACATTGGCATAGTGACGTGACGACCTATGCATACGTATACTGTAATCAGAACGTCATTGTGAGGTTATGACCTATATGCCGAGATTATAAGATTCTTCTATGACTATGCATATGGGTGTTAGATACGGAAATTCCACCAAAGGAGTTAAACCAGATACTTTGCCGAGGGTTTTAACAAATTAAAAAAAATCCTGAGGGTAAACTTTCCCTAACTTAGACCTTTGGTCATGAAAGGGTATTCTTCTCTAATTTCAACTACCTGAACAAGCTCAAAAACCATGAAAATACGTTTTGACTGGCTACTTTTTTTTAAAAACAACAACCTTTCCCTTGAGCTTTCTTGACAAAAACGAATCAATCAGCCAGATTAAGCATATCCCATATTTGCAAACGATGTTTGCACAAAAAAATAATCTCAGCTTTCTAAAGTTTACTGTTAACATATCGTGAAAGGTTTTAATTAATTTCATCAAGTCACTGTTTTTTCGGCATCACAGTTTACCGTTTTCGTGACGTCACGTCATGGTTGAGCCACTGTGACGCCATGTCGCGTGATATGCTATGTAAGATAGATTTTTCTGACATAGCTTTCTTCCATGAGCAAATTCCATCCAACATGGCGAGACATACGAGAATTAAACATCATAGCAAGGTCGTCATGATCCATATACTGTAGTTAAATGTACAACGTCATAGTATGAGGTCATTATCTAATAACTGCACTGTAACAAGAAAGCCATAGTGAGCAAATGACATATATAACCCTGGTAAATACAAGCTGCTATATACCGCTCGGCTAGGGAGATCTTCTCTTTAGCTCGATCGGCTGATCGTAAGACTAGTAGCCAGAGGTTCCGGGTTCGACTCCTAGCGGAGTCATTTAAATAAATAATGACCTCTGTTACAATGGCGCCCACGTGGGGACACGGGAATGACATACACTAGCGATACTTACAAAGGAATCCCTATGACCCCCTGGAAAACTCGGGACGAGTTCTTTCCTGGAGGGGGAGTATGTACCCCTGGTAACTACTAGCTGCAATATACCGCTCGGCTAGGGAAATCTTCTCCTTAGCTCGATCGGTTGAGCGTAAGACTAGTAGCCAGAGGTTCCGGGTTCGACTCCTAGCGGAGTCATTTAAATAAATAATGACCTCTGTTACACATATATAATGTTACTATTTGTTTACAACATAGAAAGTGTAATTACAACTCAATTTAAGTCACAACGTTTTTGTGACAGTTGTATACGGACTATATTTCAGAAGTTAAAATACGAACATTGCAAGTGTTTTGGGCTGTTTCATTCCAGTGAATCTTGGTGATACTTTTTAAATTCTTTATTATCTTTACTTTTTTTTAATTAACAATAAATAAAAAAGTAAGCGTATACATAAAACTGTTTTCAGTAGCATTAGAAATGGTCAGTACATCATAGGAACATGAAAAATAATGAAAAAAAAATAGAGAATACCGAAGCGTCAACAAAAACAGAAGCCGAACTCAAAACCTTAAATTAGGAGCAAAATACGAAAAAAAGGAAAGATCCACATGGAAACTCTTGTGTAAGTACAAGTTAATAAGACCAAGTGTTCCAGAAGAGTAAGCGTCTTCTGCTTCATCGACGACACATGTCATTTAAGTGAATTACAATTTATACAAGGGGGTTTGACAACTTTGCCTTGTTCCCTTGTTCCAAAAAGAGGTCGCTCTGATTTAACAAGTAATTAAAGTATATCGACGTTTTCAACACTTCCACTATGCCAAAAAGCACAGGGACCTGATAATTTGTTACAGCAGCTAGTTTTGGTCCTAAACTAGGATGTTTAGTGTTATTTTACATTTCTTGTGGGTTTAGATCAATTTTCGATAAAAATGCCCTCTCATTGATCACCATATAACCATTGAGGGAGCATTTTTATCGAAAATCAATCTAAACCCACAAAACGTGTAAAATAATTCTTTACACCATAGTTAAGGTACAAAATTAGCTGTAACAAATTCCCAGGTCCCTGTGCCAAGAAAGGTATGTTAATGATTGACTTTTGATTGAACGTTATCGAATGCTACATCCGGGTTCCTGGCCTTCAGCACTTACGTTATCTGTTGCAACCCCATCATGCAGCGAGATTGACCATAACAACATCCATTAAAAGTTACTACAGAGCCTAACCGTAATGGCTTACCAAAGGTCAACTTGTCCTCTAAAGCCTTAAAAAATCGACCCGAGCTGAAGTCCGCCAACGTACTGTAGACATGAACCTATATATAGGTGGTATATGTATGTAAAAATGATGTAAGATTGCAAAACATCTAGAATTACTAACAATAACACAGAATATTTACGTTGCTTTAGAAAAAAATGCGAATATGATAAAGAATGATAGTTAATACTCAAAAACAAGCAATCCCCACCGCTAGCATAAGCTGGAGGAATAACTTCAATGACCGTACAATTATATTCAATGTTATTCCACGCTCCGTGTTCCATAACGTTTGTATCAATCACATTGCGTACGGGATTTCATAAAAAAAAAAATCGACCCTTACACGTACAAACTAATTCTATGTGAAAAATGTGTAGAATTCGCCCCAAAAGATAAACGGGCGACCGTATTGAAGAGGTGGACAAAGGTAGACAACCCTCCGTCTGTCTCTGTCCTGACTCACCACCCCTAGAAACAGAAACACGTACATACACTGAACTCTGATGATACGATACCATTATCAAACGATATTAGTGTTAGGAAGTATAGGTTTTTAAACTCCATGGCGGTTAACAGATTACCGACTCCAGTGTTGTTTAAATCTCACAGACAAGATAAATCGCCCCATTTTTGTCGTGTAGAAGATAACCACTGATTGGGTGTATGGTTGGGAACACAGTCCATTTCAAGTTATACTGTTAAGTCACGAAATTGTCTTTCTATCTGAAATGTGTTGCTCATTGTCATGCATATTTTAGCAGAGTTGAATTATTCTCTTACAATTGAAATCAATAAGCTTAACTCCCCGTGGATACGGCCTCTGAACTGATGGATTAGGTTAACTGCACGTACAATGCAGTGAACGGATTAGACATGCATCATAAGGGGGGAGAACAAAACCAGGAATCGGAGTGAGTGATTAGTCCAGTGTCATCTCGGACTAGACACCATGACAGGTGTAGGAGCGGAAAGATACTCAAACAAAATATGATGTCAAGTCGTAGGGCTGAGGGATACACACACTACATATGTAGATACGGTGTACGTTATCAAATGGTGAGACCGAAGGATACTGATATTGAATACGATGTCCAGTGGTAGGACCGAGGGATACTGATATTGAATACGATGTCCAGTGGTAGGGCCGAGGGATACTGATATTGAATACGATATCCAGTGGTAGGGCCGAAAGATACTGATATTAAATACGATATCCAGTGGTAGGGCCAAGGGATATTGATATTGAATACGATATCCAGTGGTAGGGCCGAGGTATACTGATATTAAATACGATGTGCAATGGTAGGGCCGAAGGATACTGATATTGAATACGAAATCCAGTTGTAGGGCCGAGGTATACTGATATTGAAAACGATATCCAGTGGTAGGGCCGAGGGATACTGATATTGAATACAATGTCCAGTTGTAGGACCAAGGGAAACTGATATTGAATACGATATGCAGTGGTAGGGCCAAGTGATACTGATATTGAATACGATGTCCAGTGGTAGGGCCGAGGGATACTGATATTGAATACGATATCTAGTGGTAAGACCGAGGGGTATTGATATAGGTACGATAGCCAGTCGTAGGGCCGAGGGATACTAATTTTTAAGCGAAAATGACATAAGGTTCACGTGAAATGTCCAGTGGCAGGGCCGAGAGAAAGTGAGATAAGATACATGCAATGCAAAACTTCCGACAGTATTTCTGCGGGATGCTCGGAACTGCTCGGAGTTGTGTACGTAAATAGATAATTCACAACACATAACTTTTTTTTTAGTAATCAGTCAGATTAGTCATTCCCCGTGTCCATGTTACATCCATGTAAATCAGAGGATATCGGATAACGATGAGGCACCTTCTACAATTGTCACCTTTGACATTATTTCATATCTATTTGCGAAAATCATAATGGCTAAACACGGCCAACACGTGACCGAGTAAAGTGGAAGTCGTACGGGTTGGTTCTCCTTAGACAAGCCATACAGGCACGCCAGCCAAATTTGATTGTAAGAACACGTTTTATATCTAACTGGGGTCGAGTGTTACTTATCAATGATTTGTACGCGGTACTTTTGTAAATGTGGTATTTCTCGAGTTATCGGATCACTTTCCAATGGAAACGAAATCATTTTATGGACGTCGGAATGAGCATATAGTAAATATATCGACTTGAATCCGATAACAAGCGCAAATTTTCCGTATACACGCACTTCAAGTACAATCTGTTCATTCCCGTTCCGAATGTTAAGGCGGGTTTGGCAAGGAACTTTAAAAGTATAAAAACTGACGGGGACATATCGTAACCGATGCCATCTATATGCAATGTTAAACGGGTCCCGAAGCAGCTCCTGTTGCGGTCTAGACTTTCACTCGCTGACAGTATTAACTAAGCTGATGTAATATGTTCCTATCGGCAGCAGAACCATGCAGCAGGTTTGTAAATAGTACCCCCACGCTGTCTGGCGCTGATAGCTATCCGCAACGAGACACTAAAACACAGCTCAAACATGAAACGGGGAATGGATGGCGAGGGAAATACCAAACGCACTCTTTTATTCCATTATGATTATCTCAGTCTGACTTTACTACAGAATTTACGACACACCAGAAAGTTAATTCTCCGAGGTAACCTTCAAACCTACAAATACCTGAGCGTTCGGGGATACACTTTACATATATTGCTCATTTCGGCCTCGTCCTGCTGGTTGCAACATGCCAAGTGATTGTATCGGCGTCTAGTTGTCCGGGGATTTAAACTTAAAAATGGGAGTATGGGTTTGTTGTGAACAGTATTATCCTTGTACACAAATCCTAATGGTACAGTGTATTACATTTGGAGTCAGGTTAACATTTCTTAATATTTAGTACAAAACTGGATAGTTTGTCGCACATGTTAGTTAATTAGTTGATCGCTACACCAATAAGATGATCGCTATACCAATCAGATGCTCGCTAAACCAATCAGATGATCGCAACATAAATCCGATGATCGCTACACCGTTCAGATATGATTGCTACGCTACGCCAATTATATTGTCGCAACATCAATCATATGGTCGCTACACCAATCAGATGCTCGCTACACCAATATGATGATCGCAACATAAATCAGATGATCGCTTCACCAATCAGATATGATTGCTACGCTACGCCAATTATATTGCCGCAACATCAATCATATGGTCGCTACACCAATCAGATGCTCGCTACACCAATCAGATGATCGCAACATAAATCAGATGATCGCTTCACCAATCAGATATGATCCCTACGCTACGCCAGTCATATTATCGCAACATCAATCATATGGTCGCTACACCAATCAGATGATCGCTACAACAATCAGATGATCGATACACCAATGAGATGACCGTTTCATCAATCAGTTGATCGCTACATCATTCAGATGACCGCTGCCTAATTGGTTCCGCCTGACCTACAATGTATACTTTTTACTGATCACAGCTATACTATTAATCAAGGAGAACTAGGACGTTAAAATAGAGGCAAACGGGCTCAGCCGACCTTAAGTGATTAAGGGCTATGTATTATTACTCAAAATTAAAATGAAAAATTAATTCAATTTCGTTAAACTGCTAAATTTGATGATGTAAACGTTAACAAATATGGTTTCGCTAACTCATTTAATATGTATTTCAGTAGAATGCCAGTTTGTATTTTACTACAATAAACCGTATAATGCTGTGTGATTACAGCTAAACCTGACGCGTGACGGGTTTTATGCAGGAGATTAAGCACAAAAAGGGGGTTATGTTGGGGAGGGAGAGGGGATAAGACAAAATGTTGTTGTTTTTTAATTTGGAATTGAAAAACAACCAGCCAAAAAGGCGTTATGAAAACTGTAATAACTTATTTTCTTAAATAAACATGCATGATGCCAAACTAAGCAGTAAACAAGTAGTAAACAACAACTACAAACGCAACATTAACAATAACAAGAGTGTTTTGAAAGCAAAATCCCAACAGGAAAACAGTCCGGCCCTACAATCACGATCGGGTCTCTTTAGCCGACTTGATTACCTTGTTTGTACCCAGTATTACTATTTTCTTAAAAGTGAGGTGGGGTGAACAGAATATCAAACTATAATGCGACTCAAAATCGATTAAACTTGAGACAAAATAAGAACAAAGGAAATATTTACACGGAGACCCTTGAAAAATAGAAGAGAAAACGACCAGGTGTTTCAAAAGAGTAAGCGTATTCTGTTTCATCGACGACACCCGCCAAGTAAATTTAGGTCACATCCAAATAAATGTCACGTCCTCAAAATAAGAATTGAGGTATTTACAAACATAACAACGTCACATGCCAATGATCATATTCCAAAACGTCAAATTCATGCCATACACGGATACAGGTTATTTCTCAATGAGACCAAAGCCTTAAAATGACGACTATAAAATTGCCTATAGTTTTGAGCAACCTGCATCTCACGAATCCCTTTGCCGTTATTTTGTTCGTTAGCAGCCGACATCTATCAAGAAAGTCCGGATATTTGGTGCAAGCCCTAGAGTAACGTTTTATAAATTGATATAACTACATGGAATTATTAATTGTCTACAGGGAACTCTCACTTGTGTTAAATAATTTGTACCTCTGTTAAAGGGATTAAAATGCTACAAGATACGTTTTATCTCAATAAAGCACTCCGCAGATAGCTTGATTTATTCTTCAAGCTCTAAGGGTTCTCATTGCCGGATTAGACAAATGACATTCAAATTTTGGTTAAAAAGGTCTTTACAGATCCGGAATGAACCCACATCAAGATCCTTCTGTCAATACACACTGTATCCATAAAGTTTTTTGTTACATAATAAACTATTTCAAAAATTAAACGTTATTATAATAATGTGACAATCGCTCTTATATATTGTTATTATTTTTAACAATGCATGAGTTAAACAGATTACGAAAAGACAATATATATGTAAAATGCTTTTTTTATCAAGAAACAGATGTAATAGCGTTTTAGAATTAAAACGAATGAGGGAATAGTGTTTGTGTCTTTATTGTGTGTGTAATGGAATGTTATTAAAGCATGTTCACCCTAGCAATTACAGAAAGGCTTAGGCGGGCGACGTGATGCACCGCTGTTTCGGCGGTAACTGTGGCGGGTATCCCTACAACAGTCGCCCTATATAGCTATTCCGTATATCTGTACGTATCCCTCATTTCCGTGGAGACATTGATTGGAACACCGACTCCAGAAATTAAGGCAGGCTGGCGGTTTAATCACGACATCAATGAGATAACATTAAATTAATAATGACTAGATAGATTGTGTGCGGTCCTTATTTAGCGCTCATATTTATAGACTACTTACAATAGCTGGTGGTGTATCTAATTAGGAAGCAGGGCTACCAGCGGCTATTACCGCGGTTCCTATGTCTAAGTAGCCAAACCGTATACGGAATATTGCAAGCTCAAACAACATAAGAAAATTAAGCATTGAACTGCTTTCAGTTGGCGTTCATAGGCAATATGAATACTAACTGGGCAAAGGCAAATCCTATTAAGTGAATTTAAAGTAGTTCAACATGTATTTATATTAACCATTTTAAGAACCTATTCATCCCATTAAAATTAAAATTACACATTATATTTCTCAGAATTTAGCTCAAATATTGTATCTGTCGAGTATGCTTGTTCAGTGAATAAATCAGCCATCGCCCGAGGTGGTCAGAGGTATCCAACGCAACCACTATGACGTCTTATAATGATGACGTCAACATTCGGTCAATGGCATTCATAGTCCAATGAATGACATCTGAATTAGGTAAGGTTATATAGAAGCAATGACATGCAATGATGGTAAATATCAGGCAATAATGATGTGTAATTTTGATTTCTCGGCAATACGGGAGAACATTAGGCAGGATGACGAGTTTGGTTTGATTCGGTTATAGAATTGCCTAGTAAGCGTCCATGTGGGTATGTGTGCCAAAGACATGGTACGTTGGTGTACCTGCCTCCTTATGATATTGTTCAGACGATGCCGTCTTTATAGTGCTTTGCCACTAAGATGTCACGTCGAAAGCGCCGAGCAGGGCATTCCGCCAGCTCACAATATAATTAAAACGGCTGAAGCAGATATTGCAATTAGGCTTAATGTTAAACGAGTGGGGGACAACAACTCTCCGGGTCTGGAGATCGAACACATCACCTTGACGAACTTAACATTAATGCCGAAAATTGGACACTGCCAAGCAGATTTGGTTTGGTTTGATCGTCCTATTAACAGCCAGGGTCACATAAGGACGACCTCTCGGTGTATGCGACGTAGATGCGTGTGTTGAGAGTGTGTGTATGTGTATGGGCAGGGTGCGGCTTGTTCGTGTAAGCCTTCTTGTGATAGTCCGAATCTTTTGCCGATTTAAAGTACTACCACAATGAAGTAAACAGCCGAAGGCCCCAAACAGAACACGCCATCTGGTCGCATTATATTGACAACAGGTGAACTAGTTGCTCCTCTTGCATAATGCTGGCCGTAAAGCAGAGAGTAGTAACTACCATTGTTACATGTAGACCCTCCTCTGGTATTTCTTGGCTTGGGTGCAGAGCCCATAGATAGCCTTCCTCACAAGCGCGAACACTCAACAAAAGTAAAAAATTGAGGTAGTATCAAGGGAGACATTAGGAATAGGAAAGTTCTTTAGAAAGAATGGAAAATATAAGATCCATAATTTAGTCGCCTCGTACGATCAAGCGATGGGTGCAGCGGCCTGCAGGGCAGATGCCAAGCAGAAAAAAACTAGAGAATACCGATGCGTTAAAAAAGATGTGTCCTGCTCCGTCAACGACACCCGTCATGTACAAATCCTCAAAATGAAAACCGAGTCATCATTGGGCCCCAAATTAGTTCCCTCCTATGATGAATGCAGTAGGAACAATATAATGTATAAGCAGTGTAATCATTTTCGCAACCCCCGACCTGCAGAAGGTGAAAATCTTTAGGTACCGGGTCAAACTTGGCAGAAACACTATAACGATACTTTTGATGGTCTATATATGACAAGATGTTTCTACATGTACTATGTGTATTTGATTTTATTTGCATTTTCCATGCTACTTATTGTGATTCAATGTAAATGCGGCGATGAATATGCATGTAAAAATCACAATTTGTTTATAGATCGGTAAGAAGGTACATTTTCATTGTATCAATATTTGGTTTATTAGACTACCAGACGGAGTGAAATAAACCCCATGTTGCCAGTTAAGATTGAAATTGTTCTTATCAGCGGGTCAACTTATTTGTTTCGTCGTTCTATTCAACATGCCGAGTCAAATCAAAATATGAAAAATGATATATTAGATTGTTTAATTAATATTGCGTAATTACAACTTTGGCGATTATGTATTAACAATTAAACAGAAATACATCTGTACGGTTTCATTCCGTGTTCATTCAAAAGCAGAAATATTTGTACATTTTCCGTGTGTTTCTATTTTCATAAAAGCCGAATTTAAGCAGGAAATAACAACAACCATTGGTAAGGTCGTTGGTATACCTCTACCTGGGGACAGAGCCCATTGACTTCCTCACCTTGGTATACCTCTACCTGGGGACAGAGCCCATTGACTTCCTCACCTTGGTATACCTCTACCTGGGGACAGAGCCCATTGACTTCCTCACCTTGGTATACCTGTACCTGGGGACAGAGCCCATTGACCTCCTCACCTTGGTATACCTCTACCTGGGGACAGAGCCCATTGACTTCCTCACCTTGGTATACCTCTACCTGGGGACAGAGCCCATTGACTTCCTCACCTTGGTATACCTCTACCTGGGGACAGAGCCCATTGACTTCCTCACCTTGGTATACCTCTACCTGGGGACAGAGCCCATTGACTTCCTCACCTTGGTATACCTCTACCTGGGGACAGAGCCCATTGACTTCCTCACCTTGGTATACCTCTACCTGGGGACAGAGCCCATTGACTTCCTCACCTTGGTATACCTCTACCTGGGGACAGAGCCCATTGACTTCCTCACCTTGGTATACCTGTACCTGGGGACAGAGCCCATTGACTTCCTCACCTTGGTATACCTGTACCTGGGGACAGAGCCCATTGACTTCCTCACCTTGGTATACCTCTACCTGGGGACAGAGCCCATTGACTTCCTCACCTTGGTATACCTCTACCTGGGGACAGAGCCCATTGACTTCCTCACCTTGGTATACCTCTACCTGGGGACAGAGCCCATTGACTTCCTCACCTTGGTATACCTCTACCTGGGGACAGAGCCCATTGACCTCCTCACCTTGGTATACCTGTACCTGGGGACAGAACCCATTGACTTCTTCACCTTGGTATACCTGTACCTGGGGACAGAGCCCATTGACTTCCTCACCTTGGTATACCTGTACCTGGGGACAGAGCCCATTGACTTCCTCACCTTGGTATACCTCTACCTGGGGACAGAGCCCATTGACTTCCTCACCTTGGTATACCTCTACCTGGGGACAGAGCCCATTGACTTCCTCACCTTGGTATACCTCTACCTGGGGACAGAGCCCATTGACTTCCTCACCTTGGTATACCTCTACCTGGGGACAGAGCCCATTGACTTCCTCACCTTGGTATACCTCTACCTGGGGACAGAGCCCATTGACTTCCTCACCTTGGTATACCTCTACCTGGGGACAGAGCCCATTGACTTCCTCACCTTGGTATACCTCTACCTGGGGACAGAGCCCATTGACTTCCTCACCTTGGTATACCTCTACCTGGGGACAGAGCCCATTGACTTCCTCACCTTGGTATACCTCTACCTGGGGACAGAGCCCATTGACTTCCTCACCTTGGTATACCTCTACCTGGGGACAGAGCCCATTGACTTCCTCACCTTGGTATACCTCTACCTGGGGACAGAGCCCATTGACTTCCTCACCTTGGTATACCTCTACCTTGGGACAGAGCCCATTGACTTCCTCACCTTGGTATACCTGTACCTGGGGACAGAGCCCATTGACTTCCTCACCTTGGTATACCTCTACCTGGGGACAGAGCCCATTGACTTCCTCACCTTGGTATACCTCTACCTGGGGACAGAGCCCATTGACTTCCTCACCTTGGTATACCTCTACCTGGGGACAGAGCCCATTGACTTCCTCACCTTGGTATACCTGTACCTGGGGACAGAGCCCATTGACTTCCTCACCTTGGTATACCTCTACCTGGGGACAGAGCCCATTGACTTCCTCACCTTGGTATACCTCTACCTGGGGACAGAGCCCATTGACCTCCTCACCTTGGTATACCTCTACCTGGGGACAGAGCCCATTGACCTCCTCACCTTGGTATACCTCTACCTGGGGACAGAGCCCATTGACCTCCTCACCTTGGTATACCTCTACCTGGGGACAGAGCCCATTGACTTTCTCACCTTGGTATACCTCTACCTGGGGACAGAGCCCATTGACTTCCTCACCTTGGTATACCTCTACCTGGGGACAGAGCCCATTGACTTCCTCACCTTGGTATACCTCTACCTGGGGACAGAGCCCATTGACTTCCTCACCTTGGTATACCTCTACCTGGGGACAGAGCCCATTGACTTCCTCACCTTGGTATACCTCTACCTGGGGACAGAGCCCATTGACTTCCTCACCTTGGTATACATGTACCTGGGGACAGAGCCCATTGACTTCCTCACCTTGGTATACATGTACCTGGGGACAGAGCCCATTGACTTCCTCACCTTGGTATACCTCTACCTGGGGACAGAGCCCATTGACTTCCTCACCTTGGTATACCTCTACCTGGGGACAGAGCCCATTGACTTCCTCACCTTGGTATACCTCTACCTGGGGACAGAGCCCATTGACTTCCTCACCTTGGTATACCTCTACCTGGGGACAGAGCCCATTGACTTCTTCACCTTGGTATACCTCTACCTGGGGACAGAGTCCATTGACTTCTTCACCTTGGTAACCACTCAACATTTAAACCAGAAGTGATGTATTACCAAACAAAGGTCTACGTACGTAAGTAATAACAAGAGGATCTTACAGAGTGTCGATGTAATATGCTTTTATTAAACGAATTTAATATGTGACGAGCCTTCAGGCGAGTTTAATAAAATCTATATAACAATATTTACATTTGCTCTGTAATTTTCCATTGACACAATGCTAAGTGGCAGTTGCAGCCATACGCCTATAACAACCAGTTCCTCAGACTATAACAGCAGTTGGTATTGTGACGTCATCATTCTCTATTGTGACGTCATCAATTTTATTGTTGTCTTCACTTTATTTGCTGTTCAAAATCGGTCCGAAGAAACTAGATAAAGCACAATTATTCTATCAAAATGTGAATATAAGTAATGAACATTTTAGCAAATATTGTTTAAGTCCTATAACACACATTGCTATTGTTGTATCAATAGCAATGTGTGTTATAGGACTGTAACAACATTTGCTAAAACATTCATTGCTTAATTGATACGAAGTATCAAGTAGTAATCCCATAACTTATATTCAAAAGAAGATGAACCCAACTCAGATTCATTCTCTATAACAACGGCACTACTTTAAGTGTACGATCTCCACTATCGTGACAATCATATGACGTCATAAAGACGTCATTTGTTTATATTTATATTCTGATTGTTTCTTCTCTAATGAATATACCAACTGAAAACAACAAACACTAGACTATGAATACAGCACATGAATATGGTATGAATACATCCATTCATATGATTTACTTACGACGTAATGTATTAATCGTGTTAAATGCAACTCTTGTTTACCCCGCTATGGATAATTAAAAACAAAATGAAAACGCCGTTAAATCCGTATATGACGCCATGACGTGGCCGTACGACACGACTGAACGGGTCAGTTATTTTTGTGATAAAAGTAAAAAACTTTTTAAAACTTGTTTCCGGATCCTATTCCTGCATATTCTCTGTCTATAATGTTTTATATATACTGTTGGAATGAAATAAAGTTTATATTAAAAAGAGAGAAATAAACAGATGCTATATGATGAGCGCAGCTTAATTTTCGGAAGCTTTTTTGTCCTAAACTAGAAGGCACAAACGCAAATCCCTTATTGTACAGGGAGCTCCCATACATGTACCCTCTTACGAAATATACAGTTGGAAACAGATGTAGGGAGACGAGTGAGGAAGAAGGTGCAGAAGACAAGAAAGTTCTTTGATGAGTTAATCACGGAAGAGCTTTATTCCATTAAGAGTTTTACGTGCCCACAGAAACAATAATGACGTTGATTAGATAATAATATTGGCTGTGACGCCACTTTATTCCCATTTAATATCAAACACACAAAACTGAGATATTGTACTTCGATAATTAACACTTCTTTTCGCGTGTTAATATCTTGTTTTCGTATTTTAGCATCGATAAAACGATACAAAACCTTTTAAAACAAGCTAATGGTTACCTCTAGTGCAATCAGGAGATGGCAGGAATGAGCCATCGTAGTTATCAGCTTTAGTGAAGTCCGGACATGTGTGCTGGTTAAATCTCTATAATCAAGGTATCGCTACCACGACATCGGTAAGGATCACGTAACCTAGTCCAATCAGTCCCTTCTTTACAGCAGATAACGGACATAATTCTTGTTTTCTCTGGCTTGTTCTTTATTTGTTTATAGATATGCATCCCATAAACTAGAAAGCCATTCTATGGTGCATTTAAATGCATTTGACGAGTCAGATATGGTAACATAGCATGTGATTTTTATATAAAAACTTCTTTTAAAAATTGGTAATAGCAAAAACATTTACTTGTTAGTCTAGTTTACCCCTGCAGATAAAGACATATATGTTGGCCAAATAGATTGTAGGGACAAGCCAGTATGCTGTAAACCCAGGTGTTAGGATATTCTATCGTCATAATCAAAGTATTTAGATATTTACACCGACGCTACCAAGGTGTATAAGCAGTAAACTTATCGTTACCTAGTGTTTAGCTGGTTCTGATTGTAATATTCAGATTTATACGAATACCATATTTCCCCAATATACATTAAAAGACCAGGAATGCGCATGGCAGAACAAACAGAACGATTTCTTTTCATTGACATTTTGTGATGTCTGCTTTATATTACTGATAAGATGGTTCAATAAAAAAAAACGACAAATAAGCACCACCAAAGCTTGAGTGATGGAACCTTGGGGAAGGATAAATTTCATTTTATCTACAATAAAACCGAGGAACTGACTCCAAATATCGGAGAGGAAACTTAATGAAAACTAAATCCCTGCTGGTTTGGCGGCGATATATTACCATATGTGTACAAAATCACCATGGATGGTTGCAGCAAAAATCTTAAATATGATTCTGTATGTATATTAAATTTTAATGGACGGGAAATTAAGGAAAGATACATTGTAAGTCTGAATACGAAAATTTTCTCCAATTCGAATGTGGTTAGACAATTATCTGTTGCGGATAAACGTACTCCAAAACGGAAATATCAGGAATGGCTTAGCTTTAAACAGGGGAATAACGAGCAAAATCAACAAAAAACATATCGCGCATGGACAAGATATATATTGAAACAAAAACACAAGATCGATACAAGGAGTATGCCAAACTAAGAAACCAAGTCATATGGGAACTCCGGGTGGCAAAGAAGGAGATGGGAAAAAAATTGCACTAAATGTTAAAACAAAATCTGGAAATATATAAATTCTAAGAAAAAAGTGACATTAAGAATTTCAGATCCACCACAAAAAGCAAGAAATGCTTCGGAAAAAAAGAGCATTGGTAAATTTCTTTAACACAATCTTTTCCTAGGAACCATCTGGAAAGCTACCATTAATGGTATCATCTCTTGTAGGTACAGATGTACCATAGTATGTATCTAACAGATTGTTTTTACTTTAAGGACATATTCTCCAAAGTTTGCTGTCCCGAAACAAAAAATACATAATCGATGAATAATATCTAGGTACTTTTATTTCATAATCAGCAGATAGGAAGTATAGGATATCATCCGTTTGTGTCATGTGAGGTAAAACCACACAGGGGGTTATATCTAGTGACAATCGATTATTTTAATCATAGTTGACAGAGGGGAGAAGTTGTGTAAGATCCAACCAGTTCTGGGTTTTAATCGGTCATGTTTCAGTACTACCATATCTTGAAAATGAATAAGCTCGTATGTGTAAATATAGAATAAAATGGTCAGCTTCCCAAAGACGACTTTAATTTCGGCGATTTTTCTGTGAATTGTATCATTAGAGTTCATGTGATCCCCCTTTTATGCATCTGAACGGCCAATCAACACAGACGGGGACATTAGGGTCAACGTAAGGAGAATAAAGCATATAAAAGACATGAAATATCGAAAAACAAAGGACAAATATCAACTTGAAAGGTAAAAGTGGAAATGGACAGTCACTAAAGGATTGAACATCATTTTGACTGCGTATACGGTAGTATGTCCACAGTTGGCAGTGACCATATCAAATATTCTATGGTGCCGTTTACGCAGTCAACGTGCGTGAGGTTCAATTACATGTATTTTAAACACTTTAGTACAAACCAGTCTTCCGGAAGTCGGGAAGTCATGCGCGGCTGATCATGACCTTGTAGACTATAAGAAGATCAAAATTCAAAGCGGGTCGCTAAGATGGTAACTACGATAGATGTGGTTGATGAGATAGTGTATCTAAAAATGAATTTACTTTGATATATTTTTTAATTTAAAAAAAAAACTCTGTTTTTCTTCTTTTTTTCTGAAACTTGTAAATTCTTAATTGAAGAATACTAGTAGAACTTCGAACAAAGTTAGTATTTATCAATGTTGTTATGTTCAAGCATCGATAAATTTCTTTGGTAGTAACGCGGTCGAACGTCACAAAAGGAAGCATTGCTTTACCGTCAAAGAATGACAAAGAATGCCTCAACGGAATAGGGAGTTAGCAAAAACCCATTTATGTTTCAAAGTCATCGCCCTGAATTGTGAACGGCGCCATATTGGAAACACATGTCAGTCCGCCGAGCCTTTGAATGTTGCGTATTTACTAAGTTGAAGAAGGGAGATATATAAAATATCTATTTAAACAAACCAATAGTTTTATGTTGTTTTTGTTGAAATGAAACGCTGTTTAAAAAGAGTTTTCATATTTACTACAATCTAAAACCGCGTTTTTTTTACAGTAAATTGTTCGCGACACTCTCAGCATTGAGTCTAGTCTGTACACTTAAATCTTCTAGCAAAATAAATTCATAGAAATTAATTTCACTTAGTTTTTGGTTAGTTAGCAGAACAATACATATACAGTACACTTGTTTACATTACTTAACCAGAAGTACTTGTGTTGGCTTTCAGTGTGAAGAAAACACTGACTCTTGACATGTATAAATCAAATAAAAAAAATTGATAAAGAATTTTCCATTTAGGCAATACTACTGAGTCCGGGGTTCGGCCGGAATCAGTTAAGTATCTAACATTTAAGTTATTTAAATTGCCATATGTCTGGAACATAACAAATCACTTAAGTAAGATCAACACTTAATGACTTTGGCAACCCTGGCCATTTAACTGCCAAGCCGTGGTCTTTGATTTGTTGAGCTACAGAGTAACAGAGACCGCTGTGTGAATTCTATATTCTCAGGTGTTTGTTCGCAATGCATGAAATATTACAATAGAATTTACAATTGTGTGCTGTGTGAATGCTGAGCGCAGCATGCTTTACACGTACAACGTACCAATATGACCAGACTATTCCTACGATGTTGATTAAAGAGCACGTGCCATTGTGGAGAGTTAAATCAGAACAAAAGTTCACCAACCGCTGCTGACGCTGTTCCGTGTAGATAGGTAAACATTCATGCAAACAAATATTCATAGAGGAAAAAAATGCTACGTTAACAATTTTATTTCCAAATATCTAATTGTTTAAGTAGTAGATACTGTAATATGGAGCCAGGAAAATTACACCCAGCTTAGACGAAACTTATTGAAGAGAGGCGCTGGTAATTGATTTAGCCGTATTGTATCGCAATATTTTAGAATCTTAGTGGATATGCTGATAAGAACAATTTCAACGTGATTGAATTCTGGCCGCTGATAACACGCCATCTGGTGGTCTTGTCGTGCCGCTTCGAATAACATGGAGAACGCCCTTGCGTCAAACGCTCAAGTGACTAATTATTATCATTGGCGCCAATTTTATTCAAGCTGGGCTGTTCCGCCAGTGGCGTTTGTAAATGACAACACATATACAAACGCAAGTAATAAACTATTAATTGGGAAAAATATAAATGAAGTTAAGCAATTGTTCTGTAGTAAAAATGTAAATATATGGATTGAAAGTCATTTTTTTAACTTCCATAGTGCTATGAAAGGTCAGCCGTTACATCCATATTTAACATTAAGCCCGCTATATGGTTACCTAGTAACCTTTGCTCTAATAATTTCTCTCCAGGCTTGATGAGGTAGTTATTTTTATTTTCCAACGTATGGTGTCTGTTTAGATATGACTATAGAACCAATTTAATAGTCTCTGTCGTAGTAGGATTTTAGTCCGGATGGTCTCTTACCCAATGTGGTCCAAGTAAGACTCGGAACCCAGTGGTCTCTGTCCCAGTAAGACTCGGAACCCAGTGGTCTCTGTCCCAGTAAGACTCGGAACCCAACAGTCATGGTCCCAGTAAGACTCGGAACCCAGTGGTCCTAGTAAGACGCTTAACCCAATGATCCCCTGTCTAAGTCAGACTGGGAACCTTAAGGTCCTAGTAAGTCTCGGGACCCAATGGTCCTAGTAAGCCTCGGGTCCCAATGGTCCTAGTAAGCCTCAGAACCCAATTGTCCCAGTAAGCCTCGGGGACCACTGGTCCCAGTAAGCCTTGGGGTCCAATGGTCCTCGTAAGCCTCGGGGCCCAATGGTCCTAGTTAGCCTCGGGGCCCAATGGTTCTAGTCAGACTCGGGACCTTATGGCATAACAAGTACAGTATAGAACAACTACAGCGACTCACCACCAATATGTTAAAGGTAGATGACCGGCGAGAAGATAATGGCCGCCGATGTAAAGTGAAATACAATATACAATTTGTCATGATTGTAACTCTACAGTGTACACGTCACAGATTCATGACAGAAGTAATCTAAGTGAATCTTTGACCTGAACACTTACTGATAGAACGATTAGCTCCCGGATGTGACTAGCCGGGACGTCTGCTCAGAACTCAGTGGTCATTCCCAACCTCGCAGCAACAGAAATATTTCCTCGTTATTTTCTTATCAAAGTCTGTCCACTCTGATTCTGGTAAAATATTGTTATAGATTTCTGGTATAGCTCTAAACTGGTCTGGTCGTTCATCGTTTAAAACACAGCAGGTCCGCACTTTAAAGTTGACTTCCGGTTATATCTCTAAGTTAGTGGAGTTCCCACAATGCGGTATCATGGCCGATTTTGAACCGGACAGGGTTTCGCGATTTGAGGACGACAATTAAATCAATATGGGTGAACCTCGGGAAATGTGCGTTGGTCAGACGCGAAATAAGAGTTACCGCAATATGGCTATCATTAAATAAAAACAATACTTTTGCCTCACGTCACTGTAACAGACAGGGTTGTCTCTTAATGTCCATTTTATATTATTTTTAATGTCAATGTATGTTTTAGGGCCGATGATTTTATTCATTAGCATTATATTTCGTTTATTTCCGGTTTCAAGTGCCTGTAACAGACAGGGTAATACGGGGTGGCCGTCTAGGGAAACATCACCAAAACAAGTAAGATGTTAGAAAAAGAAAGTAGTCAGGGAAGAAATGGCTTATTTCCTGAACGCATTAATTTTAAAAACAAGTATTAGGGAACAGGTTGTTACACTGATTATAGTCTTTTTCGTTAATGTTAGCTTGATTTACCTGTGTTTTACCTCTGTTTTTCACTGATAAATGTGACAGAAATTTAAGTTAATATAAAAAGTTAGGGTTTTTTTAAATAAAAAAGTATATGAAGAGACATATACATTTGTTTGTGATTTATTCTAAAATCATTTTTTTAATTATCATTTTGTTGAATGTTTCTTAATATAGTTTTCGAAAAGGCTTTTGATTCTGTTTCGTAGAAATTGAGAGATAAAACACTGATTTACAAATTAACTCGGTGTAAAAAAAAAATATTTGAATATAACTGCCGTAATGGGGACAACATAGAAAGACACGGCACCACCAGCTAATCCTGCAGAGACCTCACATTGGTCGCCTCTCGGGTTCGAAAGAGCTTTCCTCTGTCCGCACCTGCACAGATTGGTCAAAGGAACATATATAGTACGTAAACCTTGAGTCGCCATCTTATCTTCCCTCGGAGTCTAACTTCGTCATTTTTATTTGCTATGTTATTATCCAAGTCATAAAAACCACCGGAAATCTGTTGTTGATATGGGGTCATTAGCTCGAATGTTTACTTGGTGTTTTACTCTTTTCCCGTGTATGTTGTGAAAATCTAAATGTTTTGAGATAATCATTTCTTTCTCATCCGACCCAACTTCAGTACTACTCTGGCCCCGGTTTCATCAACGTTCCTCAGTTTAAGGAAATTCCTTAACTTAAAATTCTCCATAGGAAAGCATTACAGAATTTAAGGGGGAAATCCTTAGCTGAGGAAATTTCCTTTAAATCTGTAATGCTTTCCTATGGAGATTTTTAAGTTAAGGAATTTCCTTACGTTTAGGAACGTTGATGAAACCGGGGCCTGTTTTTTTTTTTTTTTTTGTTAAATGTACTAATAACATCCAAGACTATTTAAGGTCTAGACTCGTGTATGTTTATGTTTAAACTGCCAGTCAAAATCACCAGTTGTTTTAGCCAGAATCATTCCCTTTTCGATGTTTTTTATTTCCCTCTGTTTGTTTTCTTCCTCATTGGGTTTCGCCCGTTCTCAGAATCTGTAAGATCCGGTGGGGAATCTGCTACCACGGTAGATTATGATACTTCAGTGACATCTGCGGACGCAATCAATTAACAAAGCGAATCAAGTATCATCAGGCGTGTGGTCGCGTTTATTTCTGTGGTAGTGGTTTATTTGATGAATGGTGTCAGGTGGCCCCGACAAGGACATCGCGCGTGCTTGTTATCCTAGGTGTTAAATTCCTGTCGTCTGCTCCCCTGACGTGTCATCACGTGCCATGTCACTATGTTACTCTTGTTGTATAAACAACAATTTGTTTAATGGAATATTGATTTTTATTACTTTTTTGCCAATGAAATATCGCAAAATATTCATTCACAAGTGAAAAATATCCTTTTTTGTGATTTGACCAATCTAAATATTGTTTACTAACGACAATGGGGAACGATTACAAACCGCTCACCTGTTCAAATGCGGGTTAGCTTAACGACACGAAGGCCTACAACCCGGTGTTATCATTTCTGTAGAGGAGTTATTTCAAACGGTTTATTTCAAAATTAACTTCATTTAAAGCTGGATAACAAAGCATGGCAACAATTCGATCTATCTGGGCCCAGTTGTTCAAAGGATGATTAGCTTAATCACTATTTATAATGACATTTTTCAAACTTTAATAATTCTGTCAATATACAAGGTAAAATCGTACACTTTTGCACGTAAATTGGCCCCATTAGATATATTTGATATGTGCAAAGTTGTAAGCTAACCACGTTCTTTTTTTTCAACTGGGCCCCGTTTGACTGGAGGGAATTACTGTCAAATGAAACACGGTGTCCACTGCGTCTCTAAGTTATACACATTTTTGTAAGTAAGGTTTATTAATCGACAGAAAACATCAGAGAACCGGGTGATATCTGCCAATGATAGTGATACGGTATAACTTACATGGGTGATGTTGATACTTTATCATTTGGTAAGTGGGGACAAAACAGTTCTGCAATTTCCCTACACCCAACCATTTTCAGATTCGCCGCTTCTTTCCAACGCGTATTAATCTGAGTTGCTGGCGGGACTTTTTTATTTAAATAACATGGTGATAGTAATTCAGCATACTGTATTTAAAATATAAAGTTACAATTTTTAAATACTTTTTTTCATTTCATATATAATGAAAAGATGTAAGTGTTGTTTTGTTACATTTGTTTTGTAAATATTGGAGTGGACTATATTTTGTCGTGTAGGGTTGTCTCTAGACTTGCTGGTAGTAACATACAATATAGTATTAGCGTGATGTGTCGTTTTGTATTATGTGATAAGCAGAATATCTAACAGTATCTTTAGTAGTACCAAAGATATTTCAATATTGTGAGTGATTTTTTTGGGTTTTTTTTTTCACTTGTGCTGCGGATCGTAGTACATATTAGCCACATTCGTGAAATAAGTTTGGTATTCCGAAAGACTCTGTAAGAAATTCTCTATATATTACGCTTTGTCTGTGAAATATCAGATAATATCAACTTTATAAAACTTACAGCACCACTGCTCACATGTATAGCATTATTTGCATCAGCATTCCGTGTTCCATTTGCCTATACATGTATACCGTAAGTAACCAAATGTTATTCAAAAACTGTACACTACAAGTCACAGTGATCAGGTCGGTGTATGAATACGGGCGTCGAGTCACGCATAACAAATTAATATCAATGCGCGATAAAATCAATTTCATATGAATAGCAAATTAAAGAGTATAAGATTATAGAAGCATGCTTGTCATGCCGACATTCTATTTGTCTTTCATCCAAATTGTATCCATATCGACTGTATATCATCATTTGGTAACAGTTCAATACTTAAATATATTCCACAAGCATGGGCAATTGATATACCAATATATATTTTTTTTCACGAGTGTTTAACACCTGATAGCCTCTATATATTAAACTTTCAATCTATACGTGAGTCGTTTGTTTTGCCGTAAATATTTTCGTTCGTTCGGATTGGTATGTGTATGCATACAATCAGTGAAGAAGTCATTGTCTTTTGCGATTTAATATAAAAATATATAATTAAAATGAAAAGAAACTATGATCCAAATTAATAATGCGATACATGTATTTTGGAAAGCAATGGTTTTAAATATTGTGATGCATTCGTGTTATCAGAGCGTGCGGAGTGATACACGTCCACGTTTAATTAGTCAAACCAGTTTGTTCTCTTCTCAGAAACGTCAAAGACTACATGACGTGGAAACTTCTGTAACAATGACACTAAAACAGCACTCATCGTGACAGACTTCCTCCACTCCATGTCTGAAGTTTGTACAAGTGCATCTGACATCTTTTGAAATAACCTCCGCCATCTGTAAGTTTATGCCTACACACTAGATAATGGACGGTTAATAGTTGGTGCCCGAGGAAGTCTACAGATTAAACCATCAAAGACGTTCACCTGGGTTGGGCCGCGGAGTGATCGATGTCGGAAACGGATGCTCCAGTGATCTAGGTTACGTGGATGATGCTTAGTTGTGTATATTTGGTTGTGTCCGACATTAACGAACAAAGGGGAACCTATTTAGACGGTACAATGGAAGATCGATGTAGACTGACAATATATATAGTAAAAATAGCAACATGATGCCTGGGTTCACGGGAAGGCAAGTCAATATAAGGAACCGTTATGTCTTGATACGTAAATCAAGAAAATCCACAGAAAACAATTAAAATCGTCCCGAACGCGAATTATAGAGCTTTTTTAGTATCATTCACACTCTTGCTAAGTATTGTGTGGCCAATCTGAATTTTCAAAACTAATCAATACCAAAGAATGGGAAAGAACACACACACATTCATTTATATATATGTTTATTTTCTAAATCAAATATTTATATCAAGGGAAACGAGCCAAAATGATATCGCAGTGTTATTGTCATAAGTGAATGTAGAAAAATCAGAAAATACCAAAGCCTCAACAAAACCATAACCCGAACTCTAAATTGTTTAAACAGATCTAAAGAAAGATTTACAGTGAGACCTTTGTAAAAGTACAAGAGAATATGACAATGTGTTCCGCAAGAGTAACCGTCGTCTGCTTCATCGATGACACCGCCATGTAATTCTAGGCCACATCCAAGTACTAGTAAATGGTATGGCATCAAAGTGAGAACCGGGGCATAAGTCTCAAATCACAACAACCTGGTATACTAATGAGCACATACAAGGCAGTGGAATGTTTCAGTGCAGATATAGATATATAGGCAAAATTGTTTTTTGAAAACAACACAAGTGTATCATATTGTTATATCATGTATCTTCTTTCATAGTTTAAATTGTCGTCGAAGTCGAAGAAATGATCTGATAGAAATATATATTGTGTAAAAAGTTTTGTCATCATTGATTTTCAAAACGAGTCTAAAACAATATTTGAAATCTGCATTGAGATTTCTGCCGTTCTTCCTTCAAAAAGTTCTTCTTGTAGAATTTGCTTTAAAAATCGGGAAATTTGACTGCCTGCACGACATATCTATCACCATTCCCAATCTAGTTTTAAGTCAATTATTTAGGGAAATTATTTAGAATAAAAAAAAGTTGGCTTCGTTACTACTGACAGGACAGGTAGAAAACAAAAGTGGGCTTTGTTACTACTGTCAGGGCAGGAAGAATACAAAAGTGGGCTTCGTTAATACCGACAGGGCAGGTAGAATATAAAAGTGGGCTTCGCTACTACCGACAGGGCAGGTAGAATACAAAAGTGGGCTTCGTTACTACCGACAGGGCAGGCAGAATACAAAAGTGGGCTTTGTTACTAACGACAGGACAGGTAGAATACAAAAGTGGGCTTCGTTACTACCGACAGGCCAGGTAGAATACAAAAGTGGGCTTCATTACTACCGACAGGACAGGTAGAATACAAAAGTGGGCTTCGTTACTACCGACAGGACAGGTAGAATACAAACGTGGGCTTCGTTACTACCGACAGGACAGGTAGAATACAAAAGTGGACTTCGTTACTACCGAAAGGGCAGGTAGAATACAAAAGTGGGCTTCTTTACTAATGACAAGACATGTAGAATACAAAAGTGGGCTTCGTTACTACCGACAGGACAGGAAGAATACAAAAGTGGGCTTCGTTACTACCGACAGGACAGGAAGAATACAAAAGTGGGCTTCGTTACTTCTGACAGGACAGGTAGAATACAAAAGTGGGCTTTGTTACTACCGACAAGGCAGGAAGAATACAAAAGTGGGTTTCGTTACTACTGACAGGACAGGTAGAATACAAAAGTGGGCTTCGTTACTACTGACAAGACAGGTAGAATACAAAAGTGGGCTTCGTTACTACTGACAGGACAGGTAGAATACAAAAGTGGGCTTCGTTACTACCGACAGGACAGGTAGAATACAAAAGTGGGCTTCGCTACTACCGACAGGGCAGGTAGAATACAAATGTGGGCTTCGTTACTACCGACAGGGCAGGAAGAATAAAAAAAAGTGGGCTTCGTTACTACTGTCAGGGCAGGTGGAATACAAAAGTGGGCTTCGTTACTACCGACAGGACAGGTAGAATAAAAAAAGTTGGCTTCGTTACTACTGACAGGACAGGTAGAAAACAAAAGTGGGCTTCGTTACTACTGACAGGGCAGGAAGAATACAAAAGTGGGCTTCGTTACTACCGACAGGACAGGTAGAATACAAAAGTGGGCTTCGTTACTACCGACAGGGCAGGTAGATTACAAAAGTGGGCTTCGCTACTACCGACAGGGCAGGAAGAATACAAAAGTGGGCTTCGTTACTACCGACAGCGCAGGCAGAATACAAAACAGGGCTTTGTTACTAACGACAGGACAGGTAGAATACAAAAGTGGGCTTCGTTACTACTGACAGGGCAGGTAGAATACAAAAGTGGGCTTCGTTACTACCGATAGGACAGGTAGAATACAAAAGTGGGCTTCGTTACTACCGACAGGACAGGTAGAATACAAAAAGTTGGCTTCGTTACTACTGACAGGACAGGTAGAAAACAAAAGTGGGCTTCGTTACTACTGACAGGGCAGGAAGAATACAAAAGTGGGCTTCGTTACTACCGACAGGACAGGTAGAATACAAAAGTGGGCTTCGTTACTACCGACAGGGCAGGTAGATTACAAAAGTGGGCTTCGCTACTACCGACAGGGCAGGAAGAATACAAAAGTGGGCTTCGTTACTACCGACAGCGCAGGCAGAATACAAAACAGGGCTTTGTTACTAACGACAGGACAGGTAGAATACAAAAGTGGGCTTCGTTACTACTGACAGGGCAGGTAGAATACAAAAGTGGGCTTCGTTACTACCGATAGGACAGGTAGAATACAAAAGTGGGCTTCGTTACTACCGACAGGACAGGTAGAATACAAAAGTGGGCTTCGTTACTACCGACAGGACAGGTAGAATACAAAAGTGGACTTCGTTACTACCGAAAGGGCAGGAAGAATACAAAAGTGGGCTTCGTTACTACCGACAGGGCAGGAAGAATACAAAAGTGGGCTTCGTTACTACCGACAGGACAGGAAGAATACAAAAGTGGGCTTCGTTACTACTGACAGGACAGGTAGAATACAAAAGTGGGCTTTGTTACTACCGACAGGGCAGGAAGGATACAAAAGTGGGTTTCGTTACTGCTGACAGGACAGGTAGAATACAAAAGTGGGCTTCGTTACTACTGACAAGACAGGTAGAATACAAAAGTGGGCTTCGTTACTACTGAAAGGACAGGTAGAATACAAAAGTGGGCTTCGTTACTACCGACAGGACAGGTAGAATACAAAAGTGGGCTTCGCTACTACCGACAGGGCAGGTAGAATACAAATGTGGGCTTCGTTACTACCGCGAGGGCAGGAAGAATAAAAAAAAGTGGGCTTAGTTACTACTGTCAGGGCAGGTAGAATACAAAAGTGGGCTTCGTTACTACCGACAGGACAGGTAGAATAAAAAAGTTGGCTTCGTTACTACTGACAGGACAGGTAGAAAACAAAAGTGGGCTTCGTTACTACTGACAGGGCAGGTAGAATACAAAAGTGGGCTTCGTTACTACCGACAGGACAGGTAGAATACAAAAGTGGGCTTCGTTACTACCGACAGGACAGGTAGAATACAAAAGTGGGCTTCGTTACTACCGACAGGGCAGGCAGAATACAAAACAGGGCTTTGTTACTAACGACAGGACAGGTAGAATACAAAAGTGGTCTTTGTTACTACTGACAGGGCAGGTAGAATACAAAAGTGGGCTTCGTTACTACCGACAGGACAGGTAGAATACAAAGGTGGGCTTCGCTACTACCGACAGGACAGGTAGAATACAAAAGTGGGCTTCGTTACTACCGACAGGGCAGGAAGAATAAAAAAAGTGGGCTTCGTTACTACTGACAGGGCAGGTAGAATACAAAATCGGGCTTCGTTACTACTGACAGGACAGGTAGAATAAAAACGCTGACTTCGTTACTACTGACAGGACAGGAAGAAAACAAAAACGGGCTTCGTTACTACTGACAGGGCAGGAAGAATACAAAAGTGGGCTTCGTTACTACCGACAGGACAGGTAGAAGGTAAAACAAGACAATTGCTTTTTGCAGTGACAGCGAGACGAGTTTGCAAGCAGCTGCTGAAATTAGTATGTGTTGGGTCTGATTATTTTCCGTAAATCCACTAGTTTCAATTTTATGACACATCGATTAAGTCACTAGATACGGGGCCAGAAATTCGAAGGCCAATTGTTATAACATAGTTGCGTATATAGGATGAAAATCTCAATAATGTCCAATTTGGACAACGATTCTTTTTGTCCCACCTCTAAGCCATTCCCAGGCAAGACCAGACACAAACAAGAAACCTTATAACACAAGGAAGCTCTGACATTATTTTGACAAAATCGTCGTCATTCCTACAGAAGAAGGATATGGATAAATTTGTTATTTCTGTAATTCTATGCCCCACTATAACCCCCTTACCTTTGTGTCGAATACCAGGAACATGATTGTGAATGTAACACGATGCAAAAGCTAGATGATGTTTCCATTTAAACAAACCGCGTGGGGCATCCCGGAATATATGAAAATAACAATCAACAATAACAACCATTACAGTCGCCGTCTTTTGTTTAATGACAAGCATTCACAAATTGAAGATTAAATGTCATGCTCTGTTTTTAACATGTCAGTACATGTAGGCGCTAATAATGATCAGTAGATACTGGTTATGATCGGTGAAAGCGTATGATACAAGTTTAAAAAAAAAATGAACACCAATGATGAACCGAAAACATTGATAATGTATTGTAAACACCAATAATGAACCGAAAACATTGATAATGTATTGTAAACATCAATAATGTAATGTACACATCAATAATGAACAATAAACACCAATGATTGTCAGTTAACATCAATAATGAACAATAAACACCAATGATTGTCAGTTAACATCAATAATGAATTCCAATTGTATTCATCAATGATGGTCAGTAAACGCCAAATCAATCAAATTTTAAACGTCTAGGGAAATCCACGAGTCGTGATTGTTTAGATTTAGCTATTAGTCGCTACATAAAACTGTTACGGGAAATGTGTTGTCTATAAACGGGCTCATCTGATATATCGATCGTTTCGTCCGTCCCGATGAATTGTCATTTTGTCACATCCGGCTTTAGCGGCATGCGCATGCCTACTGCTAAACCACCAGGTAACCGGACACGACCGCCAGAGAAAGCCTGACATGACTTCGACACGTCTACGTAAGACGACCTATCCCGGGCGACCTGGTCCGTCACGTGTAAACCAAGCACCACGTCATAGATCAGTAGCTCGGATCTGTAGCTCATCCTGACAACACAATCGTTATCCAAAGACTACAAAACTACCAGGCAATAAATAATCGGGAACGAGGAGAGTGAACCCGTTCGCTGGGTTGGTGTTAGGTTATAAAGTCTGTGGGTTAATCACGGTATTGTCAGTACGATTGGTCGCTCACGTCTTTACATGTCTTTCTGGTTACCAAATATATCTCTTCTGGTTTTTATGTTTCCGCTTCATGCAAAATACATTTGGTATGCTCAGACATAACACCTAGATAAGCATTTGTTCAATACACAAAGGTCGTTAACATCTCCCAACATAGACCTCATTTCTTGTTTACATTTTGGATTTTGCTAAAATTATAATGGTCATATGCTATTTCAAAGTAAGCATTTGCCTTCTTATTTCAATATCGAGACAACATTTGTTTAAAGCAATTATACGACCTATGCCTAGGTCACACATTCACAGATTTGACGCCGGATTAGCTACGGATACGATCCGGCATCATTCGTGGCAATCTGTATTGGTCCGTAGCTTTGCGTATTGTAGCCGTAGTCATACGTAGTAGTACTTGCATATTCGTGACAATTTTGACCATGTTACACATTTGACCCCGGATCAAACAACCCCGTAGTACATCCTTACTAAACCGTATTATCATAACGTACTGATCTGTGCCAGTACTTATTAATCGCACGTATCTATAATATTAGTTACACCACGTATATGCTAAGGATACAATACGGTTTGCTACGAATTTGTCACGGAACGGCACGATCTCATTTTTAGTTCCTCCGTGGCAGTTCGTAGTATTCCGTAACAAATCCTTACTTATACCGTAGCAAATCGCTGTTACCCGCAGTGCAAACGCCCTGACACGTGTTGTTCCGTATAAAGCCGTTTCAAATCTGTATTAAACCGTGTTGTACCGTAACAATAATTTTCTACCTTATCCTTGGTAGATGCGTCAAAATCCGTAGTCACACCGTTGTGTTTCCGTATCGGACTACGGAAATGTGCATTTCCGGGCTCATCCGTGAGATTAAATCCGTAGTGGAATCGGCGATCCGTGAATGTGTGACCTAGGTATTAGCTTGCTTGGACTATCAAAACACCGAAAAATAGGATAAGGGTTTGCTATTAAGGAACGTAAAAATCCAGGGCCCTAGGAAATTTGTCCGAAGTTTTGACTTCGCCAATCACGATTAACGTTACAAAAAGTGACGTCATATTTGATTGGCTAAGCACAAACTTAAGTATAAGATTGTTTCATGATTCGGGTCGGAACTCTACGGAAAAGTCTGACGTTTTGTTGTTAAGAAATAAGAAAACCTTTCGCAGCAACGGATAATACGGTTATTGCATTCATTCGTTTGGCTGACATTGCTATTGGCCGTGTAAATAGACCCATTAGTGCAATCAGTGGCTAAATCGTACTCTGTGTGAACGTATTACAGGGGGAAATGCTTTAAACTATCCCAATGTACTGCTCAACATTGATCTAGATTCTCGTGAGGAAACCGTGGTAGATAAGCGGAACGTGTTGGGTATGAGTGTAGTTGTAGAGACCAATATCAATACTACTGAAGGGGTTTGGGGGTAGTATTAGAGATAGGGGACCCGCCTGAACCATTATTAATAATACTGGAGGGGATTGGGGGTAGCAGATACCGTAACGTATAAACGAAACAAGACAATGGCCTTTTGTTGTGGAGACGCAGACGACTTCGTAGGCAGCCTTGGAAATTCCTTTGCTTTGGAACGGACTATTTTTATGTTTGAAATGTATTCACGGTTTGTATTTCCATCGGTGACAAAATAGCAGAAATTATTGAGTTGTTTTAACTTGTAGAAGGGCAACCAAAAAGATACTTTGCTCACCTTTCTGGCACCATACCTCAGACTTCACAATTCTCCCTTACGAATTATCTAATTATATAAATTTGGCGCGTTCGTCTGTCCCATCACAATCTACACTTATTTAGGCCTACCGGGCGAGTTCCTCAAGTCCTTTACGAATGCGAACTATACCGGACAGTCCGTATGACAACTTCCTCCTCCCGTACGAATAATTCATACTGGGCGCGTTGGACTCATCAAACTCCCTTATGATTTATCTATATCGGGATCATTCGTCAGGCATAATCTTTCTTGGCGAATTATTCATACTTCGTCCATCCACGTCTTTCTCGACAAATGATAAGTCAGACCTCATCTTTCCTGACGAATTATCTATACTTGGCGCACTCTTCTGACTTTGTCTTTCTTTACGAAATACTTTAATTAGGCGCATTCATACGACATCATCTTTTTTACGGAATACTTATATTAGGCGCATTCGTACGGCATCGTCTTACTTTACGGAATACTTATATTAGGCGCATTCGTAAATCATCATCTTACTTTACGGAATATTTATACATGTATTGGGTGCCTTCGTTATAAAACATCTTACTTTACGAAATACTTATATTGGGCACCTTCGTTAGACAATATATTTCTTGATGAAATACAAATGTATCTATACTTGGCAAGTTCGTCAGTCCTCGTCTTTTCGACGAATGATCTAAACTAGTCGCGTTCGGCACGCCTCGTCCTTCTCGACGAATAATCTAAACTGAGCGCATTCGCCAGGCATCATCTTTTTCAGCGAAAGAGGTCTATATTTGGCGCATTCGTTCGTCCTTCTCGACGAAAGATCTATACTAGGCACTGCATATCAAAATACACATCTATAATTGCTACAGGATACCGTATAATTAAAGTACTTAAAATAGTACAAAGATAATTAATCTTAACGTTGTTTGGTGGTGTCGTATTTCTATCGACTGATTACAACAAAAGCAAAAAACAAACAACAAAATAACAATAACAAAACAAAAAAAATAAAAACAAAACAAAAAAGCAGCTTGTTATTAATATGTATTGTTCACCAACTCCTCATCGCAGCTGTTTTATCGATACATGTAAGTATGCTCAATATTGAAGTTTTAAAATGACCGCTTTTTCTGAATATTCTTCATACAAATTTTATTTTATAGGAAAATGCCTCTCAGCTATTACTTCATTAGAAACTCTACAGCTGTGCCTGGTCAAAAACTGTACATAATTATCTGGTCCAGAACTATACTGTTCTGTCAGGTCAAAAACTGTACTGTTCCGTCAGGTGTCAAGAACTCTACTGTTCTGTCTGGTCAAAAACTGTACTGTTCTGCTAGGAGGTCAAGTACTGTATTATTCCGTTTGGTCAAAAACTGTACTGTTCTGTCCAGTTAAAATCTGTACTGTTCTGCCCGCCAAAGTCTGTACTGTTCTACACCGGTCAAGTTTCGTTTTCTGATATTTAACAAAAACATGCAACAAGGCTGGACACCAAGTCTTTGATGAAAGTCTCTATCTGACAGATGCCAATCTAGACAACAGGTTCAACAATCTTCAATTTATTCCTCGATTATTTTGTTTATGACATACATTTTATCGATTAGATTATTTTGTCCACGCTCGGTATCGTCACCTGTTGCACTTTTACCACTCAGTAATAATCCCAGGGTACAAAAAGTGTACATTTTTACTGCATTTTTAAATGTCAACGTATAGGTGCACGTTTATTAACATTTGTCTCGTTAGCCCTTGTTCAAAAGAGAACAATGGGTGATATATGTCAGGGTGTAAACCATTGTTTCAATTTTTACGTCTGATGCTGTGGTCAAATTTTCACTTCCTGTGAAGCTAACTTTGTATGTGTAAACAGCCTTTCGGAAAGGCCAAAATTTTAATCTCTAACCAAAAACAAAATTAATCCCTAACCCAAAATTTGATTTTTCTTTTAATTTTGATACGTGTTATATTATAGGGGTTATTCGTTGTACAAAGATATTACCCATGACCACGGTAAGCTACTGAGTTCTGCTACCAAAGCAGAGCGCCATTTTAATTGGTCCCTAAACGAATCTTTCTTGTTTGCTGCTATTGCAGTACAGCTGGTAAAATCTCCACACAAAAACTATAACAATGCTGTCAATACTATATGTTACAGAGGCGCACACAAACAAACAAATATTCTACCGCCTCTTCATCGGAAACTGTAAGATTATAACTGATACCTGTAGCGTTCTGATTGGACAATACTAAAGGTGACGTTGCCACAAGTGAAGACGAAACATTAAGTAGAAGATAACGTTTTACCAAGTCGACGTATTTCTTGATGTTTCACTGATAAAACGTTATGAATATGGATAACAAACGGGATTGTTTTTCTACAATTTCCCAGAAGGCTTTCGGGAATGGAGAAGCGCGAGATACTGACAAGTATTTACTGATCAAACCCAGCAGCGCGAGGCGTCGCTTAGGGCTTTGAAAACAAAATACTTCCAATCCAAGCTGCAAACCTTCAACCCGGTAATAAATAGTAATCAGCTCTAAAACTGATCAACAGTATCAAAATTATCGTCCGTTTTGTCGAAGGTGTGAAAATTGAGAGAAGAAAGGGGCAAAGATGAATATTTACAGAAAGCACACGGGCAAGAGTTGCAATGCTATGTTAAATGTTGTAGCGAGGTATGTTATATTGAATTCGCTTATCTAGAAACAACTAAACTATTTTACATTCAACCTACGTATCTCGCTGGTAATTCAAAATCGTAGGCATTGTAACTTATGTACATAGACTGTGATTCAGGCGTAACTTTGATTCTACAGTCAATAAAACTGCATGTTCTGCGTTAATTACATGTCGCTATCATTTGCATAAAGTTTTTAAATTTGGAAAAACAAATCACGGTTTCCAATATAATCTCATTACAAACCGGCTATACAGCAATGGATGTTTTTAATCCTCCGCATATACATCAGTTTGCGCACGAAATACCTATTCCTAAAGCAAATGTAGCATCCCCTAATTCAATCCGAATTCATTATGCTGCATTCTGATGAAATCTTGTTTTAAATCAATAGGTGATACAATTACATGCCCTGGATTTCCCTGACTTAATGCTGGGACAAACGGCTTCCTATCAGTTTTAATTCCCATGCTCATACGACACCAGCCACAAATACAACACCAGCCACAAATACAACGCCAGCCACAAATACAACACCAGCCACAAATACAACACTAGCTACAATACAACGCCAACTACAAATACAACGTCAGCTACAATACAACGCTAGCTACAAATACAACGTCAGCTACAATACAACACCAGCTACAAATACAACACAAGCTACAATACAACGTCAACTACAAATACAACGTCAGCTACAATACAACACCAGCTACAAATACAAGGCCAGCTACAAATACAACGCCAGCTACAAATACAATGCCAACTACAAATACAACGCCAACTACAAAAACAACGCCAGCTAAAAAAACAACGCCAGCTACAAATACAAAGCTAGCTACAAATACAACGCTAGCTACAAATACAACGCCAGCTACAAATACAACGCCAGCTACAAATACAACGCCAACTACAAATACAACGCCAACTACAAAAACAAAGCTAGCTACAAATACAACACCAGCTACAAATACAACACCAGCTACAAATACAACGCAAGCTACAAATACAACACCAGCTACAAAAACAACGCCAGCTACAAAAACAACGCCAGCTACAAATACAAAGCTAGCTACAAATACAACGCTAGCTACAAATACAACGCCAGCTACAACAACGCCAGCTACAAAAACAACGCCAGCTACAAATACAAAGCTAGCTACAAATACAACACCAGCTACAAATACAACACCAGCTACAAATACAACGCAAGCTACAAATACAACACCAGCTACAAAAACAACGCCAGCTACAAAAACAACGCCAGCTACAAATACAAAGCTAGCTACAAATACAACGCTAGCTACAAATACAATGCCAACTACAAATACAACGCCAACTACAAAAACAACGCCAGCTACAAAAACAACGCCAGCTACAAATACAAAGCTAGCTACAAATACAACGCCAGCTACAAATACAACGCCAGCTACAAAAACAACGCCAGCTACAAAAACAACGCCAGCTACAAATACAACACCAGCTACAAATACAACGCTAGCTACAAATACAAAGCTAGCTACAAATACAACACCAGCTACAAATACAACACCAGCTACAAATACAACGCAAGCTACAAATACAACACCAGCTACAAATACAACGCCGGCTACAAATACAACACCAGCTACAAATACGACACCAGCTACAAATACAACGCCAGCTACAAATACAACATCAGCTACAAATACAACACCAACTACAAATACAACGCCGGCTACAAATACAACATCAGCTACAAATACAACACCAACTACAAATACAACGCCAGCTACAAATACAACACCAGCTACAAATACAACGCCAGCTACATATACTTAGCCGAGAAACTTTGTTGGTGTATCTATACTACGATGTATAGAAGATGTGTCGGTGTAAATAAATTTAAAAGTCAAGAAGATGATTGGTTTATCTATTATACAACTAGAAACTATGTCGGATTATTTCTAATTTGAAGTCTAGAAACGATGTCGATGTATAAAATATGTACTAAGTCTTTAAACTCTGATTCTATAATTTAAAATAAAGTCAAGTGTAACGGTACACTGTTATTTACCTTAGCGATGACCGAGGTCCACAATAAATGCAATACCCTTTTATAATGACAGAAATACATAATTTCAAGTTATCTCCCCTTTGATGACAAAAGTCAACGGTACAATATTATCTCTCCTTACGATGTCAGATATACGGCTCCATGTTATCTCCCTTCACGGTGACAGAGGTCTACGATGTTAGGTTAGCTCCCCTCACGATGTCAGGTATATGGCTCCATGTTATCTCCCCTTAGGATGACAGAAGTCTATTGTGTTAGGTTATCTACCTTTACGATGACAGGGATCCACAGTACCCATTATATCCCTTACAATGGCAGAAGCCATTGGTGTCTTTTATCTCCTCTTGCGATGAGAGAAGTCAATGGTGCCAGGTTATCAACCCTTAAAATGGAAGACATCACATTAACCTTACACACTTTGCACACATTACCAGGCGTGTGAGTTCGGCTTGGATTTATCCCGTTTTCTCAGAAATGAGGTTACCTGCGTTCAACCAATTAAATAATGCTCTAATCGGTTTACGAGATTCCATACATGTACCGGGAAATCAGCACAATGACGTCAGATTCGCTCTCAATCTGTTCCTTACGATGTCGCACCAACGGAAGTGAAACAGTATATTATGCATTCACCGACTAAAGTTCAACAGAAAGCGTTTCACTCAAACCTAACTCCAAACGACAGTCCATGTGTGATTGTTCAACATGACACCATTCTGCCATTCCTATGCTAGTGATTAACTGCCTATGGGAAGAGGTTGAAAAATATTTTACTCGGCGAACTTTTTCTCATAATTTCAAATATATCAATATCATATGTGATTTCTGTCCTAACTAAAGGACGTAATACAGAGCGACAACCACAGGGACCTGAGAGTGAATAGATGTAAAAACCCCATACATGTCAAATTGTTCTCATTAGACAATTGTACTATATATCAGAGGAGATCCAATTTAGCATTATGTGATTAATTTTCAGGGCCCTGTGGTAAAGATGTAAAGTTCCTGCCGATAAGAAGCCTTTCTGCTTTAATATTGAACAAATCAATGGAGATGTGGTTCACCAACATTACGATATAAAACTTGTCAATTTTATCATGTATCATTATCGTGTCACTCAGTCGCGGACGGCTAACTTGTTTACTACCCACTGTTTCTGTGACGTCGTGGTGGACCCTGCTTCCGGCTATATCACCATATGATACCATTAACAGGTGGTCTGTGAAGGTTGACTCTAATAAGTTTGTACTTATCCCAAATTACAATTTGAACAAGGCATCGCAAACGATACAAATCCCATTGCGTGCTAACATATGAACTCTGACGCAAAATGGGGGGGGGGGGGGGGGGTTATTGCAGGACATTGAAATAACATCAATTGTCAACAAACAATAGACATGGATGGGCTTATTATCAGGCATGGGCTCATTGCCATATAAATATGGTATATATCGTTATGCATTCAACAGTTTCTGGTTACGCATCACACTAGCAACTTCATTTCCTTATAGTGATTATAATTATGTGTGTTTCTAAATGCATATATAAGCATTCTCCTTTGTTTAGAAGGTTTAATTGGCAAAGTACATGATTATTTTCGTGGATGGAGTCCCATTTAAGAAAAATACAGAATGCAATATAGTCACATGAAGACTATAGGTGTCAAATATACTACTGCAGGGTTTGCGCTGGGTATTTTATAAATGGGGTCCTTTCCTAAATAAATGGAGTCCTTCTGTATGTTTTAAATGGGACTCCTGAAAATTAGTCGGGTCCTTTTCAGTTTCAATGCTTGAAAAAGATATAGGGACCCATATATGAAGTTTGGTCAGGATCCGTTCAGAAATGAAGTTGCAAGAGTGCTGACAAAGATTTTCTATAAATAGTAACGGTGACCTTGACCTTGACCTTGGCACCCTAAAACACGAACTCGTTCGAGATATTACCATGCTGGACCCATATAGGAAGTTTGGTCAAAATCCGTTTAAAATGAAGTCGCAAGAGCGCTGACAAAAAGTGAACATACGTACGTACGAACGAAACTTTCGTCGCGAGGGGATAATAAAATACCATATCAAATCAAATTAGTTTGACTGATAGATACAATATACCCATACCATACCATATAGATGCTTGATTCTAATAACAATAGTCCCGTATCATACCATTAAATAAAAAAGTGTGACTCCAATAACTACAATAAGTGGCAAAGCCAATGCCATTACACTGAATAAGTTCAATAATTACAATAAGCCATACATTAAACAGAATAAGATTGAATCTAATAGATACGATCAATTATTGGGTTATTGGGGTTATTGTAGTTTTAATAGTCAAACGACTAATAAAGCTACAATAACCCCATATCATACCATTAAATGAAATAAGTGTGACATATCTACCAAGCCCCTATTTATTACATTTTCACTTCAATTATTGCAAATTTGTCATTTTATAAAGGTGATATAGTTCACTAGTGAACAATATGATTATTTGTTCTATTTGATCAATCAAAACACTTTATGCTCACAAACAAGCAATGGAAAATGTTCAAGCTGTCCCTCTGGTCAGATGCTGGTTAGCTTTCCGATACAGAGGCCCATTTTACTGTCCAGAATAATCAGATCTGTACACTTAATACCTATCATTGGGGAACCATTTTCTCGTAAAATACGACGTTTAATTCAACAGCTTCTTTCCATTTTTCGAAAGCCAGTTGACTATGAAAGTAAGCAAATTACGGTCGAACCTCGTTATCTCGAGCTAGTAAAGGTAACTCGAATACTCGTTTAATTCGAAGTACTTCGTTGGTCCCGGCCAACCTTACACTTATCATTCGAACTCATTTAACTCGAATATTGGATAACTCGAAGTTTTCCCATTGTCACATCGATTTCGAGAAAACGAGATTTGACTGAATATCTCTTTGATGAGAGGAAACTGACTCAAACGAAAGACACCGAAAGTTCGATTATGCGATTGACAGAAAATATTAGAGAAAACCAGGCTCATCTCTGACAGTGAGAGCGATAAATTATCAGTTATAACTGACATAGGTTGTGCTAATATTTTATCATCAGGATAAATGGTGACAGAACAACTCTGCATTTCCTTCGCTCGTCACCATTTTAGATTCTGCGCTTATCAACAACACGAAGTGATACGAGTCGATGATGGTACATTTTTTTTAATATTATAATATTGATATGGCATGATGTATTTAAAGTATGAACTTAGATACGTCCTTCATCAAAATAAGTGATTAAAAGAAAATAGTGACAAGTTCCTATTAACATATTTGAAGAGAGGCCTATATTTTGTCGCGTAGAGTTTTTAGACTTTATAGTGTAAAAATATATACACCATGTATTGTCAGCTTTGTGTATCGTTTCGCGTTCCTGGGTAGAGTTTTGTACTGTAATAAAAAATATAATAAACAGAATATAATAATACTATCTCCAGGAATATCAAACACATTTCACGAGTGTGACAAATATTTTGATATTTTCACGAGTGCTCATCCTCTATATCGTACCCCCGGAATGACTGATATTTCCCCGTCCCCTATATCGTACCCCGGGATGAATTATATTTGTCCCACCCTCTATATCGAACCCCCAGTGTGACTTACCTTTTCGATGGGCGTGTCGGTCGTGGTCGCCAACAAGACTTGTTTCTTCCGCTTCCGCTATGGGTGGGAAGGCTCCGTGTGTAAATACAAACGGTGTCTTACTCTCCCAGACCTTCTGTGGAGAAGTCTTCAGCTGGGGACGAGGGTGACCGTCTATCAGCTTCATCTTCTCTGACTCGTACACATCCTTCTCCTTAAATTTGATAATTGACACCAATCTATGCCTCCTCGCCTTGGAAGGGTCCTTTGATTCGATCTTTGTTTTCGAATGTTGATCACTATCCTCGTGTTGTTTGTCCCTTTTAGACTTTTCTTTCTTTTTCCGTTTCTTTGTCGGTCCTTTTTTAATTCGTTGTGTCCAGGACAAATGTTTCGATTCCTCATCCTCTGAAGAAATAGATTCCCACTTTGATGTTGGGAACAAAGGCATCGTTGACAGTGGTTTGTATTTACTTTTAACAATTGTGGAACTTGTTCAATACACAACACCTTTTAGTCTACAAAAGAACCCGCCATGACGAATACCAGTCGATTTGTTTGGAGTATCCTGTCAACGCCCTGTACCGGAAACACCCTGTATGGTCCATACTTAAGGTAGACACACGTTGCAACACGTGACGTCACATGCTCATTATTTCCTTATATTCCATATATGTATGAAACAATACATTTAAGCTGTGTAATATTTGCCTATGAATATGGCGATACACTTTACATCCGGGTTTTCCACATTACTGCGTTAATTTACATATGATGTAAACATGGGGTGAATGCCTCGGGTGAGATTAGCACGTATAAATGAAGGTCTACAGCTTGTTTGTACGAGCTGGTGCCGAGGACCCGATATCCAAACACACAATGACAGCAACAAGAATCTACTCCGTTAGCCTTGGTAAAGTTAATTTCAAATTCTTTATCGAAATAACTTTCTTGTCAGTGACAAAATTGAGCGTTAAATAACTTCTCAGCGACTCAAGCGACGCGGTTCTAGAACCGTTTCCAATGTTACAGTATTCAACACGCACCGCAACAGCACACGAAATAGTGTCGTGTAAACAGTGCTCTACATCAGCTTATACTTAAAGTGCTGGTGTTCTTATACAAGTACTTATCGTAATTATAATACTATACCTTTCTCTCATTTCAAACATTTAGATATAACAAAAGCATTTCAAAAACATGATTAATGAACATATTGCTCACCATACATGTTTTCTTCGCATGTTAAGCTTCTATAAAAGTGGAATGAATTCGAAAGTGATTTAATTTGAATATCAGACTCTAGCAATATTGTATTTTACGAGAGTATAGTATGTAGGAGATTTTTCCCTTGTTAGTCTTACCGTCGGTGCCAATGTGTTTGCGACAGAATCCAATGAAGAAAATAGAAATATTTGTAAATCCAATATTCACGTTATCGTTAAACAAGAACGCTTAGTATAACAGACATCTATCACTTCACACTCAATCCTTCACTTGTTTTCAAAATCTGATACGGTTGTCTGTATAACTATTTACACTGTAACTCCGAGACGATACCACACAACTCTGCGCTTCAGTCAAACTTGACCCCACCTGACCAGCTAGTTCCGGGGATAGGGCACTCATTGCTGGACAGATGTACAGCCACCGCAGCCGTTCTGATCAATCAGCCCACCCTACTACTCCGTGTAGCGTATTAACCCCCGGCTCTATGTGTTTTTACCATTCACCGCGGACCTGTTCCTTCGGTGCAGACCTGTTCCTTCGGTCCGGAGCTGTTTTAACATTCACCGCGGACCTGTCCTTTAGGTCCGAAGCGTCTGCCTGTTTCCAGGATAGTATCCGAGGATTGGCGTGATTTATATACTGGAGCGAGAGGTTACAGCGTGCGCCTGCTCTCTCGTCATTACAACAAATCATAGCTTTACCGAATCTCCTCAAACCTTCCGAGCAGGCGTGACATAGACCATCCCCGACTCTTAAAATCTAAACCAATAATAGAGAATAGAAAAATTGTCTAGTCGCCATTCCAACGTTGATATGGCCGTAACTCTTTAAGGTACAAGCTTCCGTAACTAATGAGTCGCTAGTAAAGCTCCTAAAACAAAACGTGTTGTTATTAATGGGACATCAACGTAACTCATGGATTATTCCTTACAGCCGCAATATTGAGGCATATTTTTCAGTTGAGGCACCGGCCAAACTTCCATGTTCTAAAAAGTCATTTCTAAAACATAACCAGTAACCACTCAGTAACCGTAACTAGATATCCACGGGCGTAATTCCTAAACCATAACCAGTAACCGTAACCGAAGTTACTTGGGTTTCTGTCAGTATACACACAAGAACAGTAGACCCCTTATATCATTCTGTAATAGGGCTCAGGTCCTGATATATATTTTATTTACCGATTGAAACTCAAACAACAGTGATTTTACTAGATACCCAACCCAACAACCCAAAACATCATTATTTTTGTGTGTTTTCAACTTTTCACACATGGGTTGTTTTCACATATTGGCTTGTTTTCACATATTGGATTGTTTTCACATATTGGGTTGTTTCACTTATTGGGTTGTTTCACATATTGGGTTGTTTCACATATTGGCAGGCTAAATATCTATTCATGCCAGTAGCCATTACGACAGAGACAAAGTTAACCCCTATATATTCTGGATTTCTATTTAATGATGTAAAATCGACTAGTTTATCGATCGTAATGGTATTATGTAGTTCTATAGATACCAGATCACGTGACATGCTTGGTGAGACTAACCATGCAGTGTCGTTTGTAAGACACTGCATGTTTTGAAAAGATAATAAAGCACCCTTTTCGGTTAAATCCCGTGATTTCTTTTCATCGGGCTCTCAGATAATATCGCTTCCAATTTCAGTAATGTGTATTGGATATGAATACATCAGGTTACTCGTTTCCATGGCTATTGCTGCGGTAGAGATAAAACATGAAAGGAATTAAACATAACTTGCTCGAATAGAAGGAAATGATTTCTCGTCAAATTATATCCATTTGTCATTAAGATTCAAAGACGTGATTGAACCGTCCAAAATAATTCCGTTTTCTGGTCGAAGTGTTTTTTTATCGATCACCGGAAAAAAGGCAGAACTGCTATCAGTTCCTTAAATTTCACTAAAAAAAAACTTTTTAAAAAAGAACTCTTTTTCCGGACCGATTTCACCACAAATTTTCGAAAAATTGTTTTGTTATTGGGTTGAATTGTGTTGTGTATTTTAGTCCTCACAAGAGCTTTATGCTGAGTACAGTACCAAAACACGCCAACTCTCAGCACTACAAATATCCACCTTTTGTTTGCTACATACTGACAGGGGGTCAAGATAAGTTCAAATCAGTCGGAGTTTCAATGTGTTGGTGTTGTTTTCTCCGGGCTTCTCGTATATCACACGATATGGAATACATTCCATCTAAGCATAGCAGATAGGCTAGAACAATACAAATAATACAGGTAATATTTCCTAAATTACCAAAGTGTATTTTCCAAATTGATACGTGAAAGTTTTATTTAACCATGTCCTACATCATCATATAGATCTTAGGCTGGCGAGGATGCTACTTACTAAAAGGAATTCTACTTCTGACCCAGACAATAAGGCTTGATGGCTGAACCATTATGTAAGAGAGTTTCGAAATCGATGTCTATAAGCAGCTATACTTATCTTGCTATCTACATCCGACAATATAATCATCTCATGACAGTGTATTTATTTCCTTGTGCACCAATACATCAATGTATTTATCTCCCGGTGTACTAGTACATCAGACAGTGTATTTATCTCCTGGTGTACTAGTACATCAGACAGTGTATATATCTCTCGGTGTACTAGTACATCAGACAATGTATATATCCCCTGGTGTACTAGTACATCAGACAGTGTATATATCCCCCGGTGTACTAGTACATCAGACAGTGTATATATCTCCCGCTGTACTAGTACATCAGACAGTGTATTTATCTCTTGGTGTACTTGTACATCAGACAGTGTATATATCTCCCGGTGTACAAGTACATCAGACAGTGTATATATCTCCTGGTGTACTAGTACATCAGACAGTGTATATATCTCCCGGTGTACAAGTACATCAGACTGTGTATATATCTCCTGGTGTACTAGTACATCAGACAGTGTATTTATCTCCCGATGTACTAGTACATCAGACAGTGTATATATCTCCTGGTATACTAGTACATCAGACAGTGTATTTATCTCCTGGTATACTAGTACATCAGACAGTGTATATATCTCCCGGTGTACTAGTACATCAGACAGTGTATTTATATCCTGGTGTACAAGTACATCAGACAGTGTATATATCTCCTGGTGTACTAGTACATCAGACATTGTATTTATATCCTGGTGTACTAGTACATCAGACAGTGTATTTATCTCCTGGTGTACTAGTACATCAGACAGTGTATATATCTCCCGGTGTACTAGTACATCAGACAGTGTATATATCTCCTGGTGTACTAGTACATCACACAGTGTATTTATCTCCCGGTGTACTAGTACATCAGACATTGTATTTATCTCCCGGTGTACTAGTACATGTACATCAGACAGTGTATTTATCTCGTGGTGTACTAGTACATCAGACAGTGTATATATCCCCTGGTGTACTAGTACATCAGACAGTGTATATATCTCCCGGTGTACAAGTACATCAGACAGTGTATATATCTCCCGGTGTACTAGTACATCACACAGTGTATTTATCTCCTGGTGTACTAGTACATCAGACAGTGTATATATCTCCTGGTGTACTAGTACATCAGACATTGTATTTATCTCCCGGTGTAATAGTACATCAGACAGTGTATATATCTCGTGGTGTACTAGTACATCAGACAGTGTATATATCTCCCGGTGTACTAGTACATCACACAGTGTATTTATCTCCTGGTGTACTAGTACATCAGACAGTGTATATATCTCCTGGTGTACTAGTACATCAGACATTGTATTTATCTCCCGGTGTAATAGTACATCAGACAGTGTATTTATCTCGTGGTGTACTAGTACATCAGACAGTGTATATATCTCCTGGTGTACTAGTACATCAGACAGTGTATACATCTCCCGGTGTACTAGTACATCAGACAGTGTATATATCTCCTGGTGTACCAGTACATCAGACAGTGTATTTATCTCCCGGTGTACCAGTACATCAGACAGTATGTATCCCCTGGTTTACTAGTACATCAGACAGTGCATATATCTCCTGGTGTACCAGTACATCAGACAGTGTATATATCCCCTGGTGTACCAGTACATCAGACAGTGTATATATATCCTGGTGTACTAGTACATCAGACAGTGTATTTATCTCCCGGTGTACCAGTACATCAGACAGTATATATCCCCTGGTTTACTAGTACATCAGACAGTGTATATATCTCCTGGTGTACCAGTACATCAGACAGTGTATATATCCCCTGGTGTACCAGTACATCAGACAGTGTATTAATCTCCTGGTGTACCAGTACATCACACAAAGTATTTAAATCCTAATGTACATCAAACAATGTATTTGTCTCGTGGCCCATGATTTAAAAGTTCTCGTCATACAATAATCATTAGTCGAGGTATATGTATCGTGATGGTGAACAGGTGTTCCGTTAGCGTGACAACCAAAGACATTGTCTGTCGTGCGATTATGCTGACCAGAACCTCGTCATCCGCGGACGTCAGCGCCTGGTAATCGCCGTATTAGGCCGTCAGTTATCCTATTTCCACGGATATTGTTGGTTTAGCACTGAAGACACAATCTAGCCAATATAATCGGTTCGTGACACTACGACCTCTGTTCCCAGGCCTGATAAAGGAGCAAATCGAGAAAATGATCAGTCAGCGTTATAAGTTTATCGTACCAAAACAATTCAAACAAGTACTTAATACCCCACAGAACGACAGTAACTTAGCAATATACTGGATCGTTCAGGACGGTGGTAACATAGCAACAAGCTGGACCTAACAGGACAACAGTAACATAACAACAAACAGGACCTTACATGACAACAGTAACATAGCAACAAGCTGGACCTTACATAACAACAGTAATATAACAACAAGCTGGACCTTACTGGACAACAGTAACATAGCAACAAGCTGGACCTTACAGGACAACAGTAACATAGCAACAAGCTGGACCTTACAGAACAACAGTAATATAACAACAATCTGGACCTTACAGGGCAACAATGACTTAGCAACAAGCTGGACCTTACAGAACAACAGTAATATAACAACAAGCTGGACCTTACAGGACAACAGTAATATAACAACAAACTGGACCTTACAGGACAACAGTAATATAACAACAAGCTGGACCTTACAGAACAACAGTAATATAACAACAAGCTGGACCTTACAGGACAACAGTAATATAACAACAAGCTGGACCTTACAGGACAACAGTAACATAGCAACAAGCTGAACCTTACAGGACAACAGTAATAAAACAACAAGCTGGACCTTACAGGACAACAGTAATATAACAACACGCTGGACCTTACAGGACAACAGTAATATAACAACAAGCTGGACCTTACAGGACAACAGTAATATAACAACAAGCTGGAACTTACAGGACAACAGTAATATAACAACAAGCTGGACCTTACAGAACAACAGTAATATAACAACAAGCTGGACCTTACAGGACAACAGTAATATAACAACAAGCTGGACCTTACAGGACAACAGTAACATAGCAACAAGCTGAACCTTACAGGACAACAGTAATATAACAACAAGCTGGACCTTACAGGACAACAGTAATATAACAACACGCTGGACCTTACAGGACAACAGTAATATAACAACAAGCTGGACCTTACAGGACAACAGTAATATAACAACAAGCTGGAACTTACAGGACAACAGTAATATAACAACAAACTGGACCTTACAGGACAACAGTAATATAACAACAAGCTGGACCTTACAGGACAACAGTAATATAACAACAAGCTGGACCTTACAGAACAACAGTAATATAACAACAAACTGGACCTGACAGGACAACAGTAATATAACAACAAGCTGGACCTTACAGGACAACAGTAAGGTAGCAACAAACTGGACCTTACAGAACAACAGTAATATAACAACAAGCTGGACCTTACAGGACAACAGTAAAGTAGCAACAAACTGGACCTTACAGGACAACAGTAACATAACAACAAGCTGGACCTTACAGGACAACAGTAACATAGCAACAAGCTGGACCTTACAGGGCAACAGTAACATAGCAACAATCTGGACCTTACAGGACAACAGTAAAGTAGCAACAATCTGGACCTTACAGGACAACAGTAAAGTAGCAACAAGCTGGACCTTACAGGACAACAGTAAAGTAGCAACAAACTGGACCTTACAGGACAACAGTAATATAACAACAAGCTGGACCTTACAGGACAACAGTAAGGTAGCAACAAGCTGGACCTTACAGGACAACAGTAATATAACAACAAGCTGGACCTTACAGGACAACAGTAACATAGCAACAACCTGGACCTTACAGAACAACAGTAATATAACAACAAGCTGGACCTTACAGGACAACAGTAAAGTAGCAACAAACTGGACCTTACAGGACAACAGTAATATAACAACAAGCTGGACCTTACAGGACAACAGTAATATAACAACAAGCTGGACCTTACAGAACAACAGTAATATAACAAGCTGGACCTTACAGGACAACAGTAACGTAGCAACAAGCTGGACCTTACAGGACAACAGTAATATAACAACAACCTGGACCTTACAGAACAACAGTAATATAACAACAAGCTGGACCTTACAGGACAACAGTAACATAGCAACAAGCTGGATCTTACAGGACAACAGTAATATAACAACAAGCTGGACCTTACAGGACAACAGTAATATAACAACAAGCTGGACCTTACAGGACAACAGTAATATAACAACAAGCTGGACCTTACAGGACAACAGTAATATAACAACAAGCTGGACCTTACAGGACAACAGTAATATAACAACAAGCTGGACCTTACAGAACAACAGTAATATAACAACAAGCCGGACCTTACAGGACAACAGTAACGTAGCAACAAGCTGGACCTTACAGGACAACAGTAATATAACAACAAACTGGACCTTACAGGACAACAGTAATATAACAACAAGCTGTATTTTACAGAACAACAGTAATATAACAACAAGCTGGACCTTACAGAACAACAGTAATATAACAACAAGCTGGACCTTACAGGACAACAGTAACGTAGCAACAAGCTGGACCTTACAGGACAACAGTAATATAACAACAAGCTGGATCTTACAGGACAACAGTAATATAACAACAAGCTGGACCTGACAGGACAACAGTAATATAACAACAAGCTGGACCTTACAGGACAACAGTAAGGTAGCAACAAGCTGGACCTTACAGGACAACAGTAATATAACAACAAGCTGGACCTTACAGGACAACAGTAATATAACAACAAGCTGGACCTTACAGGACAACAGTAACGTAGCAACAAGCTGGACCTTACAGGACAACAGTAATATAACAACAACCTGGACCTTACAGAACAACAGTAATATAACAACAACCATGGACCTTACAGAACAACAGTAATATAACAACAAGCTGGACCTTACAGGACAACAGTAACGTAGCAACAAGCTTGACCTTACAGGACAACAGTAATATAACAACAACCATGGACCTTACAGGACAACAGTAATATAACAACAAGCTGGACCTTACAGGACAACAGTAACGTAGCAACAAGCTGGACCTTACAGGACAACAGTAATATAACAACAACCTGGACCTTACAGAACAACAGTAATATAACAACCTGGACCTTACAGGACAACAGTAACATAGCAACAAGCTGGACCTTACAGGACAACAGTAATATAACAACAACCATGGACCTTACAGAACAACAGTAATATAACAACAAGCTGGACCTTACAGGACAACAGTAACGTAGCAACAAGCTGGACCTTACAGGACAACAGTAATATAACAACAAGCTGGACCTTACAGGACAACAGTAACGTAGCAACAAGCTGGACCTTACAGGACAACAGTAATATAGCAACAAGCTGGACCTTACAGGACAATAGTAACATAGCAACAAGCTGGACCTTACAGGACAACAGTAATATAACAACAAGCTGGACCTTACAGGACAACAGTAATATAACAACAAGCTGGACCTTACAGGACAACAGTAACATAACAACAAGCTGGACCTTACAGGACAACAGTAACATAGCAACAAGCTGGACCTTACAGGACAACAGTAATATAACAACAAGCTGGACCTTACAGGACAACAGTAATATAACAACAAGCTGGACCTTACAGGACAACAGTAATATAACAACAAGCTGGACCTTACAGGACAACAGTAACATAGCAACAAGCTGGACCTTACAGGACAACAGTAACATAGTAACAAGCTGGACCTTACAGGACAACAGTAACATAGCAACAAGCTGGACTTTACAGGACAACAGTAACATAGTAACAAGCTTGATAACATTACAATAATAAGTCAATACTGCACCATACTGCAGTTATTAACAATCGATTTTTTTAGATTATTGGACCATCCCGAGCTTAATTTAAATGAATCGATGGGACCTTGAGCTACAGTTTCTGCTGGTGTTGTACTCGTAGACGAGCTGTCATCGTTAAGCATAATACGTCATGATTTACTCATCCAGCGGGTTGGAGTAATGGTGCTATATATCTCTTTACATGCTACGACAATGCGTCATTAATTTATCCCCATCGACACCAGGTTTTACTAATTGTGTTTCACGAGGACGCGGTGAGTTATGGTATGGAGGTACAGCTATATATTACGGCCTATTGAAGGCAGCACTTGGATTTATAAGACGTAATGTAACTTATTTACGAAGATCTACAGTCACGAAAACACTATTAGAAGAAATACAATACTGTGAACGAGATAAGGTAGAAACCTTAGCTAACGTCACAGGCTCTCGGGTTCGAAAAAAGACATTTTGTAGTATCTAATTAGGATGAGCCCAGCCTAGTTCAAACAAACTTATATAGTAGTAAAGTCGCGAGTCCAGAAAAAAATAATCAAGGAGCAATGATGTTAATTTGTCTATATAGTTGTTAGTAGGGACCTAATACTACCTGTAGAGGAAAGCAAACACAGGTCTAGAATTATTTCTTCCATCTTTTTACCGACGCAATCACTTCTTTGTGTATCTAGACAGTTGGATCTCACGTGGTATTATTCTTAAAACGTCACCGCCGCGTCATCGCTTTTTGCAGCATTACATTGAAAGCTGCACTCATTTTGTCACCCGTTCCATCGAGTTCACAATGACAATTCCCTTCTTATGGAAAGTGTGAGAAAAGTAATATAAACCGTCCGTAAATAACGGAGACAGGGAATTCCTAAACCGCGGAATTATAATATATAAATTTTGGTTGTTTGTTTCCAAGGTTTTTTTTTATTGAAAATTGAATATCAGCACGGTTCTTCATACTTTGATCTAAAGATAATGAAAAATTGAAAGCATTCCGTGCAATAAAGTGTTTGTTTGAAAAAAATATTGTTTCATAACTCTTCAAGATAGCAATTTGTAAGATCCAATATTCCTTAAATAACTTGTACCGATCACATTGACCCGAATAAAGCCTATTAATATTGCCAACATAACTTCCGCTATACTAGATAAATACATGAGATCAGATTTTAATTAATGTCTTTGAATAAGACTCATTTTAGAGGTTGAACTTTATTGGGCTACAGAATTGTTGTAGAGGTGCCGAGCTGACCTCTCTGTATTCTCGTTGAGCAGGACAACTCGCCCTGAATGTGTTGAGCTGCCGTGCGTGACGGTATTGGGTGTAGTCTACACCTGGTCAAGCCGCTATACGGACGTGTTTACGTACTGTTGGTTTGACTGTAGATTACGCTGCCGTTGTAGGCAAACTCCATATATAGTATATCTTGTAGCTTCTCACTACAAATTGGTGTCAGAAGAAATACAAATTATAGCTATAATTTCTAAATACGAGTTTACCTGTACACAGAACGGTTCCTATTTATAACCACGCCACGCGACGGTGTTATAGCCCGGGGCAATTGTTCTGTGACTACACGCTCACTCCAGATTATTATAGCTTTGCGCCGGTTTTGAACGGGGTATATATTGTTTTCAAACATGTCGCTAAATATTAATGCAGCGTCTTATGATAAACTTTCCGATATAGGTCCTAGCAGGGCTAAGGCCATTATTCAGAAACGGGACGAGTGCGATATCACTTTAACATGGGAAGATTTGAAGGGAATCCCTAGCGTATCCAGTACTATGTGGGACCCGTTGATAAATAAGGGGCTAGTGCGCCTTGAACCCGTGGTTTCTGGGGGCCAGGATAGGGCGGAAGGCGGTGTTGATAGTGGGGCTTTACAGCATGCGCGCATTATGGCTGAAAAAAAATGCATTTGAGAGAGAGGCTCGGGAAAAAACAATTTAGAATAAGGGAGGATGAAATAGAGCGAAGGGAAATCGAGATGAAAAGGCAAATAGATGAAATGCGGGAGGATTTTTCCCGTCAGCTTAGAGAAAAGGACGAACAACTTCGACTAGCTTTATTAAAACCGGAAACAAAACCAGGAATTGGACATTTATTGGGCACGATGGGGGGATTAGCTCCAATGTCAATATATAGCCAAAAGTCCAAATCCTTACAAGGGGCTAGTGATAAAATTCCTTTAAAGGGCCAAAGTTCAGGAGGTGGGTACAGAAGGGCTAGTGTAAGGGAGGAAATGGACAGAAAGGTTAAGCTCCCGACATATGATGGTAGGACAGAGTGGAAACCATTTTATGTTCAGATTTCTCACATTTGTGACCGATATGGATGGTCAAATAGACAGAAGCTTGATAAGCTTATTGAGAGTCTCCGGGACAAGGCTTTGAAATTCTTCAGTTTCCGGCCGATGGATGTACGTGATGATTTCAACGTCCTTTGTTCTAAACTGAATCAACGGTTTGGGAAGCAGGATCTTCCTCATATTGTTAGACGTGAATTAGCAGATCTGCGGCAGAGCGCGGAGGAAACAGTTGAGGAATATGCCGAGAGAGCACAGGAATTGGCTTCAGACGGTTATCCCGGGGGGCAAGAAGACTTTGTTCAGATCATGGCCGTTGATAGCTTCTTGAAAGGTCTGATGGATAAGCGGGTGGCCCTGGCATGTCTAGACAAGGCCCCTAGCACCCTTGATAAAACGCTAGCGCTAGTGAAAGGGGCTATAACAAACCAAAAGCTCATTTATGGGTCGACTAAGCAGTTGAAACAGGATGTCAAACGTGTTTCTTTTCAAACGGGGCATGACTCTAAAGGGGCGTTGGTTAGACAGGTAGGGGGTCTCTCACTGAAAAGTAAGAGTACGTTGGAGGAGAGAGTTCTGTCCATCCCATTGGACCACATTCCGTGGGCTTCGGACATGTCTGCAGAGGACCTACGACAGTGTCAGCTTGCTGACAAGGAGCTCGGGCCACTTCTACGTTGGCGAGAAGCCAACTACCAGCCTGCAGAGCATGAACTGAGGCTATCTAGTCCAGCTACTCGTCACTGGTACCTCTGTAGCTCACAGCTTGTTCGTCGGAATGGCGTCTGGTTTTATCATTGGGAAGATCCATTGCGACCGAGACTCTTGTTTCTAACTCCGGAAAAATGCGTGACCATGTCCTTCATAGTGCGCATAACCTTAGGTTGTCCGGTCACTTTGGACAGACGAAGACTCTTGACCGAGTGAGGAGAAGTGCTATATGGTACGGTATGACTGCTGATTGCAAGCTTTATGTTGACGGGTGTAAGGTCTGCAATGTCCAAAAGGGTCCCAGTAAAAAAGCCAGAGCTCACCCGGAGAAGTTCCATGCGAGAATACCGATGGAGAGAGTTCACGTGGACATACTCGGGCCGCTACCATTAACGAAGCAAGGTAACAAGTATGTGTTGATGGTAGTAGACCAGTTTACCAAGTGGCTCGAGTGCTTCCCTTTAGCGGATCAGAAGGCAGAAACCATTTCACGGACGTTGGTCAATGAGTTCATATCTCGTTTTGGAGTTCCGTTGGAGATCCACACAGACCAGGGAAAGAATATGGATGGCAAGGTTGTGAGAGGCGTTTGTGACCTTCTTGAGATCAAGAAAACGAGGACGACTCCCTACCACCGATCTTCGAATGGCCAGGTCGAGAGATACAATCGGGCAATCCTCCAGGCTATCAGATGTCACTCTGAAAACAAACAGAACACATGGGATGTCCACTTACAGCAACTTGCCGGTGCTATACGGGCAACACATCATCACCAAACAGGTTTCACGCCCCACCGCTTGATGCTTGGAAGGGAAGTTTTGCAACCCTTAGACTTGATGCTCGGCACAGCGAAAGTGAACGCCTCAAAAGCAGCTCATGTGGACTTTGTGGAGAGTATGGAACGAAATATGAAGGAGGTGCATGCACTGGCCCGCAGCAATCTTAATTCCTCGCAGACCAGACAAAAAAGGGACTACAATCTTCGCGTTCGGCAAGGGTCACATGGCGTTGGAGACATCGTGCTGAAGGTTGACACCGCAACAAAAGTAGGGCAAAGTCCGAAACTTCGAGCCCCTTGGACGGGGCCATATATGGTTTCAAAGGTATTGTCCCCAGTGCTGTATGGGATCAAGGATCGAAAGGGTGAGAACCTCATTCACCATGATCGACTGAAGAGCTACGGGTCTGCAGATATTTTCCACTCTGGCTTCGTCGCATGAGGGATACATTCTTGAGGGATGAAGCAGCTGGTGTAACAGAACCCGAAGTTACTTCTAGTGGCAACAACGTCATTGTGGATGATTCGGGTCCATCAGTTGAGAGACATCCGCTACAGCCGTACAGACTTGATGGGAAGGACAATATACGTCCTGATAGGATGGCAGGTGCATGTCTGTCTGCTCCGAGCAAAGAGCCGGCTGCACGGAAGAGATCTCCACCTCGGAGGCTGGGCTATAATGCTCTTGGTGGCTCACATTCAGGGTGTTCTGACGACACAGGTGATTGAATCTGTTGTAAGCTGTTCTTGAGCAGAATTGTCTCTTTTTAGAACGGGGGAGAGTGTTGTAGAGGTGTCGAGCTGACCTCTCTGTATGCTCGTGGAGCAGGACAACTCGCCCCGAAGGTGCTGAGCTGCCGTGCGTGACGGTATTGTGTGTAGTCTACACCTGGTCAAGCCGCTATACGGACGTGTTTACGTACTGTTGGTCTGACTGTAGATTACGCTGCCGTTGTAGGCAAACTCCGTATATACATATATAGTATATCTTCTAGCTTCTCACTACAGAATCATTCCGGGGGTTTATTGAACCTTAACCTGAAATCTGTCTGACGTCACTGGTCACCCTCGATTTATCCGTTAATTCTTGGGTCCTTTTGTCTTACTAATTTGGCAGAGGATTTGTCTTATTTCATGAGACATGAACCAGTCAGGTCTCTCCAATTTCTCTACACACGACTGATACAAGTTATCATTATGTAATAGGACGAGGAAAAGTGATAAAGATAGTGCCTTCACTGGGGCTCGAACCCTCGACCCTTGGCTCTCCAGCCCGATGCTCTACCGACTGAACTAAAGGAAAATTCCCTACAGCTCACGCTTGTAAGGCAACCTAATCAATGCATATCATTTACACCCCCCCCCTCCTTTTTTTCTAAATTTCCAACCCAGGTTCTTTGAATCCTTACCAAGGCTTCTCCTACTTGAAACGGGAAGGGTCATCGGCACAAGTTTGTAATAGGACGAGGAAAAGTGGTAAAGATAGTGCCGTCGCTGGGGCTCGAACCCTCGACCCTTGGCTCTCCAGCACGATGCTCTACCAATTGAACTAGAGAGAAATTCCCTACAGCTCACTCTTGTAAGGCAACCTAATCAATGCAAATCTTTTACACCTATAGGATATAGCGTTCATAACACAATACTCTCGTAATTCGTTTTTCTGACGATTTCCTAATTAGGTGTTTCATCTGTTGTTTCTATGATTTCTGAAATTATCCGTATACTCCATGTCAAAATTTTGTCCTAGTAATTCGCTGTGCATAATAAACGATTTCATTTTAAAAATTTTGTGAACTCTGATAACCCAAGTTATTTTTGCACTCTTGAAGAGAAGTAACATGAAAAGTTCGGAATGGATATGTTATGTATACGACCCTCACTGGAAAGAATCTACTTGAAGCCGCTAATTTCTAACCGGCGTCATGAATATCGGAGTCATGAGTGATTTTCTATTGAAAGAAAGACATCATGCTCACATGATCACAGAAGTGAATTTCCCATTCAAGGCACGGCCCTTATCTGACTTTAAACACTACCTTATATGGCTTATGTTATGCCATGTCAATCTTGCATAACCTAGATTGATTATGTATGTTTTTTAAATAAATATGACATATCACCATATATTTTGGTGACCATTTTCAATCACAAATTTTCTTTGAGTTATTTGTAACAGGACATAAAAGGCATAAACGTATTTTTTTATTGACGGCATCACGCTCATTTTAAGGTAGTCTTAGTAAGTTTCCCTAAAAGGCACCGCTCTCATATAACGGTATAGAAGTGAGTTTCGCCTGAAGGCACTATGCTCACCTAACGGTTGAATCGATTGTGCAATGCATCAGGCTCACCTGACTGTTGAAGTGAGTTGCCATCGACAGCACTCTCACTTGACGATAAAAAAACGCAATGCTAACCTGACTTCAGAAAGGATCTTCCGTTGCACTCAAGGTACTTGCCTACAAGGCACCACGATCATCTTACTCTATGTGTAATGTACCTGATCAGCCTTTGACATTGTTCTCACCTCACAATAAAATTAATTCTTCTTAATAACGCAAGGCTCACTGGACTGTAAAAGTTATCTCCCCTTGGAGACACCACTCCCACCTGGACCCAGGTGTTCAAAAGATGATCAGCTTATTCACAATCACTATTTAACAACTTTTTTCAACCTTTGATAATTTTTTTCAATATACAAGGTGCAATCCAACAACTTTACTTGTTAATTGACTGTACTATATATATAATACCTGGGAATTCATTCAATGATTTGTTTTTAAAGTTACAGGAGCACAAAAACTTGCACTAATCACTGATTAAGCTAATCGCCTTTTTAACAACTAGGCCCTGACTGTAAAAGTGATTTCCTTTGAAGTTGACTCCTCGCTCATCTGACAATAGAACTAGTATCCAAATCGCGCTCTTAACAACATAAATGATTTTTCCTTTTAAGGTTAACCTTGAAGACATTATGCTCAGCTGATGATAAACGTGATTTCACCTTAAAACCTACGCTCATTTGACGGTAAAAGTACCTTGCGAACGCCACGTTCACCGGAAGCTGTTTTTTTTTTTTGCAAATAAAACTTGACGCTGACGAAAGTAAGGAACTGAATTTTGTTGCATTCAGCCAATATGGATGTTGTAATGATCTATTGCTTGTGCTTGTTTTAGAACTATTATTAATATCGTTGTCATTATAAATGTGTATGAATTGAAATTAAAGTACCAGCATAACCAGCTACGAGATTTCATGTCGGAGTGATGGAAAGGATTTGGAGTTAGCTTTTTCTGACCTTTAATACCCATCATTGTTTCTCCTAAATGCAGGATATTTCTGAAATGTGATTCTGTACTCGTTTCATCAACTTCGTACCCTTATACTGCGAGAGAGAATAAATTAAAACAATATATTTATACCTCTCCCTTCTTGTACTTAGTAAACTCTGACAGCGAATATATCAGCGTATTCGCAATGAAAAAAGGTTCGGCGGATTAATTGATATTTGTTCAAATATGGCGTCGTTCACGCTTCAGAACAATAAGTATTCGCCGACGGCTATTGGTTGGTTCCTTCAGGATTTTGAAACATGGAACATATATGAAATCAATTTCTTGTGATTATACAATAAATGATTTCTAGCAAACTTTTTATTCCAAATGATGCGCTTTCGAAATTATTTGACGGTTACGCAAACATTTGCGGCGCCCTGTTCAGTGGGTCAATGCGTGAACATAACGACGTTGTAAATAAAGAAATAAGTTCGAATTGCTAAAGTAATATTATTAAATACTTTTGCAAATGCTGTTATGAAGAAAATTAGTATTATTCACTGTGTATTTTCTTAACTTACCATTATACAAATGAATCGATGAAGATTCAGTGGGACTATATTATCTTAGCAACCACTGCTATTGTAGTTGCCATCGTACCAACCCGCTTCGAATGTGATTTTTTCTTCGTATAACACTTTAAAAGTAATAATGATGTAAATAAAAGGATTGTACCTCATTTAGACTGCGTATACGGTAGTATGCCCGCAGTTGGCAACGAACGTACTCATTATGGAGCGCTAACGCGCGCGAACTGGGGGCATACTACCGTAAAAGCAGTCAAAATGAGGTACAATCCTTAGGCCTATGTATATCACATAATATACATTGGAGGCACGGTGGTATAGTGGTAGTACGCCGGGCTGGTGATCGAAGGGTTGCGAGTTCGAGTCCCGGTGACGGCAATTGTATTGTATCCTTGACCAAGATATTTACTCTGCTTGTTCCAGTCTACTCAGCTGTAAATGAGTACGTGGTTGGGTAGTGCTAGAAATTGTAGAATGCCAGCTATGAGCACCGAAATGGCAGCAACGGTTGTATGCTCCTCAGGGAGTTGCTAACGATATTTGCTGGTTGCTAAGGCCCTGTAACCACGGGTAATAATTTGAGAACAGCTTTGAGACGGCCTTTAAGGTCGTGATAAAGTTGTATACAAGAACCTCGAATTAGTATTATTATTATTATTATTGTATGACCAAGCAAGGGAAAAGGTTTCATACAAGTTGTCCATCTTGTGTCCAATACCGTTGCTTATTACCCTTAGCAATAATGAATGTTTAAATCAAATGCCACAGCAGAAAACAGATTGCGTTTGCGTGCACGGGCTCTATAAATCACAAATTCTGTCTTGTTGCCATGGAGATACAAAAACAAATATGACAACTAGTTCATATCAAATGATTGCCCAATTCATTAAAAACGCGTTTATGATTATTAGATTACAACAAATATTCAAATGATTGAATGGAAGCTCTCGATATCACCAGGGATGTGAAGTAGCTCGCATCGCAGGAATTGGAGCGAAATGATATCACAGTTTGAATGATTGTGTAAAACATGTGTCAGAGAACATCTAAGGTCATAAAAGATATTACATGCTAAAACAATATTTTGAAGATCCTATATTTGTACTTATAATCAGAGGTGTTCCGGAAAGTAATGACGCGCCAATCTATATTTAGAGAACATGGAGTTTAAACGCACGTTATTTTCGAGCATTATCACGACAAAAAGTGGTGCTGTCATGATATGTAAGACGACTTAAGAGACGAACTTATCGCGATATCACGACTAGTCGAGTTATTGCCGTCTTAACATGTTATTATCATGACAAGTCGTGTTAATACGACAACATGTCGCGATAAATTATAACGGAAACACGACAAGTATATGACAGTTACTAGTATATGTATATGCCATCATAGTAAACATAGCACTTTAATCTTAGAATTCCAATTTAATGCTTCCGGGTTAATGCCCACGCGGGTTTAATACTTCCGGGTTAAGACCCATCAGCTAGGTGGTTGACTCATGCCACAGGGGACATTTTTTCCTCCTCAAAAGTTTTGCTCATTTTACTCCGAAAAGAAAATAACTGACTTATAATTCTGTTAACCTGACAAATGTAACGAAGACAGAAAAAAATACGATCTACAACGCACCATGCTTAACGCACAGGGGCTTGGCACGGCCCTACGCCCTACGTCACTTTGAAATGATTGTCGGATAACTATTTAACCCCTCTCGACTGTGACCCTCCCACTACTATATATCTGTAATAAGGGAAAGTAGTAGCATGAACGAGAAAATCGACATATTTTCAATTTAAGCTCGTTTTCGTCCCAGTTGACAGGTAAATGTCGGTAAAACATCTGATTCTACGCTGCGTAGTAAACAATTATGGACGTGATAACATATATTTGGTATCGACTAAAAGATCCATCTTTAAAATGAGGCATTGGACTTCATTCAGTGACAAAAACGAGCTTAGCGCGAAAATATGTCGATTTTCTCGTTCTGTCTAATTTTTTCTCTCGTCACAGATATAAAGTATTGGGATGGGTCACAGCCGAGAGGTGTTGAATAATTATCTGACGCTCATTTTATAGTGACTGACGTAGGTCCGTGCCTAGCCCCTGTGGTTAAACGAAGCGCACTTTTAAGTAAACAAAATATTTAAGAAATATGCATGTCATTGCTGAAATGAATACCACTTTATCTTGGTGTCTGATGTGGCTTGGTACTAAACATAGGTGACAGGTTCCGTGCCCTCGTATTGCACCTACAATATGTAACATTTGCAGGAACACACCAAGTGACCACACCAACCAATAGAGAGTCAGTGTCCCGACGTACCCTTGTGGAGCTTCCTGTCTAAGACCGAGTATTTGTCTGTCGCCGCCATTATCAGCGACAGAGTGACAACACTGTCATCACCGGTGACTGTCTTTTGCATGAGACAGACTAAAAGGTTTTTGATGGACATTGTTTTGGAGATTATCTGGTGTATAAAAGGCTGTAATTTGATATATGGTCTTCTACTAACTTTCAAACACTGGTCGTTGTTTTTAGCTATCGACGATATTTTTACAGATAATGCGACACGTTGACGTGTTATACCTTGATATATCCAACGGTAAATAATACAGTGATCAAAAAACTGGTCAGTGAAATCCTCAGGTGTCACTGACCCTTGATTTCAAATCCCGCTTGTATGTCTTTTCATCGTCGTCGGAAACCCACGGTACACTTCTCTGACGTTTGCATCAGAGAAGTGTACCGTGGGTTTCCGACGATGCCTTTTCATTGTGATATACTGATGTATCATTTATATACCGCTTTATACCACCTACCAGTAACATGATAAAATCATTATCCAGGGTTGACAGTTGGAGAAGAAGATGAGAACAAATTTTCCATTTCCAAGCACTTGGGAACGTCTTTTCTCAAAATTGAACTTCTTCTCCCGCCAGATGACGTCGGTAATCAGAAAAAGTATCGCAACAAAAGTGATCCGCATAAGAAAAAAGTCCGTCCTAAAAACATCAATAAAATCATGATTTTTGAAAATAATAAACACCGTCTCAAGCGTAAATATGCATATAAGGAACCCAAGCCAATGGAGATATCTTTCAAATTATTATTTTCACACAATTTAAAGGTTTATGGTATTCCTCCGCGCAAATCTTCCGTTTGTTTGCGTTTGCCACAGGCAGATCGTGACCGATGACAATAAAAATCGTTTCAAACATGAAGTGTTTAGTCCACGCTTCTTAGATGAAGAAATATATATATGTGGTTGTAGAATATAGATGATAATCAGTATATCACATAGTATGTTCAGGGTTTGCCGTTCGCACGTCGTTGATAGGTCACTATGACGTTGATATTTAAGTTTGAAGTGAATGTGATAATATGACGATGATAGCAGAGTATGGCGTTGATGATGGTGTGTCAGTTTGGTTTGGACGTTGCTATGTCAGTTTGGACGTTGCTACATTTAATGTATGTCAGTTTGGAAGTTGCTTGCTATGTCAATTTTGACGTTGATATGTCAATTTTGATGTTGCTATGTCAATTTTGACATTGCTATGTCAATTTTGACGTTGTTATGTCAATTTGGGCGTTGCTATGTCAATTTGGACGTTGCTATGTCTGTTTGTGCGCTGCTATGTCAGTTTGGACGTTGACAAGGATGTTGTGTCCTCATGAATATTGAGACAATAAATGTCATTCCTTAAATATTTACGTTTCCACTGCACAAAGCGTAGACAAATCTACTGTGTCCAATCTATGTAACTTTCCAATAACATACATCGGGATATTGTAGCACTGGAGATTGTACTGCTCCGCTGTCACTTGGTTACTGTAATCTGGAAGTACCCCGAGTTTATATTTGTCTTATCTTATAGTATATATTTCTGCACCAACTGTACGCTGATAAATAAGTATTGGTTTTGATATTTTCAAATTAATTGGTATGCAGCATACATTGGCTTACCTTCATATTGTAAGGTGCGCTATCGAATATGTAGTTGAGCCAATGTCTGTTACACACCAATGAATGTCAAAACATAGGACAACCAATACGTATATTTACATTTTGTGCCTACCGACATCATGATGTTGATACAACATTGATATCACTTCAAACAGTTAAGGTTGCACGTATGTCGTCATTCTGTTTGTGTAGTGGTATGTTTGGATAGACACTGGTGTTCCAAACATCAAAAAACATCACGAATCAGCTATTGGAAACTAGGAAAATCTGTTTTAAGATCGACATCAGCCGAAACTGTCAGATTTTCTTTATTGTTTCCTTATTTAAGTATGGCAATAAACGTCAGTGTTTGAGATCAGCCATACACACATCAACAATCCCTTACAGACCCAACATCCTTCAGGGGTATCGAACAAATGTCTGGGGTGTCCTAAGACGTCTTACTTCGCCACGCTGACACACCGTCAGATTATTGCCGCGAACTTTCTGGTCTAGACAGACACGCTAGATCAGAACTCGTCGTGTCAGAAAATGTACCTTGTCGTACATATACATCAAGGATGGCGATCCGCCACCGAACTAACCCAAAATATCTTATTAATTATTAACGAAGACAAGATCATAATCGGCTCTTCACCAGACAGCTATAAACAACTAAAGACCACGCCATTCTCACATGAAATACTCAGACATATAATTCACGTCGTCAAAAGACGTGACGTAGTAAGATCATAATTTCAATACTTAATTTTAAACCATGACTTCCGTTATACCAATATGGAGGTGGGGAAATGTGGTGAGCACTTCCGGTTTTTTTTTTGTCTAAATCTCTGGTACTTTGACTCCCCACCAAGGATTCTCCTACCTTGAGACGGAGAGGCACTCCAGTCCGATGCTATACCGACTGAACCAAATGGAAATTTCCTACAACTAACGCTTGTAAGGCAACCTAATCAATGCACATCTTTTACACATTGATGAAGTGGCGGAACATCGGGGTCAAGGTCACAAAGACCTGACGACGGTGCACTTCACACCTTCATTGTTGGAATCATTAGCTTTCCTTTGTGATAAAAGTGTCACAGCCCGACACAAAACGAGAATCGGTACTAAAGAGGAGACAATAACGAAAGAGGTTCAATCAAGTATATCTGAAACGGAGATCATTTTCGTTGAAGACAGCTATCATTCAACCAAGCAGAAACATTTAAACTCTTCCAGTTCAAAGCTTGGAATAGTTCATTATGGGACGTCGACATCAGAGGTTTGACAAAGAACTATTATTTGTTAGTCTCTCTAAAGATATCGAGCAAGTTTTTGTTCCTTTTTCTACGTTGCTTTTCGCCCTCTTGGTACATTAATGTAAGTATGACATTTTACCTAGAGTTTAACAAAACCCATGAAACATCTATCACTACTCTGTACTCAACAGATATAGGCAAAATCCTAGAACTTCCACCAAATCCTTTGATCCTTGTCATCTTAATCCTATTATATATATAGACCTGTGTCCCTTGTGAGCGACAGGAAGCTAATATGCTGAGAAGTAATAAAGCCATTTTCCGCATGACAACATATCTAGTGATGGTTTTAAAACGTACTAACGGTCTATATGGGGATCGCGTGTTTGTGTAACATTTGGCCTTGTAACGCACGTGCTTTACGTCACACATGGGACGTAGCAGCAATAGTGTGTAATGGTTGCTTGCCTGACGATGCTTATTGTGTCATACAAACGTCATCAAAATCAGTCGTGAGACGGCTAACTACTAGGATAAGCAATGAAAGGTTACCAGATGCAGTATACGGTCGATATGAATACAATTTGGGTGACAGATAAATAGAATGCTAAGGCGATATGATTATTTATCTGTCACCCAAATTGTATTCATATCGACTGTATACTACATCTGCTAACAGTTCATTGCTTATATTTGCATTAAGAATACTTTTTAATATGCCCGTGTCTATTTCTTTGGGATAAGTCGGTAAACGTTCTCCCTTTTCCGTATGTGTTTATTTACTGGAATAGCCTTATTTAAATCAACGTCATCTAAGCTATTGATTCAAAGCCATTATTACATGTTATCTGAGTGCAAAGAGTTGACATAACGTAGTCCAAAATCGCGCTAGAAATGACGTCATATTAGCCTGCTTAAATCAGTGTCATCTAAGCGATTAATTCAAAGCCATTATACATGTTATTGTAATCCAACATGGCGTCAGAATTATACTACAATTTGGTGTACTAATAATATATAGCAGAAGGCAACCCAGAATGTATATATAGAGTGATGTTTATATCATTGTTTGTATCTACAAATGTATTGAAATATAAAGTTGTCTAATTTCAATTTACTTTTGTTCAATGGGTTTTTTAACAGAAATATCGAAATTGAATTTAACAGGGATAATTCTCGCTCTTAAAAACTATGGTAGAATTTGAGGGATTTTATCAGATTAATAAAATTTCTATGAGATTTTTCTATATAAAGTAATACTATTTTGAAATTTTAATGAGATTTTCAGGAAAAATATGGGTAAAAATCCCAAATTATCACTTTCCTGAGAGTAGAACATCGCTATGTTACTAGTACAGTACTTCTATCATTATCCGTTTTATTTTTATGGGAGAGATCGATACAAATGGTTTAGGGGCCATCTGCATAGAAGAACGGTTAGAAACTGCATAAATCTATACACTGCCACCTGGGCCAATTTTAACAGAACAACTTCATCAATACTAAGTATGCATCATATCTAATCGCAACCTTGCTTTTGCCTCGGAATTTGGTAATTTGGCAAAACATTCGAAAAATGCATGTTTCAAGAGAAAGCAATTAACACATGCAGGTCATATATGTTGCACAGAACAGCCTAGCCGTTATATAGCATGCTCTAGGAGAATGTGTTTGACCAGTAAGGTCGAGTGAGCTGGGAAACTCAGTCTGTGGCGAGAAAGACCAGGACCGAGCCCTGACAGACATTATTACCTCTGGAGAAATTACATGCCCCACACACTATCCTGGATAAAGTGTTAAGCATCAGAGACAATGTTATGATTTTCGGCATTAAAATCATTTAAAAATACATATTTTTATAATATGATGCCTGTTTTATTCGATCAATATGTCCCATGTTTTGTCAGGTCAGAAAATATTTCGGCATAACATCATAAGAATGTTTATCCCAGTGTCCCGTCTAGTGGGGCTTATATATATGGTTCTTAAGAAAAATCATGCAGGTGGGTTTTTTAATGAATTATATGTTACATTCCTTGGGTTGCAGCCAGATTAATTATACCAACATGTAGATAATAATAACAAATACGTGTTTCAAGAGTTTTACAGAAATCAATTTTCATCAAGAGGCCCATGGGATCTACATCACTCACTTGTTCAATGGTGTAGCAAATTGCAATGCGGAGGCTATTCTAGATCTATCATCCAATCAGAACGCCCCCAGCGGCGGGTACGATTTATTCGTTTCATAATGTACATGTACCTTTGATTTCAACCGCTCTTCAATTCTCGAATACGGAGTAAATCATCGTTTTCACGATCACATACTTAAAGTCTACACAGAGGCCTTACCTTCGTTTAAGCAAGCTACATGTCGAACATATTAATTACTCTAGTCGCATGATTCATAAGGGGGACTCGTTTTATTTACGTGTAACCGCTAAAAACGTTGAAAGTATGCCAAATGTGATAAAGTGGCCCTTTTGTATATTGAATAGAAATATTTCAAAGTGGACCTGGGAGGCATTTATAACAGTATGCAACCTCAATGAAGTTGATTCCTTATTCCATTACTTATTCGACCTTTCCATTCCTTATTCAGCACTCATTACTTATACGTTCCCCTTTACTGATGACACTTTAAAAGGTTCACATTTTATGACAATCCATTTCCATTCCTACTTCGACCTCTCCAGCCAATAGTCACTGCTCATTACTTATTCGTTCCCCTTTACTGATTGACACTTAAAAGGTTCAGATTATATGATAATACATAATGTACATTTCCATTCCTACTTCGACCTCTCCAACCAATAGTCAGTGCTCATTACTTATTCGTTCCCTCATTTTTTATTGACACTATACTAGTGGTTCAATTTTAATGATTTGACATTGCCATTTCTTATTCGACCTTTCCATTCCTTACTTATTCGAGTCCCTCATACGTATTTGATACCCTCATTAATTATCGTTCCCAATAACTGTTGGACCCTATAAATTGTTCAAAATGTATCATTAACCATTTCCTTCCATAATTCGCTCTTTCTATTTCATATTCAGTGCTCATTACTTATTCGTTCTCCCATTTCTTATTGACACTATAAATGGTTACAAATTTATCATTAACCATCTCCTTTCCTAATTCAACTCTTTCCATTCCATATCCAAGACTTATTACTTATTCGATTCCCTAATGACTTATTTGATTCCCTAATTACTTATTCGATTCCCTCATTACTTACTTGATCCCCTCATTACTTATTTGATCCCCTTATTCCGTATTCGGTTTCCTCATTACCCATTTGATTCCCTCGTGACAATGTATTTTTTCGATTTCCTCATTACTTTTTCGATTCCCCTTTTCGGTTATTCGATTCCCTTATTACTTATTTGATCCCCTCATTACCTATTCGATTCCCTTGTTACCCATTTGAATCCCTCATTACAATGTATTTATTCGATTCCCTCATTACTTATTCGATTCTCTTTTTCACTCATTCGATTTCCCCATTACTGATTTGATCCCCTCATTGCTTATTCGTTTCTCCATAACTTTGTTACACTATAAATGGTCCAAAATAAATTATTAAGCGTTTCTGTTCCTAATCCAGTGCTCATCACTTATTGACATTGTAGTGGTTCAATGTCACTGACTAGTCATTCCCATTACTTGTTCGGCCTTTCAATTCCTTATTCAAGGTTCATAACTTATTCATTCCTCCATTACTTAGCGACCTGTTTCAAAACGAGTGAACATGTCCATTACTTGTTCGACCTTGACATCCCTTTTTACTTGATGCCTTTATTACTTTTTAGTTCCCTTATTACGTATTGATTATAAATGGTTCAATATTGAAAATTTAGACCTTACAAATGCTTCAAAGCTAATGACTAATATTTCAATCCTTATTCAGGGCGTATAACTTATTCGATTGTCTCGTGACTTAATTATCCGTTCCTTCATTTCTTATTGACACTTTAAGTGCGAAGGGAGAGCATAAACCAGGTAAAGGTGAAAGGTCAGGGAATACTGTTGGCGGTGAATTTTGACCCGAACAACAACCGATCTAGTATATTTTGTGGATCTATAAAGTGAACATATGGAGACCGTCCTGCGCACAATGTCTTGGTTTCACGTCGGTTTCGTTGCTGTTGGGTCTACCCCAAACTTTCAGCACGTCCGACCTGGGTGACTCTATAGCTACCTTGAGCACTACACACCGGCCAGCACAGCATGTAATTGAGGTACTCGTGTATCTGTATTCAGATTAATTTCTCGTTGTACCATTGCTAGAATTTGTTTGAAGACAATGATACAAAGTTCTTCTTTTAGAAAAAAAAAGAGAATGCGAAAAATAAACGATAAAAAAAATAGCAAATCTTAGCTCGAGGTTTATAATAACATACCCATGTATTGTATAAGATGATTTGTGTAGATTCTGTTGCTTCGTATATTGATCAGAATTTGCCGTTATGTATAAGATTATATATCTGTCAACATATATGTTTCAGAACGGGGTGAATTTTAGCGTCAAATAACTAAACAACGACAGTGATGAAGATGGAAGGGAAGTTGGTCTCTATGACCTCGAGTTTTCAAGAAACCGTTTATATTAGCAGGGAATCCGTTCGGGACTCCCTAGCCCAATGTCTTAGCCTCTAGGGGACGCCGAAACGCATTTGAGCCGCTGAGGGCGACAAAGGAAGTTTCCGGTAGCAATGTACCAGCCGGTAAATGCCACATATCACCCCCTCCCCTCCCCCCATCACACGGACGTCACTGTCTATTTTTCGCATTACAACGCTTTTTGAAAGTAGTTATTATGCATTTTAAAAGACGTTATTACGCCTTTTTTCGCGAAAAATAGCACCTTTGGAATGTTGTTATAACGGCCTTTTTTTTTCTTTTTTCGAACAATAACGACATTTTAACTTGTTTTTTGTTTGACAAAATTGACCCTCAAAGGCTTTCGTAATAAAAGTTACAAATTTGTTAGTCAAACAGTTGTAATTATGAAGACGTAAAGACTCGGGGAAAGTTGCATTGCCGTTAGTGAGAAACTGATACCAGGCAAAATATGAGTTTGAGAGATAACGAGAATTAAGAAACTTTAATTAGCGTAATCTCGCAGCGAGATAGCGAGAATACGAGATTTATAACACGAGAATACAAGAATTGTATGTCGCTAATGATCACCCTCAATAGTATCATTATTTCGCGTTTTTTATTCGTTGTTTCGTTGTTTCACGGCGATATTACGAGATACAGAGATGCCATAAATCAGCCACCATTTGCAGTGGTCAACAAAACCGTTTTCACCGCATCCCCAAAATCCAGGAGTTAAGACCACCTACGCTCTCTACACCCCGGGAATATGTCATGGCAAAGCTGAAGGCTCCGTATGCGCCACCTTGTTGGTGAGACAAGAAGACTTATCGAACCCTTTGATGTACAGTACATCAAAAGAATATCGTGGTCACATAACGGTATGAATTGACAGGCTTTGAAGACGGTTGCGGCTCCTTTGTAATTTCAAAGGACATGCATGCTGTTTTTTTTTACCTGAGCGTGCCTTCAGTTCTGCCATGACACATTTCAGGAATGTAGAGAACGAAGGTGATTGTAACCTCTGGATATCGAGTACGTTTTCACCGTATATGTTAAATTGTTGCCATTTCTTGTTAGTTTACTACGAAACACTTGTATGACTGCAGTGTCTATACAAAACTCCAATTTCCAACTCGAACGCTTTCATAAGAAGAGGTTTCTGGATATTTTCAGCTTGATACGTCAAGCGGTTATATTCACAAAAAACAATCGACTATCAGACCGTCTTTTTCAGTGTCTGATATAATTTGGCAATTATTTTCATTATAGTTTTAGATGATTAATAACATAAAAAGAAAATTGGAAAATTTAGTTTTTATATTTTATTTCAATTATTCATATTTCGCTATATTATCTTTATATTTTGATGGTTATTCTCCTGCCATAAATGCCTGTGGGTTAATCATTAATTTTGAACAATATACATGTGTCAATCAGTAATCGGGAAACGAATAAGTAATGAGCACTGAATATGGAATAGAAAGGTCGAATGAGGAATGGAGATGATAAAAGATAAAATTTTAACGATTTATAGTGCCAATGCAAATGGTGGAAAGAATAATGAGGGAATCGAAAAGATAATGTGTCGTCAATTAAAAATACAACGGTCGAATAGGCAATTGGAAATGTTCAATAATATTGATTTGTACTGATTTCCTTAACTAACCCCAGATCACATGGACACGTTAAATAATAATGCCCCCTCCCTACATACCTTTTATATAACGCTATTATTTTAACGTGTCCCTGTGCCCAGACCGATGAAATGCCATAAGTTTTGGATTTTTGGACAAACTTATATTTCTTCATTCCAATATACAACCATCCAAGTAATATCACCACGAGTCATTGGGATATTCAGAAATTGTTAGCAATATCAATATACATGACATCGGAGACTTTTAATTGCAAGTCGGTGAAGGTCATTCAATGTCATTCATTTGTACAAAATGTGTGGTCTTTTCGAACATAACTGCTTGGCAGATATTACCATCACATTTTTTTCTTCTTTTTTTTGCCAACTCAAGAGAAACTATATTGTTTCTTTCTCTAAATACATGTACTCATTGAACTGTTGATAACTGTAACTTTTTTAACATCATTCCTGGGGGGAAGACAGCAATCGATCCGGATACATAACTGACAGGTCATAATATCCTTGGGGAGATACTTAGGCTCATTTACTGAAATGTTAAACCTATTTGACCCTTGTGACCTTCGAAGGAGGACAATGTCATTAATTTAAACAAGCTGTGTGACTCTTGGACTAACGGTAATTTGGCATCAGCTTTCACAGAAACCAGAGGGATCTTAGCGTCCACCACTATACCATCTTAAAATCTATGGCAGTTTTATCTTTCCTTGATCAGAAGACCACATGAACCGAGATAGGGTGACATAAAAACGTCCTTTGTTAGCACACTCCATAAGGTCATGTTAGCACACTCCATAAGGTCATGTTAGCATACTCCATAAGGTCATGTTAGCACACTCCATAAGGTCATGTTAACACACTCCATAAGGTCATGTTAGCAAACTCAATGAGGTCATGTTAACACACTCCATTAGGTCATTATAGCACACTCCATAAGGTCATGTTAACACACTCCATAAGGTCATGTTAGCAAAATCAATGAGGTCATGTTAACACACTCCATTAGGTCATTATAGCACACTCCATAAGGTCATGTTAGCACACTCCATAAGGTCATGTTAGCACACTTCATAAGGTCATGTTAGCACACTCCATAAGGTCATGTTAGCACACTCCATATGGTCATGTTAACACACTCCATAAGGTAATTATAGCACACTCAATAAGGTCATGTTAGCACACTCCATAAGGTCATGTTAGCACACTCCATAAGGTCATGTTAACACACTCCATAAGGTCATGTTAGCACACTCCATAAGGTCATGTTAACACACTCCATAAGGTCATGTTAGCAAACCCAATGAGGTCATGTTAACACACCCCATTAGGTCATTATAGCACACTCCATAAGGTCATGTTAACACACTCCATAAGGTCATGTTAGCATACTCCATAAGGTCATGTTAGCACACTCCATAAGGTCATGTTAACACACTCCATAAGGTCATGTTAACACACTCCATAAGGTCATGTTAGCAAACCCAATGAGGTCATGTTAACACACCCCATTAGGTCATTATAGCACACTCCATAAGGTCATGTTAGCACACTCCATATGGTCATGTTAACACACTCCATAAGGTAATTATAGCACACTCAATAAGGTCATGTTAACACACTCCATAAGGTCATGTTAGCACACTCCATAGGGTAATTATGGCACTCTCAATAAGGTCATGTTAGCACACTCAATAAGGTCATGTTAGCACATTCCATAATGTCATGTTAACACACTCCATAAGGTCATGTTAGCACACTCCATAAGGTCATGTTAACACATTCCATAAGGTCATGTTAGCACACTCCATAAGGTCATGTTAGCACACTCCATAAGGTCATGTTAGCACATTCCATAATGTCATGTTAACACACTCCATAAGGTCATGTTAGCACACTCCATAAGGTAATTATAGCACTCTCAATAAGGTCATGTTAACACAATCCATAAGGTCATGTTAGCACACTCAGTAAGGTCATGTTAGCACATTCCATAATGTCATGTTAACACACTCCATAATGTCATGTTAACACACTCCATAAGGTCATGTTAACACATTCCATAAGGTCATGTTAGCACACTCCATAAGGTCATGTTAGCGCACTTCATAAGGTCATGTTACATGTGTAGCACACTCCATAAGGTCATGTTAGCACATTCCATAAGGTCATGTTAGCACACTTCATAAGGTCATGTTAGCACACTCCATAAGGTCATGTTAGTACACTCCATAAGGTCATGTTAATACACTCCATAAGGTCATGTTAGCACACTCCATAAGGTCATGTTAGCACACTCCATAAGGTCATGTTAACACATTCCATAAGGTCATTTCAAATCATGTATATCATGTAATTCCCAACAAAACAGAAAGAAAACAAATATCAGAATACTTTGATTTATTGTCGTATGATTTATAGAAATGATAAAAAAAGCCTAGACATAGAGAAGCAAAGGAATGTACTTATAACAGAGATAAAAGTGTACAAAAATATATCATACTGGTCACCATCCAAACCTAGCATACATAGAAATGGGGGCAACACTGTGACCACTCAACAGTGCAGTTCCCTCCACAATTCAGTAACATAATAAAATATTTTTGGAGTCACTTTGTCCTTCAAAACTAACATTCAGCCATTAATCATTAATAATTTTTGACATAATTACAATGTACAAAAAAAAATCTTAAAATTTAAAAAGACCATGGTCAGTTGACTGAATTGCATAAAATGTGTACAAATAGACTTTAAAAAAGTTTTATTTAAACCTTCTCCTTTGGAAACTTTTATAAATTATGTATAAAATTTGCAATTATGCTTGCTGATAAAAGATAATTCACTGGGCTAATGATTCAGACCTAACAATCAATACCAGATCAACAGTGGTCCAGAAATACACACATCTCTCGTCCTACACTACACACCTCTCCTGTCCATCTCTTGTCAAGGGTTTCTGACTCTCTGACCTGCTAAAAATTTGGATGGCAGGTGTAAGAGTCTCTCACACCCACCAGCCATCCAAATATTCATTGGGTTAGAGAAAAAAAACTCTTCGAACTATTCCAATATCCCAAAAACCTCTTCTCTCCAGTAAACCTGTCCTTTCCTACACCCCTGGCACATACACACCTGTCCTCTTAGACACACCAGTCTACACCTATCCACCTGGTGTCACCATAGCTGACACCACTGTTAAACACATACATGTACTGGACACTACATCATTTAATGACATAATGTCAATATATAGAAGGCCATACCTAAGTTATAAAACCAATATATATATTTGATCAATCCCACAGTATTAGTGCCCTTCTTTATCGATTGATATCGAGGAGATTTACACAAATAATGTTACTGTAATGATAAATCTTTGTTCAATCAAGCTTCAGTACACAAATCCATGTAATATATATATACAAATGTCGAAGCACTTTCTGTAGTTTTTCAGATAGTGCTTAAGAATTATATTTCTTTTAGTTTTTCCGTTGCATTTAATACTTAAATATTAATTTTTAATGTTAAAGTATATGATATAGAGGACAAGAAACAAAGAGCGTTAATAAGCATATGGACATTTTCATTGCTATACCAGATTCAGTCCAGCTAGCTGGCAACATGTATATGAACAATTTCAGATGGAAGGGAGATAACTCTTATTGCAAATCATGTATAAGATGTACCTTTTAGACAGTATGTGCATGTCTTCAAAATAAATAATGAAAATATCATACTGTCACTATCTACAAATGTGTACTCAAATACTGTATTTACAAATGTGAACTCAACACTATACTCAAGTGTGAACTCACTCACAAGGTTGCATAGAAACTGATCTTTGCATTAAGGTACACTTGTACCTCTAGCTACCCTGTATTTCTAAAGCGAAGAAATACCAAAATTGTGACATCACTTTTAAAATTTTAACCACTGATACTTAGTAGTCAATTTCAACAAATGACTCGGAAATAAATATTTTCCTCTCATTGAAGTCGGGCCAAATAATCCTTTTCCTCTCTATAACAGTAAAATTTAAATCAGGCTGACAGCTTTAGATTTAATTTTGTCCAATTTTCCATGCAACTCTTACAACATCCATCTCTCCTGATTATATCTACACCAAAGTCTACAGCACCCTGACTGACCACAAGTCAGGACTTGTAAAAATGATCAGGACATAATGTTGTATACATGATAATAGGCAAGTTCAATTTTTTTTATCGCATGCAAAGAGAATTTTTCATTAGATTCAATGTGGAATGCACAAACTATATAAGTCAAGGATCTACTTTTTCACCGAATTAGTTTAGCATTAACATAGAAATAATGAAGTGTGATATCAAAAACAATAAAATACACATGTAAAAATTAATAGAATTTTAAAAACTTCATGCAAGAACAATTATGTCAACAAATATGATTATTACCTGTACAATAATCAGTAAAAATCGAAGTGACAGTTCTTGATATTTGTCTCTCCGTAATTGTTTGCATGTTATTATTATATGGCCAGCATTAGATACACACTGTTCAGCTTCGGCTGATGGGGCTTTGCCTCCTTGTTCTGTCTATTACAGGACCTTAGACAGTGTGTGTTAATATAAGCTTACATTAAGTATACTGTCTATAAACATAAAAGATTATTTCTTATCCCAATTAAAAGCTTTTATCACACTTTCAAAAACACCTTACCAAGCTAAGCTTCACAAAACCTGTAGTGGACTATAGTGTGAATGATATTAATCTAAGTTCACGCTCAGCATGATGAAAATACTGGTAGGTGACCTAACATTACTCAGTGTGATGGAGAACACCAGGTCTCAGGATCATGAAACAATCTTAAGTCTAAGTTTGACTGAAGTTTTGACTTAGCCAATCACGATTAACGTTACAAAAAGTAACGTCATACGTGATTGGCTAAGCACAAACTTAAGTCTGAAATTGTTTCATGATCTCGGGACCAGTAGATGACCTTAAAGCTTACATTACAGAAGACACTTTTCCCCACACTCCACTTTAAGTGGGGTAGGTTATGTAAGCTTGAGGCAGACCTTCATGTAAGTGTGGTGATATCATTTTTACACTCAGCTTGAGCCGGAATCTAAGAGTAGGCAGTTGTCAGCTTGAGGCAGAACCTAACTGAGGTGAAATCACTTATCTTTAAAGCAGACAACTTTACCTTACATGTGAACTCAGAATCAATTCAAGGCAGACTCGCATTGCTGGTGCTAGAGTAATAGAGTTATTTCCCTTGGATGAACAAATTGATTGCTTTTTCATCAATGTCAACTGTTTCTTATGATAGATACCTAAATGCTTACGCAGGCCTTCAGTGATGTATCCTAGTAACTGACATCAGATTACAAGGTCCATCCCTACTCCTACGCTTTTTTGTATACAATTCTCTAATTGGTTTTGTAAAATCTACATATGTTATCCAACATTTTGTAATGCTATAAAAACAATTGTGATGTTATTCAAAAAGATGAGTCTATTGCTCCACATCAAATGATTTGTAAAAATGGTCCAAAAGAATTGTTTTAATTAGATTTGAAGCTCTTTAAACATGATGATAATTGATATCATTCTCTCCACACCAATCATATTTTGATGTAAAAATTATTTAAGGAACAGTCCAAACTACGTTCAAGTTGAAATACATGTCCAATGAAAAAGTTTTCAAAGCAAAACCTTTTTTTTTGTAAAAATGTTCATCCAAACAAACTGACAAATAATTGTATTGTCTACTATAACACCTCTGCTTTGGTCGTTCCCACCAGGATATCTCTACTCCTTTATATTCTAAATACGATATATTGACAATAATCCACTCCTGCTACTCAGTGACCAGTGGCATTCTTAGCAGCCACTATAAGTGGCTTGAGTGAAAGGAGAGGCTTGGCTTTTAGCAGGAAGTCGTGTTTCAGGAGAGTGGCTGTGTCGGCTCGTTTTTCCACCGACACTTCCAGCGTCATATTGAGCATATCCTGTAGCTCACTGGATAGTTTGTGGATGTCCTTTATCTCGGGCTTTCCCTTGGCCGCGATATGGTAGATGGCTTTCAGTGGAGTCTCGTTCAGGTAGGGAGGTTCCCCTTCCAACATCTCAATGACCATGATTCCCATACTCCATATGTCTACCTTCTTGTCATAGTGTTTTCTGAAAAAATATTATCAATAAATATCAACAATGATGCTAAACGAAACAGGTTATCTCCCCTATACCATACCCAGGATTCAATCTGCAACACACTGGAAACAAGATATTCAAGACAATGTCATGAATAAACACAAAGGTAAAAGTGCTCTTTACTCATCCACCCCTGATATTTCATATTGGACTATCCCAACCTTCAAATGGGAAGAGTTCAAATCTGTCTTCAGGGGTAATGCATTAAAGACAAAGTGCCATCAATTTATTAAATTTCATTTCATATTCTTCTATAAATCAGATTATACATGACACATTTGCACATGTACACCTAATTCCCAATTGTATGTATATGTTCCCGATATTACACCTTCTACAAAATGTATGTGGTAAATAGTATACATGTGATAAACTGTGTAATTAACTATTAATTTCTATAATTTTCTATAATTATTGACTTTATTAGACAAAAGACACAATATTGTACAGAAAAAGAAACTAATTTTATAAATACCTGGACACCACCTCTGGCGCCATCCAGTAGGGAGTGCCAACCATGGTCTGTCGTTTACAGTTGTCTCCACTTAACTGAGCACAGAAACCAAAGTCTGTTAACTTAACAGACCCGTTCATACCTAGTAGTACATTGTCACTTTTAATGTCTCGGTGGATAATACTTCTAGAATGGAGAAAATCTAAGGCTTGTAAACACTCGCGGGTCACAGCAGCTATCTGTCCCTCATTCATTATCGTTTCCGTGACGACGTCGGTTAATGCTCCTCCGTCTAAATACTCCATCACCACCCACAACTCCTGCTTGGCGTCCAGATAGTAACAGTCGAGAAAGTTGACAATGTTCTGATGTTTGTATGTTTTCATCACTTCTATTTCTGTGATAAGGAGCTCCTTCTTGGGCTGGTTGTTCAGGTCCATGATCTTGATGGCTACCACTTTATCGGCCTCCTCTGGGTCTCTAGGATTTGCCATGCATACTGTTCCTGAAGCTCTACAATAAACAAACATCAAATGTCAAAATGTTTCAAATCTAGGTATATAACAAACAAAAATAAACAAAACAATAATTCAACATTTTACATTTTGGATGACACATTAAAAGAAAATAACTTTGTCCCTAACAATTCTGTATCCTTAATGGCACATTGTGTTTGAAAAAACACTTATCAGTTTGGCTCACTGTAGTCCTAACCATATTGCATTGTGTCTTATACTAAATGGCACACTGTGGTTGAAAAACACTAAGCTGATTAAGGCACACTATTGTCCTAACAACACTATCTTAACTCCAGGACACCTATAGTTATCAACAGTGACCATTGCCTTGACGTTATTTGAGACCTCATCTTGACCTTTGGTATAAAGCTTGATCAAATCCAAAATGAATTGTGTAGAGGGATGTGGTTGTGATTGGTATGAAAAGAAATATTGGTAACACTATCTGCAGCCCCCCCCCCGTTCCCCCTCAAATAGCAAGGTCTCACTAGTACTCAATACTACATGACCTTCACCTACTCAACCTTGATTTTGTAGAAATAATAGATCTTCACGGTTGGTGTTAACAGGTACATATTTGTTACATGAAATATTGAACAAATATATCTCCCCTATCATCGGCAGAAATTTTATAATACACTTTAATCGCTGGTACAGGAAACAATTACATTGGAGGTTTTAATAATAAAATATTGTTTTATAAAACTAGTATCCTACATTATGGGTCCTGTTACCTTTATTACAAGTTATGGCCACAATGTTCCCTTTATTACAATTATGGCCACAATGTTCCCTTTATTACAAGTTATGGGCAATGTTCCCTTTATTACAAGTTATGGGGCATGTTCCCTTTATTACAAGTTATGGGCAATGTTCCCTTTATTACAAGTTATGGGGCATGTTCCCTTTATTACAAGATATGGGGCATGTTCCCTTTATTACAAGTTATAGGGCATCTTCCATGTTACCTTTATTACAAGTTATGGGGCATGTTCCCTTTATTACAAGTTATGGGCAATGTTCCCTTTATTACAAGATATGTGTAATGTTCCCTTTATTACAAGATATAGGGCATCTTCCATGTTACCTTTATTACAAGTTATGGCCACAATGTTCCCTTTATTAGAAGTTATGGGCAATGTTCCCTTTATTACAAGTTATGGGCAATGTTCCCTTTATTACAAGTTATGGGCAATATTCCCTTTATTACAAGTTATGGGGCATGTTCCCTTTATTACAAGTTATTGGGCATGTTCCCTTTATTACAAGTTATGGGTAATGTTCCCTTTATTACAAGTTATGGGAGGTAGTCTACCTGCAGATATAACAACTATCTGAGAACTTGAAGGGAAGTGTAATAGAGTGCCATGCACCGTTTGGTGATAAAACTGAAATCATTTCCTAAAACACTTGTACCTGCACGTTATTGACCTTTATCATGGTTCAGGTTTTACTTTCATTTCCTGTTCAAAATAAAATCGTTTAAACTATTTTCCCTGATACAGCAAAATAACTATAAAATGAAGTTTATAAAGTTCAGAATGGGTACGTATTCTAATTTGAAGAGAACACATAAGTATAAGTAGAGAAAACATACATATATTCTAAATATTTAGAATTCAGAGTGTATACACACTCTTATCAGCACGACAGTAGATAGTACATATACATATTCTAATGACTTCCTACCCTGCTCCAAGTTTCTTGTGTGTGTTGTATTTCCCTGAAGCATCCCCAGGTGAAGCAAGCTTTTCTGTGAACAAAAAAACAACAGGTGAATCTGTCTATAATACACTGAGAAAAAAAAAACAGTTAATAGCTAATGGAACCTGTCTATAATAAATACAAACTGGTAAGAATGAATTACTCAACTTCCATGTACATCTTAGAGAAGTATATCTCTCAGTTTACACCACCTTAGGCCATACCAAGGGAATATGGTCAATATCTAGAAATAGTTGTCAAAACTGTAAGAACAGTACCAAAACTTCAGAAATATTATGTCTGTCACAAAATGAGAATATTATTGAAAGCTGAAGGAGATCATTTCAAATCCAAGAAAATGCAAACCAAGACAAGCCGAATTATTTCAAAATTTGGGCAATGGTGTCGGACATCAGTTGTATTGTCGGAAAACACAGTCAATAGCTTACGTAAGGCAGCGTTGATTTCAATGTCTGACAGATTTTTCTTCTGTGTTTTGTTGCGACGAACCGGTGCATCCTCCTCCTCTTTGGTTTCCTCATTCACCTTGACCTTGGCACATGCCTCAAGGACTCTGTCTATATTAGCAGCATCTACTTCATCTTTCTGTAACATGAAATTAACAGTTATTCACATTTTCTGTAACAATGAAATGCACATATCATTCTGAAATTATCAAAGGGCTGAACTTACTAATTGATAAGAAAATATCTTTTCGGTTAGTTTGCTAACTTCACCAAAGCTGTGGGGTTTGTAGCTACTAAGTTTAATCTTTTACATTACAGTGTTAGAATCTGATTTTATAATCATGACCTGGCCACCAACCTCTAATTTATAACTATAAGTTGGTAAATAATGCTGTTCTAATTATAAGCTGCTGTTGTTGAGGAACAACAATTTGACTGTTTACCATATTTTTTTTGCCAATGTCAATATTGATTGTTCAAGCTACTCTTTACCCTTGCGACTATCATGACTATGCCGATTTAGTGCACTTCAGATAGGATGGACCATATTTATTTACTTATATTAAAACTGACTGAAGGTGAACTATAATACATTTGACAGTTTTCTTACAAAGATGTGCCCTAATTATAACAATATAAATAGCTTCCACAAAAAATGCAGATCTATAAAAAGATCCATGTTGTTACCTTGTCTTTAGAGGCTTGCTGTTCCTTCTCTGTAGAGTTGGCCTGTTTTAGATCTTTATTGTCTGGCACCTGTACAAACACATCAGTCTGGGGGTCACTCCCGTTGTCAAGGTGAGGCGTTGGCGGATCATCCGAGTCACGCTTGCTCGACCGACTTGAAGAATCATCCTCACTATCTAAATCGTCATCGGATTCATCTATTGTCGTTGCTACTTTAAGATATTTTTGATGGTCAGCGGGTTTATGTTTGAAAGACTTTGTAAATAGGCGGAGTGAATTGATGACTGCCTCTGGGTTCTCCTTCTGTTCCTCTGACCTGTTAATATGCATTTGTTATGTATTATGAAAACATCAAACCTTCTGCCACAAGCCGATCACATGTTTAAGTCTTGGGGAAAGGGGGGGGGGGGGGGGGGGGGGGAGTCTGGGGAAGGTTATCTCTAAAACATACACATGAGTTTGATGTGTTAGTTTCAAGTTTTAAGAATAAATACATGTAAATTTGATTATCTTAAGTCTCTGGAAGGTAATAAGTTACATTTTTAGCTCTTAAAGTAAAAATTTGTTGGTTTTAGGTCTTTGAAAGGCTAGCTTTTTGATATATACATGTGTTTTAAACAGAAATGGTCTTACAAAGGGAGATAACTGGTATGATAACGAGAGAAAAGATAACCACTGACTTCTTGGCATAATGAATTAAAGCTTTAAGGCTTATCATTGGTAAAAAGATAGTAAGATAAAGATTTATCAGGGAAACCTCTCATTCTGGTATAAAACTTACGAGAAGTTTGGATTGATCACAGGACTAACGAGATGTTTGGATCAATCACACAACTTATGAGATGTTTGGATTGATCACACAACTTACGAGATGTTTGGATTGATCACAGAAGTTACGAGGAGTTTGGATTGATCACACAACTTACGAGATGTTTGAGGATTGCAGTAAGGTTGACCATTGAGGAGGCAGGCCCTCAAACGCGCCTGTGACTTTGTTAAAACCAACATGGAAGTTGTGTTTCACCATGGTTGGAGCAGAAATCTCCATGGCCGGCGCCTCCGCCGACGTCGACTTCTTGGTCTTTTTGCCAAACGGCATCCTGTCTAATAATATGCGCCCTGTAAAGAGAAATGAAAGTGAAAGATTGCAATACTAACTTCAAATAATGTGACAAAGCTGTTAAGTATTTTAGATATAATCAACATATCTAGGTTTGTGTGCATATCTAATAAGGTTGAATTCATAAGTCGGGATTTAAAAATGTTGGGACAAAATGTTAAAGAAAAGGCTGTTTGCAATCAAGGGTTACAAACACCTATAGGTAAAATAATAAGGTCACCTACATGTACATACAAACACCTATAGGTAATATAAGGTCACCTACAAAGTGTACATACATACACCTATAAGTAAGGTCACCTACATACATACACCTATAGGTAATATAAGGTCACCTACAAAGTGTACATACAAACACCTATAAGTAAGGTCACCTACATGTACATACAAACACCTATAGGTAATATACGGTCACCTACAAAGTGTACATACAAACACCTATAAGTAAGGTCACCTACAAAGTGTACATACAAACACCTATAGGTAATATACGGTCACCTACAAAGTGTACATACAAACACCTATAAGTAAGGTCACCTACATACATACACCTATAGGTAATATACGGTCACCTACAAAGTGTACATACAAACACCTATAAGTAAGGTCACCTACATACATACACCTATAGGTAATATACGGTCACCTACAAAGTGTACATACAAACACCTATAGGTAATATACGGTCACCTACAAAGTGTACATACAAACACCTATAGGTAATATACGGTCACCTACAAAGTGTACATACAAACACCTATAAGTAAGGTCACCTACATATACAAACACCTATACTGTAAGTAATATAATTATAAGGTCACCTAAATACATATATATACCTAATCTATTTACACTTTTCACAACAAATTAAACTGTGCCTAATTGTCCTAAACCCTGTTTTGTCTAGTCAACCTGTATAAGATTCCGAGAAAATTTTTCATTTGCAGTCTCCCTTAGGAAAGTAACAGCATAGAGTAAAACATTTGATGAAAGACATTTACATGAATTTCCATCAAGCAAATTAAAGCTGCCATTATTATTGACCCTGAGTTAATGCCCATCACTTATCAACACATGAAATAGTGAAAAGGTAAACATATTTTAAAACTCATCTGCACAGAAACTTTTTTTCAACCTCTAGATCTTTACAAGACAAAACAATGACATATAAAATAAAACATTAAAAGAGAGGAATAGTCATATGCAGGACCACATTAAACTTACTTACGCCCCGGCCCATATCTCATCCACATAGATCATAACTGTAGAAATTCTTATAATAGGGTTATTTCTATCATCAGAATTCCCATTAAGATTAAAAGGCAAAGGCAGATGACTGAATCATTCTTTTCATCTAACTTTATCTAATCAGGAAGCAAGTCATCCTGTTTATTTTTATCTTGATTTTTTACACAGTAATGGGAGATATTGGTATACATAGTTACCCGGTATTTGCGGATGCTGATAATAAACGACAGAATCAGATCATGTTGAATTGTCATGATCTGCAGGTGCATCATAATTATACCCATTGCATAAGGTATGAACCTTATACAGGTATGTGTATATATGTACACCATGTACATGTACGTTGGTAAATTTATGTAGGCCATACAGTAAAATTGTAAAAACTAACAGAAATACTTCCTGAAATCCTCGAAATACTTCGTCATAGACTATTAACTGTATCCGGATACTCTATCGCAAAGATAATCTATGTACAGTACAAAGCATCAAGTCGTGTATCTCATCCTCAGGATCAGATTAAACTCCCATCACGGACAGACGACACATAAGATGTTTTCATGGAATTGTGTTACACTCATACCATTATGAATGGGTCTTTTTGTGGTGACTTTCTAAAGATACATATACTTCTTTTTATTTATTTTTTTATACTGTCTTATTCAGTGTATATCAAAATGTCCTGCACGGATATACTGGATCAGCAGCATGCTGGAATGAAGGGATACCAATTCATGCAACTTAGTTTAAATGGACGACCTTGCTTTCGGCCCGCTTTCAAGGTCACAGATTATGTCCAGCTTGACCTGGAAATCTTTTGCCTAAAAATAGTCCAGTGTGCAAACTTTCTTTGGCAATGGTATCAATGTACATCATATATATAGAAAGCAAGGCAAAATTGAGGTGCAAATCATACACTGTCCGATATTCCTCACCATTTTCAGGTTTTGTAGGTAGGAAGTTTTTCATGTGGTGTTGTTGTGTAATTCTGTACATGTGCTATTTTTTGGCATTTATATATGTGATATGGGCCTTTCATATATGTGCATGCATGTATACAACTTGCATTTATATTGTGGGCCTTAGATACAACCTGTATTCTGTGGGGCTAATTAAACAAAACCTATATATACTGTGGGCATAAGACAAAATTTAAATACTGTGGGCCTTTAGTTTAACAACACATATATACTGTACATGTGGGTCTAATTAAGACACAACCTGTATACTGTGGGCCTAATGAAGACACAACCTGTATACTGCGGGCCTAATAAAGACACAACCTGTATAGTGTGGGCCTAATGAAGACACAACATGTATACTATAGGCCTAATTAAGACATAACTTGTATACTGTGGGTCTAATTTATAAAGACACAACCTGTATATATACTGTACATGTGGGCCTAATTAAGACACAACATGTATACTGTGGGCCTAATTAAGACACAACATGTATACTGTGGGCCTAATTAAGACACAACATGTATACTGCGGGTCTAATGAAGACACAACCTGTATACTGCGGGTCTAATGAAGACACAACCTGTATAATGCGGGCCTAATAAAGACACAACATGTATACTGTGGGCCTAATTAAGACACAACATGTATACTGTGGGCCTAATTAAGACACAACATGTATACTGTGGGCCTAATTAAGACACAACATGTATACTGTGGGCCTAATTAAGACACAACATGTATACTGTGGGCCTAATTAAGACATAACTTGTATACTGTGGGTCTAATGAAGACACAACCTGTATACTGCGGGCCTAATAAAGACACAACCTGTATACTGTGGGCCTAATGAAGACACAACATGTATACTATAGGCCTAATTAAGACATAACATGTATACTGTGGGTCTAATTTATAATTAAGACACAACCTGTATACTGTACATGTGGGCCTAATTAAGACATAACTTGTATACCGTGGGCCTAATGAAGACACAACCTGTATACTGCGGGCCTAATGAAGACACAACCTGTATACTGCGGGCCTATAATGAAGACACAACCTATATACTGCGGGCCTAATGAAGACACAATCTGTATACTGTGGGCCTAATGAAGACACAACATGTATACTGTAGGCCTAATTAAGACATAACTTGTATACTGTGGGTCTAATTTATAATTAAGACACAACCTGTATACTGTACATGTGGGCCTAATTAAGATATAACTTGTATACTGTGGGTCTAATTATAATTAAGACACAACATGTATACTATAGGCCTAATTAAGACATAACTTGTATACTGTGGGTCTAATGAAGACACAACCTGTATACTGCGGGCCTAATAAAGACACAACCTGTATACTGTGGGCCTAATGAAGACACAACATGTATACTATAGGCCTAATTAAGACATAACATGTATACTGTGGGTCTAATTTATAATTAAGACACAACCTGTATACTGTACATGTGGGCCTAATTAAGACATAACTTGTATACCGTGGGCCTAATGAAGACACAACCTGTATACTGCGGGCCTATAATGAAGACACAACCTATATACTGCGGGCCTAATGAAGACACAATCTGTATACTGTGGGCCTAATGAAGACACAACATGTATACTGTAGGCCTAATTAAGACATAACTTGTATACTGTGGGTCTAATTTATAATTAAGACACAACCTGTATACTGTACATGTGGGCCTAATTAAGATATAACTTGTATACTGTGGGTCTAATTATAATTAAGACACAACCTGTATACTGTGTGCCTAATTAAGACATAACCTGTATACTGTGGATCTAATTAAGACACAACATGTATACTGTGGGCCTAATTAAGACATAACCAGTATACTGTGGGTCTAATTAAGACACAACCTGTATACTTTGGGCCTTATTAAGACAACCTATATACTGTGGACCTAATAAAGACACAACCTGTATACTGTTGACCTTATAAAGACACAACCTGTATACTGTAGGCCTAATTAAGGCAACCTATATACTGTGGGCATAATTAAGACACAACCTGTATACTGCATGTGGGCCTAATTAAGACACAACATGTATACTGTGGGCATAATTAAGACACAACCCTGTATACTGTGGAACTAATAAAGACACAACCTGTATACTGTGGGCCTAATTAAGACAACCTATATCCTGTGGGCATAATTAAGACACAACCTGTATATTGCATGTGGACCTAATTAAGACAACAGGTATACTGTGGACCTAATTAAGACACAACATGTATACTACGGACTTAATAAAGACACAACCTGTATACTGTGGACCTAATTAAGACACAACCCTGTATACTATGGGCATAATTAAGACACAACCTGTATTATGTGTATACTGTTGGCAAAATTAAGACACAACCTGTATTATGTGTATACTGTGGGCCTAATTAAGACACAACCTGTATACTGTTTGCCTAATTAAGACACAACCTGTATAAGATGTAACTAGGATAAGGCTGATCGTCCCATATATATATACAGTGATAGACCTAGGCCTGTATTAGCAGTCAGAAGTAACAGTATTTTACAGCAGTAAACACTATAGCAGTACTGTATATATACATGATATACATGTATATGCACACTATGATAAGCGATGAATCATGTTTGTATCGACTGAGCTTTATAAACAAACCCACTTCCTTGTGTAAATTATTTTTACTAAATATGGCTATTATCACAGAAAAATAGGTCAATGCATGATTTAATATACAACACATTGTGTGTTTGTTCTAGATACCTGAAAGTCACATGTGACATTTAGAACTAAATTAGAAAATGTTCTGTTGAACAAACAAAACAGAAATAAATGTCACAAGGCAAATGAAATTACGACCGAAGGTGGTGAAATCGAAACCTTAATTTAGAAACAGAAAGGTCACAGTGATACTGTACACCTGAAACTTTGTAGCACCCAGCAAGATGTACAATATATATTTATAACTGTATCATGCTGGACAAGTTACAATAAGTAGCACAAAAATAAAGGCATGATTCTTTTGTGTGAAATAGATCTACTACTATTAATGGTAGAATATATATTTCATTTACAAACAAGAGATCTAAGAGAGATCTCGGCACCAACCATCGATCAATTGTTTATTTTATCTTAGAAAGTTGGATCTTTTCCGTTTTGGTTTTTTCTTTCATTATGCATTTAATCTTAGATTTATGAACTTCGAACACTTGCAGCACTGTTCAAGAAATAGCAATCACAAACTATTAATGCAAAATCCAAGATGGTGGCCTGCTGGCCATATTGTCTTTCAGATCAAAATCAGCTTAAAGATTGGTCAATGCACAACAACAGACCAAAAGGAACCTGCATATGAAATTTGAGAAGAATCCATCCCGCATTGTTCAAGAAATAGCGATCACAAACTATTAATCCCAAACCTAAGATGGCCACCTATTGGCTTAAAAAGCTGACAATGCACTACTAGAGACCAAGGGGGACCATCTGACCGTGGTGGGCTATATAAAAACAAGAGGCCCCTTTTCCTTTCATCTATATATTTATTTAGCTATATGAAATTTGAGAATTCTTCCTAAAATTAATAAAAATTCAAAGATTGTCACTTAATTTTCAGTTCAGTTCCAAAATCAAAAGAGTAAAACTAATTGAAGAACCAGGAGAAAACTGCACATACAGAATGTATGAAATTTGAGAAAGATCCATCTAGTATTTCTCAAAAAATGATTATAACCTTAATGTATTACTTTAACAGTCAAAATCCAAGATGGATGCATGCTTGTCAACAATATTTTTACTCCAGATCAGTTCTGAAATGGGACCATCAATAACTAGGGACCAAGGGGAACCTGCAGATGAAATTTGAGAAAGATCTATCCTTAGTGCACTTCAAAAGAAATAATAAAATAAAACCATCAATGAAATTTGTATGCGCTCCGGTGTAAATAAATATATCACAGAAGTCTGATATAACATGTATATTGTATATATAGTAGTACTGTATATAAATATATTTACATGAAGTAATAAATTTTATCTGGAGAAATGATAGATTTCATGAAATTCTCACCACTTTGTCTTAATATCATGGTAATCTGATCGGGATATCTTTCTGTTTGCGTTTGAGATCTCCAGCAGGTTTTAGTGTAGACCTATTAAAATGACATTGTGTTGGTTTAAAATCATTCTGCAATGTACAGGTGTATAGTACGTACATGGGACTGTAACATTTATAGTTACGCAATATGAACATGTTTTATTATGCAAAAAAGGAAATAAAGTTCCAATTTCAAAATAATATGAACAAAAAATCTGGCGAATACATTCAGTATGACTGTCAAATGTCAATCATATTAATATGTACGTCAACATTCACAATTGGTTTGAACTATCAACATCAGCACATAATGTATGTTATATTGAATTGCCTAGAATCAAATTATAGCACCGCATTTTCTTTCTGGAGCAGTCAATATTTCACAAGGAGCTGCTAAGACAATACAGTAGCAAAGATCTTGAATAAAGGGAGGTAATTAATATATGTTGCCCTGACACCAATGTCAAACCCACAGGTGCATCATGACCACTTTACTAATATATTTACCCACATCTACCAGTATATGTATCACTTTGAAAACATTCACTAGTCTTAAAAGTACAATGTGCAGTACATGTACATTTGTAAGTGTACACCAGCTGTACATTTGCATTTTATGGCTACAAATGGTTTCACAGCTGAGCAAGCGCCGGTTCAGCATAATACATGTACTTTATAAATATAGGCAGGAGAATAACTTAGCTACTCAAGATAATGTCAAAACGAACAAAACATATATACACCTGTTCTGAAGATATACAAGCTAAAAAAAATAATTTAAGTTTTAAGCAAATAAACTTGCCCCCTCTCTAGATACCAACAAATTTACCAATGTACATATCCCAAGATGACGGCAGTATACCATGAACTGTGGCTGTGCACCACTGTTATATAAACACTATACTTCACATAACACTTGTATAATATGTTACTGATTTGGACCCCTGCAGATAACAACCACTGGGAACTGTGCACCACTGTTATATAAACACTATACTTCACATAACACTTGTATAATATGTAATTGATTTGGACCCCTGCAGATAACAACCACTGGGAACTGTGCACCACTGTTATATAAACACTATACTTCACATAACACTTGTATAATATGTAATTGATTTGGACCCCTGCAGATAACAACCACTGTGAACTGTGCACCACTGTTATATATAAACACTATACTATACATAACACTTGTATAATATGTAACTGATTTGGACCCCTCCAGATAACAACCACTTTATTAAGTTCAAACTTCATTTTCACACCTGACTTGTACTTCCTGTTGGTAATCATGACAAGAAAAGGATTTCAGTATCACTTCCTGGATATAATCTACATTGTACCTGCATACAGTTGTGTCGCTCTGACTCTACTCACCGTCTATAGAAATGAGGACCGGACTTTTAGCAGACACTGGTGTCATATATCTTTTAATGTCTAGGCTAGGGTGTACTATACACAACACTAAAGCTAAACGAATCTATCTTGAAACAGAAACTTGAGTTTTTAAGCTAAAAATCACAAACTGCAAACATTAATGTGTGAGTGTATTCACCAAGTATAAAATAACTCGACCAAATGATTTGGTAAGATTGTGTTTTACATCCTATTTCAAACTTTATGATCATTTAATTATAAGGAAGTGCCAGGTTTCGTTGGTGATGGAGAAAAGACATCAACCTGTGGCTAAGTACTAGACTATACCATGTATTCATAACATGGTTTTGTGCTAGTTTTTATATACAATTAAGACTGATGAAATATTTTACCAATAATGTAAATCTTACTGAAACTGAAATTGGAATTAACGGAAACTAATGATCTTTAACTGACAAGAAAGTTAGAGATCTTATATTCAAATACTGGTATATATAGCGACATAATAATTCATTCATGTTGGATATAAATTGAATATGATATAGATGAAATTGTATGAAACTTTTAAAAACATGTGGTTTAATACATATATATAATATTGACTGGAAAGTCATGCCAAGTCCATGTGACTGATATTTACTGTTTGTAGAAATAACTGTTACAAACAGCTTTTGAATAATGAGTTTATCAACATTATTGGTATGGTACAGTGATTGTATCAAACTCACTTGTTATACACAATAGATATATTTACAGGTGAAAGGCAAAATGTTGGTATGCACATATGCATACCATGTACATGTGTATACGTAATGCCCACTTAAGAATTTTGTCCCTCAAAAAAATTAAACGCTATTTGAACAGCAAGGTTACAAATACTTCTGTACATAGGCATATTTTCAGAAATGAAGTGCAATTTGCATACTCCTGATGTAATTTGCTTCTCACAACTATATGACAGTCATAATAGTATGTACATTGATTTTTCAGAATTTTATTATGTTGAAGTACGATATAATAGGTAAACATACCAAGTTTCTTCAGATCTGACAAGTTGCTGCCGCTATAAAGACTAATCATGATCAGTGATGTTGATAATTTAACACACTCCACTGTTTAAAATGAAGGTTGCAAGGATATAGATCATACTTAACTTAGACCCCCACTCCCACTCAAAAAAATAAATTTGGCTATGCATCAAAGTAGCCACACCCACTTAAAGCTATAGCTGTACCAGTATAAACAGTGTATATCACTTAATATAATTTTATGTATCACAAATTGGGATTTTGGTCTCAGTATGTTTGCAGTGGTGCACACGGTTTTCTTACTACATTTCACAAAACTTTTAGAAAAGTTGTGTAAATTAGCCTAGAGTAAATTGATTGGGGAAAAAACTCTGGAAATCGGGAAAATTGAAACCCAAATTTCATTTGGAATGGGGCTGCATGTATATCGGCCCCGGAGAGACCCCAGAAAAAGCCCTGTGATGTATAGTATAAGTACGAGGGTTTAATCAACCCTTTCACTACCTATAGACCACCCAGATCAAACAGGGCAGAAGTTACACAGGACTGAAAGGCTTAAATGGGTCGCAATGACAAACAAGGCCTTTCCTGGAATACAGCAATTCTCCATCTAGTCTTCAGACAACTCTTACAAAAATTAGTGACTTACGATCAGTATTAATATTACGTGGCTTTGGTTACAATGACCTTATTACTTTAGTGTCCAGCATACCACAAGTAAAAACCTGTAACATTGATTACTTTTGATAAAGAAACACCACCTCGCCAAGATCAGAACCTATTTATACATGTACCCCTAGTGCATACATATGAGTTTCTATGACTAGTAGTGTATAAGTATAGATCTATAAGATAGAGTCTTAAAAACAGAATAGGAGTAGAATACATGGACAGACACTGCAAAACTGTTGTCCCCAAATGTCGGGATGAATATATACATGTACCGGTAATCTAATCAATAAAGTAACAGAATCTAGCACCACATATCCAAGTTGTAACCCGGATAGAAAGAATCATCATTAATTAAGTCATAATGTACTATTCCAACCTTTAAATTGAAAGAGTTCAAATGTGTCTTCAGGGATGAATGACTTAATTAATTCCAGTTTCTCTGATTAATTCACTACAATACATGTGAACACCCATTCAAATATTAATATTTTCAACTCAAAATTTACTGCATTATCATTTATGTAAAGGAAAAACTCTTGAATGTACTTAATCACTACCTGGTATGATGGTATGTATACACCAATTCCAAACATGCAAAGAAAGTTTTATAAAATGTTAAAATGTCCGGAATCACAAGAATCAATGAGAGATAAAACTTCATTTTTTGCCACTCATCTGGTATAAAGTGACACATGCACCTGTAGCTTATCATATATCCACAGACCAGGAACATGCATTATATATAAACACTGACCTCTCAGCTCCATCATCAGATAGGGATAATATCTGGCTGCTGAATCTGTATTAATTAATCAGATTTAGAGTGTGAAGGAAAGTTAGACAATCTGTTTTAAGCATGTGAATTCAGTAAAAATTAAACTATCTGTTCTAATTATTTGATTTCAAAGCTGCACTTTTAACAACTCATTACATCAGACAATGTCTAAAAATAGTAGTTACAGCAGCTGTACCTTCATAATATGAGAGTTATCTCCCTTTATTTGATAAATTTGTGTCATTTAAATAAGATTCTGCAATGTGTTACAAATTAGCAATAAAGTGTTGTATTCGGTACCAGCTGCTTTACCCCAAAATTAAGGTACATATATATAAATTATAGATTTATATACTTCTATACAAGTGCTGTACAATGCTACATTGTATTTATCACATTACCATGCACAGCACATGAACACATGTAGGCTTAAATGGAGAGATTTAATAATATTGAATAATTTTTCACAGTTGTGTTCATTGTGGGCAAACACTGAGAAGCGTTACTGGTACAATGTACTACATGGATCCATGGCGAAATCTGTAAGGTACTTATAATAACAGGTGCCCATTACTGCTGGTAGTGAAGGTAACACTACAGCCAACCAAAGTCAAGTACATTGTATCTCATAAAATGATACTGTTACCTGTTCTATGTTGAATATTGATTAAACTCAGATGAAATATAATGGAATACTACCGAATATTCAGTAAGAGCTCGAGTACTCTCCTAGCTTTAATCTGTCCATGCAGGTTTTTGAGAAGATGAAATGACCTCCTTTATGCATTTCTTTAAATATACTAAAACAACATTTATAATATTATGAGAATCAATAGTATTTAAACAAGTAGTGTTTTTTTTCCATTTTTTCAACCAGAATTTAAATAGGGAAAACATCTGACATAATACTATGTTTTATACTGTCTTTTTCTAAATTTTTGTTATGATGATAAGGATGCTTGGCTTTTTTATATTTAGACGAAGGGTGTTTATTTAAGTTACAGTCAACAATAGATTAATTAATTGGCGATAACAGTACTGTGTCTAGAGAGAGTACACAACAGGTAAATGTTCAGTCCTGAAATCGCTGTGTACTAGAATGTAACAGATGAGTGCTTTTCCCAGTAATGCCAAGGTTGAGTATTGGAACTCTTGTATTTTAATTTAATAAAATGGCCACCTGTCAACACATATCACCAATGCTCCAATGTGTTATCAAAAATGGTGCTCTATATTGAAGAAAGTGGTGAGTTGAATCAGAAAAAGAGGGGTTTTCCCCGACGCACAAAAAACCTGCATTTTGACTCCTACCATTGTCAACGGATTCGCAAAATTGATGAAGTTTTACTAAATATTGTTTCTGATGGGAGTCTCAGGACCCCTAAACTTATTAAATTGAGGGTCCCAGTGGAAACCCTCGAAAAGGGGTTGTTGTAATTTCAACTCTTTTTTTTTTCATTGCAACAGTTTTTCAACATTTTATGAAATTTCAGCACTTGCACCAGGGTTTCAACTCTGTAATATAATTTATTGTGTATCCCGTCGTTTCTGTGTGTTGCTGATTTAACAATATTTTTTGTTCTTCAGCAATATTTAATATTAACAAAAAAATTAATGAAACATCCTTATCTAGAGATTCTAGGATAAATTAATGAAACGTTCTTATCTAGAGATTCTATGATTCAAAGATTAAAGCACAATGAGATGCCTACAATGACTAGAATGATACAGTCTGAGGTAATTGCAGTCCCGACAAGCACAAAGATTTATCAAAACAGACTTAATCAATCATCTACTTGCCTGAGTTTCCTCTGGCCCCGACTACATATTTGGTTCAGGGTCAAAGTGGACTGCCATATATTAAAACATATAATTTCACTGATACCAAATGAGGAGTGACTAATCAACAAAAAGATGCCGTCTGGACATCTTCTGAACAAGAATATTATCTTCCTTTTTCAGTTCGGATCACCATGGTTTGCTGTTAATTCATCAATTGGTCTACTTATGAGGTAAACACATGGAGACCGTGATCAGGTGGGAAATTTCCAATGACTGAAAACCGAAGACTCTATACTGACGGAACTTAGGAGTTGTAAGTGATAATCAAAGTAGGTTTGGATGAATAAATAATCCATTTATTGATATATGTGAGGTATGTGTTGTGTTATAGTCAATTTTTGTTGTCATCACTTCAAAACACTCAGCCACCAAGTCGTGTGACACTGTACTTTCAGACTGTAGGAATTCACCGACACTAGGCATCTATCTGTCAAAATATCCAAGTCTGATGTAAGGGCCACAGCATCCTTGATATCAAAGGGTAACAATCACCTATGCTCTATCCATCCCTAGAATATGTCACGGCAAAACTGAAGGGCTCTGTGTGCCACTTTGTTGATGAGGCAAGAGACTGGTTCGACTCTTTGATGATCTCGAGGTCACATATTTGCAATCATCAAAGGTGAGGCATGCAGCCTAGCGATTGGTCAGGTTTTGTTACAAGAGTGCTGCCAGTTTTGCCGTACATTCATGCCGGGCGAAACTCTGATGTAAATCGTTGTCTGCATAGGCTTTAAACTCGTAACTAATGCCGTAAATCCATCGAGGCGAATGTCGTAAGGCCATGTACATGTGAGGACTTAAAACTCTCAAAATAAATCAATCAGTTTTGTCAGGCTATATTCCAGATGTGTAAAGAGCGTAGGTGATCCTAACCCCTGGACTTCCAGGATGGAACAACAGGAAACTCTGGCTAACTATAAACTTGCTTTTGGGGAAATTGGAGACTACAGTACTCCAAGATTTTGCATATTGATGAAATATTTATCTCGTGTTTTATCCTCTTTGTTTCACATTGTGTGTTTAACACTTGAGACAACTTATTACTCAGTGAATTATTGTTCAGATCGTGATTCAACAGGTGCTGTCCACGTAACATTGTAACTTACTCACTGACACACAAATTATACCGTGTTGAATAAAAGTCTCCTCACGCAAATTTACGTGTCAACTAAAGTGAATTTTATACCAACACACGAGAACCGTTAACTGCTTTTATTTAGAGACAAGATTTCTTATGTCAATGGGTCTATAATTAGAATAGGAGACATCGCAAGTGTCATCGGCCATGCACAAGTTATCGAGTGGTGACCAGCAAAAAAAGTTTTGCTGTTTAAGTCAAAGAAAAGTTTTGAAAAGGTAATTTCGTTTTGATACATAATTAAGAAACAGTTACCTAATAAGTCCCGGTGTCGTGGTCCTGCTGCTTCAGACGAGAGAGGAACAGACGGCCAACAAACTCTTCAGGTTATATTTCTTCCACTCTTCCTGTGCCAATCCGGAAATAAATAACAGGAATTCCCAAGATGCATCTGTTTCGGGCAAGATGTCAAGGGAGGCAACCTTTACTTCCTGGTTGGTTAGATATTTTTTGTACCGGGAAAATATGGTCGCATTCTAAATCGACTTTAAATCGTAGGTTTTGTATTTAAGAAAATGGATTTCAAATGAAGTAAATTTTTAATTCATTTATAGCGATTTTCCCCCTAAATGATATAGCATTTCTCTATACTAGCTTATCTTTTTTATACTTATAGCTTGGATCACAGTTGCTTGAGTTTCTGTTAGTAAATTAAAATATAGATATATATATATATAAAGAACAGCCCATTATAGAATGTTCTTGCCATAACATTCTGTAATGGGCGGCTCCTAATATATATAATGTCACGCCATGATCCGCTTAGATATTGCAATTGACACGGCTAGCGGGTCATAGTATAGTCTAGCGTGCCACTAGCTGTCCAAATATTTAAGCGGATCATAGAGTCGGAACCCTTCGGACCAACACATCCGCAACGTAAAAGTCGCCATTGTTCTATAATTCTCTACACATTTATTAAAATGGTGCCCATACAGTTTCTTTTTTTTCTGCCATTTTTTCTATCTATGCGTTGCCAGGGATGGTCCTGTTATACCTCCCTGGCGCTTTTCAAATAAGCATTGTTTTTCCAAACGATATTTCCCCCTCAATAGTTCGACATGCATGTGGATTTATTTTATTGCATAAATAACAAGCAAACGGTTTATTCCAACATTACAAAGACCCTCTCCACAATATATTTACATATATATGGAAAATTTGCATAATATCATCACAATGAATACCATTTCGCATGTAATATTGAATATACTACAGTTACTATGCACAGAGACGTATTGGCTTTATACGTCTCTGCTATGTATACTTATTTTAAGATTTTTAGATAGGGATAACATAAATTTCCATGGGGGAGATTACGCGTGCTCAGAATTGAAAATCTAAATAATAAGTAAACAAGTACATTCAGAGGAAATATAACACTTTTAAATGGCCTCTTTTGAGCTCTTCTTTCAGATGAAATTATCAAATCTTTAAAAACAGGAACAGTTAAGCAAATTCTAAAGTTGAAAACGAAACATTTTAGGGTCCAAATCGGGAGTATCCCCCTAAATAGGGAGGGTTTGCAAGTATGTCAATTAAAGTAACCACGAGCACCTGATCAGATATATGACGGGTACACAGGGATAGGCACGGACCTATGTCACTATGAAATGATTTTCAGATGGGTTTTTTTCACCGTTCTCGAATATAGCTCCTCCCACTACTATATATCTGTGACACAGATGAAATGATTGTCAGATGTTTTTTTCTCTCCTTTCTCGAATATACCTTCCCCCACTACTATATATCTGTGACACAGATACATGGTAGTGGGAGGGGTTATATTCGAGAAAGGTGAAAAAATATATCTGACAATCATTTCATAGTGACATAGGCCCGTGCCTAGCCCCTGTGTACGTGTATAACATGGTCCAGCATTACTAATTGTTTTCTTCCCGACTTCCATCTGTCGTATGACGCAGTTGCAATTATTATGGCTTAATTTACATCTATCATCTGACCTTTTCACACTGCTAGCATATCCTTTATATATATATTTCAGCGTTTCTGATACTTTTCCCCGTTATCTATTGGCACCCTGGAAACATTATTGTTCAATGGAAGATCAGAATACGTATATTCGACACCAATATGCATACTAACTCGAGGTACCCCTTTCCCACCAGACCACCTGCTGATATCCTCTGACGTCATACACAGAGTATACAGGTGCGCCCTGGACCCCCTGCTGTCATCACTTGACCCAGGTGTTAATTGTTATATACCTGTACACAAATAAGATGGGGAGTAGGTCAAAATTGTTGTTTACCGAACTAAGGTGTTAAATTATACCTCGTGTATATCACAGGGACCTGAGAACTTGTTACAGATATATAATTGGATCGACATCAGAATAATTTTGCATATAGAGAGGACATTCGTGGTCAAATGCTGTTTTTCTTGGACTCTTATAATTCAGTTAAATTCTCTAGAAAAATATAATCACAGAAGTTAGATAATCCATAAACGGTATCTAAGTCCGAGCTCTAATGTACATGTATATCGAAAATTGATCTTAAAGGCCCAATATACGTAACCTCAGGGAAATTTTCGTGATTCTGAAAAATTATTTAAAAAATCCAGTTGATAACCATGCAAAAATAAGCCCAAAACGAAGTAAACCTGAGCGGTAACTAACAAGAAACTCTTGATAGAAAAATCCAAAGAATTGAAAATAATTCAGGTGGGGCCCACTTCAATAACAAACCGAAGGTACATTGTAGAAAACGGTTCGGCATGGGCGCATGTTTACAAATAGCGTGTTTCAACTGCTGCTGTACCGATAACCACGAAATAATTCATCTTGAATATTGCTGATATCAGTTAATCTTAACTAAATCTATAAATATAATAAGTTATTAAGCTTGATTGTCGCTTCAAGTTTTGCCGAAAGTTACGTATAATGTTTAAAGTGCTCTAAACACTCTATTTTAGGTCCAGAACTAGCTGTAAATTCTCAGGTCCCTGTGATGTATACCTATATCGGAAAAAACTATATGTTCAAATTTTTATTTACATAAAGTTGCGGATGAAAAACATTTATTATTATCTGTTCTCCGATATAAGACATAATTTGTTTGAAAATGTGCAACATTTGTTTCTGGTTTTAAGATGGCGTAACACAGACTCATATGCTGCACCTTTTAAATTGGGCTATGATCAGAGAACGCTTAACAGACAATCCGAACGTTTGGTAGATAGATAGATAGATAGATAGTGGTAGAGAGAAACAATGATATTCCAGTGATGCAGCAGGTTTATCTTGACCTGTATGTCTCCATATAGAGGACACAAACGAAAATCCTCGATTCTGCGGGGTTCCCACAATAGTTGCCTTCTACGATATTATTTTCTCAATCCCCAACTTACAGAGGTGTCCATGTGTTGACATCAAGATTTTGATTGATAATAAAGAGTTGGTCCGTCGACATAACGAAATGTTCAGCCAATATATTGCGAGATACTTCGACGTTATAACGAGATACTTAGTCGTTATTACGAGATACTTAGTCGTTATAATGAGATAGATGAACTTAGTCGTTATAACGAGATACTTAGTCGTTATTACGAGATACTTAGTCGTTATAACGAGATACTTAATCGTTAAATTTACGAGATACTTAGTCGTTATAATGAGATACTTAATCGTTATTACGAGATACTTAATCGTTATTACGAGATACTTAATCGTTATTACGAGATACTTAGTCGTTATAACGAGATACTTAGTGGTTATATCGAGATAATTAGTCGTTATTACGAGCTACTTGTTATAATGAGATACGTGGTCGTTATAACGAAAGGTACATATTTATCATAACAAGACGAGATACTTAATCTTCATAATACAGTAGTCATTATTACGAGAAACTTAGTCGTTATAATGTGTTATCTAGTCGTTATAACGAACTATTTTGTCGTCATAACGAATTGCTTAGTCGTTATAATGAGCTATTTAGACCTTATAACGAGACACACGGTCTTTACAGCGAATCATTTGGTCGTTATAACGGGATACTTAGTCGCTATAACGAGATACTTAATCGCTATAACGGGATACTTAGTCGTCATGACGAGCTGTGTAGACTTTTTGACGAGATACGAACCTTCTTTTAGTCACTTATTAACCTAATCATCCTGAACAACTGTCCGGATCTCAGTCATTGGACTTCACAGTTAAGATTTGACCACGACCGCTCGTCTTTACCTTGATGGTTGGTGGTTGGAGATGTCGCCGAGAGGGGGTAGATTTCAGCCTAGCAGGCTCTCCTATGGTTTTGACCCTAGCAGGCCCTCCTATGGTTTTGACCCTAGCAGGCCCTCCAATGGTTTTGATCCTAGCAGGCCCTCCAATGGTTTTGACCCTAGCAGGCCCTCCTATGGTTTTGACCCTAGCAGGCCCTCCTATGGTTTTGACCCTAGCAGGCCCTCCAATGGTTTTGACCCTAGCAGGCCCTCCAATGGTTTTGACCATAGCAGGCCCTCCAATGGTTTCGACCCTAGCAGGCCCTCCTATGGTTTTGACCATAGGCTCTGTGTTTCCAAGGTTTTGTCATCAACTGTCCTTGACATTAGTTACATACTGCAGACTAGATCAACACTCTCAATGACTCTAGTCACCATACTGTATGTACCAATTACTACATAGTCACTTGTGATATAATATCACGACATATTTACAATTGTATGGCATTGCCACTATATAATTCAATTGAATTCAGTTAGCATTAATCAGGCCATGAATGTCATTGACCGATTGCTGACGTCATAATTGTCACGTTGGATACCATTGACCGTCCCCGGGCGATGGCTGTTCGACTATTCAATGAGCAAGCATAACAAAATAGATACATTTTATGAGCTAAATGCTGAGAAATAAAAGTGTCATTTAAATTTTATTAGATGAATATATTCTAAAAATGCTAAATATAAGTTTTGAACTGTTTTAAGTTGGCATTTATAGACAACATGAATTCCAATTGGACAAAGGCAAATCCAACATTTGCCTTTGCCCATTTTGCATTCATATTGCTTATGAATAGGATATTCATGATATTGGTGATGATAATTGAACAGCTATCATTGGGTATACACGTACATGTGTAGCGATACACGCAGTTATATCAGACATGTGTACCACAAAATACTTACATTGCACGTACCAGGCATTCATTTGGGGGAAAACCGCACGCCATATTATTGGAAAGTTGCTGTACATACCAAAGTTTCGTTAATTTTTACTTCATTTATAAATAAAACATACGATGGTGCCCTCGTGTGGTGATCTGATAAAAGTTTTCCACTTTGTCTTATTGTTGAGATAACTTATAGTATTAATAGCTACACGTGGTGGAAGCGCAGTTATATACTAACTGAGTGGGCAAATTAAATAGCACCCTGCTATCGATTTAGTCAAGGGATCACCCCGGTGTTCTGACGTGCCTCTCCGCCTGTAGAGGGCGCGATTTCGATACTAGCAGACAATCATTCTCGCGTGCTGTTCGCAAACGGGAGAATTTTGGTTTAGGAGCACACGATCATAGGCGTGTGTGAATAAGGTGTCGGTGTGTGCCTAGCCAGTGTTTTATTCAACATGAAGGATACTGGATTCTATCTCCACTATACATAAATAACAGGCAGTGGAAGTAGTGAATGGGCGAGGGATGATGCCAACTTTGCCGGTACCAAGCTTCTGTCCACAGTAGGACGATTACAACACAACTTCCTGTGGGATACACTGGTAAGTCTACGACTATTTCATGCTTGATTTATATTATGGCTGCTGCAACAGGGACTTGAGGAAAGATATACACATTAGCATAAACCTTGGCTGTTAGTCAGAGCGCCAATAATCTCCCTTCCAACGTAAGGCCGGGATCAATCACTGAATCTGCCTCTCCCGCCACTGGTCCCGGAAACTGGACACGTTCAAGTTTGTATAGACATAAACAAGCTGACCTGTCAAGTTTCCGGGGATCCTGCTCCGATATCGACCAGCGTATCTGTCTTAAACACGGTTAAATAGGAGTCCCGCATCCGTCCGGTTCTGTCCACTTCGGGGCCCTCACAGGAAGGCCAACCTCGGACAGGATCTCGCTGTCCCGTCTGATGCTCTCAAGATTGCTTATGTAATGATTCATTGTGTCATCGGTGCTTCCGTCTGGTACCAACGTTTTACAGCAAATCCCATGGAACTTTCCGAACATGCTATTTTGTCATACTCCGGAAGATATTTGCAAATAAGTTAACTTAACTTAATACATGCACCCATTGGGATATATGGTTCTACAGTTAAGCAATACCTGTATTTAGTCTCATAACCGTTTAACGATCACCGCAAAGACATCGCTACAGACAACCTTTTCTTTATAACATAATTTTTATAAAAACAATTTTCAAATTTATGTCGCTACTATGGCAACCATTTTCACAATAACTTAGTTTCTATGACAACCAATCTTAGCGTTATTCCATTGCATCCATTACCAATAATTAAAGTGGTTAAAGGAGCTCTTATCGTCGAAGTTTTTTTTGTTTTGAATATAAACTTTATTTATTTTACAACAATTATGAAACAAGTTATACAGCTTATATTAATCACTCTTGTTGGCCCGGATGTTAGTGCGCGAGGGGTCTTAATGTGGGAGGAAACCGGAGTACCCGGAGAAAACCGGGTATTATCAAAATAATTTTCAAAAAACTTCGATAAAACATTCGATGATGTAACTCCCACACTATGGATAGTCGCCTAAGTTTTGATTTAGCTTTTGGCAATACATATTGGTTGCTGCTTAAAAAGTGGCATACTGCAATTTAAACGTTGTCTGGCGCAGTGACCGGGGTAATTTGGCCTTATGTAAATCGAGTAAGCGCGCCCTGTCTACGGTTAAACTTGACCAAGACTGTCGGGGAATTCAAATAATCACTTTCTCTCGACTGTCTGGAAGTAACTGAAGGCTACAGGGTATAACACTGGTCTTACGTACTAGAGTATGGTACTGTCAGCGCAGATGCCTCCTTTAATACTTTCTGTTTATTTTCTTTCTCAACATTACGCATTTCTGTGTATCCTCTATGTACAACAATTTTGATTTATTCAACATTTTGGTATGCACTTTGTCATTTACCAACATATTAAGTCTCTAGACAATATCGTTTATGTAGATTTGTTTGTATCAACGATTAATGTAAAATGTATATTTCAGTAACGCTTCGTGACTTAGGGAATGTGCTTGTATAGCGAAGATACGGTATACTGTCCGTACAGCGAATACATGGTATCGTAGAGGTGCTGGTCTAGCGAAGATACGGTATACTGTCCGTATAGCGAATATAATTATTTATGGTATCGTAGAAATGCCTGTATAACGAAGATAAGCTATAGATCTGTCCAAACAGCGAATATTATGGTAACGTAGAGATGCTTTTATAGTGAAGATAAGGTATAAAAATGCCCGTACTGCGAATATATGGTAACGTAAATATGCTTATATAACGAAGATACCTGGGTATACTGTCCGTACAGTGAATACATGGTAACGTAGAGATGCTTTTATAGCGAAGATAAGGTATAGAACTGTCCGTACAGCGAATACATGGTAACGTAGAGATGCTTTTATAGCGAAGATAAGGTATAGAACTGTCCGTACAGCGAATACATGGTAACGTAGAGATGCTTTTATAGCGAAGATACGCGGGTATACTGTCCGTACAGTCAACGAATATATATATATGGTATCGAAGAGATGTTTGTAATGTAGCGAAGGTACGAGATCGTTGTGTTTGAAGTTGAAGTGGATCATTTCGCATTATATGGTTGCCTTGGTTACCAGACTATTCACTACAAAGAAACTGTATACGTTTAAACATCATGGTGCTCTTAAATCCTGGTGATGACGTTTGTTTTGAATGTCAGTGATATATATATATATACTATATACAGACAATTGTACAGTCTGCTCGCTTGTTTGTGTTTGTGGCCCCTGGTGCTCAATTTTTTCTGTCTTTTTTAACTTTATCATTTTTATTATGTTTCCATGGCTACCAGCAGCAATTTTATTTCAGTGTGTGATATTCGATTTCTTTTTTTTGCGTGTGAAATTTAACCGCTTGACGTATCAAGCTAAAATTTAGCAATTATTTCATTATGGTTTTAGATGATTAATAACATAAAAAGAAAATTGGAAAATTCTGTTTTTCTCTTTTTTTTTTTAATTATTCATATTTCGCTATATTATCTATACTGTATAGATGGTTATTCTCCTGGACACAAGTGTCTGTGTTCAAAACAGCCCTTGCTACGCCACTGTTCTGCTTCATAACTTTGTAGCAATCAAATGTTTCATGATTGTTAGCCAATATTATTAGACGATGTGCAGTGTACTCTCATAAGGTTAACAAGCTCCTATATCAGTGACTGTGGTTGTTTTGGTGTTATTCCGTCAGGGACGCGGTGGCCGAGTATCCCGACATTCTACCACTAGCCTTTCACCTCGAAACCTACGTGGGGCAGTTGCCAGGTACTGACCGTAGGTCGGTGATTTTTCTTCGGGTACTCCGGTTTTCCTCCAAAACCTGGCACGTCCTTAAATGACCCTGGCTGTTAATAGGACGTAAAACTAAATAAAGCAAATAATATCGGACTTAACCTGAGGTTATGATTGACTACGGTTGTATTCAGTGTCAGGTGCGGATGCAGGATTTACGAAAGGAGCTGACCCCAAGACCCCCTCCTCTGGATCCGCTAGTGACTGTTAACCCGTTTAAATCAAACCTTAGGATACAGATGTGAAAGTGTCGGCTGAGCCCTAAGGTTTCTACCAAAATGTATTTTGTTGTTGTGCGATAACGAACCGTTAGCGACAGTAACGGATACATCACGTTAAAGCTATGCTGTCCCTCAGCGATATATCGGGTGTGAGCCAGACTACATGCAATTCCGTATTTTAAAGTTTGATTAAGTGTAGACGAGAAAGAAATACGGAGTCTGACCCTTTACCAGCCAGAGGGGATTATCTTCATCTCGCGGAGTACACTTGCCCTAGAGTACAGTGTCTTATAGAGTATAAACTGTTCTGCGTAGCTCTCCATGTGTATTTTATTTTATAAATTAACTGAACTATGGAAATAAGTCCGAAGGGTTCTGACTCTCTGATCTACTAAATATTGGGGCGACTAGCGGCTCGTAGAGTCAGGATTCCGGTCTACAAATGTAAATAAATATACGAAATTTTAGCGACCCATCCACGGAACGCTGATTAAGCAGTGTTTTATAAAAGGTTAAGTTTTTTTACACATGCAAATTAGGTATCAATGGAAAGAACAGATACTTTTCTACTAACCTACACAGGGACCTGATAATTTGTTACAGCTAGTTTTGGACCTAAACTAGGGTGTTTAGAGTAATTTTATACATTTGGGTGGGGGTGGGGGCATTTATATCGAAAATTTGTTTGAAACCTATTCTAATAATACATGCAAGCTTATATTTCATATTTCGCTTAGAAAAAGTGTATTAATATTGATATTTTCACATGTATATGTGCTCTCTTATTATCTTAACTTCATCGTCGAAACCCCACCAGACACCGCTCCTAGAAACGTAAGAGCAGTGTCACGTGGGTTCCCGATGATGTCTTAACAGTTACATGTACGTTTTCTTACTTTCATGTTGTATAATCGGTCATAATTTTAACTAAAGCTTGCCGAATTTTAACTATTTACGGACTTATAAATACAGTTTACTTGACTTGAGCACACAGTCGAACGTGTTCGCGTATATATACAGATGTTTCACGTAGTCTTCGGTATCAAACATTTAACATTACCGGAACAGTCTGTAAGCACAGGGACACGTAACAATGTATTACAACGTGTCCCTGTGGTGTAAGTGAGCCTCATTATAGCTCACCAGAGTCGTCATTATTTAACTTGTTTCAATGAAGCAGCGCCATAATTTAAAGGGGCATCCCGGGGAAGTCTACAATGAAGTTCTTGAATGTACATGCTGTCTGCACCACCAGATACATTTTCCTGTTATTTCAATATTCAAAGTCCACTCAAAATGTGTTTATTAGCCACTTGAAAAATTGCATTCCTCGGGAAAGCCCGATAAAAATAGCGCTGATCACGCGTCAGTCAGGTGACTATTTTGTAGGGGCCCAAAGGGAGGGGACGCGTAATGTATAGGTCCGATGATGAACCAGACACAAAATCCGTGTATACATTTTTTGAATCATATTCACATTAATAATCAGACGTTAATTACACACGATATTCATATGAAGAAATTTATGTCGACATCTATGCATCATTTATCGACATCAGTACCTGGATACAACCATGCATCGCCAGACTGCACTCTTACATTGTACGTTTAACAGTGTCATGTGGGTTTCCGACGATGACAACCATAGGGCAAACCTAATTTCTGTAAAAAGTTATCTTCACGAATCCTCATTTAGAACCATTTCACAAAAGGTATGCATGCATTTTAAAGTACAAAAATAAAATGAAATGATTCCGATTTTTTTTATACAACTCGATTGAAGATTTTTTTTTCAGACTATCTATATATTCATCTAAAATCTATCCAACTTTCAGCGTCAACATACTTTAACACTTACAATTATGTATCAGGGAAGTCCGTGCACTCATATGACGCACCACGCACTAAACATGTAGAACACATGTATAATATATATATCAAATTTGGAACTTGTCGAGACGATAATTGTCCAATACTTAATCCATTTGTATACGTTATGATAGCTCCGTTTTCATTTTACTTTTTTTTTATGTAAATTTAAAGGTTCGTTAACATTTTCAACACAACTGCATACATGGGACATATATATGATTTTTTTTTATAAATTAATGACTTCACTTATATATTGCATATATTTTGATTCATATCAAATTCAATACCGGGGTCCAAACCCGATACTATTTGTACAATCCGTATTTTATAGATTAGGTATGACAAGAATTTTTTATCCGCACAGGATGACATAAATTTATTCATTTTGTCCAAATTGAATCTGTATGTAATTATACATTAAACTCAATCGCACCTATGCCGGCGTTTTACAACGTTTTTGTTTACCGATGTAGCTTGTTATGCGCATGCGTTATCATATGTGACGAAAAAAAATTTACATGTCCAAATCGTTGATCAACGAATAGTGATTCCCTTTTTTAATTATTGATTAAAGTTTTTGGGAACATATTTCAGCGTAAATCGCCCATGTATTTTCCATAAGATTATACGTTTGATTCATATATACAATAATTCTAAATAATCATAAAAAAATATAGTTTTACCGTGATGCCTCTTTAAAGCACACGGGGATATACAGTATGTGTATATATAAAGTTTGGAACTTACATGTTACACTTTCCCATATGCTATTGATCAATCATTGTCGGCTGTCCTGGTCTACCTTTTAACTTAGGACGTTTTATATATCATGTTTTCACAAAAATCCATAACCGAGTCTGAGCTTTTCATGTTTCTGTCAATTATCTTGGTTATATACAATCCCATGTAAAAAACACTGTCCTTGTTCTCTTTATAAAGAATTTTTTCAGATCATAATATCAGAGGTTTGATTGACAAAATTGGGAAGCATACTTATCGCAAATATTGTCAGTATTATATTTCTGAAGATTGTGATGTTAATAAGGATACTGTACATACGGCCATATCATAAATATAGTATTACATACCTGTAGTAACAGTATTGTGACGCCATAAACAAATGACGTCATATGGTTGTCTCGGTAGTGAAATCGTACCGTCAAAGAAGAAATTTGTCTTTCTTATAGTTTAATATAGTATATAGTATAATTAAATAAATACCTTATTACATTGACACTCGTGTAAGATCCTCTATATATGTAACTGAGTAAACAATTTGGACACAACTGCGATTCCCCTGGCACACACGTTATAGATCAGAGAGATGGATTCATAACCAGCTACTACGGAGGAGACCATATATACACAATACTGATCACCATTATAATTTATTATACGGAATATATCATTACAAAATATAACTGGGAGAAAAATTATCTTTAATTACTATCAAAAGCTGGTCGTCTTGATGTAAGCACAGTCATTAAAGAATTTGAATTCACTCTTCTGATTCTAAAAACAGTGACCCCATTGCTCAAGTTACATTGTACTTTCGTTTTGTATGCATTTTTTATTACCTATCTCTGATCGACCAGCGGTCACCGCTTAATATTAATTATGTATCGCCATTTGGGCAAGTACATTTTGAACAATGGGCCTGAACGGTCATTTGACTATAACATCGATAATGCACTGTATGGGTCAATTCAAGTGTTATTTGGTAAGAGTTAACCAAACATGAACTGGTTTGAAGTTTCATTCACGTCAAAATTCAAGGACAGCTGTACGAGTATTTTAGAAAACATTGAATTTGAAATCATTCGTCACTGGTGAATTAAAATAGAGAAGAAATTTAAAGGTTTTTTTTCAAAATGACGGCCATGGCAGCCATATTGGATTTCGGATCAGTCCATGCTGAGCTTAATTGCATGGATGGACGTTGATAAAAAGTTTAAATTGTGTTTTCAAAATGGTAGACATGGCTGCCATATTGGATTTCGGATCAGTCGGTGCTGAGCTCAATTGCATGGATGGAAGTTGATAAAAAGTTTAAATTGTGTTTTCAAAATGGTAGACATGGCTGCCATATTGGATTTTGGATCAGTCCATGCTGAGCTCAATTGCATGGATGGAAGTTGATAAAAAGTTTAAATTGTGTTTTCAAAATGGTAGATATGGCTGCCATATTGGTTTTTGTACGGACCCGAAAAATGACAATACAGTACTTGATCAGGACCACATAAGGATCACTTAAAGCAAGATTCAGCTCAATCGTATTGTTGGAATTTGAGAACTTTGAAATATGTGTTGTGCAGGCAAACAATGATTATGCAATGTCACAAAATGGCCGCTTTAACTGCCATATTGAACTTTTGTGGAGTCCGAAAATAACAGCACTTTGTTCGCTTCCCTCACGATTTCGGGTCAGAATAATCTAAATAAACATGGATGGTGGATTAGGACAACGCGTTCATTGATATACCGTGCAAAACTTGCTACATTTTTGTACAATCCTTTATGTCTGTTACGGTAACATGCCGGTCAGATAGTTGCCATTTATTTAGATTTCTGCACTTTCTTCAGTTATTGTCTGTGGTTATAACCTGTCCATCATCACGCCATAATCAACTCTACAGCAGGCTATCTCCTATTGTACAAGAGCTATAGACACTCGTCATGCAACGTGCACATAATTAACTTCCTCTTGTATAATAAAAGTTGAAATGTATAAAAACTAAATGGCGTGTTAGGCGCAAAGGACGTTTAAATGGATACTTCGTCTGGTGATCGTCAGTGAGTCTGCAGTAAGTGTTTAACAGGAATATCTCCGAGAGGGAACAGTCATAATCAGCTCTATCAATATCAGACACATATTGTGTTATCCTGTTAGTGTGAGGCAAAGTGATTAAGTGTACGTTTGATTATATTGTCAGTATATTGTATCCGGTTTATATCGTATCGAACTTATGTCACGCTTATATCAATATATCGCAAAGAGCTGTTGTCAATACATACATATCGTATCATGCTCATGTCAGTATATCGTGTGGCGGTTATATCAATATATCGCAAAGAGCTGTTGTCAATCCATGTATATCGTATCGGGCTGATGTCAATATATCGTGTGGCGCTTATATCAATATATCGTATTGAGCTGATGTCAATATATCGTGTGGCGCTTATATCAGTATATCGTAAAGAGCTGTTGCCAATACATGCATATCGTATCATGCTCATGTCAGTATATCGTATATATGGAGCTTATATCAGCATATCGTAAAGAACTGATGTCAATATATCTGAACGGGCTAATGTCATTGAACTAATCGGACTAATGTCATCATATCGTTTCATGCATTAATGTCAATATATCGTATCGTACCTGTGATAATATATTGTTTTGGGGTTATTTCAATATATCGTGTCTGGTCTTTGTCTTTATGACGTATCGAGAAAATGGCATTATATCGTATGGGGCTAATGTAAATATATCGTACATATGTCGCGTTAATGTCAATATTCTAAATGTATCGGCTTAATGTCAATGTATTGTATCGGGCTTAGGTTCATATATCGTATTAAGCTAAGGTCAATATACATATACCAGTTCGTGCGAATGTCGGTCAATATATCGTATCGGGCCAAGGTCAATATGTCATTTTGTGGATATGTCAATATTTCGTATTGGTCTTATGATGATATAACATACTGGGCTGATGTCAATATTTCGTATCGGGTTTGGTCCAGGGTCAATATATAACACATCGGCCTGATACGAATGTGTTGTACATATCACTATATCACGTCGGGCTGATGTCAGTGTATCAGGCTAATGCAAGTCTTATCACGCTTTCACGACGTTTACGAGCGGTCATTATAGCGAATCTTTCCAGTGCATCCCGACGTTTACGAGCGGGCATTATAGCGAATATTTCCAGTGCGTCCCGACGTTTACGAGCGTTCATTACAGCGAATCTTTACAGTGTATCCCGACGTTTACGAGCGGTCATTATAGCGAATCATTCCAGTGTATCCCGACGTTTACGAGCGGTCATTACAGCGAATCTTTACAGTGTATCCCGACGTTTACGAGCGGTCATTATAGCGAATCATTCCAGTGTATCCCGACGTTTACGAGCGGTCATTATAGCGAATCATTCCAGTGCATACCGACGTTTACGAGCGGTCATTATAGCGAATCATTCCAGTGTATCCCGACGTTTACGAGCGGTCATTACAGCGAATCTTTACAGTGTATCCCGACGTTTACGAGCGGTCATTATAGCGAATCTTTCCAGTGCGTTCCGACGTTTACGAGCGGTCATTATAGCGAATCATTCCAGTGCATACCGACGTTTACGAGCGGTCATTACAGCGAATCTTTACAGTGTATCCCGACGTTTACGAGCGGACATTATAGCGAATCATTCCAGTGTATCCCGACGTTTACGAGCGGTCATTATAGCGAATATTTCCAGTGCGTCCCGACGTTTACGAGCGGTCATTACAGCGAATCTTTCTAGTGTATCCCGACGTTTACGAGCGGTCATTATAGCGAATCATTCCAGTGTATCCCGACGTTTACGAGCAGCCATTATAGCGAATCATTCCAGTGCATCCCGACGTTTACGAGCGGTCATTATAGCGAATCATTCCAGTGTATCCCGACGTTTACGAGCGGTCATTACAGCGAATCTTTACAGTGTATCCCGACGTTTACGAACGGTCATTATAGCGAATATTTCCAGTGCGTACCGATGTTTAGAGCGGTCATTATAGCGAATCTTTCCAGTGCGTCCCGACGTTTAGAGCGGTCATTGTAGCGAATCTTTCCAGTGCGTACCGATGTTTAGAGCGGTCATTATAGCGAATCTTTCCAGTGCGTCCCGACGTTTACGAGCGGTCATTATAGCGAATATTTCCAGTGTGTCCCGACGTTTACGAGCGGTCATTATAGCGAATCTTTCCAGTGCGTCCCGACGTTTACGAGCGGTCATTACAGCGAATCTTTCCAGTTTGTCCCGACGTTTAGAGCGGTCATTATAGCGAATCTTTCCAGTGCGTCCCGACGTTTACGAGCGGTCATTATAGCGAATATTTCCAGTGTGTCCCGACGTTTACGAGCGGTCTTTATAGCGAACATTTCCAGTGTGTCCCGACGTTTACGAGCGGTCATTATAGCGAATCTTTCCAGTGCATACCGACGTTTGGAGCGGTCATTATAACGAATCTTTTCAGTGTGTCCCGACGTTTACGAGCGGTCATTACAGCGAATCTTTCCAGTTTGTCCCGACGGTTACGAGCGGTCATTATAGCGAATATTTCCAGTGTGTCCCGACGTTTACGAGCGGTCATTATAGCGAATCATTCCAGTGCGTCCCGACGTTTAGAGCGGTCATTATAGCGAATCTTTCCAGTGTGTCCCGACGTTTACGAACGGTCATTATAGCGAATCTTTCCAGTGCGTAAAATCCCGACATTTACGAGCGGGTTATTGTTATGAATCAGTGTGTAAGTTTCCGATGTTTACCAGTGGGATGTTATGTGGAATCCTGCCACTGAAATGTTTGTTACATGTATAATACGGTCATATCCCCCAAAACGAGGTCGCTTTATAAAAACAGATCCTCTTTTCTATAACACGTCAGAAGTTTTGATGATAAAATCTGCAAGCATCTATATACTCTCGGGGCATACGGAGAGATGGAGGTTGCTGGTGTATGTAGGTATAAACATAGATAAACACAGCCTGGTCTGGATATAACACGTACACATGTACCTCGCTGTCTTATGGTAGCTGTATAAGTAAACTAACTCAGGTTGCCAACCCACTCCCGCTACCTGTGCTCAGCATTTGACATTTCCCTAATACGTAGCATGTGTTTGCGCCATTCAGTCATTGATTTACCTACAAAGTGAAATTAACATCATCGTGTACGTTAAAGAATACCAAACTGTTGTCGAGATGTAATTAAGAATGCCACCCTTTATGGAGGCTTTCACTGCGAGATCGTATCAGGATCTGTCAGGATGGCGTTATAGATGTCATATAAGTAATCACCGCTAATGTAGGCTGTCTTCACCAATTACCCATCATGCTCCAGCGTGGTGACGAATTACCCATAATGCCCTAAACACTATGATGCTGTTTCCGTAAAGCTTGGTTGTCATCCGCCAGTAGAATGTAATATCAAATCTCCCCAACGCGTTCAATCCGAGGTCTTAATATTAATACTCCCCGGTTATACGCAATGTATGTTTCTAAAGGACTCCAGATTAATATACTAGGTCATGATGTGTGTCATCGAAACGTTTATACCTGTCGACCTTAATTTGGGATTCTTTGGGAATTTGACGAACGAAATAAGCATTCAAATTCCCCACAAAATTTTAGCCAAATTGTTTTATACGAATGCGCGAACTTTCCTTTTTTTAAAAAATCACAAAGTCTATCAGGAGGTAACAATCACAACAAAAATTGCTGCTTAACACGCTTTTAATATACAATTGATTTTCCTGGCCTATTATGACGTCACAAGCGAGTGGCCTCGTTCTTGGTCGTGAAATATGCAGAATTAAGATGTCAGCTCAATGTTACCACAAAGTCTCCAGACCACGGGTGCAAGATTGGGTGTTTTAATATGGTATCAAAACACTACAATATATAATCTAACTTAATATAAATGTTTCATTTCCCATTGCATAAATTCTTTAATGGTTGTGCTACATAAAGCTTTTTCATAATTTCAAATCTGTCAGAGGTCTTTGCCGAGGTCTATTGGCGGGAGGCCCCCGCCGATGTCTACTGGTGGGAGGCCCCTGTAAAAGTATACTGGTGGGAGGCCCACTTGGAAGTTTACTAGTGAGAGGTCCCCGCTGAGGTCTACTGGTGGGAGGCCTCCGCCGAGGTCTACTGGTTGGAGGCCCCTGTGGAAGTATACTGGTGGGAGTCCACTGGAAGGAGGCCCCGCCGAGGTCTACTGGAGGGAGGCCCTCGTGGAAGTCTATTGGTGGGAGGCCTCCGCCGAGGTCTAATGGTGGAAGGCCCCTCCTTGGGCTACTGGTGGGAGGCCCCCGTGGAAGTTTACTGGTGGGAGGCCCTCGTGGAAGTTTACTGGTGGGAGGCCCTCGTGGAAGTTTAGTGGTGGGAGGCCCCGCCGAGGTTTATTGGGAGGCCTCCGCCGAGGTCTACTGGAGGGAGGCCCTCGCGGAAGTTTACTGGTGGGAGGCCCCGCCGAGGTCTATTGGGAGGCCCCCGCCGAGGTCTACTGGAGGGAGGCCCTCGTGGAAGTTTACAGGTGGGAGGCCTCCGCCGAGGTCTACCGTTGGGACGCAATGTGTTACAAATATTTCATATAACACTTGTAATCGAAGAAGGATTTCATCCATTTTTTTATACAATTAACACATTTTCAATATAGGTGCCCTCTTCCTTGTTGAAATGGAGTACCAGGACGTTTTATAAACAGAAAGTTTTTGAAAATGATTTTATCATCATTCTTGACCTTGCTTGCTATCAAGTTTGTGATATAAAGGTCAACTTTATCTCACATTGAATGTTACAAATATAAGTTTTGTTTGTCGAAACAATTCGGGTTTGTTCCGTAAAATGATAAGTGTGTTTCACGTCTGTTACGTAGTTAGGTAATGAGATGGATGGCGGTGTACACATTTTTCACTAAACATTGGTGTACGGTACTTGGGTGTCATCCAATGTTTTGACGCCGTTTGCTACTTACTATCCCAAAGCATCATTCAATGACAAGTCTGCCAGGTGTTGAGAAACCGGGGCGACAAGTTAGGTCGTTTTTCTGTCTCGAAGATCGCTGGAATGCAAACAGTTTCCAGAAAGTTAATTTAACAACACCCAGCACCGGCCTGTCGATCATTAATCTATCGGTCGCCTCACATGATCAGTTTAAAATTCGTTGCACACGTTTTAAGTATTAGAAGACGAGACCTGCCACCTGCTCCCACTCGCTCTCTCCAACACAAACCTTACCGCTGCCTTGTTGCTAGGCTATTGACGGCAATGGAAGCTTTTTACATCAGAACTCTGAACAGTTGACGAACAGAAGTGATGGGTTATTCACCAGACAATGAGCGAGAAAGTCTGCACACGTTGGTATGATTCTCAGAATCATCACACTCCCGTGTGCGTGCATGATCGGTATGCAGTGTTAGCCTCGCCATTTCTAGATTGTTGGTTTGGAGTAGGTGCTGTTACCTAATTGCCGCTTGCTGACAGTAGACAATATTACATAATAGACGCATTTATCTGAAACGATCACGGAGATGAACTTGTTAAACTTGACTTGTGCTGTGTAATTTTGAATGCTGTTATTTCGTTTTGTCTCCATCCCAGAGACACAACTTATCTGTTAATATCTTTGTGGGTTTATTAAATATTTGTTTACGCTGAGTGTTAGAACATATTCTAGTAAATAGTGTTTATATCTCACATATCCGTAGTTATACCATGTACTTAGATATCAATCTTATTCCCTTGCCGTATTTATAATTACAGTATTTGAGTTAACTATCAACGGTCTGTGATCAGCCTGGAACAACCACTCTCATGTAACTTAACCGGTACCTATTGACATCTTAGTCGTATTTCCGGTAACTTTACCGGTACCTAATGACATCATTGTCGTATTTCCGGTAACTTTACCGGTACCTAATGACATCATTGTCGTATTTCCGGTAACTTTACCGGTACCTAATGACATCATTGTCGTGATTCTGGTTACTTTACTGGTTATCTAATGACATCTTAGTCGTATTTCCGGTTACTGTACCAGTATTTAATGACATCATTGTCGTATTTCCGGTTACTTGACCGGAACCTTTTGGAATTATTGTCGTATTTCCGTTTTTTTTACCGGTACCTAATGACAATATTGTCGTAATTCCGGTGCCTATGCCGGTGACACCAAATGCGTATTTCCGGCTACATTTCTTGTACCTGGTGACACCATTGTCGTATTTCCGGTTACTTTGCCGGTACCTGGTGACACCCATTTCGTATTTCCGGTACCGTTACCATCATAAAAACTAGCACGCGACTTAATCACGTACATGAACGTATAATCATTTAAGACTTTATTAATCTTTCCACCAAAGACGATTGAACGATTGACAGCGCGCAAAAGTCCTTGCTACGACTGAATGACCAAATTACCCAACGATCCTACTTACAAGTCACAAAAGCAATATACTAATTTACTCAAAGGTTATCAAACTCAAAAGGAGCACATTGCATGGTGCGAAACTGTATAGGACAGTGACGCTTAATTATCGCTTACCGTCAACGTCACTTCCGCGGCGCCCTGATCAAATACAACGGAAATGTCGCTCTGTGCGGATAGCTCCAATCTTTGCCTAACCATGGACATCGTGTACACTTGATATCCAAGGGCACTCGGAACGACCGGCTCAATTCCCGGGAGTGATAATATTACATTACGGCCGACTATTTATGCTCGTTTTCCATGCAGATCTATACATTGTGCTGTCTGATCACATTTTCAGAGAGTAATCAGTGGTCTGCTATTGGCAGTTTAAGCTTCAGTTCAGCCTTTCAAGTACTTTGTTTTATAACAATGCTTCGGCTAAATGATCGTGTTAACTGGAGAGTCAGACGTACAAAGATGGACGACAGATTTCACTGGAATCGAAGTGGGTTCCCCAGCTTATAAACGATCGATTAATCTTCTCAGAACCACGTTTGGCTGGATACAAATATTGGCAACCATGTTGTAAAAATAATAAATCGAGTTCTTATGAATCTTTATTATAATGTAGTTCGTAGGTGGTTTTAAAGCAGTTTACAAGTAAATATTGAAGCCTACCGATTACACATCATGTTATTTTGCTATATGACCCCTCGTGTGTGTGATGATATTATCTGTTGCCAACTTCCCCAGCTTATCTCGGTCAATAAAAAAAGACTGATGTTTGTTGATAATGTTATGATAAAGTGGCCACAGGGACATGAAAAAGTTATAACAACTAGTTTTTTTTACCTAAACTATGGTGTTAAGAGTATTGTTACATTTATGTTGGGTTTAAATCAATTTTCGATTAACATGCCCCTATGACCATTGAGGGATGGGGGATTGTTTTTTAATTGATCATCCCCCCCCCCTTCCCCTCACAAGTGTAAAATAAAATTCCTTTAAATATCTTAATTTAGGTCCAAATCAAGCTGTTACAAATGATTAGGTCCCTGTGATGGTCGGCAACTTCTTGTCTTTGATTGGTTAAACAAAAACTATATGCTACATGATGGTTTAAAGATTGTCATCCTTTTATTCATCGTCCAATCAATTTAATAGCTAGTGCTTGGATAGTCTGTATATATGCGTTCATGTGTGTATGGGTGCTGGAGACAGTTGGTGTACAGTAGCTGCCCCCTGTGATAGATCGGATCTGATGCCGATTTTAGAATGATACCCCACTGAAACACCATGCCGAAGACACACAACGCAACATTCTGCCACATTATGCTGACAACGGGTACCAATAAGAAACAACAGCTGACAGGACGTGTCCCTGCATGGAGAAAGAATCCATAGATGCAGAATCCATTGAGACAGAATCCATATAGAAAGAATCCATAGAGACAGCATCCATAGAGACAGAATCCATAGAGACAGAGTCCATGGAGACAGAATCCATAGTGAGGAAATCCATGGAGACAGAATCCATAGAGACCGAATCCATAGATACCGAATCCATAGTGACGAAATCCATGGAGACAGAATCCACGGAGACAGAATCCATGGAGACAGAATCCATAGAGACAGAGTCCATGGAGACAGAATCCATAGAGACAGAATCCACGGAGACAGAATCCATAGAGACAGAGTCCATGGAGACAGAATCCATAGAGACAGCATCCATAGAGACAGAATCCATAGAGACAGAGTCCATGGAGACAGAATCCATAGAGACAGCATCCATAGAGACAGCATCCATAGAGACAGAATCGATGGAGACAGAATCCATAGAGACAGCATCCATAGAGACAGAATCTATTGAGACCGAATCGATGGAGAGAGAATCCATAGAGACAGAATCCATGGAGACAGAATCCATAGAGTCAGAATCCATGGAGAGAGAATCCATAGAGACAGAATCCATGGAGACATAATCCCTAGGGACAGAATCCATAGAGACAGAATCCATATAGACAGAATCCATGGAGAGAGAATCCATAGAGACAGAACCCATAGAGACAGAATCCACGGAGAGAGAATCCATAGACACAGAATCCATGGAGACATAATCCATAGAGACAGAATCCATGGAAACAGAATCCATAAAGACATAATTCATAGAGACAGAATCCATAAAGACAGAATCCATAGATACAGAATCTATAGAGACCGAATCCACGGAGACAGAATCCGTGGAGACAGAATCCATAGAGACAGAATCCATAGGGACAGAATCCATGGAGACGGAATCCATGGAGACAGAATCCATGGAGACAGAATCCATAGAGACAGAATCCATGGAGACAGAATCCATAGAGACAGAATCCATGGAGACAGAATCCATGGAGACAGAATCCATGGAGACAGAACCAATTCCTTCTATTACATAGAGACGAACGTTCGACTTAATAGACGAATCAATTTCGCAAAATCTCCGCAATTTGATTAGCTTACCTGAGCTATTTATTTTATTACGCATGAATTAACAGTCATGCTTTTAACTTTTACCAACCAGAAAATTCTGCCATTTTGTAAAAAAAAAACGGAAGTGATTGTAAAATTCACAGTGCCATAATTCATCTATATCTATTTTGATTGAAACTGAAAGATTCTAAATGTCAACCAATCAGAGGCGAGGTAATGGCGGTCATCTTGTCCAATCAGAACGATAGAATGATATTGCATTCGTTTTCATATAAATGGGAAGACAAGACCATAATGTATATTATACATTCTTACATGAGTTAGAATAACGCTGCGTGATTATGGTAGCGTCACCAAATTATTCTAGGTTCAGTAAGTTACACTACTTATACCAGCATCTCCTTATTAAACAAACGTCATCTGATAAAATATTGGAATAGCAGCAAATTATAATAAGTAGTGCAGACACCATGTATGTTTAAGAACAGGCATTTAGGCTTTCGCGGGATGTCCCTTAAACGGTGCCTGACTATAAATGCGTTGTTTCATTTTTCAGCATCGCCTCATTTTACCAGCGTCGTATCATTTTTCAGCGTCGCCTCATTTTACCAGCGTCGTATCATTTTTCAGCGTCGCCTCATTTTACCAGCGTCGTCTGATTTTTTCAGCATCATCTCATTTTACTAGTGTCGCTTCATTTTACCAGCGTTGTCTTATTTTACCAGCGTTGTTTCATTTTGCCAGTGTTGTTTCATTTTCCAGCTTCGCCTCATTTTACCAGCGTCATCTCATTTTACCAGCGTCGCTTCATTTTACCAGCGTCATCTCATTTTATCAGCGTTGCCTCATTTTACCAGCGTCGTCTTATTTAATCAGCGTCGCTTGATTACATTATCGTCACAAACATGTCGGCTTCCTGTTCTTCCATGTGTCCATTCTGTACCGTACACACAGAACGAGTCGAAGACGTAGCATGTTAATTGTTTTGTTTTTGGGACAAGGTCGTTTACACGCGTGTTTCAATACTAATGAAATAAGCAAACGAAACGGGTTCTATTAAAGAAAGAATGTTGCAGAATTCATGAATGTTTTTAGCTGGGTTGAGCGAGAAATCCTTTTGGTGTTTTGGTCAAGATACCAAATAATTAACTGTGGAAGTGGTTATATAGTTCCATCCTTTATGATCTCTAACAAAGGACTGGAGCACAGCATCAATAATACAAGGCGTACACCACAATAGAGTAGAGACCAGAGCCATATCTACCTTGTATAGTTCTACCTACACTCACGCTACGTATACCGTACAATGCTGGCCTGTCGATCTGATAACTCTAGCTACAGGATTACCGTACAGTCGGGGTTTCGCGGTGACATTGTCACTGTCTGCTGTCTTTGAGCTGATGAAATTTAGGAATTTCAATTTGTCAACATATATTCTATGTCATGGGGGAATACCGGTAGATGTATCGCGCACTTCACACAGGTACTATAAGGTATATATGTACGTAGTAATTTCTACAAGGGATATCTGAACAATTACATGGAGATACAGGATACCAACAGACAACACATTTCTCGGTATTTTTTCTAACTGATCACCGTGGTAACGGAATTTTTTGTAGGTTTCGCACAATAACGCATTGATGAAAAACCCTATAACAGGCTTGATTGTAATGTGCTTTATTGTTCGTATGTCAAACGGTCTTAAATTAGCGGCACAGGAGCGTTAAGTAATGAGGTTAGCCTAGTTAAGCATGGCAGATGATTCAGTTACGTGCGTCGTCATTGATACCGACCCAAGCAGCTGTATATCCTCGTAATGATAGAGAGATAAAACCGGGACGTAAGTAGGATAGCAGGAGGATGCGAAGAATGAAGATTCTCCGGTAATGAAGTTAGATTACATATGTACTAAAACTGGGGAATAATGGCCGACTCTCATCAGGGAAAAGATCCTGGAATTATTTCAACGCATCTTACGTTAATGTTTTTGAAATGCATGGCCGACATATTTCACGTATAGGTAACGGAGCAATGGCGGACAAATCGTATAAGAAGTGGTATAACAATGGCGGACAAATATTGTAATCCACCTTATACAGCTGATTTCGACACGAGCATGGTGACATTGATTATAGAGTGTCGATTTATTTGTATGATTCTATTATTACATCAACCCAAACACTCGCAAATATGTAAATCAGCAAACACGCACGTGCACGTGTGGATCGTCAAGACATAATGCATCTGTGTTACAATGGCGGTCTGTTCACACACAGTTGCTTGAGTTTCTGTCAGTAAATAATATATAAATGTGTGTGAAATGATCCTCCCATTAATACAGTATTCTGAAATGGGCCGCGGATCCATATATATAAACATTTTTTGATATAATGAAAGAAACTCAAGCAACTGTGGTTCACATCACAACCCTAACTCTCCTCTGTGGTACAATGGCAGTCTGTTCACATCACAACCCTAACTCTCCTCTGTGGTACATTGGCGGGCCATTCAACTCGCATCCCCGAATTTCTGTGGTACATTAGCGGGCCATTCAATTCGCATCCCTGACTTTCTGTGGTACATTGGCGGGCCATTCAACTCGCAACCCTGACTTTCTGTGGTACATTGGCGGCCCATTCAATTCGCATCTCTGACTTTCTGTGGTACATTGGCGGGCCATTCAACTCGCATCCCTGACTCTCTGTGGTACATTGGCGGGCCATTCAACTCGCATCTCTGACTCTCTGTGGTACATTGGCGGGCCTCACCCAAAAACTCTGATCCTCCTCTCCGGTACAATGGCGGCCTTGGTGGGCCGTTCACGTCACATCCCTGACTCTCTGTGGTACAATGACGGGCCTCACCTCACACTCCTGACTCTCTGTGGTACATTTGGGGGACCGTTCATCTCGCACTCCTAGTTCTCCATGGTACCATTATACGGATCGATCTTGCACAAAATTTAGACCCGTCTTCAGAGATCAGTTATCTATTGAAAAGCTCGTCTTGCAGTTTCTTGTCCAGTTTGTAATGTAACGTGTAAGATAAAACAAAGTCTATTCCTCGGAAAGATCGTGTATGTTTACCAAAAACGATTTTATTGAGATAAACACCTTCGCTATATCATTCCTGGGCTCCAAAGTTTCCTTAACCGACACCCCGTCTGTTTTGAAGTACGGAATCACGTTTACACATCTTTGAGTCGCCATGTATCGGCTACGGCAAGTAATGAAGATCTTCTATCATAGACCTACAGCTTCGTATGGCGAGTTTGGTACCGACGGGAATCACGTGTTTTACTAATCTATTAAAATGTCTTTTAAGTATTGACTTGGTATCTGTTCTCGTCATCCTGTAGTCTTCGACGTCTGTGATATCTGTAATCGGTGTTTTAACGTAATAGAAAGTATACAACTTTATAGTCAAGTTTCTGTTGATGTGACACCATCCTTCTACTATACCCAAACTATACTACAACCATGCACTTTTTGCCTTTGCTTTGCTACAATGGAGCTCTTCAATGCTATATAGTGTAAAAACTGCGCTGCTGTCGTACATGTGTGGCACCCTGTTAGATTAGTTATTTATTTTATCTTTATGTATTTGAGAATTAGATAAAATACATCTAAATCTAATCAGTATTGTTTAAATGTTTTGTGTAATTACGTGTCGTCCGTTTTAATCCGTAACAGTCCGCGTTCCGTTTCCGTTATTGTAGTTCGTCATAGTATACTCACGTGTGCTACTTTCGTTTTGTCTGGAATGTGTGCGAGTGTGACGTAATTGTGTATGCTTTTTTTATACCTGTTTGACAACATGTATATCCATTATATTATACAATCAAATATCTACTATAATTCCTAATCTAACCCCTACCCGGTGCACTATTCCGCTACCACTAGCCCTTCACCTCTGGATCGTGGGTCCGAGGCCTTCGTGTGGAACAGTCGCCATAGGTTGGTGTTGTTTGTTTTTGCTTTCTGGATCTCCGGCTTCCCTACGAAGCCGGACAAAACCAAACGCTGCCATGCTACCTGCAGAACAAACAAAGCTACTTTTCTTACTGTTAAGATTGTAGTGACCAAACCGTAAAATAGCTAGCGAGAGTTTGGCGAAATGTTTGAAGAGAAGCCAGTCTACTTTCCTTCCTCTGGATTTGTTTCTGTGACCTTTTGTTATTTTGCAATTGGAGCATAATTATGGCCTCTAAACTAAATTGCATTTAAATCAGTGAATCAAGCCGACTCCCTTAATCCTCTATAGCCAAACACCAATCACGTTTGCGACTTATTACCACGATATATCGTCTGGGGAAACTTTAGAATGAAATCCCAACAGACACGAACATATACCACAAGGAACCAAATCTGACGGTTTTCGGTATTGTTTGCGGTGGAGTCTCAAGCAATAAACAAAACTGGGAGAGGTGGGAAGGGAGGGGGGGAAGGGGGAGGTGGGAAGGGGAGGAGGATGTGGGAAGGAAGGGGAGGAAGGGGGAGGTGGGAAGGGGAGGAGGATGTGGGAAGGAAGGGGAGGAAGGGGGAGGTGAGAAGGGGAGGAGGACGGGGGAAGGAAGGGGGTGGGGAAGGGAGGTGAGGAAGGGGGAGGTGGGAAGGGGAGGAGGATGTGGGAAGGGGGAAGTGGGAAGGGGAGGAGGATGTGAGGAAGGGGGAGGTGGGAAGGGGAGGAGGATGTGGGAAGGGGGAAGTGGAGGTTGGAAGGGAGGGGAGGATACATTGATTTAGATTGATGTCAGGACAATGTATCTATATATTGATGTAGATTTATGTCAGGACAAAGTGTCTATATATTGATTTAGATTTATGTCAGAAGAAACATGTATTTGTCCATTGGTTTAAATCTGGTCAATACATGTATCTATACGTTTATTTAGGTAAGATACTTTATTATATTATTAGTTTTACAAAGGCATTACCACGCAACATAAATAACGATATCTCGACTCTGTACGTGCTTTTCTTCATTGCATGTACTTAATCAGAAAATATGTTTCTTGAGCTATACAAGTAGGTACCTGGGCCGTCTATCACGTGGTACTGACGGGAGTAGACCGAATCATTGATTTCTCTTTCCTTAATTTATATACTTTTGATACAATGATTGATCTTCCCGACTCTCGCACACATTCAAATTTGACCCCATGTGCCTAGAAATAGACGGGCGAATCAGACAGATGTGTTCCGAAGGTCTGTGGGACGACTCTGCTCGTTCCTTCTCATTATTTCCGCTCTGAGGGTGTTCGCAGTGACAGAGAATGTTAATTTATGCATCATGCACGTTATGCGGAAGTGATGAATACAGCGCCATCTATCGTTAATAAACCGTATGAAAACCAAGCTAACATGACAACTGCGATATTTCTCACCGTCAATTACTGATATGTGTGACGTCACGGTAAATAAGTAGTCTGTCTTTACCAGATTAATTGACGTTCAGTTAGTCTGTCATGATAATAAGGCGAGATGTTCGATAAGTCTGTTGCAATTGTTCAATAAGCATTTGTCTGTCACGATCAAGATAATTCACGTTCAATAAGTTTGTCACGACAATAATTCGAATTATTCAATAGGTTTGTCACAGACTGTTTAATAAGTCTGCGACGGTAATCAGGCAAGGTGTTCAATAAGTTTGACACGGTTATGTTCAATAAGTCTGGCAAGGTCAAATTTGGTTGACATTCAATAAGTCTGTCACGGTCAATTTGACTGACATTCAATAAGTCAGTTACAGTAATAAGGCAAGATTCCAGTACTTTTGTCACAAAAAAGCAATACATTATACATTTAATGGGTTTGTAATGGTTAAATTAACTGACAATCAGTCAATCCACACGGTAAAATGGACGTTCAGTCTGCCTGTCAAGGTCAAATTGATTAACATTCAATAGGTTTGTCACGACAATAATTCGAAACAGGTTTGTCACAATCATGTTCAATACGTCTGTCACGGTCAAATTGAGAGACGTTTTATTGCTGTCCAGTTATAAGGAGATATCTTAAATAAGTTTGTCACAGTAATGTTCAATATGTCTTTCATGGTCAAATTGACTATCGTTTAATAAGTCTATTACGGTCAATTGATTGACTGTCAATAAGTGTGTCATGATCAAATTGATTGACTTCAATAAATCTGTCACTGTCAAATTGATTGACTTCAATAAATCTGTCACTGTCAAATTGATTGACTTCAATAAATCTGTCACTGTCAAATTGATTGACTTCAATAAGTCTGTCACGGTCAAATTGACTATCGTTTAATAAGTTTGTTACGGTCAAATTGATTGACTGTCAATAAGTGTGTCATTGACTTCAGTAAGTCAGTCACGGTCCAATTTATTGACTTCAACAAGTCTGTCACGGCCAAATAGATTGACTTCAAAAGTCTGTCACGGTCAGTTTGAATGACTTCAATAAGTCTATCACGGTCAAATTAATTGACTTCTACCAGTTTGCAACGGTCAAATGAATGACTTCAATAAGTCTGTCACTGTCAAATTGATTGACTTCAATAAGTCTGTCACTGTCAGATTAATTGACTTCAACAAGTCTGTCACGGTCAAATTGAATAACGACTTCAATTAGTCTGTCACTGTCAAATTGATTGACTTCAATAAGTCTATCACGGTCAAATTAATTGACTTCAACCATTTTTCAACGGTTAAATTGAATGACTTCAACAAGTCTGTCACGGTCAAATTGAATAACGACTTCAATTAGTCTGTCACTGTCAAATTGATTGACTTCAATAAGTCTATCACGGTCAAATTAATTGACTTCAACCAGTTTGCAACGGTCAGATTGAATGACTTCAATAAGTCTGTCACTGTCAAATTAATTGACTTCAATAAGTCTGTCACGGTCAAATTGAATAACGACTTCAATAAGTCTGTCACTGTCAAATTGAATGGCATTCCTTAATTTTGTGACGGTTAGAAGACGTGAGTATTTATCACTGTAATAAGATGAAATTTTCAATAAGTAGGTCATAGTCAAATAATTGATTGCCGTTAAATAGCCTTTCAAAAGTAATAGGTCGATAAATAACCCTATAAGTATGACAAACGGATGTGACGTTATCATCAATTCAAGGTTTGGTAAGTCAGTCTCCGAGAATGAAATCCCCGTAGGGATGGTTATGTACATGTAGTTTCAAGTTATTCCTTGTTTATATTTAGAAACTCCGTAATCGTAGTTTCCTCCGCCACAAAATGCAAAGCTGGTGAGTAATAACGGGTAATGGTTAGTAAACCAAAACTCTTCGTTCCTTAGCAACGGTAAACAATTCAAAACTCTTCGTTCCTTAGCAACGATTCCGAAACTCTTTGTTCCTTAGCAACAGTAAACAATTCGAAACTCTGTGTTCCTAAGCAAAGGTAAATAATTCACAACTCTTCGTTCCTTAGCAACAGTATATTTCAAAGCTCTTCGTTCCTTAGCAACGGTACACATTTCAAAGCTCTTCGTTCCTCAACTAAATTATGAAATATCGTTGCAGCTGAACTGTAATTACACACGGCACTGCCGACTGTGTTCTCCTGTGACACGGACAAACATGTCGCCAGTAGATTGGTCTGATTCTCTAAGGCAAACACTTCACACAGTGAAAGTTAATAATTGTTGTCCAGGAAGGCACACATTTACACGTGATTCAAAGGTCTGTTGTTAATTTGTGTTGTTTTTTTATTCTCAAATAATTACCAGTAATTTGGGAAACGCGGACTTAGATCTCTCCTGGTGCAATAATTGCTGCCGCGTGCTGTTTTCTTCCTAATCGCACTTAAACCAGTACAGTATGTTCCGGGAGAGGAATTGCGATTTGGAAATGGTTTTAATACCCATTATTTAACGTTAATGTTTAATCAGTTAGGTATGTGATGTGCACGAATTAGTTGGTTCTCCGTCTTACTTATGTAATGCATGCTAAAGTAGTGTCGAAACGAATCATTTTATCACCAGGTAGCATCCGACATGATTGAGGAAGAAAATCTTTGAAGGTTGTTATTTGTTTTATAGCACAAATAGTAACAAACTTATATAAATAGCGGATACTTCTGGGGCTTCAATTGAGTTGTATGCATTTATATAAATAGGGGAACCCCATTTTTATATGATAGTGTAGTTCTAGGCTTCAAAAAAATAATTCCCGCTCGAAATTCTTATAGATTTTCCCCAGCATGGTCCAAAAGTTTCCCGTTGAGAGAGAAACCATACTGGTCGTATCTCAGCCATTTCTCGAGATAATTTGGCAAACTTTTTGTTATTAAAATAAAGGTATTTCTAGCAAGAATTCAAATGTGTTTTGAAGCCTAGAACCTATACTACCATATAAAAATGGGTTTCCCCTATACATGTACATCCCTCTCAACCCATTTCCCTTGCCTTTCCTCCTACATACTTTATTCCTTCTACTCTCTTTCCTTTCTTTTCTCGTCCACCGAAGGTCGTAAGGCCATATGAGGACGTTAAACTCTCAAAATAAATAATACATGTACATGCATACAACTGGGGTCCAGCCCCTAGAGTAGGATATTAAATAGTTAACTTCCATTGATTTCAAAGTTCCATAATGAAATGTACATGGTAGATATACAGCAGAATGTATCTAAGCAGAGCAATCGCTAGCTTTACAGCGACCAACTGTAAACAAAAGATATAATGTAAACACTAACAATATATCAGACTCGGCAGGTATACCTAGACGATGTTTAGAATGATACACGAAATACAAAATGGGGTTGTTCGATTACAAATAGACAGGAATAAATCCAAAATGGTGTTGTTCGATTACAAATAGACATGAATAAATACAAAATGGGGTTGTTCGATTACAAATAGATAGGAATAAATGCAAAATGGTGTTGTTCGATTACAAATAGACATGAATAAATACAAAATGGGGTTGTTCGATTACAAATAGACAGGAATAAATACAAAATGGGGTTGTTCGATTATTAACAGACAGGAATAAATACAAAATGGGGTTGTTCCATTACAAACAGACAGGAATAAATACAAAATGGTGTTGTTCGATTACAAATAGACAGGAATAAATACAAAACGGGGTTGTTCGATTACAAACAGACAGGAATAAATACAAAATGGGATTGTTCGATTACAAATAGGCAGGAATAAAGAAATCATTTTACACTAGAACCACTCAGAGCTTAAACTGAACACTGTAATTCTATCTAACGGGACGTTTCAGTGGACAAACAATTGCAAGCCAATTGCGAACATCCGTTGAGGATAAAACTACTGACTACTTAAGTAATAAAAAGATAATAAAGTTTAGCTTAACATTATTTGCCAAAACATAATGGTAAAGCATGCAAATTGCTGTTATCCTAGGGAAATGGGTGATTATTCATTGAAGTTAATTGATTTTCTATCGAAGCAGCTGTCTGACTCGGGAAAGTGGTCCCGACACCGGCTGTCATGGTTGTGTGTCCACATTACCGCATATAGAGGCTGAAACAGAGAAAGTGCATTAATACCAGTTTAACTTTACAGTAGATAAGTAACCTGTATTGATTTTCTGGAACATCTTCAATTTTAACGGTGCCTGACTAATATGCTTCTGTTATAGAGAGAGTTAGTTTAATAGAGTGTTCTTTTGATTTAAAAACTAACGCAGGGTAAACCTGCTTGACCGGATGTGATGGTCAGTTGACCCAATATCGAGCGTCAAGTATTTCCTATAGAATGAATTATTCTTTACTGCGTGATGTTACAGCTTGTTTTGAACCTAAACTAGGTTGTTTAGAGCAATTTTCGATAAAAATGCCCCTCGACAATGGTCATAAAGGCTTTTATTTTATCGAAAATTGAACTAAACCCCACAAAAGTGTAAAATTACTCTAAGCACCCTACTTTAGGTTCAAAACTATAGCTATAACAAATTCCCATGTCCCTGTGGTCAAAACGAGGTACATTCCTTATTTATGTATACATGTACGCTTTGCTGTTCATTTGTTTGACGAAAGCGGCAGGGTATATATCGTTCTAGTCATCGAAACGTCACATAAAACATTTATTGTTCATCGACACTTTGATCATACAATGTACGAGGCGAGGAATGGAATCGTGGTCTTACATCATCTTCTTGAGAACAGAGTTTAAAATTGAAATGTTGCCTCCATTGAAATGCCCAATGATCGGTTCACATCGCAGGCTTATCAGTAGTATCATGGAACTTCACTGACATATATCTGAATGGACTGTTTGTTTACATGATAAATATAACATAAGCTCTATTTAACATTCCAGTTGCTGTTGCCTCCCAACAGAGCCGTGTATCGCTACGCAAGGAACTGTAACAGCGGCTGATTACCGCTATCCATAAAATCAATCCGCTTGCAGAAGTTCAAAGAGGGTGTCCACCCTGCAGCGGCGGTTTTTATTTGTATGTTACGCAATGTACATTCTGATGTGTGTGTGGGTTTGGGAACACACTGCATGGAACTCAGCATGTGGCTAAGGTTGATTACCATTCTAAATAAACTAAAATAGCGCTGCACTAAAACTTTCTGACAGAAGTACGGGGTAAAAACTGTATTTTTGGTCGCTGTACTGTACCGTATTTTATATTTTAAAATGCTAAAAAATATTGTGCAGGATATTTGTGGGACTGAAGTGTGGTCTACACGTACGCCCTCTCCCACGTATCTAGATGAGCTGTACTGCGTCAGACACTTTGCATCGTGTTAGGTCCTTTTCGACATGCACAAGTTATCTGTATGTGCACCTGTCTCGCAAGAGCGTTTTATACAGGTGTGGGGAAACGGATTGCGAAATTATTGGAATTTTGAGATATGTTCCTATAATATTGTAGATATTTTTGTCCGGTGCCTTTGGCATACTGTATGTTGTATTGATTTTGAATTAGTATACATATAATGACGCCGGACTTAGCCCGGCAGAGTCTGCATGTATACAATATTGTGCATCTACCTCCAGACTTTTTCTTCGACACCCACATGTCCTGCTAATTTGATGTACACATAAACGGCGCCGTACGTGCCCGTGGCCCGGCACATCACGTATAACGACGCGCACCTGTTCCGTCAGACTCGGTATGACACTGGACTTGTCCCTTTGTACCAGTCTTGTCACGTAGAACCGTGCGTCGTAAGTGTCCCGCCAAATCGTTTATACACGATGCCAGACACATTTAACCAAATACAACATGTCGCGTTATTGACGGACTGTCCAAGAAATGGCCGCGGAATAGCGTCCCGGAAGGCCATGGACTGATGCCGGCCTGTCCGGGAAGGCCTAGTGTACACAGCCCAGGACGTAACGGGAACAGAATGGGTTTGCTTATATTGGCTCTATTCAATTACTGCAGGTCAATCCATCTCTGTCGTAGGAATAAATCAGATAGAAAGTGGTTTGCCTAACACAAATCTGCTGCCAAGGGCAACTTGTGGCTTTGATAAATGTACCGATAACGTGATGGATTAAACTAGCTGATTAAGGTTTACAGTATTAGATCTCGGAAACCCGCTGTGACGTCATACAACAATGCCACGGGCATGTCTGCTGTGATCAATGGCTTTCAGGGCCGATTGTGCTTCTGTTCTATTTCTGTATCAGGGTATTGACCATTCAATCGCTACAGACATTACAAAGTGGAACACATTGAAATCGTTAAAACTCTAAGACGTGGTATTCATCTTCATTATTGAATTCCATCAGAAACAAATCCAAGAAGCTTCTTTCCGGACAGAATGTCAAAATAACATCAGCTTGCTGAAAGGTTAACTATTTTCAATGTTTCTGACGTTTCTTTGGTTATAAGTATTTTATGTTTGGTAAGTGACAGGGCATACGTGTAGGTGCGTACCGAACGCACAAAATCCCCCACGAAGCTGGAACTTGAAGCGTTGAGAAATGAGACGAACAAAATTGACCTTCTATGAACCGGAAGGGCGACCTATCAAACAAAGTTGGCTTGGTATATCATGTTAGATACCCTAAATGGCATTTTAAAAGTACATGATCCAGAATTGTGTGCACTATCTTAAAGGCAGGGTTCTATGTTCCTTAATGTCACACTTATTAGAATGTGTGTTTTTTCAAGCTCTTTATTAACCTTGAGTCTAATGACTGTCATTTTACCGTTTGTTGATTTGAACGACCTGTGACATATAGTACAACTTCGGCTCTTTTCGTCCCTAGCTCGATAAAGACGCGAATGCACATTTTGTGGAATTTCGCAAAGTAATGGTGCAGTTTAGAAAAACGAAAAACAAAATGAAACGTGTATCTAAAATTACTCAAATGATGAGTTGGAATTAATATTTCAGGAAATCCGATACTGCTTTGTACAGTTTCAATGCGTAAAAATAGTCCAAGCTAGCACGTAGAAACTATGTAGTTTAAGTTATTCACACAACTTAAGTACAACATAAATAACGAATACGTTTAAAGTCAGAAAATTACTGCAGCGTTCTGAGATATGTACATGCAGACGATCTGCAAATCTTATGGCTGACATTAAGTTTTCTGGAAACGCGTTGTAATTTTCTTGTCATTGGATGAAAAACAATTTGCTGTCATTTTATGTCATGTGTTCAAAAGTTGCCCCATGCCTTCGACAAAGTTCCACGGAAATAGCCGAGAGTGGTCCGATTCATCAACATATTATGTGTTCTCAAGACAGTTTAAGTTTTACATAATAATGAGGATTTCATCGAGACAAAGGATTCGACATTGCGCATATGTGTCATTACTTTTTACATGAAAGAATACAAAGTTTATGTTAAGGTAATATTAGTCAATCGCAAGTTCAAAAAATTTCGATTATCACCCTTTGACCCCTAGCATCACTGAGGAGTCGTAACAGTTGTATGTTGCAGTGTTTTAACACAATTTAAAAGGTGCGGCGCAGCACATGTGCGTGTAGCGTCATTTCTCTAGCCATAGCTGTCGGTCCTTGCAAGGACAGATATGCAAGGACCGATAACTCTGGGTAAGTGGCGTATTATTAGTACATGTTACCACACAACACAAGCGCACTCCACGAACTGGGGCGTCAATACGAGAACTACATTATAATGTATGTCACTTCAAAAGTACACCCACCTACAGACACGGTGCCAGTCAGCGAAACATCAAATGTCCCAGTGTCAACCGAGTAGGCCTTGTCTCCTTTCGTACCGCCATACCGGTAGGTAATCTGATATATAATAAGATTTAAAATAGATTTGTAGCTAAAACAAACGTGTGTTATTTCATTATGGAGGCTGTGGCAGTTGAACACAATGTGCTGATAATAAATCAAGTGAGAATCGGAGTGAAAAAAACTGGGATTGATAATTTTGATTTGTATATACTGTCTTACCTAAACATGGAACCCAGTGAGGTCTGTGACGACAAGTACAATGTACGTGACCTTAGTGAGATATGTGACACGACACGTGACTCAAGCGAAGTCTTAGACAGACCACATGACTCCAGCGAAGTCTGAGACGGACCACGTGACCCAGTCAGGTCTGTGCCGGAACACGTGACCCAGCGAGGTCTGCGCCGGAACACGTGACCCAGCGAGGTCTGTGCCGGAACACGTGACCCCAGCGAGGTCTGAGACGAACCACGTGACCCAGCTGGGTATGTGCCGGAACACGAGACTCGAGGACGACTGTGATGTCTCTCATGTCTCCTGAGAAATAAGTGACTTGACACGTGACTCCAGAGAAGTCATGGACGGGACACGCGTTTCCAGTAATGCATTTGAAAGGACACATGACTTTAGTGACGTCTTTGACGAGACTCGTGACCCAATTGTTCTGACTGTGGTCTGTGGCAGAACACAAAATTCTTGTTAGGTCTGTGATAGTACATGTGACTGCCATTGAACTTTTCGAAAGTACAGATATGTCTCGGTCTCCAGTGACATTTTTCATAGTACTTATAATAAACTGTCTAGTGTGAGATCGGGTATGAAATGCTCATGGTGTTTATTCTAAAATTACATAAATAATTTACAGATAAAACAACGTGGATACTATCTTAAATGAATTATAAGTAGCTAGATTTTTTTTCCACATAGAGCAGAAACTATTCGTTTCCTGTCCGGTTTGCCGTGTCCTTATCGGGCCCTTTGAACCTTTGATAGTCAGACGTACTTCCGGTCAAATCCATTTCTGGTCTCCTGTAATGACCATTAAGTTTGTAGAATACCCTGTTAATCATTGACTATGTTTAATTGACAGCTATAAAGGTTTTATAGATATTAATTGGTTTAGCTTATGTTCAGAGCATAGTAGGGCTTGATTGGAACGGTGTATAGGATTTGGTAGGTGTTATAGAGTTTGATGGATATGGTAGTCTTAATGGGTTTGGTAGGATTTAATGGGAATCGTATGGTAGTGTGGCAGATTTTAATTGCACATATAGGATTCAGGTCGCCTTCTAGTTTCGAGCTGGAGGGAATTTCCATTTAGCTCAGTGGTAGAGCGTCCGACTAGGAACATGGAGATTGAGGGATTGATCCCCGGTGGAAGCACACTTTTGTCTTTCCTGTTAAAATGGTGTCTGTGGCCCTCCCTGTGGTGACAGTGGGGTAAGAACCTGGGATGTGGTGTTTATATGCTTAGGTGTAATATTGTTGTGGAAAGCATTAATTGAAATGATAGGATTTAGTGGGTATAATATCGGTTCAATAAGCATTATTTTGTTTCGTATGGGGTATGGCGTATGATTTGATGGGTAAGGTCAGGTTTAATGCGGATTTACGGGTTCTATGGGTATGATAGTGTTAACTGGTATGGTACAGTTCAAAGGCCCAATATACGTAACTTTCCACAAAACTTGAAGCGAAAATCAAGCCTAATAGCTTATTATATTTATAGATTTAGTTAAGATTAACTAATATCAGCAATATTCAAGATGAATTCTTACGCGGTTACCGGTACAGAAGCAGTTGAAACACGGTATTTGTAAACACGTGTCTATTTCGAACTGGCTTCTACCTTCGGCTTGTTGTTGAAGTGGGCCCCACCTGAATTATTTTCGATTCTTTCGATTTTTTGTCAAGAGTTTCTTGTTCAGAATCACGAAAAATTTCCTGAAGTTACGTATATTGGGCTTTTAATGAGTATTGATTTGTTTAAAGGGCGTGGCGTATGGTTTGATTGATACGGTATATTTTAATGTGTATTTTAGGGTTTTATGATAGAGCTCAATATGTAAGGAAGGGATTGATGGGTATGGTCGAGTTCTATGGAAAGTAAAATGATAAAAAAGAAAAATTGAAAAAAAGCATTTTTAGTTGCGTGAAAGTGCAATACAAGTGCGACATGTTGTAGTCTGAGCCAATAAAATATCGGTGTCCTACATGTTATGATATAGCATCAGATATATAGATATCGACATTTACCGTGACTCTTAGTCATCGGCAGTTCACTCCACAAGTCTTTATACACAACCTCGTGACCGGCAACCATAAAGGCATCCGTCCGCGTTTCAATATGACTATATAAGATTGACCCGACTACTACCGAAAACTGTAGCAACATGTTGGAAATCGTTTTCTCGACATCACCATGGTTTTGATATATCGTTTGTGAAAAGAATCCCTTCTTTGCGGGCGTTTACTGTATGTGAATATTATAATAAGAGATGAATATAGATACGCATGATACTGTCGAAAACGGCGTTCAGAGTGGTAACATTCCGCCTAGTACTACTCCGAATCGAGGCGGTCCAAAACGGAACTAAGGGGAGGTCACTGCACACATGAAAACCTACCAGCTACAGTTGGGGAGGGGGATAATGCAAACATTATCATCTTCACTTCAAACGTAGATGGTTACGTTATCATCAATGTCTAGTGGATCGGGATCAAGCTTTCTTCATAACACGTCAGAAAATCTTGTTATGTGTTAGATACAAACGAAATCAGGTGTACGTCGACCTAAGTCTGACGGTCACTGACACTTATTAGACTAGCTACACTACATACAGACGTCTTGGTGCAGACGTCCCCTGGTCACAGTCGCCGTGATGGATCGGTGGTATTGAGATAGATTGGCATAATTGACCACGTGCTCGGTTACCCCCAGACTCTCGTTGACGTGGCGGCCAAAATGAATTAATTCGCAGTTGCTACTGCCGACTTACTCTGTCAAACCAACAGCAAATTGATTTTAAAAAATATAAACTTTTTTTATTTGACAATAATTATCAAACAAGTTTTCCAATAAGTTAATCACTCTTGTTGAATCGAACCCCGGTCGCCTTGGTGAAAGGCAATTGCTGTATCCACTGCACTACCCGACCACCCAAGTTGTTTTAGAATAAGTAGTTGCAGTCTCATACCGAGTTATTCCTACAACTATTTCAATTGTTTATTGTGCGTCTTAAAAACTCGGTAATTAATGTATTTTCCCCCTTTTTATTTTGCCTGAAAAGGTGAAAATAGGGGGGGGGCGGGGGGCATCGTCATCGTCGGTTGCCTCGGCTTAACAACCGATTCCGTGCGATAACTTAAGTTTCCGAGTTAAGCTGACCTATCACAATCATACAGTGCTTCCTTCCTGGCAGCCCTTGCCTTGGGTTGCTTTTCAGGTTTGAAGGTAATACTGGAATCATCATTCGATGGAAGGTTTTCATGCGATAACTTTGTTCCTGTAAGCCTATCAAAATCAAGCGTCACACAGCAATTCCTCCTTACTTACTGCCAGCCCTTGCTTTGAATTGCTGTTCAGGTTTGAAGGTCAATGAACAGGGTTACTGTTATGACAGATATACCCCACATCCGAATGAAGGTCACCATGCGATTACTTGAGCTTTCCTTGACCTATCAATCCCAAATATCGTACAGTGCTTTCGTATTGATAGTGCTTGTTTGGGATTGCCTTTCAAGTTTAGAGGTCAACGATCTAGGGTCACTGATACTATAAATAGAACCGACGTACGATCAAATGTTTTCCTGCAATAAATGAGTTCCTTAGTGGTTATCAAACTATCTTGAAATCTGAAGGTCAAACATCAAAGTCACTTTAGCTATCAATAGAACTGACATACAAACAAAAGGTTCATTGAGATAATTTGAGATCCCTTAGGTCTATAAAACATATTATAAAAAAATGCATTACATGTATACTTTATATTTCTACTAGTGCCCCCCTCTCTCTCCCACCTCTCTCTCCCCCCCCCCCCTCTCTCTCTCTCTCTCCTTCTCCTTCTATCCCTTTTCTCGTTTTCTTCTTCTTCTCTCTCTCCCCCCCCCACTTTCTCTCGTATAAATGAAAATTATGCATGTTAATATAATCAAAATATGAAAATTGCATTAATGTATATTTTGTACAATATTATGGAAAGGGCGATTATTAAGTTTAATTTTGCAATAAAATATGTTTAAACTAAGCTAAAAATCAAACTTATTGCAAGCCTTTGCCTTTGAATTGTACCCATCTTCAATTATTTGAAGATATGTCCAATTAATTGAGGTTATGTTAATTTGGCGTTCCATACACAACCGCGTTGAATTCACGTGAAGCACAACACTGATCCCTTTTCGTTCATTATCGAATGAACATTTGAGTTGCTGGACAAGTGTGAAAAATATGTCACGAAACGTAATGAAATGAGTGTTGCGTGAATAAATATGCGCAGTAGGATGAATTTGTTTCAATTAAAATAATATATGATGTGTTGTAAGCTATGTGGGACACAGACAGTCCTGCTAGTAAAATGAGTTTGTAATTGCAGTCAGTTTGTCTGTTCCTGCTTGATTTCATATTATACGGGGCAAATCAGCAGTTTGTTTCTTATTTAAGATATAACTTGTCCTAGTGTCGGTATTTGAAGTCTTCATTTCTGTTCTTTATATTTGTAGGTTCTATCATCATGGATGAAATATCGGACATTTCCATCGAGAACTTCCAGTCGAAGATCACATTTGGCGTGGACCTAGTTGAAAGCGCTCTGAAGCAAATAGCCTTCCTGCAGCTGGTAGACCGCAATCGTAGTCTTTATGACGGCACAATTTTGCGTCGTGCGGTTTGGCGCTATGAAAAATTGTGGCTCCCCCTAGCGGCTGAGCATGTAGACAAGATCCTGGTTGCCCCCCTTGACATAGAGTGGGTGTGGCACTGTCACTTGCTGGCACCGCTTAGTTACGAAGAGGATTGTAAAACCGTGGTAGGATTTACTGTAAACCATAAACTGTTGTCAGACAAAGAGAGGGAAAAGGCCTTAGATATCACAAAACAGTTATGGACGTCCAAATATCCAAACGAAAAATTTGACTTAGATATCCGCAATAGAAATGGCAGCTTACCTGAATGTGGAGATCTCGTCCTGGACGAGGCATCTAAACTTAGCTACAACGTGATTGAGGCAGCCCAGCGGCAGCGTGTGTTCGCCTACCAAGTGTCCCTCCCTCACTACTGCGATCGCGTCTTTCTTAAACATGCTGTGGAACGCTACCAAAAGATGCTTTACTTGAAACTGCAAAACCCACGAGTCTTTCTAGTACCGTGTTATGACATGGACCTAATCTGGCACTCCCATCAGCTACACCCAATCCTATACAAGGAGGACACGACACGCGTTCTCGGCAAAATGTTCAACCACGACGACTCCGTCAATGATCGTAATTTGGGTTCAAAGTTGAACCAGGCCGACAAAAGGACCAGGGAACTGTGGCGTGAGACTTTCCATGAAAATTTTAGCGAATTCGGCGCCATGTACAGGGGCGACCCCCCGTCAGGTCTTCAGCCAATCACCTTAGACGAAATGTTCTCTTTCTCAACAAAGAAGGCAAACATCCACCTCGACCGGATGCAGGTTGAGGGACTTCCGGAGGAACTCAAGAACTTTAAGATAAAGATTCACTATGTGGCCAGTGAGAAAGAGGGTCCGTCCATAACTTCGTTCAAGGGACCAGGTAGGGAATGGGAAAGAAAGAAAAGCGGAAGTGCATTTTGTTTTGACACCAAGTTGTACAACTGTATCAAATTCAAACTTGTTCAGATGTTGCGGCCAATGTGCTTCAGTAGTTCAGAGCAGCTGGCTCAAAACGTGTTCCACATGCTTCCCGTGGTGGAGAATCTGAACCGCGGTGACACTAAGATTAACGAGACGGTCATGCTGGACGAGGAACGCAACCTCAAGGTATCGTTCACGGCGGATGTACAGGTACAGCGCAAGCCCGGACCTTGTATTCTTTTCCTCAAAAACGGAAACTACGAACCTCGCTTCTGTATCATTCCTGAACACATCCAACAGATGTGGGGTCCCATCCCACTCCCTCGGCTCCCGTCTGGGAAGGACAACCATTGCCTGGTCGCCTCTCACAAGTAAGTAAACCGCTTACATGATATACTGTACTTACAACGGACGAACCATGGCTTGCACTAGCAGGGGAGAACACCTGTTTAGGGAATTGGTTTAGCTCGTTTTGGTTTTGGTATACCCAGAGAAGATTCGAGACATTATTGCACCGCCTTACATTTCTTGTGTACGTTAATAACTAGTTATTAGCTAACGCTAATTATACGAGAAGTAGTTTACATGTTTTTCATGACTACGCTTCTGTAACTAAGTACTTGCATTGCCTGAAGGGGATTTACTTCTTTCTTGTTTTCACTTTGAATTTGAATGAAGATTTGTAGTTCAGTGCTTAGAGTTTGAGGCAGTAATGTCCGGGGAATATTTCCTTTAGCAATATAGAGCTACCAACCAGAACCGATCTTTGATATTTGAATCATAATGTATAATGCAGTGTCGTACTCATCCAAAAGTTTCTCGTACTCCTGGCTAACATATATGTAAGTTACATTAGCCCGGTTCTCCGTAACAGTGTGCAGTTTCCCCTTTTAGATATATTCCATATAGATATGTTATTTCCACCTTTTTACACCAGTTTAATCGATGGTTAACTATATTTGTTACACGCCATCATCCCAAATGACGTAATTGCTAAGTAAGCTGTGTACGTACAGTGCCGTTCAATGAGATGTCTTCTGTGAAGATGCCCATTAAATGCTAATCCATACGAAATTTTCCAAAAGTAGCTCTTCAGTCTCGAGTCTCCTTCCAATACCAGCATGTCCCGGACACCACCGGCTTAACAAAATGAGTTATTCCGCACCTGCATCATCTTATTTTTAGGGTTGGATAAATGTATTTCCGTCCGATAAGTAAAAGGACATGTCGCTGTACGTGAGGGGCGGCACATCACATACATTTCATTTATATATATTGGTGTAGCAATGGATATGCCACACTGAACAAAACTTTACGTCCGTCACCGTTTTAAAATACGCCAAGTCTGACACCTTAATTTAACACACTACGTCCATCACGTTAATACGCCATGCCTGACACCGTTAAAACGTCACGTTCGTCACGTTAATACGTCTCGTGTGTTACCTTCAATGCGTCACGTCTGTCACCTTTAATATGTCACGTCCGTCACATTAATACAAATGTACGTCACGTGTGTTACCTTCACTACGTCACGTATGTCACCTTTAATACGCCAGATCGGTCACGTTATTATGCCACGCCTAACACCGTTTCTGTAATACATGTCACGTCCGTCACCTTTAATCCGTCACGTCCGTCACGTTAATTAATACATCACGTCCTTCAACTTTAATAAGTCACGTCCGTCGCGTAAATACGCCACGTCTGTCACTTTTAATACGTCACGTCCGTCGCGTTAATACGTCGCGTCTGTTATCTTTAATATGTCACGTCTGTCACCTCTAATACGTCATATCTGTCACCCTTAATACGTCACGTCCGTCACGTTAATACGTCACATGAGTTACCTTCAATACATCACGTCTGTCACCTCTAATACGTCAGATTTGGTACCTTTAGTACGTCACGTCCCTCGCGTTAATTAATACATCACGTCCTTCAACTTTAATACGTCACGTCCGTCGCGTAAATACGCCACGTCTGTCACTTTTAATACGTCACGTCCGTCGCGTTAATACGTCGCGTCTGTTATCTTTAATATGTCACGTCTAATACGTCATATCTGTCACCTTTAATACGTCACGTCCGTCACGTTAATACGTCACGTGAGTTACCTTCAATACATCACGTCTTTCACCTCTAATACGTCACATCTGGTACCTTTAATACGTCACGTCCGTCGCGTTAATACGTCACGTCTTTCACCTCTAATACGTCACATCTGGTACCTTTAATACGTCATGTCCGTCGCGTTAATACGTCACGTCTGTCACCTTTAATACGTCACGTCCGTCACGTTAATACATCACGCCCGTCACCATTAATACATCACATCTGTAACCTTTATTACGTCACGTCCGTCACGTTAGTACATCACGCCCCTAACGTTAATTAAAACGGCTGGGTGTAAACCGTTACTTCGTCATGATACATCACGTGATATGAAATACAGCTATATCGGGGTATGATGCGCAGGCATCTAGACTGTCTGCAAATAATCAGCGCCTCATTCTCGGATCAAGGCAGATACCGAAATCAGGTCATTTGGTCATACATATAGATTTAGCTGATAGTTGCCAGATTTTAGAGCAGAATTACTTGATAGAAGTATTATTAATAGCCGTGCAGTGTGGTGCCGTAGTCTGAGTGCCAGTTAGCACCGCTCCGCCGTCTCAACACCTACCCTATAAATCATACCTACGTTCTCTTACGGAAAAATCTTTGAATTCCTCTATCTTACGAAATATGATGTTGATATTCTAAATTGATATTTGTGTGTGTTTTGGTAAAATACCTTAGAAAGCACTTAGATTGTTTTTACCGATAACATTCCCCGAGTCAGATGCACGAGATAATGTCTGAATGCGTTTTTACTTATTTAAAGCGTAAAACAACAAATATAGATTTACTTTCTTTCAAAGAAAATGCAGTTATCACTTTAATTTGTATTGATCGTATTACGTACCGTTTTTGTTTGGAAAACTTTTAGCGCATGTTGCTTTCATATCGTTTCAGTTATCTCCCTTACAATCATTTAAAAAAACGCATCGCAAACGAAGTTCAGGGGTTACGCTGAGTAAAATGTTATCCACGTAAACTGTTTTTGCGGTGTTGTTAACGCGCGCGAGATGTTCCGACAATTTCAGATATGTAAAGAGTAGCAAGTGGTGCTCGTTCTGCACACGTTTCAACCCTGTTTCATGTACGCAACGTCAAACTACCAATAGCTAAACAACAGAGAACCATTCCGACTCTGTCACCCTTTACTAAATATTTCGCGTTAAGTTCTGCGCATAGTACTACAAGTGTATAACGATCGATATACGTACATGCGCGTCAGATCGTACAAGTGTCCCTCGGTTCGATTCGCAGTTCACGCCCCGAAATTCTTACTATGTAGAGCCGCCTCTTTACCCGCAATGACGAGAAGTTTAACAGACATCTTTTGTAAAATGAAATATTAAAAAGAAAAATATAAAAATTTTGTGGACGTGTGTCATACATTTCTTTAATAGAATTCGTACTTCTACTTCTCAGAACACGATTTTCTTTTAATTATGTACTGATTGTGTCATGAATACTGGCCTCACTATTTTTGGCTAACAGGACTTTCCTTTGATCGGTTCAGTGGTCGAACGTCGCTGGTTTGGTCCCCAGTTATGACATATTTACCCTACGTGGCTCCTAGTCAGAACATTTGGTCGTAAGTCACAATTCTGTGATAATCTGATTTTATGTAGCGACCCTTCACTTCGACGATCGATGCGAAAGGTCCCTGTTAATTATTCGTGTAAAACCGCGTGCGATGTTCGCGTGCCCCAATTCCTGACTCTCCAACTCCCGCGGGATCTCATCTTCCGCCCATCTTCGTCCTGGGTTATTAAGATGTTTACCTACTGTCGTTTTATATACCGTTGAGAGGCTGAGTGATTGACCTGACTATACGTGTCGTGGTACCATTGCTGTACCGGCACGGACCTCGTACAGTACAAACGTCATAAAGCTGTTGCTGGAACTAAATATAGCCTGACCACAATCGTCTTTCTACAACAAATAAAAAGATTTAATACCCAAAGGACTGATTCCTTAATTATAGCGAGAAAACAGACGGAAAAGGAATTAGTTTGTTTAAGTACAAGTTAGGGTAAATAATGACACTCCTTCTTGTTCATACTTAACTATTTAACATCAATGTTTCTTGTACCTTTCAATCACAGATAATCAAAAAACAAAATGGCTGCGACCAGTGATAAAGGCCCAATATTCGTAACTTCAGGGAAATTTTCGTGATTCTGACAAATTCTGAAAAAAAATCAGTTGATCACCATGCAAAAATAAGCCTAAAACGAAGTTAACTTGAGCGGTAACTAACAAGAAACTATTGACAAAAAAATCCAAAGAATGAAAATTAATTCAGGTAGGGCCCACTTCAACAACAAACCGAAGGTAGAAGACGGGTCGAAATGGACGCGTGTTTACAAATAGCGTGTTTCAACTGCTGCTGTACTGGTAACCGCGAAATAATTCATCTTGAAAAATGCTGATACCAGTTAATCTTAACTAACTCTATAAATATAATAAGTTTTTAGGCTTGATTTTTGCTTCAAGTTTTGGCCGAAAGTTTCGTATATTGGGCCTTTAAATGGAGAAGAGCGGTGTTTGAACTTATTATTTCAAAGACAGTGGATGAAGGTTAGCGATATCTAGTTTACAAGGGCACTACAGTGCTGCTATGTCTCCATCACCGTATGTAGATATGGTTCTTAAGAGGTAGACAGATATATGTTGTATGTCAGTACAAAAGGTGTGCATCCACTCCAAAATACATCTCGTACAGCTGCGCTCTTCTCACGAAAGCCAAATTCCCAGTTTAGCTTTTGCATGTTGAATGTAGTGGTTTCCTTTTCTTTCCTCCGGGCCAGTATCCATGAACCCAATCACGTTGTTAAGCTTGAATTTTATCAACTAGCAAGCCAAGTGTGTACAAAACAGTACTCCTCTTTTCATGATTTTATTCTGAAAACAGAGTATCCTTTCACACACAATTGGCTTGCGAAGTTGGCATTTAGTTCAAAGTTTTCCAATAATCTTACTTTTTCAAAATATTGGGAAAAATGAAGTGGCTTTAAGCCTTATCCTTTTTCCAACTTTAGGAGAACTACAAGAAAGCTCGCTTGATCACATAATCCATCCTTGAGCACGTCGCTTGATCACAGAATTCACATTTGAGCACGAGACAGTTTCATGAATGACCGGAAGATATACCATTACATAAAAACACGCAAAGCACTCGTGTAGCGACAAAAGACTATAGCGCTATTCGTACAGGTCACCTCTATATTTTGACGGTCCCTCTTTTGTCAGATTCTGACTTATTTAACATGACATTATGTGCGTAAAAATACTTTATAAAGCAAAAGAACATAAAATGTACATGTAAATAAAAACTGTTTTCTGTATTGGCAGTTAGCTTGGTGACAAGGGCGGGTGTTTTGTTGGACCGAACGGTTACAACCTCAAACGATCCACTGTTTAATTAATTCATGTAATTAACTATGTCGCCTTGACTATTTTTAAGGTTTGTCAATCACACGGGCGAAAAGACCTTCACTTGTCGGGTCATCCATAGTCTTCCTCTGTTGATGTCGGCCGTACAGGTGTTTTACCAGGACAAAATGGCGGCTGTTGGTCATCTTATAGGATCGGACCAGTTACCTACTCCTAGTCAGGTAAGATACAAAACATAGACTATTATCATCATGGATAACGTCTATGATTGTAACTACCTTTGTCAGGTAAACTGCAAAAATCTGCCTTAAACAGCAGCTTATATCACACACATGTGCAGTTATGTGTGGTGGTAGTACACAATATTATATATAATGTAGTCATACACTCACCAAGGTACTATACGCATTTTGTTTAAAGAAAAAAATCAGAGAATATCAATTCGTCAACAAAACCATCATCCGAACTCAAAATCGATTAAACTAGAGGCAAAAAAAGGAACAAAGGAAAGATTTAAATGGAGACTCTCGTAAAAGCACAAGAGAATAAGACAAAGTGTTCATGAATAAGACAATTGTTTATAAGGGACCTGCCACCTAGGGGCGCCTTATAGTGATCTATCTGCCCCGCTCCATATTTGCTTTGTCTCCTGTCATAGTAGAGGAAGAATATGCTTGTTTGCCTCAAATAGAAGGTGTATTTTCCCTTCAATTTTGTCTCCAAATGTCTAGGGTTGTTTCCATGAAACCCTCTATATTTGTGAACAACATCAAATCGTGTCCCCTCAATAACGTTGTAACCAATTTGCTTGGATGTTAACTTCCATAAGGAGGTTTGTCGCTACTAAATTGTGATCCCCCTTAGAATGAAGTATCGGCTCTTCCGTTTTTGTTCTACGATACCTTGACGAAATTTGTATCACCCAAACCCATAGATGATGTACAGTGCACTCTAATTAGGACATTGTGCCCTTCACCAAAAGGTCAAAAATTGTCTGATTGATTTCAATATTCACAAATGTACGCTTAAATACCCCAACACCCCTTAACTGTGTGTAACTACTTATTACGAGTAGCAATGATTGAAGGAACCTCAATGTCATCAGATCAAAGACCATCAGATCAAATGTCATCAGATCAAAGGCCATCAGATCAAAGATCATTTCGAATATTCTCAAATGCTATAAGCCAATAACGTCAGATAACATAATGGGGCCTTATTGGAGTGTCAATGCAACACATTTGTAAATAATAATAAAGGACTGATATTGAGTTTAGGGCTTCATAAGTTCATATCTATCCGTTATTTTCTTGAATTTGTCAATTATCGCTTATTTATACTCAGTGATACTTTTGGTCAGTTTTTGGTACTCCAACAGATTCTTTAAATACTTCAATCGCCAGTAGCCTGTTAGGGTTGTTGTCCACCTTCATTTAGTTTTGAAAGGAAACAAACAGTGTTTCGATGGAAGGGTGAAAAAATTTGCGTCAAGTTGTCCACAAGACAATCTTATTATAATATAGATCATCATACTACCCCCACAGTATAATGATGATCTGTATTCTGATAATTCAATCGAATCGCCAACAAATTAAATACTGTTTTCATTCCTTATTACGTTGTACTTGCAGCTGGGCGATTCTAAGGTATGTCCTTCCGTCAACCCAAAAGCAGGACAGAGGGCGATCCTGATCAAGAACAATGACGGTGACTGGGGGATTCTGATTGGTCAGTGGACAGGGTACCGGCGGGGAATCCCAGGAATCACAGGTACATTCGTCATAGTCCAAAAATAGAAAGAAGGGTAGAGGTATCTCGGGGACAAAGTTGAGAGCAGAAAATCGCCGACTGCATGTATTTTGTTATGAATTTTTTGGAATTGGTAAAGGGGTAAGGGGATGAGATATTTTGGTGAGGGCACCAATTTATGTTTGTATGACAATATAATTTTGTCCAAGTACTCATTGTATAATGTAGCCAAATTTATAAATAAGGTAAAGATGAGTAGTTTGATATTACTCTATATACATGTAAAGAGCAATTATAAAAGTAAAAAATGTAAACATCAATTTATTTTTTCGGATGTCACAGATAACATTCTTTTGTCGTTACTGACAAGAGTACCCTTGATCTGTTACCAACTTAATTGGTCTGACAGATTGATTTAACATAGGCTACGATTGGTCAATCATGGATTTACGGTATTATACAAGAGTATAAGAGTAACTACTATTAGACGTCTGTAGTCTTACTTCAACTACAATAAATCGTAAAATAGGAAGGTTAAAACACACAGCTAATTCTGTACTGCTTTAAAGCAACAACCATGCAGGTGTAAGAATTGTACCTGCTGCCCCATTGCATGATCGTAAGAGGCGACCTATAATTTGGGATCTTATTTTTTCTCCTCTTTTTAGATAACTCCCCCCTCCCTCTTCTCCCTTCCTTTTGGTCTTAAGTTACGAGTTTGTTCCAGTGAGGAAGGCTATGGGTTCCGTCCCCCGACCGGGACATACCACAGTCTTAAACAGTGATCGTTACTACTTCCTGCTTGACTCTCAGAAGTATGGCAGTGGAACGACTGGTTCGCCCGTTGTCAGTATAATGTAACTGGGTGGAGTGGTCTGCTGGGGGTCTTCGGCATTATTATTATCTCTAATTCAACATCCGCTGTCTCTGATATCACTAGGTCAATCTAGACGTCGTACATATTTTATAAACCAGGCAACGCATGTGCTTGTGATTAATACCATCTTGCATATTCTTCTATTTACAAACATTTTATCACGTTTCGAGGACGGGGAAGTAATAATGGCGGTGCCTGGGGACTCATCGCCGTCATACAAGCGCTGTTCTATTGGATCAGCATGTTTTCGTGTGGTGACACCATACTCGTCAACGGCAAACGACTTTAATTAAACCCATGAGCAATAAAAACTCTATTTTAGTTTGCTATCGGCCAGTACAAAGATGCGGGCTACGAGCGAGTTGTCGTCGGTGTGGGTCCTAAAAGTTCAAAAACCTTAGCTAACAACTCACTGCTTTTGAGTTTTGGTTTGGTTTGATTATTGTTACGTCGTATTATCAGGTAGGGTCAAATAAGGACGGCCTCCCGGTGTATAGGATGTGTTGAGTGCGTTTGGGAGGCTGTGCTATGTTCCTGTAAGGTTTCTTACGATAGTCATGATTTTTTGCCAATATAAAGATCTACCACACTGACGTATACTGCTGATGGTCCCAAGCAGAACACTCCATCCGTTTACATTATACTGACTCCGGGCGAACCAGTCGTTAAACTGCCATAATGCTGAGCGTCAAGCAGCAAGAGGTATATAAAATTGTTTAAGCCTTTGTTGATGTCCCGGCCAGGGAACAGAACCCAAAGCCTTCATCAAAGGGGCGAAGGCTCTACTTAAGGCCAAAAGTGAGGTAGTGTCAAGGGAGACATTAGGAAGGAGAAAGTTGTTAAGAAAGAAAAGATAAGATCTCAAATTTGGTCGCCTCTTACGATAATGCAATTGGGGCAGCAGGTGCCATTCTTGTAATACCTGTAATATATTTTTAAAACGTCGGCGACCTATTGTCTTGGTGTTTGGTTGACTATTTATCTTTCATTCCTTTTTGTTGCAGGACGGAAAAACAAAAAGGGTCAGAAAGGTGTCCCGGGAAGCTGCGGAACGTTGAGTATACGTTTCTTCCGCAGTCACACTGCACAGTGGCAACAGATGGCGCTTCCGTATCTCGACAATGTATTCAAGTTTCACCTTCACGAGGCCGATGTCGACTTGAGACATGGCGTAGTCCAGATAAAATCGGACAGTAACGAGATAGCCGAGAACATAGCTCTTGCTTTCAGCGTTGCACTGTTACACGTGCTTTGTCAACCTCGAGCGCAAACTACAGTTACTGCAAACGGCACCGGTCCCGGCACACCAATGAGAGGGCCTAGACCAATCAATCGCGTGCCAGCCGATGACCTTGGCCTTGTTGTTGCCGCTGGTTTCTCGGTGGATACGCCTACAAATACTTACATCCGACGTTTGCACCGAGCAAACGCATGTGCGGGGTGTTCGACAAGAGAGGCCGACTTCGGTGGCCTCGGTCACATGTACGCGGACTTGGAGGCGGTGGAACTGGCTGCTGACGAGCTCGGGGTGGACAGTGACATGAACCAGATACAGTCCGATACGGCTGCCACAGCTGCAGACGCCGACATTGCAGCAGACGCGGGAGCCGACGGCGCCGATGCGGATGTCGACGGGGGAGAAGCGGGAGGCTGCGGTGGATGCGGAGGTTGTGGCGGATGTGGTGGGTGTGGAGGGTGTGGTGGAGGATGTGGAAGCTGTGGAGGGTGTGGTGGGTGTGGAGGATGAGCTATACGTCACCACAATGGAAGGTGACGTCAATTTTGTTTTGACATAGTAGGTCACAGATCTACTCTAGGGAACACCCTCCGGAGAGAAATGCCTGCATACACTGCACTGGTTACAAATATGTTAGGTGTACAAATAATGTACAATATCTAGTATACTGCTGGTCACTAGTCTCCAGCCAGACAGTGTCTGCAGCAAACCTATACTTCTACTGGAACAGGCAGCGGGCACTGGAATCAGACAGAAAACACAAATAGTGTAGACTCTATACATGTACGTAGTTCTGTCCGTACAATACATACGTGTCCTCTCACTGGTGTCGTCACCTATCAATTTCATGTAAAACACAACAAATTGTGTAGTTAGTGACAGTGGACCAATGGGTGATCTTGGTGTGACGTAATCACCTGATCACGTGGTATGTAAATTGTGGTCGAGTCCTTCCATAGGCTGCTTGTCTGATTGTAAATACAATATTACGTAGTCAGTATCTAATTGTTTGTTTTCGTGTAGGATTTTTTTTTATCTTAAGTGCTATGTCGCATCACATTTCCATGTTTTGTCTTTTAATATTGTCGTTTAAATAAGTATCATACCAAATATGTCAAAGTTTAGTTTCGTGAGATCTAGTATCGTGTCGAAGTCTAGTATAATAACTAATAGTATTATGCCGAAGTCTAGTTTTGTGAGTTTTAGTATCATGCAAAATCTAATTTCGTGAGATTTAGAATCATACCGAAGTCTAGCATCATGTATCGTTTACAGACGTAAATATATTTTGCCTGACATTCTTGTATTATTTATTCAAATTTTAACTAACTGCCTTCACATCATGAACAAGATTAGTATATTTCCATGTATTTATAAATTCCCGTGTTTTTACATTAACTCGTGTTAACTTGTGTTTTATGTCAACACATGTTAATACGTTTACACGCGTTTGAACATTAACTCGTGTTAGTATAGTTTCTGTGTTTATTTGTATGTTTATTACAAGTTTATTGTTGTTGTTTGTTGTAACGCATGTCACTTTGTCTGTTTTTGTTTACGCTTGTTTGTATGTTTACAGTTTTATACGTATTTGTATATTTATGATTATGTATCTGTATGTTTATATATGTATCTGTATGTTTATATGTATCTGTATGTTTATACGTATCTGTTTGTTTACACGTGTCTGTATGTTACCCGTGTATATATGTTTACACGTGTCTGCACATTTACACGTGTTTATATGTTTACATCTGTCTGTATGTTTACACGTGTTTGTGGTTACACGTGTATCTGTGTTTACACGTGTTTGTGGTTACACGTGTCTCTGTGTCTGGTCGTAAACAGCCACTGACCCTCCACCACTCGGTTGGCGGTTCCAGTCGTTCTATTTTTTCGGGTACTCCGGTGTTCTTCCCTTATGACGACTCGATCCTTCTCTCTCTCCTCTATCATCCTTTCCTATACCTTCAATTCATAATATACCCGTTCCACTTTTTCCAATCATTTCTTTGTTTGTAGCATAATTACTCGATATTGGACCGGACGTAAATCCACTCAAACAAAAGTTTTCTAAACGTATGATAAATCTTCTCTGTGTGTTGGAACGTGAGGGTATATCTACATGTGTTATTCAAAAGTGCTTACATTTGTTCTCGTGCTTGTATATTGATATATTTATGTTTCTGTACAAATGTGTTCATGCACATGTGGGTTGACAAATTGTTCATACGTCAAACGAGTTGATATGGTTGAACATGAATCCATGTGCCACGCAACTGTTTGTAATCACACTCATGCGTGTTTCTTAATTAAAAAAGAATTTGTATGTTTACACTTTAAATACATGTTCTTTTCAAGTGCTTTAGTTTCCCAAGTGTTTGCATGTGTCTATTATTTTATGCTGTTTCTAAATCATCTCATGTTCGTATATCTACTGGTTCTGTATATTTACACATATGCATTTAGCACTTGTTCATATTCAACAATTGTATAAAATTCGCTTCAGAAGTGTTCGTGTGCATATAAGTATGTATATTCACCCCTGCTTTTCTGTGCGGATAACATACGTTTTCAGTACGTTATACTTACACACGTTTCTATGGTTTACGCGTGTGTGATTGTGGGTGTACATGTTCGTAAGCATTTTCTGGAATGCGGACGTTGTTTATGTTTGTGTAAGTCTGGCTACTCGAGTCGAGTTTGCATTAATGTGACCTTCCGGCTTATCGGTATAATGATGAGGAACAGTGATCACATACATTCTCTTACAGAGTGCGAGTGATAGATGGACCCAAATACAGGACATGTGACACAAAGCTTTGCTGTGATTGGTTGATCATTGATTGAAAACAAAATAAAAAAGTCAGCTTGACATTAAATATGGAGCGAAACTGGGTGTAGGAAAATGTGAAGTCCTATGCTGTTCACGAGTCGAAAGTGAAATGTCAAGTTGAGCCCTCATTAGTATATATTGGGGAAAGCAATTAGTGAAAGTGTGTTGCTGGTTGTAAATATTGATCAGGTTTGTCCTTGAGTTTGTTCCACTACCTCGTGAGTAAACACCGTGGAGGTAGTGAAGCTTTGTGTCCAGTCGCAAACATACATGACGTCCGAAATGTTAAGCCTGTGTAAAACGTCACACACAATTACTCACGACACGTTAAATCTGTATGAAACGTCAAACACAAACATACGACAACAAATATGTGTAAAACCTCAAACAAAAGTACGACTTGTTAAATTTGCGTAAAACGTCACATAAAACGACACGTTCGTCACATACAAGCATACAAGTTAAAATGTGTAAAACGTCACAAACAAATATACGACACATTTTAAAATATGTGCAAAACATCACACCAATTGACATGCAATGTTGTTTACAAACGACACGTTAAATCTATGTTTAGGTCAAGCACGTGCACACACGGCACGAAATGTCACACGCACGCATACGACTTGCTTACTTGTTTATTATTGCAGTAAGGCTAGTGATTTTTTGTCATCTAAGGAATATCATTCTGATGACTGTTTGTTGTGCATAGGTCAAATCTATATTAAGAATACATGTGTACCGTTTAGCTCATTAGATCGGTTGTTTATATAAATATGCTTAAATACAATATATCGTCTTATAACATTATGCAATATAATGATGTATAGATTAATGGATTATTGTAGTAAGGATCCATGTAATAGATGTTATACAGAAAATTATCCTGTTTATGTTAACCTTCTATGATCAGTTTACAATTCTTTACTTAGTTTGGGATATATTACAGTCAGAGTGTACCTATTTATTTACGGATACGTGCGATTCTTAATATGCTCAGTACTACTATAATCCCATGAAAGTTTTAACAATTATACGATGTAGTTTTACATATTTATTTATAATTTATTTCTTGTGCTTGATGTTGTGAAGCTACATCTACGGATGGTGTTGGTCCGACATGGTCCAATATAACGGGCCTGAAACCTAGTTATCTCCCTTGTAAAAGCCTAGCATGGGGAAACAATATATCGACATTAATTTATAGTTTTTGTTATGTTTTTATGGATTCTCTAAATAGTTTTAAGTCATAAAACAGCAGTAGGATTAAGTGATGAGCGTAGATTATGGAAAGGATTTTGGTGTACGTATACATTGTACATGAAATCATTGATCGGATTTAGTGTTATACGTAAATCGTTTGTATGATTAAGGCCCAACGTAACTTCAGGGAAATTTTCGTAATTCTGAAAAATTTTGAAAAAAAATCCAGTTGATAAATATGCAAAAATAAGCCTAAAACGAAATAAACCTGAGCGGTAAGTAACAATAAACTCAGGAAAAAAAATCCAAAGAATTGAAAATAATCCAGGTGGGCCCACTTCAACAACAAACCGAAGGTAGAAGACGGTTAGAAATGGACGCGTGTTTACAAAATGCGTGTTTCAACTGCTGCTGTACCGGTGACCACGATAGAATTCATCTTGAATATTGCTAATATCAGTTAATCTTAACTAAATCTATAAATATAAAAAGTTATAAGGCTTGATTTTCGCTTCAAGTTTTGCCGAAAGTTACGTATATTGGGCTATGATAAGCGTAAATCGTAGAAAGGAAAGGTATGTGCGTTAATAATTGGTTTGATTAGTGATGTACGTAAAGCATGTGTAGGATTAAATGATGAGAGTAAGTCATGGAAAAGATTAAGTGTTGTGCGTAAATTGTTGATTAGATTTTAAGAGGTGTGCGTCAAGAATTGGTATGATTAAATTTTGCACGCTAGTCATTGGTAGAATTGAGTGATGTGCGTATATCATTGGTAAATGTATGTTTAATTGATGTACGTAAAAATAGCAAGATAAAGCGATGTACGTGGTCATCATTTTTTAGAATCAAATCGTATGCGTTAATCAGTGGTTTGATAACGTGGCACCTGGCACGTAGTGTCAGCAATCTTACAGTGTGGTGTGTTGTCTGTCGTCCGTCATCTTTTTATAAAAAAAAACCCCTTCGTCTTAAGAAGGTGAGGAAACTGTTTAATGTTTGGAATAGAATGATAAACTTTCAATTTCCCTAGGACCAATTTCGTAAAAATCTTCTTCTAAAATTCCCAGTGATGAAACTTGGTCAAACGTTACCTGTCATGGATTGTTGTAACGTTTCCTGAAATAAATGACCTAGACGTACGTTTAATGTAACTTTGTATCTAACACGTAAAATGCTTTAAGCAACTACTTCATAACGTGAAGAGTACCACTAAAGAAATGGACTTAACCTACGAAGTACAGCATGGTGTACACAATAGAGATACCAAAGAACAGTTTTTAGATCTTCTAGTTTAGTTTGGAACTTACTTGAGCCAAGGAGAATCTATATATGCAATAACTGCAAATCGACTTTTACTGCAAAAATATTCCCGTGATTGCAAAAATCCCCAGGCGAACGACACGGGCACTATAGGCCTCTTGTTTGTCATACATGTGTGTTCTCTATTGATAAAATCACTTCTTAATGACATTGTCATAAAAAGTCTTTCACTTTGTGTTGTAAATGTGTTCTTCAACAACAAAATATCGTTTATGTACTATAATGTACACGTGTGTTTGACAAATACTTCTTTATACTACGTATACTGAACTACATGTCTGTAATGTACGTATTATATATATACATTGTATGTTTTATACACATAAAAGTGAAATATATGTATATAGTCATACAAGTGAAAGTTATGTATAATGTAAGCATACACACTCATGTAATATGTATATGCCCATGTGTGTAATATATATATGTATTATACATAGAAATACATGTACGTGTTATATGTACTATGCATGGATACTATTATTGCCGTACATGTGTAGATATACGTAACATGTAGTACATATGTATATACATTTTGTATAGACCAACACGTGTGTGTATGATATGTATGAACTATATATAAACACAAATGAGTATATATATATAGACAAGTGTGATGTTACCTGCTACCGATGAAAATAAATTATGTAATTTCTACCTATTGCAAAATCTTTAGATGTATGTGTTATGCGCGTGTGTATCACGATTTCGTTGATAAGTCTACATATACCTATGTATCTACACTCTGCCCTAGTAGCGTGACATGTCACCTAGCTCGGAATCCGTCTCGCATCATACAAAACTTATTATATTAAAAACTTTATGCTGGCGGGATATTACGTGCGTTTTTAGTGTCTTACTAATAGTTACAGCGCATGCCCAGTGTTACATATTTATCACATTGTATACCGCTAGAACGTACGTACATATTCTGTAATTTATATATTCAATCGTTGATAATAAAAGCTTAAAACGCACACAAGAGTTGTTGTACATGCTAACAATATATGTTCGTCCGCGACGCACGAACTATTTGTGCGATGTCATATGTTCGTCCGTAAGAGACGAACGATTGGTGCGATACTATTTGTTCGTCCGTTAGAGAAGGAAGTTATGTACGAATATATATATGGTTTTGTCCGTTAGAGACGGACAAAAGGTGAGATAGAAAAGTTAGAAACACAATCATTTATGTTCGTCTGTTAGAGACTGGGGATAGGTACAATAGTATGGGTTCGTCCGTTATAGACGGACGGTAAATACGATATATGTTTATCCGTTAGAAACTGACGATATGTATGAATTGATGTGTCACGTCCGTTTCTAAAGGACAAGCACATACTTGTATCACGACTATGGCTGAGGAGGTAAGATATTATTTGTTCTTCCGTTAGAGACGGACGATATGTACGGTACTTTGTCTGTATGAGATGGGAGTGGGGGGAGGGGGTAGGTAGGATATTAATGTGTATTTTCGACATTTGGAGATCAGCAATGTTGATACTATATGAGTTTGTCCGTTCGGACGGACTATATGTACATTACTATGTGTTCGTCTGTTAGAAACGGACAGATTGAACGATAATATATATGTACGTCCGTCCATTAGAGACGAACGATAGGTACGATTTTGTGTTCGTCTGCAAGAGACAGGCGATAGATACGATACCATGCATTCATTAAAGACCGGTGATAGGTACGTTTTTATGTATTCGGATATGTAAGAGACGAAGGATAGGTACGGTATCATGTGTTCGTCAAGTTCGTATTGGATAAGAAGATAAAAAGGTTTCAGGGTAATGGTATAGGGTAAGGATAGAGAGTTGAGATAGACAATAGTACAGGGGTAAAAAGTAGTAGTAGGATGTAGAAGATGGGTAGGGGATATTGTAAAGAGGTAGGGATGAGGGTAGCGGTAGACAATGATAGGGGGACAAACAAGTAAGATTAGGGATAGAGGTAAAGGTAGAGGACGGGGAAAGTAATAGTGGTAGAGGAATTGGGGTAAGGGTTAAGGGGATGGTTAGAGGTCGAGGATTGGGATAAGAGGATAAAACTGTAGATATACAGTGTAGGTGGTAGAAGATAGGGTAAGAGAATGCATGAAAAGATAAGGACAGAAAGCAAAGGCTTTGGTAGAGGTTGGGATAAGTCGTAGGAGCTGGGATAGGGGGTAGAGGGAATGGGTCAAAAGGTAAATGGTAAGGGGTAGTGAAAGAGAATAGGATCAATCGATAGGGGTATAGGAATGGAGTAAGGGATAGTCGTAGAGGATTGAATGAAAGGGGGAGAGTGATGGGATAGGGATAGAGTGTAGGGGGTACTGGTAAAGAATGGGGGTAAGGAAATGGGTAGAGTGATGGGATAGGGATGAAGTGTAGGGGTACTGGTAAAGAATGGAGGTAAGGAAATGGGTAGAATGATGGGATAGGGATGGAGTGTAGGGGTACTGGTAAAGAATGGAGGTAAGGAAATGGGTAGAGTGATGGGATAGGGATGGAGTGTAGGGGTACTGGTAAAGAATGGAGGTAAGGAAATGGGTAGAGTGATGGGATAGGGATGGAGTGTAGGGGGTACTGGTAAAGAATGGGGGTAAGGAAATGGGTAGAATGATGGGATAGGGATGGAGTGTAGGGGTACTGGTAAAGAATGGAGGTAAGGAAATGGGTAGAATGATGGGATAGGGATGGAGTGTAGGGGGTACTGGTAAAGAATGGGGGTAAGGAAATGGGTAGAATGATGGGATAGGGATGGAAGTGTAGGGGATACTGGTAAAGAATGGGGGTAAGGAAATGGGTAGAATGATGGGATAGGGATGGAGTGTAGGGGGTACTGGTAAAGAATGGGGGTAAGGAAATGGGTAGAATGATGGGATAGGGATGGAGTGTAGGGGTACTGGTAAAGAATTGGGGTAAGGAAATGGGTAGAGTGATGGGATGGGGATGGAGTGTAGGGAGTACTGGTAAAGAATTGGGGTAAGGAACATGGGTTGAGTGATAGGATGGGGATGGGGGTAAGGAGAAGACGTAGAGGATTAGGTTAACATAACAAATAATTAGGGGAAATGTAGGGGTAAAGGCAGAGGATGGGATAAGAGAATAAAAAGGTCGGGAAAATTTGTAAGAGTAGTGGTAAAGGGTCGGGATATTGGATATGGATAGATGGTAGGACTAGAGGTGGGTGTTGAGAATGGTATGGGGATAACAAATAAGTAGTTAGAGGTACATGTAGATTACGGGGATAAGGTGTAGAGGTAGAGGACGGGGGTAAGGTGTAGAGGTAGAGGAAGGAGGTAAGGTGTAGAGATAGAGGACGGGGTAAGGTGTAGAGGACGGGGTAAGGTGTAGAGGTAGAAGACGGGGGTAAGGTGTAGAGGTAGAGGACGGGGGTAAGGTGTAGAGGTAGAGGACGGGGGTAAGGTATAGAGGTAGAGGACGGGGTAAGGTGTAGGGGTAGAGGACGGGGTAAGGTGTAGAGGTAGAGGACGGGGGTAAGGTGTAGAGGTAGAGGAAGGGGTAAGGTGTAGAGGTAGAGGACGGGGTAAGGTGTAGAGGTAGAGGACGGGGGTAAGGTATAGAGGTAGAGGACGGGGGTAAGGTATAGAGGTAGAGGACGGGGTAAGGTGTAGAGGTAGAGGACGGGGTAAGGTGTAGAGGTAGAGGACGGGGGTAATGTGAAGAGGACGGGGGTAAGGTGTCGAGGTAGAGGACGGGGTAAGGTGTAGAGGTAGAGGACGGGGGTAAGGTGTAGAGGACGGGGGTAAGGTGTCGAGGTAGAGGACGGGATAAGGTGTAGAGGTAGAGGAAGGGGGTAAGGTGTAGAGGTAGAGGACGGGGTAAGGTGTAGAGGTAGAGGACGGGGGTAAGGTATAGAGGTAGAGGACGGGGTAAGGTGTAGAGGTAGAGGACGGGGTAAGGTGTAGAGGTAGATGACGGGGGTAAGTTGTAGAGGAAGGGGGTAAGGTGTAGAGGTAGAGGACGGGGTAAGGTGTAGAGGTAGAGGACGGGGATAAGGTGTAGAGGTAGAGGACGGGGTAAGGTGTAGAGGTAGAGGACGGGGTAAGGTGTAGAGGTAGAGGACGGGGGTAAGGTGTAGAGGAAGAGGAAGGAGGTTAGGTGTAGAGGTAGAGGACGGAGTAAGGTGTAGAGGACGGGGTAAGGTGTAGAGGTAGAGGACGGGGGTAAGGTGTAGAGGAAGAGGAAGGAGGTTAGGTGTAGAGGTAGAGGACGGGGTAAGGTGTAGAGGTAGAGGAAGGAGGTTAGGTGTAGAGGTAGAGGACGGGGTAAGGTGTAGAGGTAGAGGACGGGGGTAAGGTGTAGAGGTAGAGGACGGGGTAAGGTGTAGAGGTAGAGGACGGGGGTAAGGTGTAGAGGTAGAGGAAGGGGGTTATGTGTAGAGGTAGAGGACGGGGGTAAGGTGTAGAGGTAGAGGACGGGGTAAGGTGTAGAGGTAGAGGACGGGGTAAGGTGTAGAGGTAGAGGACGGGGGTAAGGTGTAGAGGTAGAGGAAGGGGGTTATGTGTAGAGGTAGAGGACGGGGGTAAGGTGTAGAGGTAGAGGACGGGGTAAGGTGTAGAGGTAGAGGACGGGGTAAGGTGTAGAGGTAGAGGACGGGGTAAGGTGTAGAGGTAGAGGACGGGGATAAGGTGTAGAGGTAGAGGACGGGGGTAAGGTATAGAGGTAGAGGACGGGGTAAGGTGTAGAGGTAGAGGACGGGGTAAGGTGTAGAGGTAGAGGACGGGGGTAAGGTGTAGAGGACGGGGATAAGGTGTCGAGGTAGAGGACGGGGTAAGGTGTAGAGGTAGAGGACGGGGGTAAGGTGTAGAGGACGGGGGTAAGGTGTCGAGGTAGAGGACGGGATAAGGTGTAGAGGTAGAGGAAGGGGGTAAGGTGTAGAGGTAGAGGACGGGGTAAGGTGTAGAGGTAGAGGACGGGGGTAAGGTATAGAGGTAGAGGACGAGGTAAGGTGTAGAGGTAGAGGACGGGGTAAGGTGTAGAGGTAGATGACGGGGGTAAGGTGTAGAGGAAGGGGGTAAGGTGTAGAGGTAGAGGACGGGGTAAGGTGTAGAGGTAGAGGACGGGGATAAAGTGTAGAGGTAGAGGACGGGGTAAGGTGTAGAGGTAGAGGACGGGGTAAGGTGTAGAGGTAGAGGACGGGGGTAAGGTGTAGAGGAAGAGGAAGGAGGTTAGGTGTAGAGGTAGAGGACGGAGTAAGGTGTAGAGGACGGGGTAAGGTGTAGAGGTAGAGGACGGGGGTAAGGTGTAGAGGAAGAGGAAGGAGGTTAGGTGTAGAGGTAGAGGACGGGGTAAGGTGTAGAGGTAGAGGAAGGAGGTTAGGTGTAGAGGTAGAGGACGGGGTAAGGTGTAGAGGTAGAGGACGGGGGTAAGGTGTAGAGGTAGAGGACGGGGTAAGGTGTAGAGGTAGAGGACGGGGGTAAGGTGTAGAGGTAGAGGAAGGGGGTTATGTGTAGAGGTAGAGGACGGGGGTAAGGTGTAGAGGTAGAGGACGGGGTAAGGTGTAGAGGTAGAGGACGGGGTAAGGTGTAGAGGTAGAGGACGGGGGTAAGGTGTAGAGGTAGAGGACGGGGATAAGGTGTAGAGGTAGAGGACGGGGGTAAGGTGTAGAGGTAGAGGACGGGGGTAAGAAGATGAGCATTAGGAATACAGGGTAAGTGTAGAGGGAGAGCTTTGGATGAGATGATAAAAGGTATAGGCGTTAGGTAGTGTTAGAGGATTGAAGTAATTAGGTATAGAGGTAAAGGATAGAGGAACGGGTATAGGGGGTTAAAAAGTAGGGGTATAGAGTAGAAGTCGGGGATGGGAGTAAGATCATTACGTAGGTTTACATGGTAAGGGATTAGGAAGAGGATTGGATAAGAGGATAAAATTGGAGGGGTGGGGTAGTTGTTGAAGAGGACTAGGGAGGGGAAGGGGTAAGGGAAGGGGTAGAGGTTAGAGGTAATTAGAGGCTAGGGTATATAAAATCGGGTACACATGTATCACAAACATGATGATACTTTAAAAAAGCTGTAAATGAACGATAGTACTGTAAAAGATGTGCATTAATTAGGTTGCCTTACAAACATGAGCTGTATGGAATTTCCCTATAGCTCAGTCGGTAGAGCATCAGACTGGAGAGCCAAGGGTCGCGGGTTCAAACCCCAGCGACGGCACTATCTTTATCACTTTCCCTCGTCCTATTACGGTACAATACCTGGTAATCAATTAAGCGTCTCTATTAACGATATAAAAACTGTTCGGGATTTATCGTTTAAGTTTTCACCTTGGCAGGTCTTCAAATACGTTACTGGACATTATTTGATATATTGACCATCTAGTGTACTTTCCTCTGTAGCCTATTTCAAGCACTGCGCTGTAGAACGATCAGCGTACATGTGGCGCCACAAAGAGGACTCCTCTGACCACACATCAAACTGTCCTGACATATCAATTAGATTTTGACTTTTTTATTCTATTAATACGGTATTCCATTACCAAAACGATACCTAACTAAATCATCATACGGCATTTATGTTGCGTCGGCCAAACAATTAGGCTAACCATTCGACATCTCGTGCCAAAAAATGAACATGCGACGACACCGAACCAATCTTGAACCAAGTAATAATCCATCCCTATCATTTTCCAGGGAGTCATCTATTTTCTGACCGTTTGCCATTATTGACGGTCTCTCTTAAAAGCGTCCACAAGCGTCTACAAGCGTCTTCAAGCGTCTTCAGAAAATTTCTTAAAAAATACTAAATAAAGTAAGCGACATCAGAAGATATGTTGATAATATGATCATAATACACCTCTATACCAAATTTTAACTCAATATTCGAAAAATTGACCGAGTTATGACGATTTTAATGTTTACGATCGGCGGGGTGGCACATGTGTGTGACCGTTTAAAAAGCGTCGCCAGATTATAACTTCAAAACCACTGAATAAAGTAAGCGACATCAGAATATATGTTGTTACTATGATCATAATACACTTATGTGTCAAATTTCAATCAGATATTCGAAAAATTGAACGAGTTATGGCGAATTTAATGTTAATGATCGATTGTGTGGCACACGTGTGTAACATATATACTGCAGAGTTTTAAAAAAAGCGTCGCCAGACAATACCTATAAAACTTCTGAATAAAGTAAGCGACATCAGAAGATATGTTGTTACTATGATCATAATACACTTATGTGTCAAATTTCAATCAGATATTCGAAAAATTGAACGAGTTATGGCGAATTTAATGTTAATGATCGATTGTGTGGCACACGTGTGTAACATATATACTGCAGAGTTTTAAAAAAAGCGTCGCCAGACAATACCTATAAAACTTCTGAATAAAGTAAGCGACATCAGAAGATATGTTGTTACTATGATCATAATACACTTATGTGTCAAATTTCAATCAGATATTCGAAAAATTGAACGAGTTATGGCGAATTTAATGTTAATGATCGATTGTGTGGCACACGTGTGTAACATATATACTGCAGAGTTTTAAAAAAAGCGTCGCCAGACAATACCTATAAAACTTCTGAATAAAGTAAGCGACATCAGAAGATATGTTGTTACTATGATCATAATACACTTATGTGTCAAATTTCAATCAGATATTCGAAAAATTGAACGAGTTATGGCGAATTTAATGTTAATGATCGATTGTGTGGCACACGTGTGTAACATACATGTATATACTGCAGAGTTTTAAAAAAAGCGTCGCCAGACAATACCTATAAAACTTCTGAATAAAGTAAGCGACATCAGAAGATATGTTGTTAGTATGACGACTATAATGCACCTCTACACCAAATATCAACTTAATATTCGAAATATTGATCAAGTTATTTCGATTTTATTTTTACGACCGACGGCGTGGGAAACATACATTTATATATGAATAGAAATCAACATATCAAAAAGGTTCTACAGACTATATATCTAAAATCATTTTTATAAAGTAAGATATATGTTATGATGTTGACTTTAATACACCTGTATTTCAAGTTTCAATTTGATTTGTGCGAAAATGACCGAGTAATCATGAATTTAATGTTTGATTATGAAGCTAAATATTTACGGCTTGGCACATATGTGTACGTACATACAGGTATACTCTATATATGTAGGGCTTCGCACAGGTGAACGCACAGTAAGGCCAGATCAATTGCTATGTAAACACTTAACACCTACCTGTGAAAGATCAATGAGTTATGATTTACGGGGACGTAGTATATGATTATAAAATAAAACATCTTAATTTAATATTTGATTACACCACGGACTTATTAGATCTATTAGATGCTATCCAAGTCCGTGATTAGATCAAACTCTAATCTATGAAACATGTGGGCAAGAATTCAGTAAGAGAAATTAGTTGCGACATCTGTCAGTAAAAATTAAAAGGGTCTCAAATAAATATATATATATGCATTTGAATAAGTTTAAGCACGGACTTAGAATTGTCTTTCTGATTGTATAAGCCTAAATCAAGCAACAGAAGTATTTACAAAGTTATTGCTGGAAAATGTAAAATTTGTGAAATAAAACAATTGATCAAAGTATTTATATTTGACTTATATTTTTTATTCTTTATATTGTTGGCACGTCAGAATTCAACATCTGCAATTAAAAAAAATTTCAATTTATATCGTTCAAAAAACCATCATGAAATACTAATACACTGTAGTATCTACATAATGTATTATAACATATGGACACGAAAAGCAATATGTAAAATTAGTGAAATAAAACAATTGAAATATTCATATTTGACTTGTATTTTTTATTCTTTATATTGTCGGCACTTCTGAATTCAGCATCTGCAAAGAGAAAAAGAGCAAATTTCAATTTATATCATTCAGATTGTCCATGCTTATAAATAATGTTGGTCTCTATATAATGTACGTTATTACAGGGACATATACGTCCCTGGTTGTTATACCACGTGGACATGAAAATATCAGTGTTTACTCTCTATTTCTGTTCTTTCGTAAATATATACATATATGCTTTATTTCTCTCATTTCGGTCCCTGGTTCCTCCTATCATTTCATGTTATACATACAGTTACGTGCCAAAAGTCTTTCATTTTTTTTTATTTTGCTATATATTCTTTGTATTTCCATCTTTTTTTTTTCAATTTGAAAAGACTTTTGGTATGTAACAGTATATACATCCTATGACGAAACCGATTTAAACATGTACATCTACCAAGTTGATAGCAGTACCACGGACTTTTAAAAGATATTTTCTGAGGACGCTTGAAGACGCTTGTAGACGCTTTTAAGAGAGACCCATTATCGAAGCAGTAGTTGAACTTGGAAAGAAATGAACAGGTGACTTATACATGAACAAATAAGTCATGACCTGATCATTTATTTCCAAGTTTAACTACTGCTTCAATAAAATATGCTTAGTGAATAATAAAATGTCCATGTAATTACAAGTTATGTTTTTTAAGATGTTGGCTGAGTGGAGACGAACCAACTAAACATTAAAGGCCCAATATACGTAACTTTCGGCAAAACTTGAAGCGAAAATCAAGCCTAGTAACTTATTATATTTTTAGATTCAGCTAAGATTAGCTGATATCAGCAATATTCAAGATGAATTCTTACGCGGTTACCGGTACAGTAGTAGCTGAAACTCGGTATTTGTAAACACGCGTCCATTTTGCACCGTCTTCTACCTTCGGTTTGTTGCTGAAGTGGGCCACACCTGAATTATTTTCAGCTCTTTGGATTTTTCTGTCAAGAGTTTCTTGTTAGTTACCGCTCAGGTTTACTTTGTTTTAGGGTATTTTTTTGCATGGTTATTAACTGGATTTTTTGTCAGAATTTTTCAGAATCACGAAAAAATTCCTGAAGTTACGTATATTGGGCCTTTAAAAAAACAAAGCCCACTAGTTCAGTTTATTTAAGTCTACCACAGTTATGCCCCTGTAAATTTGGTGTTGAAAAAACACTACCAGAGTTATGCCCCTTGATGCAATCTGGAACGAAATCACATGACCGTATCATGTGGGTGATAGGCCATACAGTTCAAGTTACATGTGATGAAAACATGGGATAGATGACAGCGGGGAAATGGCAGACGACGTGTCCGACTGGATTCTCGACCACATCTATGTAAGTATGCGTCCCTTAAATTCGAGTATGATCGGTAAATGTTACAGAGGCTGAAACGAGATCAAAAACAAAAGATGATATATAGATCTATGTATGTTTATCCTCGATATGCATTCTATATTAATCTATATTAGACCAAGACGACAGGGACATGTATAGACTTATATGATGAAATTACCGATAAGTACCTATATATATATATTAATTGTCAATATATGATCGTGGAAGTAATAGCGACAGTAATACGCATCCAACGAACATTTGTTTGTTAGGATCCATGGCCAGTATATATACAGTGGATCATACAGTCGATATTATACTTATTACTAGGCCTAGACTATATTAATTGTCAATATATACTGAGTATAATGTATTTATCGGTAATTTAATCATATAAATCTATATACATGTCCCAGTGCATAGACTTGTTCATCTCATGCTTTAGGAGGAAATGAGTGCAATTTCTATATGTATACAGTGGATTCCACTTAATATCACCCCTGTTAATATCACATTCCTCTTTATATCATGTTTTCCCCAAGCACAATTTCCCATCTATAATTATAATCTATGTAATTTTATATGGTTAATATCAGGTATTTTTATGTGAATTCCTCTTAATATCATGTTTTTTAACCAATCACATAAAACATCCATAAAATTATGTCATTTCCAAGGTGTAGTGGACTTGGTAAGGTGTAGAGGTAAAGGATTGGGGTAAGATGTAGAGGTAGAGGACGGGGGTAAGGTGTAGAGGTAGAGGACGGGGGTAAGATGTAGAGGTAGAGGACGGGGGTAAGATGTAGAGGTAGAGGACGGGGGTAAGGTGTAGAGGTAGAGGACGGGGTAAGGTGTAGAGGTAGAGGACGGGGGTAAGGTGTAGAGGTAGAGGTAGACGGCGTCCCTTAAATTCGAGTATGATCGGTAAATGTTACAGAGGCTGAAACGAGATCAAAAACAAAAGATAATATATAGATCTATGTATGTTTATCCTCGATATGCATTCTATATTAATCTATATTAGACCAAGACGACAGGGACATGTATAGACTTATATGATGAAATTACCGATAAGTACCTATCTATATATATTAATTGTCAATATATGATCGTGGAAGTAATAGCGACAGTAATACGCATCCAACGAACATTTGTTTGGTAGGATCCATGGCCAGTATACGGTGGATCATACCGTCGATATTATACTTATTACTAGGCCTAGACCATATTAATTGTCAATATATACTGAGTATAATGTCTTTATCGGTAATTTAATCATATAAATCTATATACATGTCCCAGTGCATAGACTTGTTCATCTCATGCTTTAGGAGGTAATGAGTGCAATTTTTTTATGTATACAGTGGATTCCACTTAATATCACCCCTGTTAATATCACATTCCTCTTTATATCATGTTTTCCCCAAGCACAATTTCCCATCTATAATTATAATCTATGTAATTTTATTTGGTTAATATCAGGTATTTTTATGTGAATTCCTCTTAATATCATGTTTTTTAACCAATCACATAAAATATCCATAAAATTATGTCATTTCCATTGATTTACCTGGAAAGTTATATTTACAACCTGTACCAAATTATTGCATTATAGAGAATTAAAATAATGTATAGGCCTATATATCTATATTAAAACATCTTCATATATACAATGAATACATTTTGTAGCTCACTTTAAGTTATAGAGATATAGAAATGCACTAGATTTAGAGCAAAAACATGTTTCTGTTAATGTCACATACCTGTTAATATCATGTTTTTGTCTGACAAATGCAACATGATATAATCAGATAAAGAGGAATGCTCTGTATAATCTGTCCCACCATTGTGATCTAGTGATCATGACCCGGGGCCTTTCTGTTTTCAAGTAATTTGTAGTTATGATGTTTTTTTATAGATCAGTCATGTTAACATATTGAGTGATCTAATTTCATGATATGGAAAAAACATTGGTGTATAACAGGATTGGAAAAATGCACGGCCAAACTGATGTTCAAACCCTAGCTGGACCTTCTGATATCGATATCGACATGACATGACGCTATAGACTATATTCCAGTTCCGCTACAATTGTATTATACAGTAATTATTGCTCAAATGCATGAACTTTAATTATCTCCAAGATGTTGAGATCCATTCTTTCAATAGACCACTCTATTTATTGGTTAAAAAAATGAAATCCCAGCCTCCTCCAATTGGCAATGTGCTTGGGGAAATACTTAAGATTTGTGTTGGCTGATCATGATGTAATGTAATTTTAATATTGGCAGGTACCAATAATCGTCGGTATCTTGGTATTGGTACTACTGGTCGTCCTAGTCTGGTATCTGTGTAAGAGATATGGGTAAGTTAGAACCCTCTCTTTGTTGGTCATGTATTTCGAGGAGGATTGTGGAACGTTAATACATACGTACAAATTATAAGAATGTATTCAGGACCAATGTATAACTAAGAGGTGCAGGTTATAATGCAAACATAACAAAAAAAATTGACAAAGACCCTATACACTTGATTTTATTAGTTTCAAATTTTGATTAGTCCATGTCCACTTATCCAGTTTTGTTGAACATATTAAGTTATACCAAATTTTGATGAGTCAACCTATCTAGCAGAACTTAGACCACAAACATTTTGAAAATTTCAATAATGTCAGACTAGCAATTTGCAAGCTTCATTATGAAATTATAGGCCTATATTAAAAAGTTTTAATTGTAATATTTTTCTTGTAGGTCGAGATATGACTACAGTGTATTGCGCAGTGATATGGAACTGCCACAGAAAATGGATCTTGAAAGACGAGAACAACAAAACAGTCTCAGAGGTATTTGTCTGAAAGCTGTTTTACCCAGCACTATAGCTTAAGATATCTTGTAAATATGTTTGGTTATACCATCAAGCTATAGTGAATGTGGTTGTCTCCCCTGTAAGTCCTGCTATCTAAATACCATATATACTGGCATACAGTATACATTTATATGACTGTGGTTGTCTCCCTTGTTAGTTCCTTCATTTAAATACCAAACAGTGTATGCCTGGTTATCTCTCCCTTTAGTGCCTTCATTTAAATACATGTACCTCAAAATGTGGTTGTTTACATTCAGATGGAGCCTGGATGAATTGCAGTTTCTACATGAGATCACATCCCCAGTATGACAAAATTATACAGCAAGAGGATATGGGTCAGTTTCTGTTATCTTTCCATTATGTTTTTGTAGAATATCAATTTTCCATAATGGTTGTTATGTAGGTTTTTGATACTTTGCTACATGTATTGCTCCTGATTTGTATTGAAAGATAATTTTGTTTGGTATACCATGGTAACCATTGCATGTACAAATATGTCATGGTAACCATGGCATGTATATTGATGTCATGGTAACCATTACACAGATTTATATCAGTGTCATGGTAACCATATTATGTATATTGATGTCATGGTAACCATTACACAGATCTATATCAGTGTCATGGTAACCATATCATGTATATTTGTGTCCTATATAGTATATAGGTTTTTATGTTGTGATGGTCAGTGATTTTAGGAAGTAGTCTGAGGGTAGGAGTGTGTACTGTCTGACTGTTGTGTGAAAGATGATTATCAATACTGCAATAAAAAGATCAATATTATCCAACAGGGTCTAGATCTGATAAATTTTGGTTCAGAGTATTTGACCAAAGAACAAAGTCGGAGAAGATGCTGGCAATATTACCTGAGAGTCCAAACATGGTCCCTTCATTTAACTTAACAACGAGCAAAATCCTGAAAGACCTTCTAACCCATATCAAGGTAAGTCTAACAAAAGGAAAAACTTCGGAAACATCAATTCATTGGACAGTGCTGAAGATGACAACAAACATTTAGGTGTTAGAAGTTCTTAAACATCAATCCATTGGACAGTGCTTTACATGACAACAAACATTTAGGTGTTAGAAGTTCTCAAAGTCAAACATCAATTATTAGATAGTGCTTCATGTAAAAATAATGGTTTCAACCATTTTCTTACCATGCTGTTTATGTATATAAGCTGCTTTGATATGAAGGAACTTCAGTATGAGATTAAGTAATTGCATTTTTCTAACATGATGCAAAGGCTTACTTTTAACTTATTTCAGTTGAACAAGAAGGTTCTGATACAAAATAAACCGTAAACAGAGAGTGATCTTGTAGTTATTAACTTTTGGCTATTTTTTCTATAGCATCCATACCTGTTTCCGCTCTCCGACGTCGACTTTGTGGTGGATCAGAGACTTGTTGTTACCGTCAAACCTGTGTCTCTACGGGGCTCACTCAAAGACTTCATCTATCAGGTAAGTCTACTGTGGGGTGGCCGAGTGGTTAATGTGTTCCGACATTCTACCACTAGCCCTCCACCTCCGGGTTGCGAGTTCAAATCTCATGTGGGGTAGTTGCCAGGTACTGACCTTAGGTTGGTGAGTTTTCTCCGGGTACTCCAGCTTTCCTCCACCCTTAAATGAACCTTGCTGTTAATAGGACCTTAACAAAATGAACCAACCCAAATGTGCTGTCAGTGTCCTTTTTGGACTTTCTCAAAGATTTTGTCAGGTAAGTACACTGTGCTGTTCGGAGATCACTCAAAGATTTTATCTGTCAGTACAACTTTTAAACTGTTCATTCTGTGTTTCATCGAAGCTCACTCAAAGATTATTTACAAGGTAAGTAAACGGATTGTCTTCAGAACTCACTTATTCACTGTTCAAGTTAATAAGTGAACTGTCCGACTACTAGTTTCCCTTTAGAGCTCAATCAGAGATTTTATCTATAACTTAAACTGGTAAGTGTCTATACAGAGCTCACACAAAGATTCATTGATTAAATAAGTGAACTGTCCAACTACAGTTTCAGAGATCATTCAAATATTTATTATATCAGGTAAGGAAACTGTATTCTGTGTTTCTTCAAAGCTCACTCAAAATATTTGTTATTTGGTAAGTGTATAATTTAACTAGTGTCTCTTCAAAGCGCACTCAAAATATTTTTGATCAGGTAAATGAACTATTGTTAGTATAAGTGTTTTTTAGAGCTCAATTAAACACTTTATCTATCAGGTACAATTAAATTGTCGATGAGAATCAGTGTCTCTTCAAAGCTCACTTAAAAGATTTTTTATCAGGTTAGTAGACTGTCCAACTGGTGTGTCTAATTTTTGATGACAGTTAACTAGGAGTCTGATTTTTTTCTTGACATGTAAGCTTTCCCTGGTTCTTATCAGGATACTTTGTTATGTACCCTATGAATGAAGCAAACTTCAAAATTGTATTACTGGTGACATGTTTTTTGATTGCCTGAATAGCAAAGATCCTACCAATAACAAAGTTAACATCAATTTTCATGTCTTACCTATAATTAACTATCATGTTTTTTTTTATTTTACCAGGATGATAGATTTTGTGTCTTTGGATTTTACCAGGATGATAGATTTTGTGTCTGATTTTATTTCTCAGTGTAGATTCAATGAGGAGTATTCTGTGAAGTACAGACTCCGGAGCCGAGGCCTGAAAGAGAATCAAGTCCAGCTGTTTGGTCGCCAGGTCTTGGAGGTAAACAAGTGAATTCCATGTATGCATTTTGAACTTTAATTAAGTTTTAAACTTAATATATGATTAACACCTGTCATGAGAGACAGTTTTATTATTGACCTATAATTTGTATATATTATAAACTACATTTGAACGTTGGTATCTCAAATCAGCAGGACCTTGAGAAAACTGAAGTATTCAAAGTAAGTGAGCAAGAATATTTAGTATGACGTTTGGCAGGGATCAACAAAATTAAATACTTTGAATTAAATAGTCTTCAAGTTATACAAGTTTTAGATATTATACAATGGTTGACTGTAAATGCATTTTAACTGAGAGACCAGAAATTGTAATTATCCTCAAAGTAGACAGTGGAAGATATATAAAGAGTTTTTTCTGTCAGTCCCTGCAAGCATTGATCTGTTTTAGTTACCATCCTGTTTTAGGAGTAAGAGGTGTGGCCCAACAAAACAGAACTTAAATGACTTGCTCTGTTAGCTCCTAACTCCTGAACTTACAGCAGGAATAATTTCATTGGGGGATATAGTATAACTACTTCTGGTATAAATAGAGGTTACACAAGGAGTGGTTGTTGGATAAGGAATTTATTTCACTCAAGTTAATTATTTTTTAAAAGTATAGCGAGTGTCTTTTGTAACTTTTAAAAAATAATTAACTTGAGTGAAATAAATACCAGATCCAATTACCATGAGTCATGTGACCTGTCTCTACCACAATCTCAGTAGAAAACAACTAACTGAACAGAACCAAGGGCTATGCTATGCGCAAAACATATCATCTCATATATATTCCGCCAAATGGTGACACAGACGTCAACAATCGAAGACGTCGTAAACAACCAGCAAGTGACGTTGTTCCGGTCAAAGTTCATTGTGTCAGCCAATCAAAATGCTTTAGAGTTTATTCCACATGTGGTGCAAACAAAATGTTATTCAACAGTTGTAATGATTATTTGATACCCTGAGAATTGAATAACACCCACCTATTGTGATAGAAAATATGTTTACATATATAAGTAATAGGTCTAGTTTGTGGCTGTATTGGTATAAGTGATTGAAGAGTTAAAACGATAGATACCATAACACATCAAATTATTTCTGTATATGGTAACACTGTATATGGTTTATACAAGGTCCTATTGTATGTTTTCCAACGTGAGTCAAACATTATGCTGAATGGAAATCTTTTAGAAATAGGTCACATGAAGTGACTGTGCAGTTAATACTTTATCCAACCTAAAGAGTGCACTTGTCTGTATAAGTGATTTCATTAAAGCTCACAATGTGCTTATTAGGTAAAGTATAGCTATTTGATTTTATGTGCTGGTTTCACATGTTTGATACATTTATTTTCAGGCTCTTATTTTTTTGGAGGAGAAAGGATTCCCTCCCCATGGCCATGTCCAGTCTGGTAACATAATGTTCTCTAAGGACTGCTGCAGGTATAGTACATAATATTGTAAACTTGTGTTGGTCTGTAGATTAGACAACTTTAACTTATACCAAAAAAGAAATATACAAATAAATAAACATTTATTTTACATCATTAATGATACGTTATATATTCTGTGAACCACTTTGGAATTCAATGATCACAAAAGGAGAAATGTGTGTGATAATTATTATTGGCAGAGACAAATTAAAGATGACTGAAGATGTTAGTATACAGAGAACTGTGTTAGATGCCTGCTTGTTCTGATTGAGAATTATGTCATAGTTCTAACTTTGAGGCCATGGCATTTACTTGGATGTGACCTAGATTTACATGGCAGATGTTGTCATTGAAGCAAAAGATGCTTACTCTTCCGGGAACATCTGGTCTAATTTCTCTTGTACCTTTTCCAAGGGTCTCCTTGTTAATCTTGTCTTTGTGTTTTTTTTTTGCCCCTGGTTTAATTAATTTTGAGTTCTGATTAAAGTTTGTTTACACTTTGGTATTCTCTGATATTTTAGACTAGTTACACTGGTAAAACAGTTGTGAAGATACATACTGTGGTACATTAGTCAGGTATTGTTGTTTTTTAAGGGGGGGGGGCACTTTGGTGTTGGAAGTAAATACAGACAGAGACCTATAGCTATATTATGTACATGAAGCTGTAATACTCATTTACTGTGGTATACTGTACTTGCCACAGTATTTGCCTAAATACTGCAGTATACCATGATCTATTTATTTTTCAGTACCCAGCCTTATACATTGTAAAATGTAACAGGTAACGTTTTTGCATGTTTTGTTGATCCACAGACTTGGAGGCTGTGAGAATGTGTTCCTGGGATTAAAATCACGCCTTTATCCACTCGTCAAGAAAAAAATAAAAGAGGACAAAGAGCTAGATGTAATTAGTTTTGGTAAGTTGATGAGATTCTGATCAATTGATACAAGTAAATATCATATAATTGATAGATTAAAATCAGTTTGCCTGACAAAGTCTACATAATTTAATTTTAAATATATCATATGCTAGACTTTTCAGAACATATCATTAAACCTAAAAATCAGACAATACAAAAAGTGATTATGTCATATATCACAGTTTTTGGCACAGTGTTTGGTAGTTAAACTTGTGATTAGTTAAAGTTGCATGGAGATGAAATTACTGCACGATATTGTGCTTTGTGCAAAATTTTGTGTTTGTCATAATTAAATACAACATCATTGATTATGCACTGAAAAAATGAAATTTATCTTTTGACTTCAATAAGATCTGTAGTTATCGGGGAAAACACAAGCTTATAAAAATGGAACTTTCTTTTCTAAATTGTGTATGGATATTAACAGTATTAATGTTTAATGTTGTAGGGCATTTACTGTTTGAAATGTGTACGGGAGCAGAGTTACCCACCGCCCAACCTAAACCAAACGATTTGGACAGGTGTACAAATGAACAGGTGGAGGTGAGCTTAATTAACACATACATGTAGACAGTGACAGGTTTCATTTCTTACATTAATAAGTTATTTTGATTCATTTTTAGGTCACCACACCACAGGTCATGTGACCTATTGTAATTGCTCTTCGTCCTTTGTCATACACTGTCCGTCATGCATTTCATTTTTTGTTGTAAACACATGAACTCCAGTAGATATGAAAGGATCTTTTTAATAAAACTTTGTATGCATCCTTATAGTAAAAGTGTCTTTAGACAAGTTGGAAAATGGTGCAGATTTGATTGTAACTTACAGAGTTATGGCCCTTTGAACTATAAGCATTTGATGAAATTTGGTATGCTATGTAATTTGGTATATGCTGCGAGCCTTGTACAGTATCAATCTAATCTTAGAAGAGTTTCACATTGGGATCATCAAACCGATCATAGATACAATAGCAATCATCAGTTAGTATAAATTAAGATAATATTTGATTTACATATCAAAGCCATTTTAAAATAACAAACTTACTGATTAGTTGAAGGGTCATGTATACAATGTCATTAATCACATAGCTAATAAAACAAAAACAAAAAATAACAGGGAAAAATACAAATTAATATATTTATGTATTCACAGAAGGGAAGTGAGAGTGCTCGCTAAACAAATACTGTAACTAGAACAAGGGCAGATAATTCGTAATGAAATGCTTTCAAATTATAAATGGAATAACACTCATAATGTTTACTGTATACCTTGTGATAGAGCCGAAAGGGTTGTTTTGGAATGTTTCCTTTAGTAGGTACTGTGATGGTACATGTATATTCTTGTCATTATTATTACTTTACCATGCGATGAAAATATCAAATGTATTTTACATTTTTGGCAGATGCTGAATTACATATTTAGTAATGATTCTGGAAAATATCCAAGTATACAAGATGTAAGTGTGAAATTGTTAACAAACATCAGTTACTGTATTTTTTTTCTTTAATCTAAACCGAAAATTTATGAAATAATTAATCATTAATTAATCTCAAATATTTGCCCAGTGGTAAATGACATTGAACAAGATATAATAGATAACTTGACTGTGACTGAAGATATGGTTGATCTTGAAGTCAGATTATACAGGTGCAGCTTTTGACAGGTTATTTTGTATATATACCCACTGTGATGGGATGGGTAAAGAAGATTATAAGATACAATCCCCTCGGCTAGTTAAATGTGGTACTGGTAAAATATATGTTTACTTCATTATTTTAACTCATCAGTAACTACCATATCTGATTAACTTAACAAGTTGTGTAAGATTTAAGCAAGTTAATTTATGTTTTATGAACTTTTTCAGATATGTCATCAGCAGTTTTTCCAAGTTCAACTCCCAGAGCTGGAGTTGTATAACCCTGCCCCTGTAAGTCCGTTAGTTTACATCATGATGATTTAGAAAAAATATGAAAAGATGACATTAATTTTTGTTGGGTAATGTATCTAAGGAATATTATTAAATTTAAAACAAAGAAAACCAAGAAATAAGGAGGGAATTTACAGACAAGTGGTTGTTGTAGACAACTGGTTTGATATAGACAGGTGTGTGTTGTGGACCGGGACAAAGAAATATTCAGACATTAGGAAAAGATGTGTGGTTGTAATAGGCATATAGAGCCTTTATAAGCAGGTACTTTTACAGTATATTTATAAGAAGTAACAATGAAGGAAATATATTTTAGACAGCTTTTCATATTGGTCTAGTTATGAGGTGAAGATTCCTGTTTAGGACCTGTAAATACAATAGAATTAAAAGCCATCCATAATTAAATCACTCCTGCTCAACTAGAGTGATCACCTTGTAATATGATCAAAATCTATGTACTATTTTTCTGTAAATATAACTGATATTGTGACACAATTGTTTCATCCACAGAAATCTTGACTTACAATCGTCAAGTTCAGGTTCACTCCAGGGACAATTGTTATTGAATGAAAGACATTGTAGACTGTAAATACTTATAGATACAGTCAACCCTCTTTATCTTGAACTCATATAATAAGTCGATGACCTGAGCCAGTCCTGGTCAAGCTGTACATCATAGAGTCAATTTTGCTCAGTTTTAATACTTGAATGACCTGAAGTTTGCCCATGGTCCTGTCACATTAACAGTTACCAGGTTTGGCTGTAGATAATGATAACCAGGTATGACTGTAGATAAAGATAATCAGGTTTGACTGCAGATAATGATAACCAGGTATGACTGTAGATAAACCAGGTTTGACTGTTGATAAAGATAACCATGTTTTACTGCAGATAAAGATAACCAGGTATGACTGTAGATAAAGATAACCAGGTTTGACTGTAGAAACAGATAACCAGGTTTGACTGTAGATACAGATAACCAGGTTTGACTGTAGATAAAGATAACCAGGTTTGACTGTAGAAACAGATAACCAGGTTTGGCTGTAGATAAAGATAACCAGGTTTGACTGTAGATAAAGATAACCAGGTTTGACTGTAGAAACAGATAACCAGGTTTGACTGTAGATACAGATAACCAGGTTTGACTGTAGATAAACCAGGTTTGACTGTTGAGAAAGATAACCATGTTTTACTGCAGATAAAGATAACCAGGTGTGACTATAGATACAAATAACCAGGTTTAACTGTAGATAAATATAACCAGGTTTGAATGTAGATACAGATGACCAGCTTGTTTGACTGTAGATAAAGATAACCATGTTTAATTGTAGAAAAAGATAATCATGTTTGACTAGATACAGATAACCAGGCTTGACTGTAGATAAAGATAACCAGGTTTGACTGTAGATACAGATAACCAGGTTTGACTGTAGATACAGATAACCAGGTTTGACTGTAGATAAATATAACCAGGTTTGACTGCAGATAAAGATAACCATGTTTGACTGTAGATACAGATAACCAGCTTTGACTAGATAATGATAACCAGGTTTGGGTGAAGATAAAGATAACCAGATTTGACTAGGTAAATATAACCAGGTCTGACCAACGTATGTTAATAATTTCAGATAAGTTTATCATCCCAGATGAAGTCTCTATTGAAGTCTGTGCGTAAAGGAAAGTCTAATGTGAAGTAAGTATCTCACTAAGGCATGCCTTCTTAATCAAGAATCACAGGAGCTTTGTTTAGGTTTTAATGTTATCATTTCTATAGCTGATTGTGTTAGTTCAGCAGAGCACTGCTTTATAACAAGTGGTCATTGGTTATGTAATGTACATTGTACATGTATGCAGAAACGTTTTAATCAGTAGAACAATAAACAAATATTTGGATAATGTGAAAAATTGTAGATTATCCACATACAGGTGAACTTGACTTATGTATGTATAATCTATGGTCTTAACTTTTAGATACAGTAGAATTACTTTTTGTGATTGGTTATTTACAGGAAATCAAAAAGAAAACCGTCTGTGTCGACCGATCAGCGAACTCCCACCCCACCTGCCCACAACACAGCTTCCTCGTCATCGGGACCTCCTGGTGGCCCTCCGCCCCCACCTCCCCCTCCCCCACCCCCTCCAGCAGGTGTGCCTCCACCCCCACCCCCTCCTCCTCCTGGGGGTCCCCCTGTCCCGGGGCCACCACCTCCCCCACCAAGCTCTTCAGCCCCGCCCTCATCATCCTCGGGGAGGACAGCACTCCTCAGCTCCATCAGACAAGGCACCAGTCTAAAGAAGGCAGTCACTGTGGACAGAAGTGCCCCCAGGGTATGATCTCAACTTTGACCTCTGACCCATCCAGTCACTAGAATTAATGCTGGACAAGATATACAATGGCTGTTTCTTTAAACAACTTGACAGATTTTGGTGCTATAGTCTTACAATGTTTGTATGATTTTATGTTAATATGCGTGGTGTGAAAGCTTTACAACCATTGTTCATGAGAAGGGCTGTTATACCTGTACCTACTGGGATGACTATATACCGGTATATATATATAAGTTTAAAAAGTTGACAAAGAAACTTATGGACGTATAGTATAAATTTAAAAAGAAAACAAACTTGACAAAAAATATAATGCTTTCCTCACATCTTGGTGATGCTTCAGAATGACTCTTCAGAACATTCTGAAATGTGACCGAAAAGTGAAGAAAGAGCTGTTTTTTTTGTGTCCGTTTTTTTCTTTTTAATTATATATTAATGTGCATTAACAGACCTGTCCCTGACTCAGGTTTTTGTCTGTGGTGAACATCATATTATAGCTGTATCCATGTGAATAGTAAAATGTTGTAAGAATTTTGTATGTGGCACTCCAGTATTCCATGTGAATACATGTACTTTTATGGTGTAAGGATTGTGTCTGTGGTGTTCCGTATTCCATGTGAATGAAACATTAATGTTGTTACGATTTTGTCTGTGGTGCTTTGTATTCAATGTGAATACTTTAATGATGGAAGGGTTTTTGTCTTGTATTTTGTATATTCCATGTGAATACTTGCAGTGTGTAAGTTTTTTATCTGTGGTGCTCCAGTATTCACATTTGAATACTTTAATGGTGTAAGGATTTTTCTGTGGTATTCTCTATTTCATGTGAATACCTTGTTGATGTATCATAATTTGATTATTTTGTTAATTTATTTTCGGTATATTTTTGTCATATTTTGATTTATTCAGGGTAAATTGTAAACTGGGATTGTACCGTACAGTATGACTAGGTGACTGGCTTTAATGTTGTGACTATATTTGAAACCATTTGGCTATTTTATCAACCTTGAGCAATATAAGTGTGACAAATCAATCTGTGTAATTAAAATTTGTGGTACTCCATCGTCTTCGGGATAACCCTGTTTGATTAAGAGGCACAGTTGTACCATTTTACAAGATACATTTCTCCACTAATTCCAGTCTATTAAGCTGCAAACGTATTTGGGCAGTGTTAAAATTGTTGAGTGTTAGCCATAAACAATGAAATGGTAGCACAGGCAGTAAGCTCCCTTGTGAGTTTAGAAATATATTTGCTGGTTGCAAAGGCCCAGTAACCACATTATTTGTAATACTATGTAGGTTGTTTACAGCTTATCAGGTGAAATACGGTACAGCTTATCAGGTGAAATACGGTACAGCTTATCAGGTCAAATATGGTACAGCTTATCAGGTCAAATACGGTACAGCTTATCAGGTCAAATACGGTATCTGTGTATGGTGTTTATATACCGGTAGCATGTTTAGTTTCCAGTTGATACAGATATGTTTGTTTATCAAGATTGGTTGTTACAAGTGCACATATAATGTAGGGTTGTGACTTTACCGGGTATATTTTATTACACATCATTAATGTATTCTTTTTTTTTTGTGAACACAATTTTGTCCATGGTTCATTTCACTCTATTGTTCTGCATCTCATCAAAGTTTGACAGAATTTATGAAATATACCTAAATAGTGAGTATTAACCATGTGCCAAAGTATAGATCTCCGACTCGTAATTCATACTTATTTGCCAAAATATTTTACCAAATTTTTGCACCTTTGAAGTTTCTTGCTCAGATTTTCAGATTTATTTGCAAGAGAGCAATTGAAAGAAGCTTGTAATTTACACTGTTGGTACTATTTTGTTAAAATATGAGCTTCTGAAAGTAATTTTAAATATATTGAGATTTTTCCCATTTGGTTTCTCACAATGCAAAGCCTAAATTTTGGCAGGTATGTAACTGATGTACAAGTCTGTGATCTACTATGACTTCAATACCGGTTTGTTTCAGCTTGCCACTTAAATATTTGATGAGAGATATATTTCCAAATTTTTATAATCAAATTTTTCTCATTTGCTTGTTTCAATAAATATATGAGAATTAGTTTTTAGTATTTGATTGATTTTAATTAAATGTATGTATATCATTTGGGTTGTAATAATTTACATAATTATGTGTTGTGATAATGTTTGTAGAGAAGATTGAGTTTTATTGATGTTGGGAAGAAATACAATAATCCTAATACTTAAGTTTAATTATTTAAATTAATTAACATAACTGTTTTCAGTTTAATTAATTATTAATCAAAATCATCTTTTAAGAATGTACTATTTCTTTTAAAGCTTGTTTTTCTTATGTTAAAGGCCTTAAAGAATCTATTTTTATCATAAAGGGTTAATAACACTATCCATTACTGACACAGAACGATGCTATCAGTCTTTGCACACCATTTGACTTCATTTTCCATTGACTTCTAAAGTAATTGTGTTTAAAGATTTGTTTTATTCTGTGAAAAATTATTTTTCTGTTAAAATATTTTCCTGCCAGTTTTTAAATACTTCAACCCACCATGACAGTTCAACTATTTTAATCAAATTATATTTATATTTTTGCAATTTTTGTTGGTGCTGTACGACAGTAAACAATATTGTTTTTAAAAGTGCTCAGTTAATTAATGATAGATGTTGGTTATAGGATATCAAATTAGGTCTTATTGTCACCAAGTGTCAACAGAATGTTGTCTGGGACACTCAAATTTAACAAATTTAGGAGTCCTGGGACTCCCATCACACATAATTTAGAGTAAAACTTTATAAATCCTTTGGTAATTTTAGGAGTAGAAATGCAGGTTTTTGCAAGTCAGGGAAAACCCTGTGTTAGAAATTATGTGTATGTAAGATGAAATGGGAACCAGCTTGAGGTCCGCTTTCACAAGATTTTACCATCTATCAGTTCAAATGTGATATATTTGCTCAAGAAATTAGAAAGTAGAAATAAAAAAGTGCTATTTTGTCCTCTAGTGTGTATTAGGAGCATCGCTGTTTATTTAGGAGTCCACAGTGGGAATTGATCCATTTGCTTGCAAAATTAAGTTAAAAAATCTGAGAATTCAATTCAGTGTTATTTTTTGAGATTCGTTGTATTGATATCATTGTTACTTGTGCATTTTACAGCAGTGTTCTTGCATGTCACATATCAAACATTATTAATAAATAATTAGTGGTGTAAATATCTTCTTTGTTTACTTTCAAGAATTTGACCACATTGCATTGTACTACAAAGTATACATTTTTCAGGATATTCTGATTCATAAGATTGTCATTGTTGATGGCTGCTAAGTTATAAGATCTTCTATTACATGACATGATACAAGTATTAAAGCTGTATTTCTGACAAATGCCTTGCAGAGAAGACTTTATCGGATACTTTAAAGGTATCAATTACTTTGGCTGTTACAGTACGTGTTTATGTCTTAAACCCATTCACCACTGAAGGTACATTTGAACTTTTCAAATTAAAAGGTTGGAATAATCCCTTATGAAATTTTGTGGTGAACAAGTTAAATGCTTTATATAAATTCGTGATATGATGACTGTTATTGATTTGTACAGTTAACTTATAAAATGTGTCCATAAATAGTATTAATTAAGCATTAAGATACCCGAGTGCTTGTAAATGTTTCATGGATTATCACATTTTCCCGATAATTTGAAACCTTTATCGCTGTTATTAAAACATAAGGTACAATACGTATACGTTTGTTGTTGTTGTTGTCAGTTTACAGTCTACAGTTTAGCATATTTACACACTTTGAATCTTATTGGGGCAGTTTTTAGGTCCATTAAGGTACATGATCATGACCACACTTCTGACATAAAATCTCAGTTCAGATTTATTTACCTCTAAACCCAGGGCTTTTTTCGAAGCGACTACGGTAATCACACCTGGCTGTATAAGCCCAGTGCTACTGAGACACCACTCTCGGTGAATCCTATTGTAAGACCGTCATGCTTGACCGCAGACACCATACTGGCTTCCAAACAGGTTTTGCTGGTGAGGTACTACATTGGGTATTTAACGAAACTGAAACACGTTGTTATGTAAGATTCCATTGAAAATGTATACTGTACCTGCATTGGACCCCAGGTTACTTTGCACTTTACAATCCAAGGACATACATGTACTATTTGTGTATTTCACCTATACATTGCCCAATATTAGCAAATCGAATGGCAATTTTTTTTCCTTTAAAAAAATCCAGAGCCATTTCTGGAACTAGCATCATGATAAAAATAAAACAAGTTGATTATCCATTTGTCTGAAAGGTACTGCTATCAATATTTTACCTGAGTATTGATTATAAATATCAAAAAATCATTGACACATGTACCTACCCTCAAGTGGTCTGTTGTTACATAGGGTAGGTGTGTTTGCAGCACTGAAAGTCAAAAACTAAAATGTGTTTTTGGAATTCAAGCATAGGAGTACCTTTGTAAATGGCATATGGTTATTCATAGAAATGTATAATTTTGTACCTGTTACCTGTTTTGTACCTGTTACCTGTTTTGAGATAGATTTTTTTTAAGTTTCTACTTATTCTCTCTGTAAAAAAACCCAACAATTTGGTTTATTAGGAAGAGTTGGTAGGCATTTGTGAATACAAGAGTGTTCCATTTTCAAAAGAAACACAGGTAAAACCATAGCTACTCTCGTAAACACCCTGGTGTTTGTACAAACTATTTCAATACAAAATAATATTTACTGAAAGTCTGGAAGACGATATCTTTGTTTACTTTAAACTGGCATTTCGCAATGTTAAAATATGACGGCAAGACTTCAAGAGGTGCACAAATCATGCCTCTGTGCATACATGGAAAATCGATTTCGTGTATATATGAATGCATTTCGTTCTGTAATTCAGGTTTGTTATTGCATCACTTCCTTGATCATTTTTAGTTCACATGGTCCAAAGGACCAAGGTGAGCTTATGTCATACCGTGGCGTCCGGCGTCCGTCAACAATCGACTTCTTCATAACCGCTGAACGAAATTTGAGCAAATTTGATCAGAAGCATCCCTGGGGGGTAGTGACTCAAAATTGTACAAATGGTGGGGCTGACCCCCCGGTGCGCGGTGCGAAAAGGGGTCAATTTAGCTGTATTGAAATAAACGACTTCTTCTCTGAAACCAAGCAATGTACAGTGACGTGCCAAAAGTCTTTCAGTTTTTTTTTATTTTTCTATAATTTCTTTGTATTTTCAACATTTTTATCAATGAATTTTCCTGACTTCGTTTATTGATCATTTATAATGAAATTTTGTGTACTTATAGAACTGTTTTCCGTTATGTATAACTAGAAAAATCATAATTTATTTACAACATCCAATTTTCGTAACGTTATTATAGAGAAATGGCATCACACGGAAATTAGCAGTGTAAATAATTCTGTACAGCTCCATGAATACACAACGAAAAATTAAATAAATATTATGATGGGAAACCTTGTATATATCTGTACCAAATGACAAAAAAAGTCAAAATCCATCCATAAACGAAGTCAGGAAAATTCATTGAAAAAAATACAAAGGATATATAGCAAAATTAAAAAAAAAGAGACTTTTGGCACGCAACTGTATATCTCTCATATTTTCCTGGTAGCAACACTATGGGGCAGGGATTCAAAATTGTACAAATGATGGGGCTGAACCCCCAGGAGCCTGAATCGCGGAGACAAAAGGGGTCAATTTGGCTATATTGATATAGACGACTTCGTCTCTGAAACCGAGCAATGTATATCTCTCATATTTTCCTGGTAACGTCAATATGGGGCGGGGATTCAAAATTATAAAAATGGTGGGGCCAGAGGGGCGGGGCCAAAAGGGTAAATTTGACTATATTGATAAAGTCGACTTCTTCCCTGAAACCGAGCTGTGAATATTGCTCATATTTGCTTAGTAGCATCACTATGGAGCAGGGATTCAAAATTATACAAATGGTGGGGCTGACCCCCCCCCCCCCCCCCAGGGGCATGAGAGGGGGGTGTCATAAGGGGTCAATAACTGATGTTAACGACTTATTTTCTGTATCTAAGCAATGTCCGATATTAATATTTCAGTGGTTTCATACTTAGGTGGCGTGGATCCAAATTATACAAACAATGCAGCTGACCCCCCAGGGGCCTGATGGGTGGGTCCAATGGGCGTCCGTTTGGCAATATTGATAAAATTTAACTTTAAAACAGTTTAGATCCCCACCCCAAAACTATATATGCAATGGTTGAGCATAAAGAGACGATCACAAATATGATTTTAGATTTGACCCGAGGGTCAACCACTCTCTTGCAAACTTGTCTCTCGAGTCATAACTTTTAAACGATTGAGACCCACCCCAAAACCATAGAAACAATTGCTGAGCATAAAGAAACGATCACAAATATGTTTTTAGATTTGACACAAGGGTCTGCCACGCCCTTGTAGACTTAATTATTGAGTCATAACTTTTAAATGGTTGCGAACCCCACCCCAAAACTATAGATACAATTACTGAGCAGAAAGAAACGATCACAAATATGATTGTAGATTTGACTCAAGGGTCTGCCAAGCCTTTGCAGGCTTAACTCTTGAGTCATATCTTTTAAACAGCTGAGATCCCCACCCCAAAACTATATATGCAATTGCTGAGCATAAAGATATTATCACAATTAATCACGATGTTAGATCTGACTCATGGGTCTGCCATGCCCTTGCAGTCTTGACTCCTGATTTATAACACTTGAACGGTTGAGATCCCCATCCCTAGACTATATATGCAATTGCTTGGCGAAAAGAGACAATCACAAACATTATTTCAGATTTGTGAGTTATAACAGCCTTGTTATAACGAAAAATATGCAATTATGCCGAGAAAATAGGAAAATCATTATAATGATATTAATAACAAAAATCATCATTCTGTTTTCCCCATTTATAAAACAAAAAAATGAAGGAAAACTACATAGTTTGATAATCTTCAAGTAAAACAAGAAGTGATAACCTTGTTTGACATTCTATAAAGGTTTAGTATTTTCTTAATAAGGCAGTATAACTAGTAACATCACTTTCATATCATTAATTTCACCTATTCTATACCGATGATAGAAAAGAGACCGTCTATATAAGAAATTAAAAAAGACTGATAATCAAGCTATCAAAGATACATACAAAACTGTCAAACACCAAATCCAAAAGTTATTGAGGCAAACTTATCGGAACTACATGTATATAGAAGACATGAATTAATACCCATAGAGATTCTGAACTAATATCAAGCATAAAAAACCCAATCCTTGGGAGAGGGTGTCATCAAACACGATGGAAAACTTTTACTTCTCTACTTCTGATGAAATCAGTTTGAACACTTTAGACCAAGACTACCAATATACCAACTACCCTGAAATCTAGATAATAGTTACGGGTATTTAAAAGCTTCTCCTCTAGACGCAAACAATGCTGCAGGATCAGATCTCATCACACCAAAAATCCTCAAGACGTTAGCTACTGAGACATCACCAATACTTTGTCTCATCTTCCAACGATCCATTGATACCGGTCACATTCCATCTGAAGATGGAAGATATTGCTCCTTTGTATAAGAAATGCTTTTAAAACGATCCAGAAAATGGCCGTCCCATATCCCTCACGTGTATCATTTGCAAACCATTAGAGCACATTCAGATGAGTAACAGTATGAACAATGCTAAAACACATCAGATCCTTTTCCACTTGCAGCATGGCTTTAGACAATCAAGGTCATGTGAGAATAAGTTAATTGAGGTCATTAATGACATCACAAGTAATATATAACTTAGGGAATAAACTAATGTTCATATCATGGACTTCAGTAAGGCATTTCCATTTCTTGATAGTAACAGCCCTGTTCCTCAAACCTGTGGTATTTACATCGCAGTTGGATCGTTATTCCATGACTTGCTCTAAGTATAGAGATTTTCCTGATCGATGTCGACTGCTGACACAGGGGATTCGAAAGATGCAAGTTTTATGGTCGCTACGTTTGTCTCATTGAGAAATATTCTGTATCTGTGATATGAAAATAGACGTTTTTGAGTATGTTCATTGGCGTGTTTACCTGTTGTGATTGACAGTGATGACTGTTCCCATTTTGAGGACTTGATGTTTTACTTAGAAGTGATATGGCGAGTGTTGACGATGAAGCTTCCGTGTCAGTATTTCCTTTTTCATATTTCGCCCCTATTTTAATCAATTTTGAGTTAGGATTATGGTTTTGTTGACGCTTCGGTATTCTTTAATGTTTTAGACTGGTTATACTGTACATGTGTCTAAAAACAGTAACATGCTGGTCATACCAGCTAAAAGTAGCGTCAATGTATATTGCAAAGCATCTGACACCGAGTAGCGACTTTGAAGTTTGGTCTATCAACATGCTGAAAACCTCAACCGAGGTCAAATCCATTCAACGCACAAATCGCAGACAAAATAAATGGTTCGGATTGGGTTTGCCAGAAATGACCAGATAGCCCATTCAAAGTTTACTGTTGTGGCTGTCCAGTACGCAAGCGAACAGTTGGGATGTGTGCACATATTGGAAACATTGTGTATTTCTTATCTCATGCGCGTCACTAAGACTACAGCCCACCAGTCCATGTGCCAACCGAATATAATCAAGCAATCACTTGAGCTGTTTTCAAAGGAATCAAACTGTAATCTGGAAGTAATTTGTATAATTCAATTTATTGGGCACAATAACTTTTTTTCACTATTTTACAATTGGAAGCGTCACATTGATTGAAACTGATCAATACAAAAATCTCAATTTTAAAAATCTTCGTTTATCCCATTGGCCTTCATTACAATTTTTGTATGAATCTGCTGACTAAATGTCTTAACCCATCCTAAAACAAATTTTGTATTCTACATAATTTAATTTATGTGGCCTTGAATGAAGGTGAAGGGCAAACATATAAATTTCTAAACGTATAGCCAATTACATGAGCAACCTTATTGCAAAATATCAAGACCAATGGACGTTTTGTTATGAAAAAAAATTAAATAAGATAATGTTAAGAAAGCTGTTTTTCTTTTCAGGGCCAAGGTGTTAAATGACATTTTTTTATGTTGAAAGATATTACTTGTAGTCAACTTTTAAGCAAGTATGAAAAATACTGATTTTAAACTATGTATATCAACGTGTCCGAAATGGTTATTTTCTCATAAGTAATTGATCATTACAAAAATGGAAATAATTTGTGAAATATTCGGTATCAAAATAATAGTTGAATCATCGTGTACACAATGAAAATAATTTTTTATAATAATTGTGCCATTTAAATACCCAGTACCTTTAACACCCACAGGTGTTTCCATACCATTTTCTGTTTATCATATTTTGAAATTCCTATCGGGGGCCGACGCTTTTGTTAAATTTCCATTGATGTACGATCTTCCTTTCATGGTCTGAATTTCAAAGTTTACAAAAAACAGTCAATGTTAACACATGAATATTTGACAGCAATGCCAAGAACAAAATATGTGTCGCCAACATTTTAAAATACAGTATAGCCGTAATTATAACTGTATCATCTAAATATACCATATTTATGTCAGAAAAAAATCAGAGAAAACTGAAGCGTACAAAACCATAATCCAAACTCAAAATCGATTAAACTAGAAGCAAAATAGGAACAAAGAAAATATTTACATGGAGACCCTCGTAAAAGTACAAGAGAATAAGACCAGGTGTTCCGGAAGAGTAAGCGTCTTCTGCTTCATCGACACCCGCGATGTAAATCTTGGTCACATCCACGTAAGCCTCAAACCTCAAAATGAGAACCGAGTCACATTCACAACAAGTAAGCACACTAATAAGCAAACTCAAAAGCGTCCGTCTTCAAGGATGCCTAAGAACCCTTATTACTATCGACTAACAGTGTTAACTAATTTTGTGTATATATGCTAATATATTCCATAACAATAAGAATCCTATGAGGTTCCATCTTTGATCGGCTCACACCTGTAGCTCTCCTCTTGGTAACTACAAGAAAAGAAAACGCATACTTAGCTAAATGTATCAATGGGCGGCATTAAAAACGTATTAATATCATAAAACCAGCGTGACTGATAACCTTTAAGTTGTTTTATAGATACGAATGCAAACTGTACACTATATACAGATTGTTTTAAATTTGTTTTGAGTACTACTAGTGTTTACTTCAATTCTTTCAAAACTAATGACCCAACGAAAATGAAAATTAGTTTAAGCTAAATTTGGGTACAAATATTTAGTTCTTAGACTACTGAATATATCAAAGCTCAAACTACAAATACCTCATGATTTTCACGCCGCCGTTTCCAAATCCAATCCAAACCTCTCCATTCTGATGGATAGACAAAGACCAAATAGTTTCAGGGAAGTTAGCTATGGATTTCATTCTTGTACAACTAGTGTTCAACAAAAGTACAGATTTCGAATGATATTCTGCTAAAATGATGTTGCTTTCACTGTCGAAATCGACGTCTTCAACATAGAAATCGCTAATAATATCCTCCGGATTGAAGTCTTCGTCGCAGCACACTACTTTGCCTTTTCCTAGATACTTAAGTCTATAGCATAGATTGTCGTCGAACAAGACAATGTGAGAGGATTCCGTCCCCGTCTCGTTGATAACAACAACCAAGTTGTTTGATCGATTCTTCCGCACTCTCAAGGGCCAATTGAAAAGTCTTTTGCTGTAAGCATCACGTTCAACGGTGGTTATTTGTTTTCCATGCAATGTGCATTTTCGCAGGAGACGTTGACTGCAGTCTGTTGGATTGTGGTCGCCATGTTCTATCAAAGTGACTAATATTGTGTTGTTTGGAAAACAACACATTCCATGAGGATGCAAATCTGTCTCAAAAAGTGTTTCCGCCGTGTCAGCTTGGTCGATCTGGAACACACGTTTTTCAAGAAATGAGGCAACAAAGATGCAACCATTGACAAAGGAGATAGCGCTTGGTTCAGTCTTCAGGGCTACTGATCGAATGACTTTCCCAGTTTTGTTTACCCAATGTATTTCGTGCTCTGCCCAACAGGCAAGTAGTGCATGATCTGTAGTGGAAGGGAAAATTTGTAAAATGCCTGCTGTATTTGAATGGCGGAACGAAGCATTTAACTTAAGTTCTCGACCTCGCCTGAGAGATCCTAAAATATCTGACGTTTGTTCCACTTCAAAAGCGTTAGGAATTGGGACACCTTCAATTTCAACCTGCCCAATCATGTCACTTACAGCAGCCATATTTTCATATTTAGGCGTGAAAACGACCGGTTCTAGCTGTAGAAAAGAAGGTGTCTCGCTCGGTGTCCCCAAAAGGGCAGGCCCCCTTAGTATGACGTTAAGTTTATTTTCGCATCTTAGTAGTGTTGAGAGAGTCTGTCTTGACGAGGCTGCACTCGCCAATGATTCTTTCAAGATAATCTCTCTTTTATCCAATTCAGACTGTAGATGTACATCCTGGTCTACACATATCGCCGACATTTTTTCCACTATGATATCAATATTTGATTTAAGTTTACTTGATTTCGAGTTTATCATTTCTGTCGCCGTAGCTGAAGCATTGTGTAGGCGTTTTCGGACGTCTGGGATATTAGAAATTTCTTGTTCTATTTCCGTGATAATCTTCACATGCCTCTCCTCCGCACGTTTTAGTTTAGACTCCATTTTTGTGTACGCTTTTTCTATAGTTTGAAAAGCATGTCCCTTGTGCGATTCAGAAGCGACGCATTCCGGACAAACTGTATCGTTGCAGGTCTCACATACAAGAATAACGTGCTGTCGGTGACTCGAGCACTCCATTTTGTAACAATTTTCTGTCAGTGAAACAGTTTCCGTTTATATAAAATGATCGCATAAACATGCATGTCTTGATCATACGTATTCATTCATGTCACCGTTATAAGCCTGCAGTACCCGGGTTGTCAGCTATTTTAAATGTCTAGTAAATGGATTGTACAATATACAGCCCTAACTCGCCAAAGTAAGACGATATCTTTGATTTTAAACTGATATTTGGCAAATTTTAAAATGTAAAGGTATTAATGATCTTCTATTGAACAGGCTACAATGGTGAACATAGCATGCTTTTGTGTATACATGAAAACTCGATTAGGTGTATATGAATGCACTTCGTTCTGTAATTTATGTTCATTATTGCATTACTTCCAGAGTCATGCTATATCTTTTATATGGGTTTTAACGATACTGTTTTGCATTTGCGGATCGGTCGAGCTGACTTCTTTGTTCACCTTGTATTTTTGTTGAGCAGGTCGACTCGCCCTAAAGGTTATGCGCTGTCATGCGTGACAGTATTTGGTGTAGTCTAAACCTGGTCAAACCGCTAAAGGGACGTATTTACGTACTGATTGATCGGATCGCAGATTACACTTGCCGTTGCTGGTAAACTATAGAATCATCACACATATTAGTTACAAAAGAAATATATTAGTACTATAAGAATAAGGGTCATATGACATTCTCTTAGATAGTTTACGCAAATAACAACAACACAAATGTTAATATGTTAATATTAATACAGATAATGCAATATGGTAGATATAAACCTGTGATGTGCTTTAGGGGAAATCCCTACATACATATTATCACAAAATAATTAGAGAATACCAAACCACAACTAAACTATAATCAGAACTCAAAATCGATTAACCTAGGAGCAAAACATGAACAAAGGAAATATTTACATGGAGACCCTTGTAAAAGTAAAAGAAAATAAGACCAGGTATTCCGGAAGAGTAAGAGTCTTCTGCTTCTTCGACGACACACGACATGTAAATCTAGGTAAGACTAAGAGCCAAGTTAAGGACTTTGAACGTGCAGATGGCCATCTTAGGGGTTTGATATTATTCAATTTACTGCATTGAATGTTTTAATTGTTTTTCTTATTTTTAGCAAAACATGAAATAATCTCGTTCTACATGATGTCGGAGAAAAATGGACCGCCTAAACCCTCCGCCAGCGTTGATTTTTTTCAGGCAATGTGTCTGAAAATTGGAGAAGATTTCGACAACACTAAGATATTTATGTTATTGCCAGCGCTGTTGAAGAAAAAGAGATGATGTCAAAGGCATAGCCTTACTCCGCGTGTGGGGTCCGGCGGCTATTGAAGTCTACAACACTTTCTCTTGGGACGGAACAGATAACACGAAGTCGGATGACATACTCACTAAGTTTGAGGAGTTTTATAACCCAAGAAAACACGTTATATATGAAAGACACGATCACGTACATTGTAGTCAAAGAGGAGAACATAGGTATATTTCTAACAGATATAAGGCACAAGACTGCCTCGTGCGAATTTGGATCTTTACAAGACTCTACAATAAGTGACTGAATTGTCTGTGGTATTCGCAATGAAGAAAAGTTCACACATGACGGAAATACGGGTTGTCAAGAGAGATGTTCACGTGATCAGAAATGGAGAAATACATTGGTGATTGGGGGAAGTTTAAAAACAGAGCAGGTTATGCAGGTAGTTACATGCATTTGGCACATTTAGGAAGAAGGTGTGAAAAGCGTGGGTGACTCAGCTAGTAGACTATAGTTAGTAAGCTATATGGAGAAGAATGATTCAGCATTATGAATGTAAGGATTTCAAAATGTGTCGACGAGTTGAGTATATTGGGGTAGGGATACAGCTATTTATATTGAGTCGGCGATTTCATACGGTCGATATAGAGATAGTTGAGTATATTGGGGTAGGGATATAGCTATGCATATTGAGTTGGCGATTTCATACTGTCGATAAATAGGTAGTCGAATTTATTGGGGTAGAGATGGCATTGTTTACTGGAAGAGTCGACAATTAAAATATATTGGGGAAGGGATGGTTGAGTATATTGGGTTTAGGAAAGTATATATAGATTGAGTCGGCGAAGTCAGTATGTTGAGTTTGGCATGGTTTTGCATAAAGATTGATTCGGCGCGTTGGGCAATCATTACATATTGAGATAAGGATATTGTATATTGAATATGTCGGCGAGTCGGGAATTCTGGGGTAGGGATGGTACTGTGTATTGAATGAGTCGGCAAGTTGAGAATTCTGAGGTAAAGACTGTATTGTATACTGAATGAGTCGGCAAGTTGAGAATTCTGAGGTAGATATTGAATTGTATACTGAATGAGTCGGCAAGTTGAGAATTCTGAGGTAGAGATTGAATTGTATATTGAATGTGTCGGCGAGTTGGGAATTCTGAGGTAAGGATGGTATTTCATTACATTTTTACCAGTGAAATATCGAAAATTATTCATTCTATAAAAGTGATAGTTTTCACAAGTGAAAAATGTCACTTTTTTGATTTTACCAATCAGAACGCTGCTTACAAACGACGTTTGGTAAAATCAAAACCTGCCACTGCAGATTTTCCTATAAAAATGTAATAAATAGAATATCTAACAATATCTTCAGTAATACCAAACATATTTCACTTGTGTGGCTAATACTCGTGAAATATATTTGGTATTACTGAAGACACTGTTAAATATCCTCTATGTATATTGAATGAGTCGGCGAGTTGGATATTTTGGGTATTTAGACGAAAATTAGCCATAGTAACCTTACAAATAGGGTTCGATCTGTACATCCGTGTTTATCTTTCGTCACTATAACGACCTGATTCGTATAGTACCCTTATCGCGACAATATCACATTGTAGTACGACCCCATACCATATGATGTATTCTATCGCCAGTTTTGTCACAGATAACGACACTGTACTGATACTGCTGGAGTTACACTCGTCACAGACAGGTCTGGTCCCCTTATTCGTCCTAAATTATAAATGAACTAATTTCATATTTCCATCAAACTACTGGATCAAACTGAAATCATATTCAAGAGAATTCTTGCGAAACCACTAATTCATCAGACAAACTCAACACAAGATTTTGTAATAAGGCAATATTGTATACAATAGAAAAATGACGACTGATTTGTCGATGTTAAGTTGTGCTGTCCCTATCTTTATCAGGGAGTAGATTTAAGTTTAGATACTGCCCATCCTAATCAAACCTGTATATCTTTCTGTCATTTGTACACAATCCACATTTAGTTCTATATACAACGACAATGGCGACCATCGCATATCTACTCCTATTTGCAAGCGTACTTGTTGGTAAGTATATTGTAAATAAATGTAACCAGGAAACTCGTGTGATATATATTAAACATTTGAGCGTTAATACTGACATGGTTATTGATACCTTCTATGTCAATTTCTATTGCATTTACTGATCAATGCCTTATCAAGGGTCCGTTCAATTGACACAAGAAATTTAGTATGGAGAATAGAATAGTAACAGATATGTCAAGTCAATTGATCAAGGAAATGAACTAATCAAAATTGGTATGAAAATGTCAAAATGTGGTATAATGACCACGTTTTTGGTAAAGATCTTCTGAAAATGTCAAAATTTGGCATAACGACCACGTATTTGGTACAGCTCTTATGCCTGTTATATCATACCATTGACCAAGTGCCGGGGCTTGTTCTGAGGAAATTTCTGTCACTTCTAAATGTTTGGCATTTCTGACTTGTGCGTTGACTTTTTGTCCGAGATAGTCCCATTATATGCTCAATTGGGTTCGGGTCTGGTGACATTGAAGGTCATGTGAGTGTTTCGTTCACCTCTTGTTTAAAATAACCTTGCGCTATGATGGATCTGTGTGGTTTGGCATTGTCATTCATGTAGGCCTATCTGCCAGTGGATGAGTATCGAAATGCCGAACAACTAAAGGTTGAAGGATCTGATCATAACAGATTCTGTAACAGTAACACTGCTGCCAACAAATGTTGTTGTATCCAGAATTTGGTTCTGTGGTATGCAATAATTCTTGGTCTCCAAGCACCGACCCTGTCGTTTGTCAGACTAAGTTAAAATCGGCTTCCATCAGACCAGTGGCATATTAATTCTGGTCGGAAAGACCACGTCTGGGGATCACATGTCCATTAAAGTAACTGGTCCGTCATCATTAAAGGCCCAATATACGTAACTTTCGGCAAAACTTGGAAGCGAAAATCAAGCCTAATAACTTATTGTATTTATAGATTTAGTTAAGATTAACTGATATCAGCAATATTCAAGATGAATTCTTTCGCGGTTACCGGTACAGCAGCAGTTGAAACACGCTATTTGTAAACACGCGTCCATTTCGAACCGTATTCTACCTTCAGTTTGTTGTTGAAGTGGGCCCCACCTGAATTATTTTCAATTCTTTTGATTTTTTTGTCAAGAGTTTCTTGTTAGTTACCGCTCAGGTTTACTTCGTTTTAGGCTTATTTTTGTGTGCTTATGAACTGGATTTTTTTTCAGAATTTTTCAGAATCACAAAAAAATTCCCTAAAGTTACGTATATTGGGCCGTTAAAGCGAATTTAAGTCTCCTATAACTCAAACGTCTGTTGACATTACATCAATGGCATTGGAGAATGTGGCTCCTCTTCGTTGCTTGTTTACAAAGAAAACTTACCTCTCTATCCGTAGTCTTTCGATGTCTGCCAGATCTGCGACTCTCGTCACCATATCCAGTTGGTTCAGACGCTGCTTTAATCGAAAACTCACGAAATCGTTGACATTAAACGTGAAGCTGTTATACTTGCCTTTGTGACTTACCACTTTGAACCATTCAAAATGCTTGCTATCTTTCATCATTTGTCAAGCTCGACGTGCAATTTTGAATACAGTATCGTTTACCAGTTTTACATATATACAAACAATGCTTCAGCAGGCAAAGCAGGCTTGTGTTTTGTTAGAGTATGTTGTATCCAAGTTTCATCCGGGTTACAGCTAAGTTTGTTTTATAGCTAGTGGCCTACGGCACCAACACGAAAGGAGACAATGTGCAAGGAGTAAGATAAGGCTTATTTTTACAAAAAGATAGAGTTGATATTGATTACCTCTAACTTATGGTAAATGGTATTAATACATGTCATATCATTAATTTGATGTTATACGTAATATAATAAAGTTGCTGATCGGTTGTAATATTATACAAATGAGTAGTCGTACTGATGTCAGAGGTGATATTTATATATTCATAAATTTCAGTTATCTTATCACTAATATACAATGTGTTTTAATTATCTATTGGTACGTGTCAGATCTTCGTACTGATACACTGGAATAAACAACTACCGTAACGTACGCCTTAGCGTGGAACATCGCCGGAAACTCATGTGATACTTTTTTCTTAAGTTTGTGGCAAGCGTCAATCGGGAACCGTCGGCAGATTTTTTCTCGTTTACGGAAAATGCCGACGGTTCCCGATTGTGGCAAACGTTAGAGCAGTGTCACGTGGGTTTCCGGTAATGAACGTAGTACGATGTTGACAAATACTAAGCTGCATCCATCTCATTTATCAAATATTCCATGATTAGTCGAATGCAAGGTTTATTTTGACACTTTTGAAATTGTCACCGCTTTCATACGCCAAGCACTAAAATTGCTAATTGTAGCTTGATCAACGCTAAAACAAAACACGCTAAATACACAACCTGTGATGTTGTAAAGAAAATGCGAAACTAATGCGAATTTAGCATACGCTAAAAGACAGATATACGGTAAAACATACATACCTGTAGTTATCATTATTCTTTTACAGAAAATATTACAGTTTCGTTAAACAAAATACAGCCTGACCTGAAAGATATAGGCAAACTTTGTTTTGCATTTTTAACATATTTTTCATATACACATTATGTGAATCAAATAAGGGGGAATATGTTAAGACAGATTTATTTCATTACGTTATGATAAGATGCAAATTACTCACAAGCAGTGACATTTTATTATGATGTAAACAATAATGATGTGAATTTCTCTTGATGCGACACAATGGGTAGGATAAATATTGACTCAAATACAGCTGTCAGTGACGTTACGTAATAGATGACCGTTATAATGAAAGGCAGTGGGATGTTGACCATGTGGGAGAAAATTTAACACGCAAGATCAATCTTATATCAACATGAAACATTATAGATGTTGTGATGTTAGTGTACACGTACTGTCCTAACAGGTGCCCGGGCTGAGGTGTGCTGGTACTGGGATGATATTCTAGAGGAAGAGGAGAGTATCATCTGTTACTCCGGTTGCTGTGGAGATGATTGTTGCGATGACTACTGGTAAGTGTAATTGTAAAATCAGTTTCGTTAGCAAAGGGTTACAGTTCTATCTAACTATACTTCAAGTACATGTTCTAGTATGTAAAGTGTAGCGTGTCGCAAACCTTGACTAGGCTATCAACTCTTTGCTATAAAACCCAAAAACCATAGCTAGCCTCTCCACTCTTGGCTAGTCTCGTATTCATTAGCTAGTCCCACAGCTCTTTTCTAGTCCAGCAACCCTTAGATAGTATTATAGTACCACAACTCTTTGCTAGTCCAGCAACCCTTAGATAGTATTATAGTATCGCAACTCTTTGCTATATCCCTGCATTCCTTGACTAGCTCTGCAACCCTTTGCTAGCCCAACAATGCTTGACTAGCTTCGCAACCCTTGGCTAAAACCCTGCATTCCTTGGCTTGCCCTATAATCCTTGACTAACCCACGATCCTTGGCTAGCTTCGCAACTCTTGGATGGGAAAGCAACCCTTTGCTATACCCCTGCATTCCTTGGCTAGCCCTGTAGCCCTTGATTAGTCCAACGATCCTCGGCGAGCTTCGCAATCCCTGACTAGCACCTCAACTCTTGGCTAGCGTCTCGGCCATTGGTTATCAACTATACCCTTGGCTATATACCCGCAACCCTTGGTTAGCCCCACAGCCATTTACTAGCCTCACAACCATTTGCTAGCCTCCCCTCGGCTATACCATCCAATGACAGCCCTTGACGAGCCTCTCAATCATTAGCTAGTATCGCAGCCCGAGGCTGTATCCCAACAACCCTTGGCTAGCCCCGCAACCATTGGCTAGCCCTTCAACCTTTGCCAATTCCTGCAACCCTTGGCTATCCGCACAACCCTTGGATAGCCTCCCAAGAATCGGTCAGTTTCACAAACCTTGGCTAGCTGCGGCACACTTAGCTGGCGAAGATGTAATACAGCATAAATATCAAAGTGATAAAATTACGTTCAGTATATAGATAGGAATTGTGGCTTATTTGTTTCATTACAACTAATAGAAATAAAGAATATTCAAACTAAACAAAATGAAAATTAAAAAGTCGTTTTGTGAGGCAAAATAACGAAATGACATAATATACCATCAACGGCATAGCACCAAATTGTTTCTAACCAATTACTTTTTACTATTATTACTTTTGTGTTATTTATTCGTGGTTAGTTGTTCTGTACTCGTCCTTGTCCTTTGACTGAGGACATTTTAATTTTAGGTCGGACGGCAGTATCGCCGGAGCAACCGTCGGCAGTATCATTGGTGCAATCATCCTCCTCTCTATTTTCATCACCATTTTAAGAATATGTTGTGCTGCGTCCCGTGGAAATGCTGGCGGAGTTGTCCGTCGTGCACCACGCACAAATCAAGTGGTCACTGTCACCAGCAACAGTAAGTTTAAATCAAGTCTAGTGGTCACTATTGTCGGTATTGGTCAAGTTGGTCACGTGGGTATTGCTGATACCGTATGTGTGTATAGATCGGGTTGAAATGGAATGAGTCATATCAGAAAAGAATATGTCCGATTTAATCTGGAATGGCCACCGTGAACATTATATCCGATAGAACAAACATTGGGTCGCAATAATTTTCAGGGGCGAAGCGCCTCTTACATGTAACAAGGACAGCAAAAATGGCAATTTTGCTATATATTCTATCCCGGAAAAGCAATTTTGCTATATATTCTATCCCAGAAAAGCAATTTTGTGATTGTTTATTTCCATGGAAACATATGAATAGTACAAATGCATCACCAATAGCAAAAGTCACAACAAGGGCACTAGCCTAATATGTGCAAAATGTTCAGTTGAGATATATGGAATACAGTTTATATTTCGAATTGTAGCCTGAAAAACCTAGAAAACAGTAATTCCGTATTTGAAATTTGTTTTCATGGTAACTGAAAAATGTGGAAATTTAAACTTCACAATTAACTAAAGGAGGCATAGATAATGATTATCTTTAATATGATAAATGAGGTTTGGTCAGTTACCGTTATATGTAATGAGAAACAATGAGGGACTAATGGCATCACCTTGGCGTACACCTTTGTTGTGACAAAACTAATTGTTTTCAGTTATTGAATTGCACTCCTTGGCCTTTGACCATTTTACCTGAAAATGAATAGGGGTTATCTATTACCAAAGACCAACCACATACGAAATATCCTAACAATCAGGTAAAGGGTTTTTAAGATAGTGACGAAAGGATGGAGCCGTATACGCGTTTCGCGGGGGATTAAAAGGTCCACATCCCGATACCGATTCAGTATCATAGACGAATGAAATATAAGTATATAGAAGGTACATATATAACATACATTTGATAATTCATTGTAAACATTTTTCTTTTCTCTGACAGACGCAACAAATAACCTGGTGGCCACTCCTTACGTAGGATACCCACAGGCCACACCGATGACCAGTCCAGTGGCACCCCCGGCCTATGAACAGGTCGTTCAGGACGGGGCTCGGAGCGGACTCGCCAACCCCAACTATGCTTACGGTCCTCCAAAATACTGAAACAAAGTGTCCCTAGTAAAATGTAAATTAGAAACTCTATGCGCTTCTCTGTTCTATAAAGCCTTGCTGACAAATTACAAACTGTATACCAAGGCGGTATTGCTAAGCTCTGTTGTGAGTTTCCTAGAAAACATTATAATAATGTTGAGAGATAGGAACAATTGTGGACATGATATCATTTTACATGTATCAACAGTTTAATTCATATTGAGATATTAGTAGTCATTAATGAAATAAAATTGTATTACACCCATTTAAAGCTTTGTGTGTTCATCAAGCTCGAAAACGAACTTGTACATTCGTACATTATGTATTATAATCTCCTTGTCTTCTACCTCATGAAATGTTACTTATATAATTCAAACTGTTGCTTCTTTCAAGCCAAGGATTAACTCGATCCATTACAAAAGATAGCAGATTACCAAATTTACCTATATTTTCTTCATAGACAGTGGACTTTTTCATCATACATGATTACATTTCATAGCTTCGAAATCTAGTGCTACTTTTAAAAGCTAGTTTTAACTTGGAATACAAAATGTACATGAATATGTTCGACTGCGTGTGTGAGGCAAGGAGATATCCAGGGGGTTACACTCACCTACGCTCTCTACACCCCTGGAAACATCCTCGATATCCAGGGGTTTAACTCACCTACGCTCTCTACACCCATGGAAACATCCTCGATATCCAGGAGTTACACTCACCTCCGCTCTCTACACCCCTGACAGGTGTCATAGCAAAGCCTGAAAGCTCGTGTGTTTCACCTTGGTGATGAGGCCCGAAGACTATAAGAATCTTTAATGCTTCACCGAGGGTTGTGCCAAATTTGAAAACCCCGAGGGTGGAATTTCCATATTTTACACCTTTGGTCATGAAAGAGTATTTTTCTCTCATATCAACTACCCGAATAAGCTCAAAACCATGAAAATACGTTTTAACTGGCTACCATTTTGAAAAATTCAACTATTTCCTTGAGCTTTTTTTACGAAAACGAATTAGACAGCGAGATTAAGCATACCCTATATTTGCAAACACCGTTTACGCAGAAAAAATAATTTCACCTTTCTGGTGTTTATGTTAAAATTTTGTGAAAGGTTTTAATTCCATCACGCCGTAGTTTTCTCTTTGTGGCATCATGCAGAGTTTACCGTATTCGTGACGTCACATCGTTGTTGAGCCATTGTTACGTCACAACGCGTTATATGCTATGTAAGATAGTTTTTTTCTTACATAGCTTTCTTTCATGGGCAAACTCTATCGAACATGGCGAGATATGAGAGAATAGTTCTTCCTTTTGATGTACAACAAAATAATCTCGCGGTTACATAACGGGAAAGTATTTAAGTCGGGTGTCGTATATTAAACCTTCAGAATTTGGTCAGGGTTTTCTGCCACATACCAATCAAAACATCTTCGTTCCTTCGATTTTGCAATAGCATATTCCAGTGGTGAAGATAGTGCATGTTAGCGTAACTCATTGATATCGTGGATGGTCTTTCTCAAGCCTATGGAATGCAATGTCGCAGTTGATTTACATCGAGAAAAGCTTTAAGAGAATGATTGCATCAACAAGATTAATAATACATTAGAAAACATACAAAAACGTCCTTTTTAACATTCCATCCAACAATTTGTTTAAAGAAGAACATTTTTGTGACTGTCCTTATCATTATGACATCAAAGCCTTTTTATATATTTAGTAGTGTTTAGTTTAAACATTATTCAATATTCAACCACAGTTGCTTGATTTTCTGTCAGTACAAATGTATATTAAAAACATGTTTATATATATGAAGCCGCGGCCCATTACAGAATTACTGTAATGGGAGGCTCATTTTACACATATATATTTATTATTTACTGACAGAAACTCAAGCAACTGTGGTTCAACAAAGTATACAATAGCCATGTATGTTTTACAATTTGTAATGAGAAAACAAACTGATATCAATTCCTTACAGTAACTAGTATTTAGAGTACAAAGTAAATGTACCAGCTCTTTTAGATGTTTACCTTAATATTAACATGTTAATGATATATGTTAATGATAGCAATACATCAATTTTAGAAGCATGCATGTACATTATTATTTATGCGCATAATTGTGTCCTAAAATCCACCATTGGTTTAACGTTATGATATATTTACAAATAATACCCCAGAATGTAATGTCGATTGGAAGTTACAACTTGATACATTATCCAGTGTTTTGCACACATTTTCTCTCTGCACCCCTGGGATGTGTCATAGCAAAATACAGGCGAAATACTGCAGCCACTAACACATTGTATGAGCGGAACTGTGCGGCGTTCGTTAGTTCGATTTATCGAAGCGAGCACGCATGTTAATTCCCGTACAGTTTCCCGTGTAAGTCGAAGGAAACTCATCTTCGCTAGCCAAGGGTTACGATCCGCACACTCATCTTCACCCTGTGTAGATTACATAGGTGATCGTAACCCCTGGATATCGAGGATGAAGGAAACTATGACATACGTCAATTTATCCCATAACTGACCCGTTCAGTCATGTCATACGGTCATGTCATAAATATGGTATAACACTAGCGTAATAAACACTATTGTGGCGTCATAAACAAATGACGTCATATGATTGTCTCGGTAGTGAAAATCGTACCGTCAAAGTAGAAAGCTTTTCTTAAAGGGAATAAATTTGAGATTATTGGTGTATTTTCTCATAAATGTAAGTTGTGTGATAAATAGAATCTTACACTCGTGTCAATGTAATATGGAATTTATTAAATTCGTTCAATAATTTAATATGTCCCTCGCCTAGAGGTTCGTGACATATCAAGTTATTGAACTCGTTTAATAAATTCCATATTACATCGACACTCGTGTAAGATCATCTATGTTCATCACTGTTTAATTATAATGGTAACAGAAATGCTATATGTATGCATGCACGATCAGCTAAAATGTACCACTCAAACATTTGTAACCAAACGTTTCAGTTGTACATCTGCGGAGTGTACCGAAATGAATTATATATAAAGCTCTGAACTGATGTAGCGATACATTTATCGCAATATAAGTAGAAAATATTTTAATAATTCCAGCAACAAATGACACTAAAAGCAAGTAAAATAGTCTGTCTGAATGATCGTCGTGTTACGTATCGTTAGTTGCATGAATGTTGTACTGTTGTTCAAATGAGAGTGAGAAAGAAACTAAAACATACCATAGCGTCAACAAAACCATAATCGAAACCCAAAATAAATTTAACTTATTTGTGAACACGGAGACCTTTGTAAAAGTACAAGAGAATAGAACCAGGTGTCCCGGAAGAGTAAACGTTTTCTGCTTCATCGATGACACCCGTCATGCAGACCGAGCGAAGCGGAGTTCGAAAAGGGGTGAATGGAACCAATGGAATATTTTCTCGTTTACGGAAAATGTCATCGTCGGAAACCCTCGGTACACTTCTCTGACGCTTGCATACCGTGGGCTAGAATAGGTGGTAACCCTCGTGTTCGTACTAAAATAGTAGCCAATCATATCGATACTTTCATCCATGATTACGTCCATCCGGGACATTCAGCCGGGGTATCCCGTTTCATTTCTAGCAGCACCACCTGTCAACAAAACCACTCTGACTGGTCGAAATATCTACAGGCGTTTGTGGCCAGGAGAATAACCATCTATATATATTATATATAGAATATAGCGAAATTTGAAAAAAAAAAAAAAAAATTCTTTTCTAAAACCATGTTGAAAATAATTGCCAAATTTCAGCTTGATACGTCAAGCGGTTAACTTTCACAAAAAATCGCCTATCAGACATTGAAATTTAGATGATTAATAACATAAAAAGAAACTTGGAATTTACTTTATATATTTTATTTTAATTTTTCTAGTTTCGCTATATTCTATTATAAATTATATTATATATATATATATGGTTATTCTCCTGGCCACAAGTGCCTGTGGAAATATCCTAATAAACTTTTATTCGGGGAACCGAGGATTTACATCTATTCTAGCACACGGTGTGTAAGCGTCAGAGAAGTGTACCGTGGGTTTCCGACGATTGGAAAGTGCCGACAGTTCCCGATTGTTATCTAGAGTGGGACATGAAACCGGGAGTTCTTGTCCCGCCATATTTTAAAATCCAGTTCAATAATTTTGCTCATTTTCGATGTATTATAAATGATATCAATAATAAATTTCTTTCAATTCTTAATTAATTTCACAAATCCTCATTACGGAGCTTCTTAAACTGACAAGTTCTTCGCTTACATACATGTACAGTACATGTATATGATAACGTTAGGCCTAAAACCAGAGACGTATATAACACAAACAACAGGTCTGACCCATCATCTAGGTTCCTTTTCCTCTTCTAATCTGTATTCATAATGAAAAGGGTGTTTCGGCTTAACAAATTAAAATGATATTTATTCGATTTTTTTTACAAAGAAAAATTGTTTGAAAACGAGTCGGAACCACATAACTTCCACCTGAACTGAACAGTGCGGTCAGAGTTACCTCCCGTATGTTCACCATACCAACTTCCTGTTGAAAGGTAAACACAATTTTAACTTCACTGATCCAGCTGAGAGGACTTTAACTTTGAAGATCCACTTCTGTAGAAGTAATTTTTCATTTTGGTAAGGCGTTTGTTTTTATACAATCAGGGAATAGAAAACAACTGAACAAATTAAACTGAGAACGACACAGCGACCGCTTTATGATTTACAAACTATATATTTACACTGTAAGGTGAGGTGTTTGACAGACGAGGCTAGTGCCTGTGTATTTACAAGCATATCTTTTATCAACATCATCTGTTTCTTGTATAGCCACACCACTTCTATATTAGAAGTATATAGAAGTAATATTTCATTTTCGTAAGTCGTTGCTTGTATAAATCGCTGTATAATTAGACATAAATTACACACAAGGAAATGGAAAGCAACTGATTGTTTCCTGGTTTATGTCGACGTATAGATCTATATTATCATCATTAGTTACATGTAGCTGTCTTCAATAATAAGTATCTATAATGTTAAGTATTACTTTGTCTTTCTGTCATCATCTTGATGAATATCAGTAGACCTTTTATATTTTTTTTCAGGGAATATATTGATATAACTTAAGTGTAAACTACTGACCACGCCCACCGTTGCTTAATTATCTTGAGCGGACGCTGGGTCATACCGCATGACTTGAAAAGTTAACTTGCAGTCTTTCCCCCTCGTATATACCTAGCTGGACATTACATTATCCCCCCCCCCCCCCCACCCCTTCGAGGAGTCTCGTCCCAAGACTTGCCCTGGGAATATCCGTAACGGTGCTTCTCTGTGTATCAATGTGCCTTCCCCAACCACCGGGAACAGGCCTTACATGATCACACAGAGTCGCTACTTATACCTTAGTCCTGTACCCGTGTGATTGCGGGTAATTATACTAAGCCGTTTTAATGAAATTAATTATTGGCTAATTGATAAGGAGAACACTTCTAATTAAGGTTATTATTGTTTAAACAAGATACCCTACTCAATGAGATCAATATTGTGCTTTTACTTACACCTGTTGTCGATAATTACATGCCAGCATGACCATGGATGGTTTTTGATTGACCAGGCACGTGTAGGGTCCGGTAGACACAAAATACGTTTTTCTTATACTTGCTAATAATTCTGCATTTTTCTAACAAATAAATAACACAAATATATCCCTGTTTTTTTTATTTACTGGAGAAAATCATCACCAAAATAGAGAAAAAAGAATATTGAATGACATGAGAACTAGACAAGTTAATGGTCGTCAAACTGGCGATTTTTTTTTTATTCTTTTGGGTGCGTAAATTATATTGATACAGACTTTTTTCCAGCAGTTCTGGGTGATTTTTAGGGTGCGTTAATTACACTGGTGTGTAGATTACAAAAGTTTTACGGTATACGCTGCCACCAAATGAAACATGCAGGCAGTCACCCATCCAACTACTGACCACGCTCACCATTGCTAACAATCTTGAGTGGGTGCCGGGTACGTCATACCGCATGACTGGAAAGCTAGCTTGTCAGATAGGCAATTTTCCCCCTCATATATGTAGCTGGACATTACATTAGCATGAGCAATCGTAGTCAAAAGGCTGACTCTCTGACCCACTAATTCCTATTATATTGGGACTGCTGGCCCGCCAGCCATCCCAGTATTTAATAGGTCAGAGAGTCAGTTTCCTTCGGACTATATAGAGCTATAGGGAATTTCCCTTTAGCTCAGGGGTAGATCATCAGGCTGGAGACTCAAAGGTGTAAACCCTGGCAGTGGCAGCACTATCTTTATCACTATTCCTACTTCTATTACATGTATGTAGATAAATAATATTTAAACCAGTACAGTCCATATTCTTAAAATCAAGATGCATGTTGTCAGCAGATAATTGTGCTAACTTTGAACCCTTTCATCCATGATATCCCCAGTTACATATTTATTATGTATAACCATGCACTGCAGGCTCCTATTTTTTTCTTATCGGGTATATATCCCTTCTTAGCTGATCACCTCTACAAAGTTGCTGTACCTCTGGCAATGGCATTAGTTAGGAAGCTATAAGTGCTAAAACGACCAAACTTCTATGGCTGATGTATCTTAAGGATAAATAACACATTCATGCTACACTGTAGGCTTCGGATGCTGAATTGTGGAGTTCATCTTCCTTTTCTGCTTGAATGATTCATGTTTTAGGACTTTGTGAGCAATAATGGTGCAGTCAAGGGAAATAGTTGAGGTCATTTGTGAGGTACTATACACTGTAAGTACTACATCAACCAAACTTCCATGGCTGATGTATGTTATGGTAAATAGCTGATGATATGTTTCGGATGCTAGATGACCATGTTAAATTAGAACTTAATAAGTTCTGAAACTTTAATGTAAATAAGATCGGTTGAGATTAAATTTAAGAGAAACTTAAAAACTACATGTACATGTAACAGGTTTTGCATTAAAGCCGTCCCTATATAGCTATATCTTTTTCAAGCATAGAAATTAAAAGGAACCCATTAATTTTCAGGATTCCCATTTGAACCAGGTATGCAGAAGGGCCCAATTTACTTAGAAAAGGATCCCATTTATAAAATACCCAGCGCAAACCCTGATGTAAAGATGAATGGCACATGCTATGTTTCAGATGCTGAATGACAATGTTTAGGACAATAAGTTTTGATACTTTGTTGTAAATGAGGATTGGTTGAGGTCAGTTGTGAGGTGAACATGAAGTCCTACATCTATGTGTGAATAGCATATATGCTATGTTTCGGATGCTGGATTTGATCTTGACCTACAATTTTTGCTTGATTGACTATATGTTTTACATTTATAATACATACGGTAGTTAAGAAGAAGAATTGTTGATGGCTGATGCTTGTAAGGATGCTGTATAATTAGAATATGTGTACAATCTGGGTGGGATTTTTTGGTCCAGGGACTTTGTCAGCATATATCCTCAATTCAACTTTAAAGTTTCACATTTAACTCTACATTTGCTAACCTTGTACCTTAAAAAGTTCAAATCCTATAATAGCTATATGCTCCCCAAACTTGCACTATGACTGCGTTAGCTACACATGTACAGCATAAGAATGCACACACCATTTAGAGAATGTTGCAATGCATTAACTGGACTGAAAATTTTTCAGCCAATAAGCTCATTGTGTGGTGAGTGTTCAGTGATGAATTGATTTTCTCCATGTTTCATTAATGCTTGCATTTATGGTCAAAGGGTTTAGCAGGCGGAACATATGATTCCGTAGAGTTCTTGTATTATCTCAAAGTTGTATAACTCGAGGGCTCCATTTAATTTGAAGAATTTTATCGGCCCCAACCAAGCTTTACACTAGCATTCAAACTCACGTAATTCGGATAACTCGAAGTTTACCTATATATGGTTCCATCGATTTCATGATAACAAGGTTCTACTATGTATCTCTATTTCATTAAGACAAATTTTGCTATATGTTACATTTCAGAAGTGTATGATATACTATGATGGTGTCTTAGCGGATAGGCTGATAGACATGTTGACCTCAACTATACGCGGTGCCCACGTTAGACCACACCTCTGGGCCTTCTTCTCATTAGTCCTCATTCCACTGGCCAAGACATCTGATACCACTACAGGTGAGTACCGAATCATCTTTCTCACATCCATGGGACATACAATGGAAGTAGAAAATCAAGTTGTTTGATATACATTAGTTGATCTTAAAGGCCCAATATACGTAACTTTAGGCAAATCTTGAAGCAAAAATCAAGCCTAATAAGTTTTTAAACTTATAGATTTAGTTAAGATTAACTGCATGATATCAGCAATATTCAAGATGAATTCTTATGCAGTTACCAGAACAGCAGCAGTTGAAACTCAGTATTTGTAAACACACATCCATTTTGAACCGTCTTCTCATTTCGGTTTGCTGTTTAAGTGGGCCCCACCTGAATTATTTTCAATTCTTTGGATTTTTCTGTCAAGACTTTCTTGTTAGTTACCGCTCGGGTTTACTTTGTGTTAGGCTTATTGTTGCATGGTTATCAACTGGATTTTTTTTCAGAATTTTTCAGAATCACGAAAAAATTCCTGAAGTTACGTATATTTGGCCTTTAATATATACATGAAAAGGTAACGATGGTAATAAGACAAAAACAAACCATTACAGGAAATTGAAATAAATGACTGAAGCACTGGTATTTACAAAGTTTTATAAGTAAAAGTAAACCTTGATACATGTTCTGTTATATTCTGTTTAGTTTTGGTTTGTTTGGTTTATTTTGTTTCACGTCCTATTAACATCTGGGGTCATTTAAGGACGTGCCAGGTTTAGGAGGTGGAGGAAAGCTGGAATACCCAGAGAAAAGCCAACGACCTATGGTCAGTACCTGGCAACTGCCCCACGTGGGGTTCAAATTTGCAACCCAGAGGTGGAGGGCATAGGGATAGAATGTGGGGACACCTTAACCGCTCAGCCACCGTTTAGACTTAAATGCTTCGTATCAACAAAGAAAGGCGAGACATATAATTATGCATAATTCTTGTTTGCAGTAAAATGGGAAAGCTGTGGTACATACATCGACACTTCTCAGACAGGAACTCAAGTTGTACAATGGAGAGGTGATGTCCTTAAAATTGACTGTACCATCTACATTCAAAGCGAGCCGAGCTATAAAAGCACATTATGTGCAAAAGCTGTGAAGTACGATGTGAAGGACAAACGGTTCAAACTCACTTTCCTCTCAGGAACTTCTTACAATGAAGATACAAAGGTAGAATATCTTACTTGACCAGCTATATATAATGTAATCATACATATATAATTTATATTAAACCTGAAGAATTTCCCTTTTTTGCAGATCAAAACCAGATCTGAATTCCACTCTGTAACAGTACAGGTATATTTGGTTTCATTAAGAAATGGAATGTACCTGTAAAAAGAATTATATCTATAAACTTATCATCTTGTATCATCCTTGGTCAAAATCATTGGATCAGGTCCATATATAGAAAATCTAATGTGAGCATTCAAACATGTTATATCAAATTTATTAAACAAGTTTCAATTTATTAATTTCATATAAAAATGAGACTTTGACAAGGTTCATATGAAATGAAGGAATGAGTTTGATAAATTCAATATATTACATGAACACAAATGTTAGATCCTATTAATAATTGATATAACTTGAGAAACATACTTACTTAAAGGAAGACACATTTTTCTCTACTGGAATGACAGCGTGATGTCATTTATGTGTAATATCATGTTAGTGTTTTGCCAGTTAAAAAACTAATTTACAAACATATACAAATAAAAGGTAGATTGTATGTATGCTGTATTTTTAGGTCATCTGACCCAAAGGGTCAAGATGACCTATAGTTACCGTGCTTCGTCCGTCGTCGTCCGCCGTGCGCCGTGCGCCGTCCGCCGTCCGTAAACTTTTCACATTTCAAACTTCTTCTCAAGTTCTACCAATGGGAATAAGCTGAAACTTAGCTGAAATGATCCTGAGATGGTCCTGACCAAGTGTTGTTATTTTTCGGGTCGGTCCGAAATCCAAGATGGCCGCCAGAGCCGCCATCTTGAAAAACACATTTTCAACTTCTTCTCAAGTTCTACCAGTGGGAATAAGCTGAAACTTAGCTGAAATGATCCTGAGATGGTCCTGACCAAGTGTTGTTATTTTTCGGGTCGGTCCGAAATCCAAGATGGCCGCCATAGCCGACATCTTGAAAAACACATATTAAACTTCTTCTACAGTTCCACTGGTACCTGTGAGCTGAAAATTGGTAGGGATGTTCAGGAAGGGCAGCCCATAAAATGTTGTTATTTTTCGGGTCCGAAAAACTCTCGACATTTGTGCCATAGCGGCCATTTTGTGACATGATTGCGCAATCACTGTTTTCCTGAACAACACCTATTTTAAACTTCTTCTTAAGTTCTACTACTGGGGTTAAGCTGAAACTTGGCTGAAATGATCCTGAGATAGTCCTGACCAAGTGTTGTTATTTTTCGGGTCGGTCCGAAATCCAAGATGGCCGCCAGAGCCGCCATCTTGAAAAACACATTTTCAACTTCTTCTCAAGTTCTACCAGTGGGAATAAGCTGAAACTTAGCTGAAATGATCCTGAGATGGTCCTGACCAAGTGTTGTTATTTTTCGGGTCGGTCCGAAATCCAAGATGGCCGCCATAGCCGACATCTTGAAAAACACATATTAAACTTCTTCTACAGTTCCACTGGTACCTGTGAGCTGAAAATTGGTAGGGATGTTCAGGAAAGGGCAGCCCATAAATTGTTGTTATTTTTTCGGGTCCGAAAAACTCTCGACATTTGTGCCATGGCGGCCATTTTGTGACATGATTGCGCAATCACTGTTTTCCTGAACAACACCTATTTTAAACTTCTTCTTAAGTTCTACCACTGGGATTAAGCTGAAACTTGGCTGAAATGATCCTGAGATAGTCCTGACCAAGTGTTGTTATTTTTCGGGTCGGTCCGAAATCCAAGATGGCCGCCAGAGCCGCCATCTTGAAAAACACATTTTCAACTTCTTCTCAAGTTCTACCAGTGGGATTAAGATGAAACTTAGCTGAAATGATCCTGAGATGGTCCTGACCAAGTGTTGTTATTTTTCGGGTCGGTCCGAAATCCAAGATGGCCGCCATAGCCGACATCTTGAAAAACACATATTAAACTTCTTCTACAGTTCCACTGGTACCTGTGAGCTGAAAATTGGTGGGGATGTTCAGGAAGGGCAGCCCATAAAATGTTGTTATTTTTCGGGTCCGAAAAACTCTCGACATTTGTGCCATGGCGGCCATTTTGTGACATGATTGCGCAATCACTGTTTTCCTGAAAAACACCTATTTTAAACTTCTTCTTAAGTTCTACCACTGGGATTAAGCTGAAACTTGGCTGAAATGATCCTGAGATAGTCCTGACCAAGTGTTGTTATTTTTCGGGTCGGTCCGAAATCCAAGATGGCCGCCAGAGCCGCCATCTTGAAAAACACATTTTCAACTTCTTTTCAAGTTCTACCAGTGGGATTAAGATGAAACTTGGCTGAAATGATCCTGAGATGGTCCTGACCAAGTGTTGTTATTTTTTGGGTTGGTCCAAAATCCAAGATGGCCGCCAGAGCCGCCATCTTGAAAAACACATTTCCAAATTTCTCTCAAGTTTCACCTGTGGGATTAAGCTGAAACTTGGCTGAAATTATCCTGAGATGGTCCTGACCATGAGTTGTTACTTTTCGGTCGGTTCGAAATCCCAAGATGGCCGCCATGGCCGCCATCTTACAAAACACATTTCCAACTTCTTCTCAAGTTCTACCTGTGGGATTAAGCTAAAACTTGGCTGAAGTGATTCTGAGATTGTCCTGACCAAGTGTTGTTATTTTTCAGGTTGGTCGGAAATCCAAGATGGCCGCCAGAGCCACCATCTTGAAAAACACATTTCAAACTTCTTCTCAAGTTATACCTATGTGATTAAGCTGAAACTTGGCTGACATGATCCTGAGATGGTCTTGATCTAGTATTGTTACTTTTTGGGTCGGTCCGAAATCCAAGATGGCTGCCAGAGCCGCAATCTTGAAAAACACGTTTCCAACTTCTTATCAAGTTCTACCACTGGGATTAAGCTGAAAATTGGCTGAAATGATCCTGAGATGGTCCTGACCAAGTGTTGTTACATTTCGGGTTTGTCCAAAATCCAAGATGGCCGCCAGATTCGCCATCTTGAAAAACAAAATTGCCGTCCGTAAACTTTTCACATTTTAAACTTCTTCTCAAGTTCAACTCCTTCTTTCTGTACACATGCGCAGTACATTATAACTAAAGTGTGTTCGGTTGAACTCTAGTAGACTACAGTAACTATAGTCGGCAATCGAACTCGCCCATTGTCACAAATCTAAGATGGCCGCCACATATGTCATTTTGAACTTCTCAAGTTCTACCAGTGACATTGAGCTGAACCTTGCAAAAATTATCCTCAGATAGTCCCAACCAAATGTTATTTATCGGGTCCGTCAGACATCCAAGATGGCTGCCACAGCCCCCATTTTGAATACACATTTAAAACTTTTCATAGAAAAATGATCCCCAGATAGTCCCAACCAAATGTTGTTATTTCTCCAGTCCGTCAGAGATCCAAGATGGCTGCAACAGCTCCCATTTTGCATCCACATCTAACACTTTCCATGATCTGAAACTTGCCTAAAATGATTCTGACCAAATGTTATTTTTCGCACTGTTCCGAAGAAATCCATGATCATCACCATCTTGAAAACCACATTTGTGTGGCATATTGTTACATGATTGTATTACTAATTCCTAGAGGAGAGGAATTTATATAAGCTATTAGCTTGTTTTCCAATCCTCACTATTTGTATAATTTCTATATATGTAATATACATGTACACTGATGGAAATAAAATATTGTTTAAACTAATTCCATAATGGTATCACAATTGGTAGTCAGATGACCGTTAAGGCCCTTGGGCCTCTTGTTTACGTTTTATATTCCATTGTTTTGTTCAGCAAATGATGTGTGTTATATAATAAAACCAAATATGTATATTGACCCTGACAAAGTCCATAATTGATATATACCTGGGGGGAGGGGGTTATTACCAAACTACGTATTTTACCAATCTGTCTAGATTTCCAGATCCATACCTGACAATGACTTCAAAAGACACACAAAAGAGTACTACATGGTTATGGTTTTAGCAACCAGAAGTTTACAAGTCAAATAAGTGAAGTGGGACACATACACCTGGGTCCTCTGACAATTGACCACTTATCAATCTGCCATCAAAATGTTCATTTTCTTTTTTAACAGTACATTACAGCTTTTGAAAACAAGGACAACATATCTTACTGTGCTGAGAAATGGTCTATCTTAGCACTGCAGTTCTCCACCAGTACACGGCGGTCCGACTCGCATGTATCTCTCAAGATAACACAGACACCATTTAAAACCGACGAAAGTTAGTAATTTTGTTTTGTCTTAACCTTTTGTTCAAATTAATGAGTTTGAAAGTCAAAGATAAATATTTCCATGCGTAAGTACATGCACAGTGGGAACATTTACATGGCCACACTGGTTTGATGTGAGGCTAACATTTTTATAGACATCTGTATTTTTCCAGTTGTACTCTTGGTTACTACCCAAAGTAAGATACCCTGCACTCTTATATAAAGGCCAAATCATCGGTCATCTGTTATCATTTGTTCATCCATCATCAGTCTATAAATAATTTCTTGTTATCAAAGGACTGCCAAGCTTGTTCAGATGAATGACTTCCTTGACCCACTTTTAAGGTCATGGATGTCAAATCTTCAAATAACTTCTTCTTAGTAACTATATGGCCAGGGTACTAATATTTGGCCTGTAAAATGTTGGAATGAAGGGCTACCATATGCAAGTTTGTTTACATTAATAATCTTGGACTAGTTTCTAGGTCACAGTGGTCTAATGTGTTCAAAAGTAAAACAAATGCTTCTCAGTAGCCAAAAGGCCCATGGGCCAGGGTACTGATCTTTAAATTAACAGGAGTGTAGCATGCTGGTATGAAAGAATTCCAAGTTTATTCACTGACCTTCTCACAAGACCTAAAGGGTCAAATATAATGTTAAAATCTTGAAACAACTTCGCAACAACCAACAAAAAATAATGTATGTAGATTGACCGTTAAGGATGTACACTTCTGAGGTTTCAGTCACGTTCAAGTCTCGTTTCTGTCTGATTTAAAGATTTTTTGTTATATTGAAGAAATTATTATCAATTTTAATAGCAAATATGCATCTGAAAATTGTGTCAAAAATATAAGTGTCTGTTGCTTGTAGAACTTTTTTTTACATGAATTTTAAAAAATTACCAATTTGGTGGCCATTTTGAATATGCATATTTCTGTCTATTTTATGCACTTCGCGAAAGGCCAAAATTTCACCTTTTTGATGCTATATTGCTATCTTTAAAACATCAGTGTTTAGCCATTTTTAAATATAGCAAGCCCATTTTTGCTGTACAACTTTCTTATGTTCAGTTTTATAGAAATATTATGCTATAAAGTGGATAATTATACAATTTTAGTATTTTTCATATATTTAGTGTAACTGGAGCAGTTTTTATTTTTGAACTCAAAACTGTGAAAAATAACACAAATAATACAGGGACAAAAAATTACCTGGTAAGCTCACTAACCCCCCATTTTTATGATGGTTTTAGAAAGAGAAACCCATTTTCTTTTCATACACTAAATATTAAAAAAAGTTTGATATCAGAACTTTTTTTATTAAGCGGTTAATCTGCAAAAAATGGTGAAAAAATGATCATTTTCTCTTTAAAAAATAAGGGGTAGGGGTAACTCAAATTGCTTTCATGAGTAAAAATATTAAGTTAGAGATATTTTACTTCCATAACTTAAAAGAAAACACTAATTTTGTCATTTCTGCAAACTTTCATACATTTCGGATCACAAATTTGGAAGATATTTTATGAAGATATCCCGCAGTTGGTCAAAACTACAAAATTCACTTAAAATTGCTTATGATGTCATATTGGTATCTTTGACCGATCATAGCACAAAAACGAGCACACTGATATATCATTATCTTTGCATTTTCTGTCATGCCTTGAACTCCCTTTTCCAAAAATATATATGAGAAAAAAAGTTTGATACAGGAAAATTTTGACTTCTCAGAGGTGTACATCCTAAAGGCCCATGACCTCTTGTTTAAGTTAGGACTGATAAGAAATACAAAATTGTTTATTGTCACAGGCAGCCATCTTTGATTGGACTGCAAAAAAACTATTATTACCATTTCTTCAGAGGAATTCTCAAATTTTAAATTATTAAGAGCAAATAAGAGGAAATAAGAGAAAAGAAGGGCAATAATGCAATGCTTTAAAAATAGATGAGAAGATCAAATAATCTCTTGCTCTTTCATTAAGGTGAAGGATCGATACCAAGAGAACGGTTGACGCAGATAACATACAGGCTGATGGGAGGCATTGGGTCCGCCATCATGGTTGCGCTACTGGCTTCGGTTCTCATAGACAGGCGGCGTAAATCTAGAGCAAGAGGAGGTATCATCATCAGAAGAGCTGGGGACACGAGTGATGAACAGCGCGGTGAAGAAATGGTGGCCCTCAACCAACCATCACAGCAGATTGGCCTTGGCACCTCCCCCGAGGCACGGGTCCAAAATGGCCGCCTGTCTCCCACACAACAACTGATAATGCCACCTTCATACTCAGAAATACAAAGTAAGTGACAATGTCATTTGACTGAGTACTGCTTTTGACCAAATAAGACCCAGGGGCTAAAACAAATAATATAGAAAAAAGTGGTCGTCAGACCAAATAGGAGTAAACCACCAAGTAAGCCATTTGCCATAATTATCTAAAATACTTTGCATGAATGTTCATGTAAGCCATTGACATCATTGTCCATCATCATATTTTATCTGTTTCAATATTTTTGACTTCTTCTCCAAAACTGCTGATTCAATTTCAATCAAATATTCCAGGAAGGTTCCATAGTCAAAGGCAAATGAAACTTAATTTACATTTATCCTCAGGGAACTTGGGGACACTGGCCCAAATTGGTCAAATTGGTTTCATAATACCCGAATATTAAGTATTTTTCAGTGGTAAAGCTTAAGGAACATGCAGAAATGTTGATTTATAGGAAGATGAAATGTATTTCTTACATTGGTTAAATGATTTTGTATTTCTTCAGATATAAGTTAATCATATCTCTTACCAGTATAGTTGTTGGGATGCCTGTTTCCTTACAGTATAATATCTTATTGGAATATTTATTTATTTGTCACAGGTGATCCAGGAAGGTTTAAGCAGTACCCAGATTCAGCTCCACCAAGCTACGAAGATATTGCTGACAACGTTAACAATACAGATTACACAAAAACTCAGCCAAATACCTCTAACACATGAAGTTTTATCTAACACATGAAGTTTTATCTAACACATGATGTTTTATCAAACACTATATCTGTACATTATGATTATTGGTCACCTGACCTTTTCTGATTGCTTTTTGTCCGTTGTCGTGCAACGTTAACGTGCATAAACTTTTCACATTTTACTACTCAAGAACCAATGATTTTGTTTAACAAACTTTGCCAGAATATGTTCCATCACGTGGTATATGAGGGTACAAAATTGTAAAATTGAGATTCCTGCCCCAACCTCAGGGGCAAGGTCGGGAATCCAATGGGAAAATCAATCTACATATACTTAAAAATCTTCTCCAGATACAGAGGTACATTTGTAGTACAGTCTCTGTATGGATGGATCCTCAGAGGCTTAGTATAAAGCTCAAACTTCATTAACCCTAGACCATTTGTTCTCATTGCAGAGGAAGGGGATACATTTGTGTTAATATTTTGTCAATTTTCTGAAGGAAATAATACCTTTTTGGTGAAGATCATCCTCAATATAAAAAAAAAATAGTTTTGAAAGTTTGTATCCATTGGCAAAAACATGACAAGCATTGCATTACTCTTTGTGTACGTGTTGATTTCCTCATCAACTTTCAACAATGAAATTGAGCTGACCAGGCATGCGCCGTGCCTGTGGTATAACTCAGGTGACTGCTAAAGCCCATGGGCCCTTGATACTTTTGATGATGTTTTTAAGATATAATTAGGTATATTATCACTTTATATTGATCTTCCTTTTTTTCATTTTTTTTTAAAACTGTTGGATTGTTGCTAAAATGCACTTTCTATTATATTGCTTTCATGAATATAATGAACATACACTGCAGGGATGCATATGGATTTGGAGTGTTTTCAAAAGTAAGCAAACATAAATTTGAAATGTTTTAAGTTAGTTGTGAATATGATTATGTATGTACTGATTGAATGATAATCCCCCCTGGAATCAGTTGATATGTTAATTATCTCTGTTTAATAAAATATTTTAACACATGGGTTGTAAGGCACCTAGTGCATGGAGAAACTCCCTAACGCCGAGGTTGGGATGTTACAGAATCTTAGCCCGAGACTGAGATAACCCGATCTCGATCACTTACAGGTAATAGATTTTTTTTCTCACACCTCTTACATATATCTAGTTGTATAATAACAACCCATCTATATATGCGTTTAGCGTGTAAGAGTATCCCGTCTGGGGCCTCCCGGTTCAAAGCCGATTAATCACTTCATCTGCGCTTCGAATGCACATATTTCTAATAATATTGGTTAACTGGAGCGTGTGACGTCAACGATTCGAGAGTATTACGTCATTTGCGCGGATGAATACATGAATGGGTTAAATTTCCGCCAAAACTCACGTAAAGGTACCAGACAGATCGGACAAGACAGAAAAATCTAGCACTGGGTATCACGTGAGATTTCCCTGTCCGAGGTGCGAGAAAGAGTCTTCCTGGATAAGAAATAAGAAATTGGGGAAAACTAAATTGAGTAAAACTGTTTCTCCAAATAAATGACTTTGACCTTTCATCAATGTCAAACATGTTAAGAGCTTAATAACTTTCTTTTGAATAAACAAGAGGCCAAGAGCAATGTTATTTTGGCCAGTAAATACCTGGGGCACTGTGATCTAAATTTTTCCATATAGAATTTCTAGGACCTATGTAACTTTAAGTTCAGATATTTAACTTAATTTGACTTTAAGATTTATCTCCCTTACAATAAATCTAATTATTGCCACGTTTAGGTAGCATTTGCCGTTACCATGTCCACATATACTCAGTAAATATTGTTAATAATTGTTTGATGACAAATTTATCATATGTTAATATATCTGTTAGTGTTATGTTTATGATCAAATTTTATATCTTTTTACCTGTTATCATTACGATCGGCTTGTAGCTGTTTTATTGTCAGGGAAACAATCCCATTGATGTTGTCATGTTTTTGATAAGGTGTTTAGCCCACCTGGCATGATGTGCCAGTTAAGCTTACGGTATCATATGTTGTCTGTCATCTGTTGTTCAGTGTCCGTCCTCCTGTCTTCCATCAACATTTTCTTTGAACAACTTCTTCTGCAGACCACAAGAACATATAGCCATACTATTCAACCGGCAGGTACCTGGTACAGAGCTATTAAGTTTCCTCAACTACATGACCTTTGCCCTACTTCCAAGAGCATAAGGGTTATACATGTAAAACCTATGAACAATTTCTTCTTAAGAACTAGGAGGCACAGAGCAATGATACTTGGTCACTATGCGGCATGCGGCATAAAGTATTATAATGTTTTCTCAAACTGAATGACCTTGACCTGTTTTAAAGATCATAAGGGTCAAATATGTTAAGAGCTTTAATCAGCTTCATTTGAATACCTGAAAAGCCAATTTATTTTGGTCGGTAGGGGATTACTGGGACAAATTTCTCTAAAATGTCTCAAAATAAATTACTTTGACCTACTTTCAAGGTCACAGAGGTCATATATACTGTACTTAAATATATCAACTTGTTCTATAATACCAGGAGGTCTTGGGTAATGAGCTTTGACCAGTAAAGAACTGACAAGTTTTATCTAGACTTGTCATGGAAATATTTGAAGAAGTGCTTTTATTGAGAATATTTATCTGTGATTGCACATGTATATCCGTGTGAGCAATACAAGCCTTCTGCACCTGTTGTAATTTTCATAGTTTGCAGTTCTCTACTGTTATATGCTACTACTATTTATATAATGATTGATTGAATTGTTGAATGTTTTAAGTATGTGTTTTTAAGGTGTGCCAAAAGTTGTATCTATCAGGAAGATATGCTGTTAATGAAGAAAAATGGAAATTTTAAAGGCCTAATATAAGTAACATTAGGAAATTTTTCGTGATTCTGAAAATTTTTGAAAAACAATCCAGTTGATAACCATGCAAAAATAAGCCTAAAACGAAGTAAACATGAGCGGTAACTAACAAGAAACTCTTGACAGAAAAATCCAAAGAATTGAAAATAATTAATTCAGGTGTGGCCAACTTCAACAACAAGCCGAAGTTAGAAGACAGTTCAAAATAGACGCATGTTTACAAATCCGAGTTTCAACTGCTGCTGTACCGGTAACGGCGTAGGAATTCATCTTGAATATTACTGATATCAGTTAATCTTAATTAAATCTATAAATATAAAAAGTTATTACGCATGATTCTCGCTTCAAGTTTTGCCAAAAATTACGTATACTGGGCCTTTAAGAAAAAGATTGTATCAATATAAGTATTAAATATATAATTTATTCGTCATGGCTGTTACCTTTCTAACCTGCTTATTGTCCTGCATGGTTACAACGAATCTAAATTGCACTGTTTTATGTAAATATAGTTTATGTGTTGCCTGAAAAGGTGACATATAGGTGTCACTTTGTTGGGTCATCCTCGTCAGTCGTGTAGTTCGAAAAATGGTTTCTGAGCTCCCTCAGGCCTATCAAACTCAGACTTCATACAGTGCTTCCTTATTAGAGATCAAGGTTACTGTTACTCTAAATAAAATTGACAAAAAGAATAAGGTTTCCATGCAATAACTTATATTATTAACTATTAAGTTCCTTTGGCCTATCAAAATTCAAACTTCATACAGTGCTTCCTTACTAAACGCCCTTGCTTGGGGTTGCTTTTAAGGTCTGAAGGTCAAAGATCAAGGCCGTTGTTACTATAAATAGAACTAAGTCCTAATGAAGTTTTCTGTACATTAACTTGAGTTCCTTTGGGCTTCTTTAATATTTTTCCTGAGAAAATGTCTTAATTAAAAAGTTCTTTCTCTTTATAAGTACACTATTGGCCACACAGGTGACACATCCGCTTCTGTGACATTCTTGTTTTTGTTTTTCTTTTGATGTTCATTGATTTGCTGTAAAGTTATTTTTAAACTTAGGCTTTCACCTGATAAACATAATCTGAAAGAACATTGAATAGAACAGTACATCATAAATACTTGGACTGTTCTCAAAATTACAATATGTAATACATGTATATTTTGTCATTATTTTATCTATGACATTCAATGATATTGCCTTTTTATGCCCAAAACTGATTTTATCAAGGTTTGAGTTTTTGGATGATATATTTCTCTTCCATTTTAAAGTTTTATATGTAAATACTGAATTATAATTAGAACAACTAGAAAATGTCAGCAAGTCATGCATGGTACACCTCTATCCTTTAAATTTTCTATATACAATGTATATATAGCAACCATGACCTTGACCTTTGAACCCTGAGATGTAACAATGTCCGAGTATACTCATATTTCTCCTTTGTATTAAATTTGATGAAAATATGTCAGAGAATGCTGGTGTTGTGTGCTTTCATTGAATCAGGATGGTATTGAACCGATTGGACAGAACAGGTGGTTAGTGGGATGGAACAGGATGGGACACATAGTAATGTACATCCCCAATTTTATATATAAATAATGTATACCCCCAATTTTATATATAAGTAATGTATAACCCAATTTTAGGGCGGGGGATAATAAAGTATTTCAGTTTCACTTAAATTACTTAATGAAGCTTAAATCCAAGTCATTTGACCGTCTGAAAGATATTTATGAAGTTTAATATTGAAATTATATCCATTCAGTAATTGTAGGATGTGTGTATTATATTTTGTCTCCCATCCTCAATATCCAGGGGTTACGATCACCTATGCTCTCTATACCCCTGGAATATATCATGGTAAAACTGTAGGCTCCTGTACATGTGCACGAACTTTGTTGATGAGAGAGAAGACTGTCTCGACCCTTTGATGTACATCAAAAGAATCTTGTGGTCACATAACGGTGACAAATTGACAGGCTTTGATGTCAGTTTCGGCTCCTTTGTAATCTTCAAAGGACGGGCATGCAGACCAGCGATTTTTTTACCTGAGCGTGCCTTCAGTTTTGCCACGACATATTCCAGGAGTGTAAATAGGTGATCAATCAATTCAATTGTTTTATTTCTCATAAACAATACAGTGTAGAGAATACATATATACAAATGGGTGACATTAATAGATGGATGAACAGGATGGACATCATTGTTGTAAATTGATTTCCATATTAATATCAGTAATAAATTTAGCCAATGATATCAATTCATGTTGCGTTACGTAATTGAACAATGTATGAAATTTAAATGCGTTTGGTCTAAAATAATAGTATCTGGACATATATTTTTGTCTACTATTGAAGATTGTTTTTTGCGTACAATTAAATAAATAATGAAATTCGTCGCCAATTTCACTTAAATTACATAAATTACATATTCTATACTCACGTGGTATATTTGACCACCTACCAGTTTCAATTGGAAGTTTGGTATTACATATTCTAAATTTACAATACTCCTTGGCTAATTTCGGAGGGAGTTCTAGTAAGTACTTTTCTAAACAAAGTTCATTTTTATATATTCTATAATTAATTCCTTTCGGACAGGTATAAATTTCATTTCTCCAGTTTAATATAAAATTTCCTTTCAATTTATAAAAAATGTTACTCTTTAGCCAATGTATACTAGGAAACTCTTGTTTGTTGAAGATATGCATCAAATTACATTCTTCAAATATACTTTTCACATATTTTAACCATGTAAATTCATAATTAGATAAAATTGCAAGCATTTTATAACTTAGTGTGTTCCGGTTTTTCGTTAGTTTAGCCCAGAATCCAACCATTCTTACTTTTACATTAATATTTAGCGGAAACCTTCCAAGTTCTCCGTATATCATAAAATTCGGGGTTGATGTTTTAACATTTAGTATGTGTTTGCAAAATTTAAGATGTAAGCGTTCAAAAAGTTTATAGTTACAGAAACCCCACACTTCACATCCATATAAAACAATAGGTTTAACAGCTTTGTCAAATATATCTAGTTGACAATCTATTGACAGATTATGATCCCTACATTTAGAAATAGCACCATACATTGCTTTAATACCTTTACCATATAGCTGTTTGATATTGATTTGTGTCAGACCAGTTTTGCTAAAATATACACCAAGATATTTGAAATCCTTTACTAATTCTATAGCAGTACCGTTATATGTAAAGTTTAGGCCATCGGGGATTTTTTTTCTTCCAAAAACCATGACTTTAGTTTTATTAATATTGACTTTAAGATGCCATAAGTTAGAATATTCAGAGAATATATTTAATTCGTGTTGTAGATCTTCTGCCGTGTCTGCTAATAGTATAGTATCATCAGCGTACAACATGACATATAGCTTCATATATACATGTAATTCCTTTTCCAACTGGTCGCTAATATTAGAAAGACCTTTACAGTCACGTGACTTCATAAAATCTTCTAAATCATTTAAAAACAGTGAAAATAGAAATGGAGAAAGATTATCACCCTGTCGGACCCCAGAACTACATGGGAACATACTGGAGAAAACACCATCTTTCATCACTCTAGCCTTAATACCTTTGTACATATTTGTAATTATTCGAAAACATTTTCCATCTACATTATTTACCAGAAGCTTGTTCCAAAGACCTATTCTCCACACACTGTCAAAGGCCTTTTCAAAATCTATGAAGGCACAATATAACTGTTTTTTAAAATGTTTAGACAATTCGATTAATGCACAAAGTGAAAATATATGATCAATTGTGGAGTGATTTCTCCGAAACCCAGCTTGATTTTCGAGGATTAATTCTACATTATCTGCATATTTACTTAAACGTTCGTTAATTACAGCTACATTGTATGAACAATTTAGCTAGACAACTAACCAAAGTAATTGGTCTATAGTTGGAGGCTTCGTACAAACTACCGTTATTCTTAAATATTGGGATGATATTTCCTAGGAGCCAGGCCTCGGGCACGTGGCCAGTGTTAAAGATATAATTAAATAATTATATAATTAAACGAAGAATGAAGTTTGATTAGAATTTTCTCAAATCAACTTCATGCTGAGAGATTACACGAGATGACATGCGCAAGTCACGTGATTCAGTCTTTAGAGTACACACAATGTTGAATTGAACATTGAGAGTAAATAAGGGTGGGTTAAAAATCTGTACGATGTACATATACATATGGGTGGGTGTAATCTCTCAGCATGAAGTTGATTTGAGAAAATTCTAATCAAACTTCATTCTTCGTTTAATTATATAATTTTCTCAAATCAACCATGCTGAGAGATCCCACGAGATTTTAGAGTCAATGCAACATTGTGCAAATAAAAACAAATAGACATCAGTACCATATCAACAATTGTATTCTCAAAAAAGGACAAGCATGACAATAAACACTTATCCTGATATGATCGCACCCAAAGAACTGTCTGCAGTTTGAGAACTGATGGCTTTATCATAGAATTTGAAAAAGGTATTATCCCTTTTCCATCCTGCAGCTGCCAAAATTTTGTCTAAAGGCAGGCCTTGTCTGGCTGCAGCACTAGTAGCAGCCGCTCTAGTGCTGTGAGCTCCGAAAACGTTTATGTCTATTCCAGCTTGAGCCAGCACCATTTTGATCCATCGAGATATTGTACTGCGACACACAGCCGTGTGTGGAGGCACAGTACTGATGAAAAGCTGAACTGTATCACCTCTTAAAGGTTTTGTCCTACCTAAGTATTCAACCATCGTTGTTAAAACACAGAGTGGTAGATTGCTGACAAACTTTTTTACAGTGATAGGTGATTGATGATTCCCTGGTTTTGATGTTTTTAACAGTTTATTGAAGTAAAGAGTCATACTTTCATGTACTTCATCAAGTACGACACAGTCAACACTCAAAGAGTGTAAAGATTGACCCCGTTGTCCAGTAACTAGCGCTAGCAACATAACTAATTTATATGTTAAAAAGTTTAATTCTAGTCTATCTACTGGTATCCAAGTTTTTAACAAATCTAAAACTATATTTACATCCCACGTTTGTGTATAACGTGGAAGACTTGGCCTGTTAGTGAATATGCCTTTAAGAAGTCTGCACACAAGTGGGTGATTTCCAATAGTCACAGTTCGATTATAAAAATCCAAAGAGCCTAATGCACTTCTTGCAGTGTTCAATGCACTGTATCCCAATCCCTGATCATACAAAGAAGTAAGAAACTGAAGCACCTGCATCACATTGTCAGATGGGTTAAATGGAGTAATCTCCCTTTGTTGGCAAAAACACATCCATCGTTGGAGATATGTCCCATATTGTTTTTGGGTAGACGTCCTCCAAGACGCTGTGATGAGATCGGCAGCTGAGTCTGGTACTCCTTGACTTTGGAGGGCTGACCTGACACTGGAAAAACACCCAGTCGCATTTTCGGCAAAGGATGTTTCCTGTGGAGTTGGGTTGGATGTTCCAGGGTTTTGGAGGAAACGGGGAGTATGAAACTCGGTCCTGCTACCATCCTCAATAGAAATGGGAACCACACCTGAGTCGGCCATATTGGAGCCACCAGAATCATGAACTCTGTCTTGTCCTTGTCCACTTTCTGTAGCACCCCGGGAAGTATGCTGAAAGGAGGGTAAGCATATGAATTAGGAAAATTCCATTGCAGTGTAAAGGCATCAACAGCAAAAGCTTGAGGATCTGGTAAGTAAGACACATATTTTGGTAACTGGTAATTGAGTCTAGATGCAAAAAGGTCTATAGTCATGTCCCCATACTGTCTACCAATAGCACTGAATACATTCTGTTGTACTTTCCATTCCATGTCATCTGACAAATGTCTGGACAGAGAATCTGCCTCGATGTTTGATACACCAGGTATATGTGCTGCTGTTAACCAAATCTCTCTTTCTATGCACCAGCACCAAATTTTTCTGGCTAGCCAATGTAGGTCTTCACATCGTCCTCCCATGTGTTGAATGTATGTCACTGCAACCATATTATCCATTTGTAACCTAATATGAACCTTACTCATCACTGAACAGACACTTTGTAAAACAAGGAAAGCAGCCTTAAGCTCTAACACATTAATGTGATCATTCTTTTCAATGTAGGTCCAATGTCCACCAGTATGTATGTTAGAGTCATGCATGATCCCACCCCAGCCTGATTTGGAACTGTCTGTACTAATGAATATGCTGGGTGGTGCTCTATCGAGGCGTTTCTGTGCATGGTTGAGATTGTCTATCCACCACTGAATATCACTCAAGCTCACACGCGATAAGCGAACTTTGTCATCAAAGTTGCCCCGACTAGTCTTAAGGGCTGTGTCTTTCTCTCTCTCCAAAGTCTTGTAATAAAGTGGGGCATAATCAACTGCGGGTTCTGCAGCCACAAGTTTCCCTACCAAGATGGCCAAGTCTCGAATGACGACTATTTGTTTCCTTTTCAATGTCTCACATATCCCAATAATGTTGTGTATTTTCTCTGCCGGCAGAGACACTGTACATGTCATGTCAATCGAATTCAACACAAACCCTAGAAAAGTTATTTTCTGTGTAGGTACCAACACTGATTTGTCTGGGTGTATAGTTAAACCCAAATTGTCTACAAGTGTCACAGTGTCATACACATTGCGTTCACAGTCTGCCTGTGAATCTGAGACAAGCAAACTATCGTCCAAGTAAGCCAGATTGGTATGCCCTTTTTTCCGTAATGTAGCAAACACTGGTTTCATTAACTTAGTGAATGTACGGGGGGCAGAAGCTAAACCATTTGGTAAACATGTGAACTGGTAAAGAGAATCTCTCCATCGAAATTTGAGATACTTTCTGAAACTCTTGTCAATGCTAACTGAATAGTATGCGTCCTTTAAGTCAATAGAAGCAAACCAACAATCTTTTGTAATCAGACGAAGTGCTGTTTTGATTGTATCCATCTTAAAATGTAGCGTTTCTACAGAAATGTTCAAATTTTTCAAGTTCAGAATAAGTCTTTGTGAGCCATCCTTTTTGAGTCTAGTAAATATAGTGGAAAAATAACCATCTGTATTATCAACCTGTTCTATGACTTTTTTCTGTAAGAGTTTCTCAATTTCAACATCCAAAATCTTCAATTTCTCTGCAGGATATTGCAATTGCCTAGGTTTTAAAAACTTATCCGGTAAAGAATTAAAGTCAATAAAACAGCCTTTCACAAAACCCAAGATTTCCTGGTCTGAGGTCAGTTCCGTCCAGCGAGATAGAAAAAACTGTATTTTTCCTGCTATGAAGTTAGCTGGTGTGTTGGAAAAAGAACTGTTTATACCTACATCAACCGAAATGTCTTCTTGACTTAGTTCGTCCTCTTGGCTGCTTTGTGAGTATTTGGCGGCCTCGCATTCGAGTTCTTTCCTCCTAAAAAAGGAGCCGAAGTTTGGTTTCTTCCCTGGCTGTTAGCTGCCCCTCCTTTTTTGAATTGGTTGTAGGCAGGCCTGCTCTGAAAATGTCCTCTCTGCTGAGGATAGGGTTGATACCGAGGCTGAAACTGTGGTCTTTGTTGATGTCTATGGGTCTGGAACCTCGGTCGACTGGAGGAATTTTTGTTTTGTCCAAGTTTGTTAGTGATGTTTCTTGCATCAGTAAGATCTTTCACTCGCTTCTCAAGATCATCCCCGAACAATTGGTCAGTGACAGGGGTGTCATCACTACAACAAATCAATAATATCATGAACAGTATGTCTGAATATGACATATACATGTAAACCATAATTATAAGTGTATTGTAAAATGGGATTATGCAAACCTGCACCCTTCAAGACATACACTATATGAATATTATACTGTACATGTTTTAATAAACTATTGCTAAAAATCTGCACACGAAATTATTGAATCAACTTACCTGCAAAGTTCTTTGTATGCAGTTTGTAGCTGCGGCTGAATAGCCTCCCTTCTCCTGAAGGGGGTCTCCCTAAAATACGCCATAGGAGAAAATACGCCATAGGTACGCCATAGGATATTTTCGGCGCCATAGATAAATATCCGTAATATATCTTCAAAATACATCATTTTATTCCTTGATTGGTGCATATTACACCATCTGGTGAAGTTTCATTGAAAAAAAATGTGTACTTTGTACCAAAAAACGATCTTATATCGGAGGCTCTCAGACACTAAAATACGCCATAGGAATCTAGTCAAGCAAGCGTTAAATATCACTGTTTTATGCAACAAATAACTAATTTATTACAGTTATATATGTCATTTGAAGGTTATGGTTAAGTTTTAATGTTAAAATAATATGTACTTTGTAAGAAAGTCGGTAAAATTACCGTGACGTGAAAGTCCGAATCAAGGGGCATAACTCTAATTATACGCCATACAGATGTAAACTCAGTCTATCTATATACTATTTATTTGCAATCCTATGGCGTATCACGGACTTAGATAAATCTAAGTCCGTGGGCGTATTAAAGACTATATATTTTTGATATTGATATTTATTTTGTTCATTAATACGCTCAAGCATTATATTTAATACTAAAAAAATATATATACCTAAAAAGCACAACAAAAGCTTTCTATTTGATACCATTTTCTATGTTATATTAAGACTATGTATTTTTGATATTAATATATTTTTTTATTCATTTATTTACAAAAACATTATTTTTGTTACTTAATATATATGATATAAATACATGTATGCATACATAAAAAACACAACAAAAACTTACATTTTATACAATTTTATTAATATTTTTTTCATAAAAAAATATTCACACGCAGTAATTAACATGAACATATATCGTTAAACATTATGTATAATTTTGCAAATAATTAATATTCATCAAATTCACTATATTGAAAATTCCATTGATATTTTATATCATCCAGGTACATATTTTAGATAATAGAAATTATATTATCTAGCATTCACAAATATATATCCTGGAATAAAAATAGTATTTTCATGAATATAATAAAAATACATAATGTAAATTTGTAAATTGTAAATGAATGGAAAAATTTCATTGAAACTTCCTGAGCTGATATATATCACACTATCAAATTTTACGTCTTATAATAGTATTCTTCACGTATGTTTATTACTGTTTCTTTCCTTTTTCTTACGCTTTGTTGTCTTTCAAAGTCAATACCTTTCTTTGTCTTTTCTTTTTTTTGTTATTTGTTTTGCCTCCATGATTCCTTCTTTTTCTGTTTTCACTTCACTGTTTTTTGCCTCTTATTTCCATGATTTCTTATAGCAATACAGTAGAAATCTTGACAAACAACAATTGTTTTTAAGTCAGATATCAATATAAGGTATTTATTTATAATGGATGAACATTGTTCCAGTATAATATTGTAATGTTGGCATACCCAGTTTGCATGAATATTGATGTACACAACTGGTACATATTGTAGTACTGATAATGTATGAATATTGGTATGCTAAGGCGTTATCGTGGTATATACTATAGTATAGTTACAGTCTACATTGATACTCACTCCATAACCATTGTACTGCAAACTAGAGTTATTTTCCAGTAACTATACTTGAGAACGTGCAAAATTTCTATAACGTCGACAACAATATATGTGGGCGGAGCTATGCAAATTATCCCGTTCGAATCACAATTGTATGACGTCATTAACAATTGACATGGGCAGAGCTAGCTACGGCTTATGCAAACTTCATGCTGTTACATTTATTGAACTGTTTTCACCTTTGTAAGTTTGGAAATGAAATAGATGTCTGCAGATGGGGCTAAATTGAACAGAAAACTAATGAACCCTTTACAGGGAAATACTGTAAATATAAGGATTAACCTTTGATTTTGTTTAGTTTATTAGATCATAAATCCAATGGAGCCGTCGGTAAATGTAACGTAAACGCTTCGCGTTTACGCAATTTACCTCGTGCGTTGGAAAATTGGTTAAGAAATTCAAATCAATCATCAGTTAAAATTGGTTGTAATCAGATTGTTAACATAATGAAATTTAGATTTTTTTTTGCCTTACAACAAATACCAATAATCAAATCTGTATTGGTGGATCATCTCCTGCTGTCTGACTGAAAAACCACAACATCAACATGTACTTGAGAGGGAATTATCCTGGGGACTATGGCCACCAACTTGTGCTCTTCTATGACTCTAGACTGTACACAGCTTTATGCCCTAAGACAGCCATTTCTTAGACATTTGTAGATTTCTTTTAATTTGCAGCATCCAAAATAGAATGAAATGTATTGTTTGTGCACAGGGGTTTGTACTTAATGTTTATGATAAAAATAAAAAAAATATAGCCGTGATCAGCATATATAATATGCTGGTCACAGCTGTATTTTTTATTTGTATCATGAACATTCATTACAAACCCCTATGGTTTGTGTAAAAAAAAAAAAAAAAAAAATTAATTAATATCAAATATAAATAAATATATTATATATTGATTGACCAATCCATGGGAGAAAATACAACATAGTTAAAGATATATATATTTTTTTATGAATGTGGTAATTTAATAAAATGTGTATAATGATGAATAAAATCATTATTAGTAAAATTATACATAAATAATATTTATTTTTTTTATTTTTCCCTTATCTTTTTTAATTTTTTTTCCCCTTATCAATTAAAATTTTTATATTTTTTATTCCATTTTAAAAATATGAATGGAATTTTCTCTTTCAGGGTTGATATCTGTATGGCATATTGTTCATGTCATTTACAGCTTGTGAATATATCTTTATGAATAAAATAGTAACATAGGTATAAATAAAATGGTATCAATAAATACTTTTGTTGTGCTTTTTATGTATGTTTATTTGTTAGCATTAAATAAAATGCTTGAGTGAATTGATGAACAAAATAAATATCAATATAAACAAATATGCTGTCTTCATTATTTATTGGTCACTTAACAGGAGAAAATACGCCATAGGATTGCAAATAAATAGTATATAGATAGACTGAGTTTACATCTGTATGGCGTATAATTAGAGTTATGCCCCTTGATTCGGACTTTCACGTCACGGTAATTTTACCGATTTTCTTACAAAGTACATATTATTTTAACATTAAAACTTAACCATAACCTTCAAATGACATATATAACTGTAATAAATTAGTTATTTGTTGCATAAAACAGTGATATTTAACGCTTGCTTGACTAGATTCCTATGGCGTATTTTAGTGTCTGAGAGCCTCCGATATAAGATCGTTTTTTGGTACAAAGTACACATTTTTTTTCAATGAAACTTCACCAGATGGTGTAATATGCACCAATCAAGGATTAAAATGATGTATTTTGAAGATATATTACGTACATTTATCTATGGCGCCGAAAATATCCTATGGCGTACCTATGGCGTATTTTCTCCTATGGCGTATTTTAGTGTGACCGCCTGAAGGTAATGTCTGTAAAGAGCAATTGTGACAGTTTAAAACTGTCCATGGTCAGCTGTAAACATTGCTGTAGTTCACCGTCAAAAACGGGACGTCTGCTCTTTTTAGCACTGTTAAGTATATCCATTAGCTGTATTAATGGATACGTCATCGCACAGACATTGTTCTGGCAGATCTGTGAGGCCAAATCTGTATCTCGAGCACTCCGAGACATACTTGTCCATATGCTCTTGTTTACTCTCGGAGTTTTGATCGTCGGACAATTCTCCGGCCTCAGGTATTTGTCTAACAGAGCTTTCTTTTTCTCTTTTGGGACCTTAGAACGGAATCCCGAGGACACTGCTTGAGCGAGATCCTCGCTGACTTTAGGTCCCGTTTTCTCCTCGTTGTCAAAAAACGAGCTCATGTCCGCTAAGAGATCGTCTACAATCTCTGGACCACTGGGCACAGCAGTAGCCTCAACAAAGTCATCCAACCGGTCGTGAGTCGCATTGTTATCGATGCTTGAAGTCCGATCCGGTTCTGGGTCTTCCGGGACATATCTGTTGATGCCAAGTTGGCTCTCCGTCATAGCCTGTGCCATGTGTTTAAAGAAAACACTGAAGTCCGCCATGTTGGGCAGTCCCGCACCAACGGTAGGAATACCTGCGCGAGTAGGATGCGCGGTAGCACTTGCTGACGTCACTCCGCTAGATGAGGATGCCGGAAGTGGAGCACTGTCATGGCGACTCCCAAAATTTTGTACCGTGGCTTCTGTGACCAAAACTTCGTCTCCCTGAGATAGAATTATCTCATTAACACGGGAGGAATTGAATTCGGGAGAAAATATGGCAGAATTGCCAATAAAGTCAGTGCGCAACCCAGAATTGGGCGGTGTGACGGTTAAATCGTTTAAAACGATATCTGGCGCTGAAGACCCAGAATTGGGCAAATCCGCCATTTTTAAACCAAGAACTTCCAACAAAAGTAAACAAACCCACGTGCGCCGCACGTGTACAAAGTTTGTGAAATCCAGGCGAATCCCAAAATGTCACTTGGTATTTCCTCAGAAAGTTAGTAAGAAAAGGTAGGGAAGTGATACCGTGATCAGGCAAAACGTGAGTAAAAAATCCAAGCAAAACGAAATCCGTGTAACTGAATCTAAAACAAGCGTATGTACTGAATCACGTGACTTGCGCATGTCATCTCGTGGGATCTCTCAGCATGGTTGATTTGAGAAAATTCAACATACAACGGCATCATTAGATCAATAGTCGACTTAATATATTCATTACATAGCATATCGTCACCAACAGCCTTATTATTTTTTAACATTTTGACACATTTCATTATTTCGTCTGGTAATATTGGCTCATTTATAGAATCGTTAGCTTCCAGTTTTGACAGTTCAGTGAGTTCATCGATGGACAGTACATGATTATCTTCACCTTCAAAACTTTTGTTAAAACACGAATTAAAAAAATTAAAAAGTTCTCCAATACCAGCCTTACAAGTATTTTTTTTGGAGCTGCCTTTGTTGATTATTTTCCAGTATTCCTTTGGATTTCTTGATCTTAGCGACCGGAGGTTATTTTTTATCTCTATCTTATGCTTGATGACACATCGATTAATTGTTTTTTTGTATAACCGTTCCTTTACATACATTTCCTCTTTGAGGTAAGCCTTACCAAACCTTTTGTATAAGCGTTTGGCTTTTCTATAATTTTGACGAGCAGACTTACAATCTCTCGTGAACCAGGGTTTTTTAAATTTGAAAACATGGTTATTTACAGAGTTTGATTTGGCGTGATTAGTTCCGAATGCATATTTGGCACCACTTATGAGAAGATTGCATATATCATTAATTACAGAGTTGATAAACATACTATTACCATCGTCAACTGTATTATTACGTAATTCGTCAACAAGTTTGTTTATAGAATCTTGTTGTTCTGTTATATAATCTACAAAAACACCTTTAAGATCATCATTCCACTTTCCAGGCTTACCTATATTATAGGTAACACCAGTGTTCAAATGTTCATTCATAGTATGATCACCACACAGGTTTAGACATATGTGTAATGGGGAATGTACATCAGATAACAAGTGTGAAAATTCATTAATAGAAAATTCGTCCACGATACTAAGTGTGTCAACGTTACCTATACAATAATCAATTACACTTATATTTTTGCAAGTAAGGTTACCGATATCTTTATCCTCACCCATGCGGCCGTTGAGTATAAATATGTTACAGTGCTTACATAGGTCAAGTATACGTTTACCATAATCGTTATGTACCGGATCCTTAGATGATCTATGTCTCGGTACATTGATATCAATGAGGTTGTTAACATCAGAAAAATAACCATAATCATCGCATTCAGTTTCATAGAAATCGGGGAGATCCATAGTCCTACCGTTAAAGTCACCAAGTAGACAAATATACTTGTTGTCCTGTGTTTGGAAAGATAATAAATCGTTTTCAACGTCATCAAAAAGGTCAGACGAGGAATACTTTGAACTACTAGGAGGTATATAAACTATTCCAAATAGCATATGCCCTTTGTATTTGAAAACATCACCCTTCATTTTAAGCCACATAATATGATTACAGTCAGTTTCCACAGTACTTAAATGTTTTACATATTCGTGTTTACAGTAGACAACTATGCCACCAGATTTAACAGTGGACAGACACTTTCTGTGTCTACAAAAAGTAGTATAACCTTGGATATCTACAGAATCAGCATCATCAGTTTTAGTTTCGGTAAGACATATATATTAAATCGTAATTTGACAGATACTCAATAAAATCAGGACACTTGAGTTTACCTACGAGACCATTGACATTGATACTCAAAATTTTAAACTGTTTTTTCTTGATACCGTTGACTCCCTCCGCGTCATACTATGTAGTTTTTACAAAAGTTTGTTCGGGGTCGGAACTATCCAGATCAGGTCCGTACTTTTGACGTTTGGGTGGGGGCGTCGCTCGATTTGTCTGAGCCGGCGCGGTGTGTGTTGATTCGTCGGACCGGATGCCGTCAGCAGGGAATGTCCATTGGGCGGTCTGAATGACGTTGACGTAGACCGTCGATTACTCGGGTTAGATGACGATCCCGCAGTGGGGACGGATGTCCTAGTAGCGTCACTATACTTAAGACTATGTCTGACGTCACTGGCCGGCGTGTCAACGACAGGCTCTGTATAAAGTTTACCGTTCACAATGAGACGGTCACGGACTAACTTTACCGTTTTCCCTTGCCTACGCAACTCCTTCATCTTGGGATAAAGTAAACGACGTTTTTCCTCAATCTCGGTGGGGAATTGCTCATTGATGTAGTACTGTGTACCTTTGAGATAACGAGCGTTTTTTAACACATTAGCTCTCTCATGGTTAAATAGGAATCTCGCAACAATTGGGCGAGGCTTGTCTCGCACATGCTTACCAAATCGATGAGTGTTACCCAACTCAACATTGTCAATGTCTAGCTGTTCGTGTAAGAAGCAACGAAGTTTTGCTTCAGTGTTTTCGTTTGGTTCCTCGAAAAGGCCACAGAACACAAGGTTGTCCTTCATTGACCTCCATTTGAGCTCCGTTACACTCTTAGCGAGTTCCTCTTTGTTAACAATCAGTTCATTGATTGATTTTTCAAAAGATGACACTTTTTCATTATTTGCAGGTTTATTTACAGATCTTTTCACCTTTTGGAGTTCTTGCTTATTAATTTCAGATACTGTTTTTACTTGATCGTACATCGCACTAATTGTAGTACAACTTGTTTCCAACTCCACATTTTTGCACTTTAACACAGTTATTTCCGACTCCAATGAATTGACTTTTACTGAGAGTGAGTCAAGTGATTTCTGTACCAAACCGAGTTTGTTTTCAATTGGCTCTAAATGTTGGAGTCTCACATCAAGTTTTTGTATCAACGAAATGATATAGTTAAGTTGAGTATTTTCGCCTGCAGACAAAACTCCTCTAGATTGGGTAAGTAATTCTGATGTGGAATTATCAGACATGTTCATAGTCAATAGCTCTATATACACACCACAGGTAAGAACTCAGGTAACGAGGGCACGTGGGCGCGTGCACTCCGTGAACGGTACTCACACGCGGTGTACTGAGGTATAATGTATACGTGTCAACGTATAGGTGCATTGAGAAATACAACATAAATATAATGTTTTCACCGAAAAAGAACACACTGACCTTCCGTACACTTCTTTGTTGTTTCCTATGACAAGAAAATACTTATTTTCCATATTATGCAGAGTTAGTATTCCGGTTCATGGTCGGAGCGTGAAAATGTGTGTCCACCCTGTTCAACCGGAAGTTATATATCATATATATAGATCGTAACCCCTGGATATCGAGGATGTTTGTCTCCTAGCGTTGTTGATATATATACATATGTATATAGATATGACCTGAGATATTGTTTTACCCACATTTCCCTTGGAGAACCTGTTGTCGCGGTGACCACGGACTTAGATTTGCTATCTAAGTCCGTGCGGTGACATATATGCTATCGAAATATAATTTCATCACCACCTTTCAAAGATTGTTTTATTTAAAGTGTGTTTTAGGGTGGTTAGTATTGCAGTGGATAGCACTTCACCTATATATTGCATGCATGTTATAATTAGACTCCACGCTCGGACTAGCCCGAGTTGCTCTGACCCCCACACCATATCTGATTTGGGGACCCCACATCAGACCACAGGGACCTGAGATTATTTACAGCTAGTTTTGGACCTAAAATAGGGTATTTAGAGTAATTATACACATTGGGGTGAGTGGTGGGGGTGGGGGGGGGGGGGGGGGGGGGGGGGTGGGGGGGTTAAGATCAATTTTCGATAAAAAAAAAATGCCCCCCCCCCCAATGGTCATAAAAGCTATGAGGGGGGTGGGGGCATTTTTATCGTAAATTCTCGATAATATCGATGACAAATTCCCAGGTCCCTGTGGCTCGGACGTGAAAAGGTTGTACAGGATATGTGGTCACGTACCTGACCACACCGATTTCCTCCCGCAGTAAGTCGACCCCCGCACGCAAACATCCAGGTCAACAAGAGTGATAAATATAAATTGATTAACTTGTTTCATATTTAGAGTGTGTGTTACTGTTGCGTTTAAGTGATTTTAAAAATATTTATTTGCATAATGATGAATGTGATCAATAAAATATAAGACGAACCAATAAATCAGCATTCATTTATAATTAGCTCACCTGAACGACTTCTTCTGATAAACCCAAATGCTTAGAAACATGATATTTGGCTGGCAGCGTCCTGGGATGAAGCCAAACAAAATTTGAAAATGATGTTGTCTTTCAAGGTCACAGGGGTAAAATATGTTTAAAACTTAACATGTTTTTCTAAATATCTTAGAGTAAAATATTTTAGGGGACTTTAGGGTTACACTCTAATATAAGTCAGAGATTGATACCAGGTGAGCGATGCAGGCCCGTTGGGCCACTTGTTACATAGACTGAACTAGCAATACCACCACTTGTGCATTAGTAAAAGTTTGCTTATTGATATATATAGGTATCTGTAGCGCTGTCACAGTGAATAGGAAAATTGGTATATCCAGAAACGTTTACGTCTCTGATATACATCCAATACAGAAATGGAATATCGCTGTATACAAATATTTTACAAAGATGTGTGTATCCCTTTTGCCTTTGCTATGTGTTAAAGTTTAACTTGGAAAATTCCCACAAATCCCAACAGAATTGTCAATAACGGTTGACAATGTTATTACTAGAGGTCGTAATCTATTAGAATTTCATAAAACCAATGGTTGGTATTAATTATCGGAAAAACTGGTATATAATTAGCTGAAAACATAAATATGTGTACTCCGTATGATGTAAGATATGGCCTGATAAAATTTGGACATCAACTTCACTTTGAAATGGATATTTTTCTAGGGACAGTATCGCAATGCATTCTTTCAGTGTTGCAATAAATCGCGATACGATCTAGGCGTATCGAGGCACCCCTTATTGCATGTACGCGGAGCTACTTGGAGCATGTTTACCTCCACTGTTACAAAATGTCCCTAAATTGTCTATCTTCGCAGTTTGTTTTTTAACTCATTAATTCGGGTGGTCGGGGGTTCAGTGAATAGCGCACTTGCCTTCCACCAAGGCGGCCGGGGTTCGATTCACCGACCGGATGTGAAAAGGCATGGGGTCACCTGCCCGACCACGTGGGTTTTCTCCGGGTACTCCAGTTTCCTCCCACAATAAGACCCGTTGTGCGCTTACATCCGGGCCAACAAGAGTGATTTATATAAGTTAGATAACGTGTTTCATAATTGTTGTAAACTAAATAAAGTTTATATTAAACTCATTAATTGCTGAGATTTAAAATGCATACACAAAAATGAAAAATTGCGCTAAATAATGACTAAGATGAGCTTTATTTGGACAATTGGGTCCATATCCATGAAACCGTTCGAATGCACAAGCATTGCTAAGGTGTTCCAGCTCAGTTATTTATGTTATAAAGGATGACGTAGCACACACATGTGCTGCACCTTTCTAATTTAGTAATAGATACAGAATGCCGAAAAAATGAATTAAACTGCATCATACAACTGTTTCGTCCTCCTAGGACTCTTCAGTGATGCTAGGGGCCAAAAGGTGGAAATCCAACATTTCTAAATCAATGTAAAAGCAGAAGGCTCAGGTGTGTAAAACCCCTTTAATTTATGAATTTAGAAATTAAAATTAAACTAGTTCTGTATAATTTCAAATCGTGTACTACGAAAATGTGTATATTATGTACCGAAATTAACGAAAAATGTGTTTTTGGGAAGAACACCATTTCAGAGTGTCAGTTTTTCATGGTCAAAATGTCACTTTTTGAATATCATGAGGTTAATGTCAGCGTCATGTCGTGACAAGCAATTTTGGTTGACTGGTGATTTAGGACCTGGCGAAAAAAATATCAGCTCGTCTAGACGATCGGACCACGGATCATGGAATGAAGCTAAAATTCGCAAAATGACATGCATGATAACTGCGAAAAACATTTTGACTGAAACGGTGTTGGCTTTGGGAGAAAGGAAATAGTTAACCTGCATGCATAAGGCTTTAAAAGGAAGAAAAAAATCTTTCCAATGATACTAAGCATTTAAATTTAACGTCCACCAACTAGAAATGACGTTTTTGATGCAAGAAGATATGTAGGTTCGACATTGAGATTTTCCGCCAATTGGTGTGTATTTGGTGCTGATTCCATGATCCGCCAAATATTGGGATTGCTAGCACTACTGCCATTTGGAAAGTCAGTTTTACCAATGGTCGATTTAACACGTAAAATTACTCTGAACACCTTAGTTCAAATATAGCTTCAACAAGTTCTCAGGTCTCCGTGTTCCCGATTGATTTCAAATATTAACACTTTTACAGTCGATACACCATTAAAAAAAATTCAGTTGTCTTGTTTGTAAATATAGATCCTAAGTAATTGGTCAAAAACCTGATTAGTTAAGTTTAATCCTTAATCCTGAAAAATAAAACAGATGTATAGTTCTTTTCAAATTCCATGGAATCCATATCGACGAAGTCGGATTTAGAATTTGATCAGAGGTGGAAAGTCCAACGTGAAGCTTCTGATATTAAATTAGGATTTCCTTCTTATACCCATATTAATATTTTATCAGGAATCTAATATATTGAAACTGCATAGTTATATATAATCACAGAAAACGGAGAGAACTTTAATTATTGAAATCAAAGATGACAGCCCATTGTCCATATAGAAACTCAGGGACGTATATATGACATATACGTCCCTGATAAACTGGTTCTTGAATAAGACATAAAATGGGACAATGCACGGCTAGAGCCTATCCCAGGCATATCAGATCATGATGCTGTCTTTCTTGAATTTTGTCATGTTCCACGAAAAATTATACAAAAACCCCGCAAGGTACATTTATATGCTAAAGCAAACTGGGAATCTATGAAATCTGAGCTGTCCTCCTTCTATCAGGAAATCTTAACCAATAGAATCTTGACTGTCGATGGCCTTTGGATGCATTTTAAAGACTTTATGCTCAATCTCATTGGTAAACATATCCCCCACAAAATGGCTAAAAAAAGAGATGGTAAACCCTGGATTACTTCTGAATTAAAAAAGATGATTAGGCAAAGAGAGAGTCTTTATAAGAAATAAAAAAAGACTGGTAACCAAGCTATTAGAGAAAAATACAAAGCTGTTAAACACCAAATCCAAAAGTTATTAAGGCAAACATACTGGAATTATATTGAAGATATTGTCTCCCCAAAATCTGACGCCAATGAATTTAAACCAATGAAGAGGTTCTAGAACTATATTAAGCACAAAAATACTGATTACAACGGGGTGGGTTCCCTTAAACAGGATGGCAAACTTTTTACCAAACCACTGGATAGAGCAAACATACTAAACAGGCAATTCCAATCAGCCTTTTCTTCTTCTGACGAAATTAGTTTACACACTTTAGACCAAGACTATCCAAAATATGGCAATTACCCTGAAATTTCTAACTTCCAGATAACAGCCAAGGGAATTCAAAAGCTACTCCTCAAGTTAGACGTCAACAAATCTGCAGGGCCAGATCTCATAAAACCCAAAATCCTCAAGGAGTTAGCTACTGAAATATCCCCAATCCTGTGTCTTATCTTCCAGCGTTCCCTTGATACTGGTCACATTCCATCTGACTGGAGGACGGCTGATATTGCCCCTGTATATAAGAAAAGCTCTAAATATGATCCATCAAATTACCGTCCTATATCCCTCACTTGTATCTGTTGCAAACTTTTAGAGTACATTATTGTCAGTAATATCATGAACCATGCTGATACACATCAGATACTTTACCACCTGCAGCATGGATTCAGACAATCTAGGTCATGTGAGAGTCAGTTAATTGAATTCATTAACGACATTACAATTAACATGGAACTTGGGAAGCAAACTGATGTTCTCATCATGGACTTCAGTAAGGCATTTGACAAGGTCAGCCACCAACTTTTAATCCATAAGCTTAAGGAACTTTGGGATAGGGGGCAAAATAAATAAGTGGATTGAAAGCTTCCTAAGCAACAGGACTCAATGAGTTGTTGTTGAAGGGGGGGAATCCAACACTGTCCCAGTAAGATCAGGGGTCCCCCAAGGTTCGGTCCTCGGGCCGAGCCTTTTCCTCTATTATATAAATGATATCACTGATGGCATCTCATCCACCATAAGGCTCTTTGCAGATGACACCATTATGTATCTTGCAGTTACATCAGAGCGAGATACTCAATCTCTGCAAAGTGACCTCATCAGACTAGGTAACTGGGAGCGTAAGTGGAAGATGGAGTTCCACCCAGACAAATGTCAGGTCTTATCTATTACCAGAAATAGAAATCCCATTGTCCACCCATATAAGCTTCACGGACACGAACTCCAACATGTGTCCGTAGCTAAATATATGGGCATTACCATCAGCTCAGATATGAAATGGGCGCCTCATGTCAACAACCAACTTCGCAAGCCAAGGGTGTACAATACGCTACTCTCCTTTTCACCCTTGGCGGATCTCACGGCAAAATCGAAGTTCCCGCACTGCGCCATCTAGTGGACTATTGCAGTTGTGTCCCCTGTTTTACGTAATTCCTGACCAATAAAATAGCTCGTACTATTTGTGTACGATTCAACAAATAAACAGAAATGGCAGCGCCCTTTGATGAACATGCTATATGCGAAAAATTCAAAATTTAAGAACTTCGCGAGACACAGAGACGATCAATCAACAATGGAAATGATGTTTTTGTTGGAACAAGAACAAGGAAATAAGCTTGTGTTTTCTTTTTGTAACATTTCCATTTTATGAATGAGATCATAGTCGATAGTTTGTTCAACTTCGTAAAACAAAATCCACACATGTATCTGCTTTTTTATCTGCCTGATCGGCGACATATCCCAAAATCTGACTCTAGACTCTGACTCACACGTCTAGACTTCGTTGGCAACATGTTGTTACAGACACGATATGTTTCAGTGGGCGCTGCCATGTTTGTTATTTACAATTGCAGCGCGCGTTTTGTTTGGTCGGCTAAACCTAGCCGCATCCAATCAAAATGCAGGAGCGAGAACTTCGATTTTGCCGTGAGATCCGCCAAGGGTGAAAAGGAGAGTAGCGTATTGTACACCCTTGGCTTGCGAAGTTGGTCAACAACATCACGAAGAAAGCAAATAACACCCTCAGTTTTCTCAGGCGTAACTTAAAAATTTCATCTCCTGACATCAAAGAAAAGGCATATAAGTCCTTAGTCCGCCCTCAACTTGAATATGCAAGTTCAGTTTGGGATACCTGTATGAAAAAAGACACTGACAAGATAGAGATGGTTCAGCGCAGGGCTGCCCGTTATGTTACCAATCGTCATCGTAACACCTCAAGTGTTGGTAACATGTTAGACCATCTTAATTGGCGCTGTCTTGCTGACCGCAGAAAAGATGCGAGGCTGACCATGTTTTTTAAAATATGCCATAGCAAAGTTGCCATCAATCCCAAACATCTAATTCCCACATCAAGACGATCAAGGCACTGTCACCACAATACTTTCCAAACTATTCTTTGCAGAACGTCCGTGAGGAAAGAATCCTTCTTTCCCCGGACTATCAACGACTGGAACACAATACCGCCTGAAATTTCATCAGCAGACTCTCTTTCTTCTTTCAAATCGGCCATCTCCTCTCACATATATTAATTCTGTTCTCTCCCTTTCTTGCCATAACCAACCAAACATGACATGATCTTCAATCAGTTGAAGTTGGTCATTATCTGGTAGAAGTAGAAGATTGGGTTTAGTTTTTAATGCTTACTTAGAACAGTCTTTCAGTGTATGCGGTATGACATCGTCGGAAACCCACGGTACACTTCTCTGACGTTTAATGCAAACGTCAGAGAAGTGTACCGTGGGTTTCCGACGATGGCGGTATGAGTGTAATTGTGTTTGATTTACGCATATTTATTGCCTTCAAAATAGCAATGGTAATGGGCACAAGATTTACAACTTATACTAAGTAAGTGTGTGTTTGAAAGACTGCAACATACCCGTGTAAACCTCCTTTTTATAACGTGGAACTGTGAAGCTGAACTTAGAGTGTTCATGCGAACAAAAAGTAACACCCCAATTGGTCACATTAGGTTGACAATTAACGGATGAACTAGTCGTTTCTGTTCCACAATCCTTAGTACCACGCAAGGAGTATTTAAAAAACAAAGCTTGCTTGCAAAGCGTCATTTATATCGACCATAAATACCATATCAAGACACTTCAATGCTTGACTAACATTTGTGATTTCTCTTATTAGATAGATGCTTTCAAAGACGGGGATATGTATGTAAGCGTTCGTAGGTCGTTAAACCGCCGTTTTTATATTAATAACCTTATTCTACGTACCACACTTTCAAAAGACTTGGAGGACTCTGAACTGACCACCTGGCCCTGGTTTCATCAACATTCCTTAACTTAAGGAAACTCCTTAAGTTAAAAATCTCCATAGGAAAGCATTACAGAAGTTAAGGAGAAAATCCTTAGTTAAGGAAGTTTCCTTAAATTCTGTAATGCTTTCCTATGGGGAATTTAAGTTAAGGAATTTCCTTAAAGGCCAAATATACGTAACTTTCTGCAAAACTTGAAGCGAAAATCAAGCCTAATAACTTATTATACTTGTAGATTCAGTTAAGATTAACTGATATCAGCAATATTTAAGATGAATTCTTTCGTACCAGAAGCAGTTGAAACACGCTATTTGTAAACACGCGTCCATTTCGAACCGTCTACTACCTTCGGTTTGTTGTTGAAGAAATTATTTTCAATTCTTTGGATTTTTTTTTTTTTTGTAAAGAGTTGCTTGTTAGTTACCGCTCAGGTTTACTTCGTTTTAGGCTTATTTTTGCATGGTTATCAACTGGATTTTAAAAAAAAATTCAGAATCACGAAAATTTCCCTGAAGTTACGTATATTGGGCCTTTAAGTTAAGGAACGTTCATGAAACCGGGGCCTGACATTTTATAAATTAGTAATGACACGGAAATTGACGTTGGCGGTGAATGCTCTCTGTGTCGGTATATCCAGAATTAATCCCCGGTTAGAGACATAATTCTGGATACACCACTTCACGCGATAACTGTTTATTGGTGTCGCCCTCGGGGGGGGGGGGGGGGGGGGGGGGTGATAATTAATAACTCTGATCATAATTCTGGATATACGTTTACCCATCCACAGAAGTACATAAATGTTTATCCATGTCATGTCTTTGCGAATAAATATTAAGGAAATATTTGACAATATTTGGTCATTTAGTACAGAAAATGAATAGGAGAAAACGAAGCTTTAACAAAACCATGCCAAAATGACGTCCAAAAATTGGATGTTGATACTTTCAGAAAGATGACGTTATGTACACATCTTGCATGTAACGGTATGCCGCACCACATGATTTCCCTGGAAACCAGTGAAAATGCTATGAGATGAAACAATTCTCTAAAATTGTACAAAATTTCATTAAAAATTATCCAAAAACACAATCAAGAAATTTGACAAAAAATTGGAAATACAAAGAATACAAGCTCCCGGGCTGAGTCGGGCTCTTTAATTTCCGGCTTTACCCGCGGGTTGTTCCGGGGATCGATCCGGGTCCTACCGGACTGTTATATATAACATCACCAAATGTTAGAGTTATCTCCCATTATAGTTTCACATCCTGTAAATCGGTAAACAAAATTAACGAAACACAAGCCAAGGCTGGGCGAAGGTAACTGTTTCTTTTCTGAAAGGCGTTCTATTCATAATAGATTGAATGATAACTAGATCGCCTTATATATCTAAAGGTTTTTTTTCCGACAAAATGCGTGATTTGAATTGATTAAATGTGCTTTCGACTTGAATATTTAGTAAACAATTTTTCGAATACACCAGGAAATATATCATTGGAATTTCCCAAATAGTCAGTACCTATGTTGTCATTGTTTATTTTTATCTCAAAACTGTAGGTAGCTCATCGATCAGCGTTCAGTTATTAGGCGAAACAGAGAAAGCGCTGTAGCCAGCTCCTTAGATAAACCACGGACTTAAATTAATCTAAGTCCGTGGATAAACCGCGCTTTCCGAAAATGAAGAATGTATTTCCCTATTTCTTGTAAAAGGATGAAATATTTAAGATACATTAAAAAAATTTCCATGTAATGCACTCCAAAAACTATTCCTTTTTAAGTTATATTTGATAACTCGGTGCATGTTTTATTTATTATATCGATATATGCATATTTCATGTAAAACTAGATGTATTTTGGACACAAGTGATTTGACTGGAAGATGATAGCTACAGCTGTAAAGTGAAGTTATGATTTTTTAGATAGCTATAGGGACATTGAGATAAAATAGCATTACTGATACTATATAGAACTACAGTAATAAGAAAATGTGAAAAGAAGAATTTATCACAAAACTTTTTGTATTTACTAATTACCACACCACAGTCTTTACACAAATCATAGACAAATGATCGCAACACGAAGTGACTTATTTGACTATTGAATTGGTTAAAGTGTAATAGGACAAGGAAAAGTGATAAAGATAGTGCTGTCGCTGGGGTTCGAACCCGCAACCCTTGGCTCTCCAGCCCGATGCTCTACCGTCACTGAGCTTAAAGGAAATTCCCTGCAGCTCACGCTTGTAAGGCAACCTAATCAATGCACATCTTTAACAAAAGCGTAAAATTTTGTGGTCAATCTGTATATCTTAGTTAAACCATAGAGGATGACATAAGACAATTTATTCATTATGTGGCAGTTCTTTTAAACACTACATCAACCTCTGCCCAAATTAGACTTTTAATTGATTTAGACTCAATCTTCTCCAATAGTCTACATGTACGTCTGTCCCATTTGAAAATGTAACTTGCAGGCGGGCACCCTTCCAGTTATTATACTGACCATATTCAGAGTTGCTTAACTATTTTGAGCAGGTCCAAGGGTTATACAATTTTTACATACCGTATGACTGAAAAAACTAGTTCGCAAGTTAGGTAGTATAGTATTTCCCCCTCATACACATGTACCTACATGTAGCTAGCTGGACATTACAAAATTATTATGAATTTGGATTGACCTACCATTTCTCCCAGAAGGCAAGGACAGAGTTAAAAGTTACACATACAGCTATTACTTAAATGTTAAGACATAAAAATGTTTATCATTATTACCTTAAAAATTGAGATATATGTATCTTTTTTATTCATTCTAGTTGTTGTTCAGATCTTTTTGCTGCATTTCAGACATACATGTGGTTATCGCTGTGTAACAACTAGCTGTTCAGCATGCTGACCTCCAAACATAGGACCTGTGTTCAAGAAATCCTGTGGGGCCTAGTGGCACTTGTCATCATTCCACTAGCCAGCACAGCATATCAAGAATCTGAAAGTATGTACATGTAGAAGACCTAGAAATTCTATGATCTGTTCAGAAATAACCAATACATTTCTTTTTAGATAATATAGTGGGCTGCATGGTTATTTCCCAAGTGTCTACCCTACCGATTTCAATTCTGGTGTTATTTCTTTACAAAACAAGAGGCCCAGAGGGCCTGTATCGCTCACCTGGCTTTCAGCAAATGCAACAAAAAGTCATGTGTAGCATTGTGATTGTGATGGTCTCTTGATACCAAGCAATTGTATATAGTTTTAAGGTGGGGATCTCAACCATTTAAAAGTTATGACTCAATGACTAAGCCTGAAAGGGCGAGGCAGACCCTGGGGTCAAATCTAAAATAATGATTGTGATTGTCACTTAATGCCAAGCAATTAGGACTGGGACGATACACTGATGCATCGGTGAATCGCGGTACACTTCAACATGATACAAGTATCGATCCAAAGAAGTAAATTACGATACGGTATCGATCCGCTATATTTTTGTGAAGAACAAAAAGCATTGCTTCATATTATCATTTGGAATCCATTAAACAAAGCTTTTAAATTAAAATAATTGTAAACAAACACCGAAAGATCGAAAATTCTGAAAGTGAAAGTACTTGCGAGTCTCGTTTCCGGGAATGGGGCACTATGTTAGGAAGCGTTTGATTGGTTGTTTCATGATGACTGTTTCATGGTTAGCCAATCAAATATAAATGGATGACTGGGATGAGCTTGTTACGCCGCAAGGCACAAAATCGTCCGTGTGGAAGACGTTCGGTCATCCTGTTTACAAAGACAAAGATGGCAGTGGCATCAGGAAGACATGTATTACATATTAGTTTATGTTTTATTTTTTGAGTCCAGATATGTTGAAATTTTGTTTTATTCTACTAGTCAAGATGCAATGCATTTTTATGTTTCCTCAGTTCACTAGTCAGTTCATACAATACTCAAATGATTGAGCCTATGGCAAGAGGTTGAAAGTACTGTTTAGAATGGTTTTGTTACTTGTCGAACTTTCTGTTTAACAAATAAATAGAATTTGAAAAAAAATCACACAGTGAAGTTGTTCATTGCTTTGACAATACCATAAATAAAGGATCGTGATACGTATCGGATCGTAGGTGAGGTATCGTGATACGTATCGGATCGTGCAATCACTGTATCGTCCCAGCCCTACAAGCAATGAATAGTTTTGGGGTGGGGATCTCAATCATTTAAAAGTTATGCCTTGGAAGTAAGTTTGCAAGGGCATGGCAGTCCCTGGGGTCAAATCTAAAATCATATTTGTGATCGTCTCTTTATGCTCAGCAATTGAACATATAGTTTTGGGGTGGGGATCTCAACCGTTTAAATGTTATGTCAATATTGTCAATGGACCCCTTGGAGCCCTGCCCCTCAGGCTCCTGGGCCCGGGTAGCCCAATCATTTGTATATTTGAACCTAGCTACCTAAAGATGCTACCACTGAAATACGAAAGTTGAACATTGCTTAGATCGAGAGGAGAAATTGTTAATATGAATATTGCCAAATGGACCCCTTTTGGCCCCACCCCTCAGGCCCCTGGGGGGCTCAGCCCCTTCATATGTATAAATTTTAATCCCGGCCACCAAGGGATGCTACCACAAAAATATGAATGTTGTTTATTGCTTAGATCCAGAGAAGAAGTCGTTAATATGAATATAACCAAATGGACCCCTTTTGGCCCAACCCTTCTGGTCCTTGGGGGTTCAGCCCCTATATTTGTATAAATTTTAATCTTGACCACCTAGGGATGCTTCCTACCTAATTTCATTAAATTCTGATCAGTGGTTAAAAAGAAGTTGATTGTTGACGGACGGACGACGGACACTGTAGGCCAGACGCCACGGTATGGCATAAGCTCATCCTGGTCCTTTGGACCAGGGGAGCTAAAAATATATATATGAATCCTGACAGTTGGTGAATTAACCCATGGAAGCCCAGAGATAATTCTGCACAACTAACATCAATTAATATTTGGCAATACCTACCATCTAAGATTTGACTTTGTTTGCTTTTTAAAACTAATTGCTTATATATTTACTGCATGAGAATGAAAAACTTGGAATCTTTAATAAGCTACAACAGTTACAATGTAAGTTCTTTAAAACCCTCAGATTCCTTGGTCATAGATGAGGATCATTGTGGCACCTACATCACCTTCCTGACCAAGACAATGGACATACATTGGAAAGGTGCAGCTTTGGAAGATGACTGTTCTATCTACATTTCTATGAACCCAAAAACACCCTACAAAGTAAACAACACACTGTGTGCTAGAGCAGAGGAGTGGGACGTGACCGATGAACACTTCACTCTTACCTTTGGATCAAGCATTGTCTACACAAGGAGAGAGGTACACACACCCCCCCCCCCCCAACATGATATTATTCATATGTCTCAAATGCATTTTTTTTTCAATTGTCTGATACAGTTTGCGACGAGGAAGTCGTGATCACTTTTGTCCTTATTTTTCAATTATTTCATCAATTTTTTAAGTTCTTCTGTTGTTGGTAAGATGCTAACTGCCAGAATGGATAAGAATCTGTTATATTATTATTTCACTACTGCACTAAGCACAAAATCAAAAAAAAAATGTTACAGACTTTTCACCATCCTCGATATCCAGGTTTTATTGTCATCTTCGCTCTCTACACCCCTGGAATATGTCATGGTAAAACTGAAAGTTCTGTGCGCGCCACCTTATTGATGAGGCAAGAAGACTGCTTCAACCCTTTGATGTACATCAAAAATATCTTGTCACATAACAGTAAAAATTGACAAGCTTTGAAAAAGGTTGCAGCTCTTTTGTAATCTTTAAAAGACAGTTATCATCCTAGTGATTGTTCAGATTTGTTTACACTTAGACCAATCAAACTGCTATCTTCTTGACTTTAGTTTTGCCATGACATACAGGGTTGTAGAGAGCGTAGGTGATCGTAACCCCAGGCCCTGTATGTCATTGCAAAACTGAAGGCAAGAGGATGGTTCATGTTTATTACTTTCCTTGCTATGACATGTATGGTTACTTCCCTTGATATATGTATGGTTACTTCCCTTGATACAATATGTATAGTTACTTCTTTGATATTTGTATAGTTACTTCCCTTGATACAATATGTATGGTTATTTCCCTTGATTCAATATATATTGTTATTTCCCTTGATATGATATGTATGGTTACTTCCCTTGATATATGTATGGTTATTTCCCTTGATACAATATGTATGGTTATTTCCCTTGATATGATATGTATGGACATTATAAGATATCTTTACTTGGCTAAATTTTCTTCCATTACAGTACTTCGTAGCCAGTGATACAAAGAGCAATGTGTCATATTGTGCTAAAGAACATAGCGGCTTGAGCCTAAGATTCTATACCTACAGAAAGTCAAAGTCACACATACACCTGAAGATTACACAGACATACTATTCATACGATGATTGTAAGTAAAGTTCCTTCCCAAGTATAAATTATGCTTAAAGGTTAATTTTACTATCCAATATATTTTCACAAAGTCTTAAAAACTTGCATTCTATGTTAACAATGTTCAATTTATAGTATAATACAAAATGTACTAGTTAGTGGCCTTAGGAATGTGTTTTTATTGACGTAATTTTGTCTTTTAATTTTTTATTTGACATGGAACATTTTCATGTCATTCTGGAACAATTGAGATATACTTAAATGTCTTTTTTTTGGGGGGGGGGGGGATTCCTTATTGGAGTATTATCAAATCTTAGGAATCAAAATTGTTTCCAATTGGGGGTACCCAAGATTTCCCCAGAAAAACCCTGTAATGAATTATTCGGTTTGAAATTGTCATTATCGTAGAAATGTTCTTGAAGTGAGAACTGGGGAATATACAATAGTGTTTATTGTCTACTTTTCCAATCTATATACAAGTTAAAATACACCTGTATCCCTCCTGTCAAGACATGTTTCTGTAGAAGCATGTGTTATCTCCTGCATCTACACCTAGATATTTGGCTAGTATTTTGAAAGTTATCTATCTACACCTAGATATTTGGCTAGTATTTGGAAGGTATCTATCAACAGTAATGTATCTACACCTAGATATTTGGCTAGTATTTGGGAGGTATCTACCAACAGTAATGTATCTACACAAAGATATTTGGTGAGTATTTGGGAGGTATCTACCAACAGTAATGTATCTACACCTAGATATTTGGCTAGTATTTGGGAGGTATCTACCAACAGTAATATATCTACACCTAGATATTTGGCTAGTATTTGGGAGGTATCTACCAACAGTAATGTATCTACACAAAGATATTTGGTGAGTATTTGGGAGGTATCTACCAACAGTAATGTATCTACACCTAGATATTTGGCTAGTATTTGGGAGGTATCTACCAACAGTTATGTATCTACACCTAGATATTTGGCTAGTATTTGGGAGGTATCTACCAACAGTAATATATCTACACCTAGATATTTGGCTAGTATTTGGGAGGTATCTACCAACAGTTATGTATCTACACCTAGATATTTGGCTAGTATTTGGGTGGTATCTACCAACAGTAAAGTATCTACACCTAGATATTTGGCTAGTATTTGGGTGGTATCTACCAACAGTAATATATCTACACCTAGATATTTGGCTTGTATTTGGGTGGTATCTACCAACAGTAAAGTATCTACACCTAGATATTTGGCTAGTATTTGGGTGGTATCTACCAACAGTAGTGTATCTACACCTAGATATTGGCTAGTATTTGGGAGGTATCTACCAACAGTAATGTATCTACACCTAGATATTTGGCTAGTATTTGGGTGGTATCTACCAACAGTTATGTATCTACACCTAGATATTTGGCTAGTATTTAGGAGGTATCTACCAACAGTTATGTATCTACACCTAGATATTTGGCTAGTATTTTGGAGGTATCTATCTACATCTAGATATTTGGCTAGTATTTGGGGGGTATCTACCAACAGTAATATATCTACACCTAGATACTTGACTTGTATTTGGGAGGTGTCTACCAACAGTAATGTATTTTCCCTATCCTATATTAGATCACAGTCAGGAAGATCAACTACCTACAGCAGTATATAGACTCCTGGGAGGGGCTGGGGCCATCATTATGGTTGGAATACTAGCCTCAGTCATCCTAAAACGAAGACGCAGAGGAACACACGGTTACCATGGTAGAGGGGGTGTGGTCCTTAGACGAGCCGGCGAAGATGAGACTATGGTGGCTCTTTACCGACCCACACAGAACAATCCATGCACACTTACAATGTCAAGTACTTTAAATAATGGAATAAACAGTTACACTGGTCCTGCCGCCCAAGCCTTTACGGAATACCCACCTTCACAACCAATCAAGCCACCCGAGTACTCGAAAATCCAGGGTAGGTAACGTGAATTTAATTTGGAGGTGAAACTTAATTCGCTGTGATAGTATAACTAAGTAATGGTACTTCGCCATTGGGTGGTTATAACGGAGTGATATAAAATTTCCTTACATCAATGACATTGACCTACTCTCGAGGTCACAAGGAATATAGTGTTAACCAGGAGTCCTAGTGTAATGATACTTTGCCCTTTAAGAAGCTGGAACAAATTTGTTTAAAGTTTCCTCACATAAATGACGTCAACCTTGACCTAAATTCTAGGTCACGAGATCATACAGGGGGCTCATAGTACTGATACTTGGCTGTTGGGTATCTTGAACAGAGTGCTATGAATTTTCCTCCAACTTCAGGGGTCAAATATGTAAGAATAAAAACAACACTTTTAACAACTACTTCATAATATCCATGAGGCCTAGAGTAACGCTACTTAGCCAGTAGGTACATGAGACAGATTGGTCAATAGTTTTCTCAAATAAAATTAATTTTCAGTCACAAGGGTCAAATATCTTATTATTTTTTTTCTGCAATACCAGGAGGTCCTGGGTGATGATATATTTGACGAATGGCATGCTGAGGTAGTGTAGTATAAAGTTTCATTTAATCTGGAACATTCTTCAGCCAAGGAACTTTTATTGAGAACATTATCCCATGATTGCACAAATTTCCAGATAGGAAATACATGCCATCTGGGCCTTTTGTTTTAAATTATTCTAAAGATAGAATATGGGTGTGTGTATATTAGTACCAGTGTGAATTACAATTTGTATGTTTAACAATCTTTGTTTTTCATCTGGTTTATGCTCATCAGCATATACATGTATCAGTTCAATTGAATTAAACTTCCAAGATATTTTGTTGACAATCAAAAGGATGAGACAACAGGCTTAAGCATTTGTGTGTTAAAATTTGGGGTAAGCTGTTTAATGGTGTTTGCATGTAGTAAACGTTGATTTTTGTTTTTCAGACAATCAAAATGGACTCCCACAGTACTCAGATTCAGCTCCACCATGTTATGAGGATGTTGTTGGGGGCAGAACAGAAAACACCAAGATCTAATCAAACAAGTTTGCTTATTGGGCTGTAGATTTTGAATAAAAAAATATTCTTGATATTGGTTTAAGGATTTTAGAACAAGGGGCAACAGTATTATGAAATTTTGCTAGAAGTCTGTCAGCTTAACAATGTGTCCAAGTGCAAATAAATTTAGAAAATGTAATGTAATTACTGTTTTAAGATTTGTCAATTTAGTTTTAGGGCTTCTGTTAGCATATTCGTGCCAAAGTCACTAATATGTCTCCTATGTGCCTTCTAAAATTATGGCTGTGAAGCATACATGTAATATATTTCAATTCAACCACTTTTTGCCTGTTTGTTTTCTTGCCTACACTATAGAGATGGATATGACCAGCCTATTTATATTGCTGGAATCATAATGCCATTTCGACATTTGATTGATAATTACAATATATATTAATGAAACAAATCAAATGTATATACAGTTCCGTGCCAAAAGTCTTTCAATTTTTTTATTTTGGTATATATTCTTTGTATTTCCATCCTTTTTCAATGAATTTTCCCGACTTTGTTTATGGGTCAATTTTAATGAAATTTTGTGTACTTATAAAGAATTGTTTCCTGTTTCATCTCATAATATTTTCACTGTTTTCCGTTATGTACGACGAGAGAAATCATAATTTATTTACAACATCCAATTTTCGGGATGCCATTTGGATGTCATTTTGGTAGCATTATATAGAGAAATGGCGTTACATGGAAATTAGCAGTATAGACAATTCTGTATAGCTCCATAAATAAACAACGGAAAATTCAATAAATATTATGAGAGGAAACCTTGGATATGTTTGTACCAAATGACAAAAAATTGTCAAAATCCGTCCATTAACAAAGTCAGGAAAATTCATTGAAAAAAGTTGGAAATACAAAGAATATATAGCAAAATAAAAAAAATTTAAAGACATTTGGCATGTAACTGTATATTTAGATTGATGCTTTCATGTCGCCGTCATGAAATATGATTTATGTAAAAATAATTTGACACAACTAAATTATGTTTTTATGTGAAGTTTTGATGACTAGTACGATATGTACCCTGTCAGCTTCATCAGACTAATGACCAACAAAGCGTATGCATACAACAGGTGTTAAAATTTTTTACACCTGTTGCTATTGCTCTTGGCCGTCATTCTATCATTATATTTTTCTGCTCATTTACACTATTATGGATAAAAGATATTGAAATGTCATTCGTTATAAATTTGTATAATAAAATGCTGGTTCAGTTTTGAATGGGTGACATACATTCAATCCATTGATTCCAATTTATGGCCAAATTCATCTTCAAAAATTTTATGAAAACGGTATATATAACTGACATTGGAGAACCTTGTCTAACACCAGTGAAAATTTCAAAGCTTTTTCACTTCAAAATACTTGCCTTTGTTTGTCAGTAGAGGCATCTATGTCATACTTATACATCTTGTTAAAATACTGAACCTAGATTACTATAGGAGTCCATGCAACAAATATTTGCTGAAAATTTCTATTGAAATTGTGTAAACAGAAAACTATTACTATCAGAAAACAATGATATATTCTGTATTGAAAAGAAATGATATACATGATTAAGTAGTATTTATGGTGGATTGTTAAAAGACTTGATTTATTGAATTTGGTTTTTAATTTAGGCAAATATAGCAATAAATGATGTTGCCATGCAATTGTTTTTCTATCATATACTTTTTTTTATTTAATCCTATTCACATACCATTCATGCAGCACAGCACTATCATTTCTGGATCGTGGTTATCTTTTCACTGCAATTGCCAATCAACTACTTTTTACAGTCATATTATAACTTTCCTCGTCTTTCGAAAGTGCCTTTTGTCTTTCATGTCCCATTATACACAAGATTTGTAAATAAGATTTCTGATAAATGTGAACATTAACCTAGATTTGTTGAACCTAGAAATGTGATTACATTTTGATTTGAATGAGCATATTGTTACTTTTATTGTTATATTCCTGAGCTAGCTCGCCCTCAAGAGTCCTAGAGCATGTCTTCCTAATGGCAGTATAATATATATTCCAGTATGTTTATCATGTGTTATGCATTATTGATTTGAACCTGGTTGTAAAGACTTCCTGTAATACTATTTATGCTTGTGAGTTTTGAACTTTTGATAATTTAGTTTTTACATTAGATATATATGGAGTGTTATAATAGGACTTGTGTCATGTACAATAGTAAGGTGTCATCTGGTAAATGAACAATGAAATGCATTTTAACTTTGAAAAAGTATAATTTTCCTGTGCAGATATGTAAAAAATTGTTTTAGCACGTACGGCAACTTTTTTTTATTCTCAGACATACCACATATACAAAACCCTTATTTTATGTCATCTATATTCTTATTGGAACTATCACACAGTATTCCTTGATTTTTACTCCCTAAAATAAAGGACTGTATGCACTAAGGGGTGTTTTTGGCCCCACACATTTTCTCCTTATCCTTCTAACAATTCAAAGTGCAGAACACAAACAAACAATTTCAGTAAAATTTAAAATGTTTATTGATGGTATTCCACAGCAACGGGCCATAGCAACGGGTCATAGTACCATAATCAGCTTAGGGTTCAAGAGACAACATTTGATAATTACATTATGTAACACAACATTCTGACCTATCCATTATATTTTTCTTTGATAAATATTACATTAATTATAACAGTTTTAACAGTTTGTTTATTTATTGAAAGAAAAAGATAAAAAAATGTTGATATTGACCAAAGCAACAAGACTTTTTGTATAGCAACTAACATTATTCACACCTTTTTACATACAATTCATTACAATATACACATATTTGATACATACAATAAGGAGTGAACAATTGCTGTCTGATTTCCATTTGATTATTGTGGTATTTACAAACCGAATACAATATTAGGGCCATTTTAGCCATAGCAACAAGCATTTTTGCATAGCAACTTACAATATTAACACATGGTTTGCATACAAATCGCTAGAAAATACACATACTTGATTTATACAACAAGAAGTCAATTTTTAATAAGTGCTTTTGATTTGATTGGTGTGTTTTTTAAGAAATGAATAGTGTATTATGATGATTTTGGCCATAGCAACTAACATTTTCCATAGCAACGCACATACTTTACATTTATATACAAACAAATCACTGAAATATACACATATTTGATACATACTTTCATTTTCATTTACACCTAACACAAATGATGAAGAAATTCTAATAATGGTCTTAAAGAGTTATCTCCCATTTTTGGGGTTATCCATTGTTTGCATGCAGTTATAATTACTACTCCAAAAGTACAGAACCGCTTTGAATACACATAACCTATGCAAGTGATTGTGAAAAATGCATGCATTAATTCTATTGCATTGATGTTCAAATATTTTTTAAAAAGTACTTATATTACATGTGGTCTGGCTCACACTAGGAGTATTTGCCATTTTTCAGATTTACATTATGTATATAGTTTCGTGTGGAATATTTTAATGTGCTGTATTTCAAGTTTTTAAGAGGTAAATAGGAGAACATGCTTTATCTAAATTTGACTGTTTCATACATTAATGTGATTGTAAGTTATTTAAAAAGTCCCATAAGAAGTTTTAAATAGTTAATCTGATGTACTTAAATAGCACAAAACTATCTAAATCAGTTTCTTTTTTATGTTTAATGTTCATGTATTATATTTCTCGGAAAATTGTCTAGTGTGGCCTTATTTATATTCTTTCTTGTGTACGGTATTTGGAGAAATTCAAAATAAGGTTTGTGATAAATAGAAATGATTTGATTTGAGGGCAGTCATTTTTAGCGAATTCTGTATCTTTTATAAAAATGTGATATAAGTTTGAATTTTGTGCAGTACTGTGTAAAACTTTTGTACATGTTTTATATCAATTAATTTGATTAAGTTAGAACATTCTTTGTGAGAAACCTTGTCATTATTTAAATCGTAATACATGTATTTATATCATGGCAGCAATGTAATTTTATTTAAATGAAAGTGAATTCTGCTGTATTAATGAAGTGTGTGTAGATTATCAGTCTTATTAGTACATAAAACTTAAAAACAATGTTCATAACATAATTCTTGGTGATCTAGATATAGGTAAAAGTTTTCTTTTAATCTAATTTGGAATCAGAATTCATTCTTTGAGTTGTGGAATATGTTACCTTATAATGTGAACTTGTTACAGAACGACAGAACAGGAATTTTAGCGGGTAGAGGGTACAGGTTGACATCATGTAAAAATATCATTATGAAAACACTGGATTTGAAAAGTTTGAACTATACATAATGGGAATAGCTAGTTACAGATCAGATATTTGAAGATTTTCTTTGCCGCCTTTTGCTTTTTCTGAGCTTGTACTTTTTTCAAATTTTTATCTTGATATTATACATGTACACCTTATATAGATACACGTGTCAACAGAACTGGTACGTCTTGCTTGGTTTGTTTGTGTTTTTCACTATTAACAGCTATATATGCATGCATTGTTTAAGGATGTGCTGAGTTTTGGTGGTGGAGGGAAACTGAAGTTCCCAAAGGTAAAACGTGGATATATGCAGTCTCTACCATGACACTTTGTCGTGAAGGGCTATAGTGGTAGTAGAATGTCAAACACCTTAAAGGCCCAATATAGGAAATTTTTTCGTGATGTTTAAAATTCTGCAAAATAATCCAGTTGATCACCATGCAAAAATAATTAAGCCTAAAACGAAGTAAACCTGAGCGGTAACTAACAAGAAACTCTTGAAAGAAAAATCCAAAGAATTGAAAATAATTAATTCAGGTGTGGCCCACTTCAACAACAAGCTGAAGTTAGAAGACAGCTCAAAATGGACACGTGTTTACAAATACCGAGATTCAACTGCTGCTGTACCGGTAACCACATAAGATTTTATCTGGTATATTGCTGATATCAGTTAATCTTTACTAAATCTATAAATATAATTAGTTATTAGGCTTGATTTTCACTTCCAAGTTTTGCCGAAAGTTATGTAGACCCGAGATGTATATAATACAGCTCTGGTTTTATACGTCTCTGCGGATACTGGGCCTTTAACCATTTGGCACAAAATATACAAAAAATACATAAACCCCTGCATGCTAAATGTCTGTACCTGAAGGTGTATAAACAATGTTATGTCAATTTAATGGAATGAATTCAGTTTTTTATGAAAAATTACTTATTTAAAATGAACATGTATGCATGTATACATATTGTTTTACCTGTACTATTTTATTTAGGGTAACTCACAATATTTTCAAATATACCTAATTGAAAAATTTTGATGTCCTCAAAATGTATGTGAATTTTTTTTATCATGTTATGAAATGGTATTTTAAAAATTAAGCTTTATTATGTATATCTTTTAAATGTTCTTTGAAATTTTAAAACTTATTGAAAAATAATACACACCATGCAATGACTAAATCAAGATTGGAAGAAAAATAAATGATTTCAAATTGATTGAAAACTTGTAATTTCTATTTAGATTTTATCAGTATATGATGAAAGAAATTGCTCCACCTTATAATACGGAGGGAAGATTCGATATTACGGAATAGTCAGAAAATTTGCCATGTCTCCAAGCAAGCAAGCAAACTTAGGTGATGTATATAATTATAAGACCAAATATATATATTACACAAATGATTTTTACAACATAGCGCAGCAAATTGACAGCGAGGTTAGGTTGAAGAGATATTTGTTGTAAACAAACGATGGGATTGTATTTTAACTGCAGCTTAGTGTGCAACGTGCATTGTTTCTTGAAAAGAATTTCTCAAGTCACACATTGAATCTGTTAAAAGCACTCAAACTTGACATATGAGCACAAACTTGGATAGCAATCTAATTCTGTGATATGAGGAACCAAACTGCTGACAACATGTTGCACAGTAGTACACCTGTATATTTACATTTGCGCTGCAACACACTATATGAACTTTACCAGCAAAAATGCCTTTCATAAAAGTATGAAAGCAATGGTTCTCGAGATGTACATATGTACGTAGCAACTGGTTTAACTACGACGACATAGATCAAGCTTGTTCAATGAGAGTCTTGTTGCGCCGTATTTAACATGAAGCCCCATATATAGCTAGCGGGCTTCATTCAATAACGGCGGACCTTTCATAGCACTATGAAGGTTAAAAAAATGACTTTCAATGGGCTTCATGTTAAATATGGATGTAACGACCGACCTTTCATAGCACTATGAAAGTTAAAAAAAAAATGACTTCAATCCCTATATATATACCATAGGGGCCTGAGAATTTGTGACAGCTATATATGATATGGTCATTAAACTGCGAAAAACTATGACACTGTGAAAGGGTATTTTTGAGGAAACAGAAAATTTCAGAAGGAAAATACATTAAGCATGCATGCAGATTTTTCTTAAAGAGAAAAATCATCAAATTCCAAGAGTCTATAAAGTATGTATCCCATATATCAACTAGAAATGTTGTTTTTAATGGTGCAAGAAAGCCAAGTTGGGTCTGTTTTTTGACATGAAAATCAGCTTTATCTTCCATTTAAGATCAGTGGTCAAATATATATTACCTTTATTTTGTATTATTTTTTTTTATATCAAATGAATGGTGTCTCCTGCACTTATTAGTATCTGTTTAAAACAGATACACATATATAAAAGGAAGAGGGAAAAAATGATAAAGTGCCGTCGCTGGGGCTCGAACCCACGATCCTTATATTGGCTCTAGATACCAGCCCTGTGCTCTATCGCCGAGCAGCTGGTGGTTTGAAATTGGTGAAATCGACCCTAGCTCACGCCTAAGCTTAAAGAGAGTCTGGCAACCTAATAAATGCACCTTTATTATGCATACACCTAAATTTTCACTAGAAATGAAGATTTCTTTATTTTAAATTAATATATATGAAATATGTATTAATTTCTAACAGAGATATTTTCAACAGGTTGATCCCACACTTCTTGCCATACCAGGGACGCATATGTATAAACGTCCCTAGCCATACGTACAGGGTTATATTTGTGATTTACCACCTCAGACAGGAGTACCGCTCCCAAGGTGGGCTACAAAGAAAAGTCCGAAGACTCTCCGAGCACCAAACCTTCGCATTCGCCTTTTTTTCATCACAGGTGGTCCCCACCCCCTCCCATCATCGCAGTTGCCACACCATGACCTCTCCAAGCTGTTCGGATTGAAAACTATGTGTTATCACAGGGTGACTGTTTTATCCTGGACGTTCCAAGACTTTTACCAAAACAGCACGTCTCAATCGCGCCGTTGTTTCCTCATTACAGCTTTAACTGGAGAGGTCAATGATGTTTCACAACGGAATATAATGTGACCAAATGAACACACACGAAGAATTTGAATACATTCCCATTATAATATTTAAAATTGCCAAAGTAAAAAATCCCCTCCGCATTGAGTTCAGTTACACACGTGTGTGAGAATATCTTTAATGTAGTGCGCAAGCGCAGATGGGAACGAGTTCATATGTCGTAAATATCTTGTCAATCATTTCGTCTATATAATATTAGCAATTTAAGTGAGAGAACACGGGAAATGTAATAAATATGTTGGAGTAATCTAGATGTAATTTAGCGATAATTTTATTGAAATGCTGTCGTAATATTGATATTTCGATAACGTTACATTCGTCAGGGTAATGTGATTACGCCTGTAATTCATCAGGTTCTCCACATCGGAACTCATTGGACGGTTTCCTAAGAAACCACTGATGTAAACAAAACTTAGTTTCATAAGCAAGTTAATTAAGGGGTTCAGTATTTAAACTGAAAATGGCCTCTGTATCTATAACCAACGTTTTAAAACATGTGTCACTCAATAGACTGGTATTATCACGAGGACGAATAACGGGAGCGCGAGTTCTGCCCGATTTGACATCGTCACGGGCTACACAAGTACATGCACAGCAACGACAGTTCGCGAGTTCTGTCGAACCCCATCACAAGGTACCGTACACGTAACCTTCTCTGTAGGTCGGGCAAACACATGTCACGTACAAAATCAAGATAATGTTTCATTTTTATGGACCGCACTTGCTGAACACTCCAGTTACTCCACCATTTATGTGTGCTTTTAGAATATATGGTTTTAATGTGTCGGACATAAAGTGACGTGCCAAAAATCTTTCATTATTTTTTATTTTGTATATATATATTCTTTGTATTTCGAACTTTTTTCAATGAACTTTCCTGACTTCGTTTATCGATACAATACATTTATGTATCTTGTAGGATATATATACAATTTTGAAAATCGTGTACATTTAAAAAAAAATGTTCATTTTAGAATGCCCTGAGGTCTCTTGTCTCTGTCATTGCTAGTTAAAAGAATTCGGCCTATCGATGAAAGGGTGTTATATAACTTAAGGGTTTTACTTTTAAAACAAGAAGACGCTGACCTTTCTGGAACACATGGCTTTGTAATAGAACAGGAAAACACATTCCTGTCGGGTGCCCTGACCAGGAATCGAACCGTGGTCTCCGATGTGATGATTATCCACAGCTCTACCAACGACATCCTCGATATCCAGGAGGTACGATCACCTACACTCTCCACACCCCTGGAATATATGTCATGGCAAAACTTATAATTAAGGCACTCTCAGTTAAGCTAGGCTGAAGATTACAAAGGAGCCGCGAGTTCGCAACCGACTCCAAAGCCTGTCAATTTTTATCGTTATGTGATCTCTAGATTATATGATGTACATCAATTCAACCAGTCTTCTTATCCAATCAACAAGGTTGTGCACACGGAGCTTTCAGTTTTACCATTACATATCCCAGGGGTGTAGAGAGCGTAGGTGATCGAAACCCCTGGCTATCGATGTAGAAGAGCCATGATTTAGTTGTGGAGGAAAGACTTGAAGAAAAAATATCAGTTTAGTTTTATTCCACATTAATTAAGACGACACATGCGCTTACACCAGTGGGAAACAAGAATTATTTATATACTAGTGGTTGAAATAACTGGATTTACAATCAAAATACATAAACTTATTAACATTAAGTGACGTCATTTGTCTTTAGGTTCTGTTTGATGGTAAATTTCCCCTGTGCGTGAAGGAGGTGAACTTTCTGAAGACGTTTAACCGTGGTTCCGTGGACTTTGTTGATATCACAGAGGGAACCTACAATGCCGCCGACCACCAGGGAATCCAATACGACGATGCCATGGGGGCGCTGCACGTCATATCACCTGACAAACAGGTATACTATATTCTATACCCATATAGTTTACCTACATCATTATCTACAAACTGTTCTTTAAAAGATTTGTGAAGTGAACAATCTACAATTATTTTTCTTAATTGTGTCCATTTCATTTGTATTGCCAAAAAGGATGGATCCCAAAATGTTAAATTTAACCATTTTCGGAAATTCAATGGTCCTTTTGAAATTCCATGTGCGGGGAGCGCACATAGATTTGTCACTGTTTTGTATATTATTCATGCATGATTTCGTTTGAACTAATTAGAGCAGAGACGTATTTGTACGGAATTGCTTCAAGAATTCCTTCAAATGAAAAGAAAGTCAATGAATCAGTGAACGCTTGCAGTATAAGGGGCTTGTATATATATACCATGCAGTTATGTTTTCCATTTCATTCTATGCTAGTTTATCCGTTAGTAGAGATATAGACACTGTACATGTACTTACATGACATGTGTAACAGAAAGTAGCCTTCTTCCACCGACGATCAAACCTTCGATCTCCAGGTTCCTAGTCGGACGCTCTACCACTGAGCTAAAGGGGAAATTCTCACTAGAAGGTCACATAAATCATATAAACAACTAAAATCTACCCTGTATGTTTTTGTATAGGTGTTTGTTGGGATGGAGGGAAGTCGGGAGCTATACCGTGCTACTGGCCTGGGGTGGATGATGGAGTGGACAAATCTGCCAGGTGTCAAGGGGATCGCGGACTCTGCCTATCGCTGGTTCGCCCTCAACAGGCATTGGCTGACTGGAAGGCTCGGAGAGAGTAAGCAGGATGACTGTGACACCGGCAGGTGTAAAATCACCAAGGATGGGCAACAGAAATGAAGAGTATGACTTGCATAACCATAAACTGTTGATGTTCAAAGTTTTGCTGTAACTTTTCCATGTTGAAACCAATTCTCAATAGTCATTTAATCACAAGTATTTTACAGTGTGACTGTGTTACGTGACTTACAGGTAAAAATAATGGTGTCAATGTTGAAGGATTTTGGCCATCCAGGAATAAGTCTTTAGTCATAAGGCTACTGAGTGGTTAAGGTGTCCCCACACTCTACCACTAGTCCTCACCTCTGGGTTGCGAGTTCGAAATCATCGTGGGGCAGTTTCCAGGTGACCGTATGTCGATGTTTTTTTCTCCGGGTACTCCGGCTTTCCCCCCCGACTCCAAAACCTGGAACGTCCTTAAATGACCCTAGCTGTTAATAGGACGTAAAACAAAATGGACCAGACCAAAAGGTTTGGTCTTGTTTTACCCAAGAAGATTACTGAGGCTGATACCTGAAATGATGACCCATGTCTACCACCAGGAAACTCATTTTGTCGTTTTTAACGTACATTCATCCATTGCATATACATGTATTATATCACGCAGAAGTCTCAGAAGGAGCGAACAACAATTTCTACCAAGAATTAACTGTTTGTCGTTGCATGGACCTGTTTGTAAGGATCGACAATTCTTGGTAGTAATTGTTTCAACTCTGTATTTGTTGGAAACCCACGGTACACTTTTCCTTGCTTATGCAAGCACCAGAGAAGTGTACCGTGGGTTTTTGAGGTTGAACTCTATAAGGGGATCTCATAAATGTTGCCATATTGATATTATTACACTAAGGTTTATATTTTATGAAAACCAAAACAACTTCTCATTTTATGTACAAATTAATATATGTACAGTATGTATATTTACATTCTGATTGTTTCTTCTCTATATGAGTACATGTATACCATCTGAACCCCGCCAAACAAAAACCGCTAGTCTTCTTCCATTCACGTGGTCAATTTATGACGTAATATATTGATCTTTCTCACTGAGAGTGTTGCCGCTTCCTTTAGATAACCTGTGTCAATTTGATGCAAACAAGGGCTGTTCCACTAATGCGGTTTAAAGGACGGCGCAAATACAAATGCAGTTGATTAATTAAATAAAGAAAAAAAATAGATTAAAAAAATAAAACGGCGTTAAATCCCTATATGAATTTAAGTCACAATTTGCCAATCTACATGTATAAGGTGTTTTGATTGCATCTTGTCAATAAGTAGGTTGCTTAAATGATACCCTCTGGGGTTTTTTGATGGTAAAAATCATTTAAGTTTCTATAATGTGCTGGAAACGATTTATAAGCTCTATGTTTAATGGCATGATCCAGTTTCTAATGTGATTTTTTTATTGTGGAAATATCTTTTTTGACGACGTATTATAAATAAATCTGTGATATAATTTCATGATGATTATGACGTGATAAGAGCTAAAGACATGAATCCAATTTTAATAAATTCAAAACATATTTATTTTCACAACATGGAAGTTGACTTGAAACCAAAATGTGTAAACGTCATTTGGCGCTAATATGACGTCATTTATGTTCATGATATTAAACTTTATAAATTTTGGTTGTTTGATTGACGGTGTCTGGAAGCATGACCACATATTTTTCTGTTATCAGATAAGGCATCGTTTATCGTGTGAATGCTTTACTTTAAACATATTGTATCGACATAAAAAATGACAAACATTACTCGCTTTGCTGTAGGTATTCGCCAGCACAAACATTCCAAAACGTCGTGCTTTGAAAGGTGCAGATATAACACAGTACTATACGTGCATAAGTCAATATTTATACTCCACTGCACAGAGACTAATGGTTATAACGTCATAATTTTAACATTGGAAATTGCACTTCTTCAAATATCAGTATTGGCTGTCATATTTTTGATATTCATTGGTGTGCAACGTACATTGATTTGCCTACATTTTCGGCATGGTGCGATAATGAATGTTACGCATCAATGAATGCCAAAAATATGACAAAAATCCATGATTGAATAGCAAGATAATCCTAATCTATTGTACTTTTATATACGCTGAAAATGTATTATACATTGTATTGACATTTACTATTTATCGACGTGTATTTCAATTTATCATTGTGAATATTTATATGTGAATATGTTGTCATTATCGAAATGTACTTTTATAATGTTGATAAAAAATGTTTGAAGTTTTATGTATCTTATTCTTATTAGGTCACCTGAGACGAAGTCTCAGTTGACCTATTGCGATCGCCTTTTGTCGTGCGTCGTGCGTCGTAAACAATTTACATTTTCTCTTATTTTTTTCTTCTTCTCAAAAACCGTTGAACTAAATTTAATGAAAGTTTACAGGAAGCTTCCATGGCTGAGGGTGAACCAAAACTGTGAATTATATGGTCCCCACCCCCAGGGGCTGGTGGGCGGGGCCAAAAAGGGTAAAATTGACAAAAATTTCAAAAATCATCTTCTCTACTCTCAGATATGGTAGAATCAAATACTCTTCATAGATGGAATGGTCTTAAGGTGCTTTACCAAAATTGTGAATTTCATGACCCTTGGGGTCTCAATTTTGCCCTTGGGGAGGGGGTAAACTTTACTATAGTGTATATAGGGAAATCACATTTTTGACTATTATTTGTTGAATTTGAATTGGAATTCATTCTAACTTGTATCAAATTATCAGCATGGGATGACACTTTGATGGTATGTACATGTTGGCCCTAGTTGACCCCCAGGGGCTGGAGGGCGGGGCCAAAAAGGGTAAAATTTACAAAAATTTCAAAAATCTTCTTCTCTACTCTTAGATATGGTAGAATCAAATACTCTTCATAGATGGAAGGATCTTAAGGGGCTTTACCAAAATTGTGAATTTCATGACCCTTGGGGTCTCAATTTTGCCCTTGGGGAGGGGGTAAACTTTACTATAGTGTATATAGGGAAATCACATTTTTGACTATTATTTGTTGAATTTGAATTGGAATTCATTCTAACTTGTATCAAATTATCAGCATGGGATGACACTTTGATGGTATGTACATGTTGGCCCTAGTTGACCCCCAGGGGCTGGAGGGCGGGGCCAAAAAGGGTAAAATTTACAAAAATTTCAAAAACCTTCTTCTCTTCTCCCAGATATGGTAGAATCAAAAACTCTTCATAGATAGATTGGTTTTAAGGTTATTTACCAAAATTGTGAATTTTATGACTCTGGGGTCTTGCATCTCCCCCTGTGGAGGGGGTTAAGTTTACTATAGTATATTGGCAGAAAAAAAAACATTTTTTTTGCATTATTTGTTTAATTGCCATAAGAAATTATGCAAATTTGGTTGAAATTATCAATATGACATGACTTTTGAGTAGTACGCACATATTGACACTGACTGACCCCCAGGTGCCTGAGGGATGGGGCCTAAAAGGGTCAAATTGACATAATTTCAAAAATTCATTTTTTCCACTCCCAGATATGCTACAATGTATTGTTATAAATATTCATCTCAACATTCCCATATTCTCTTTCATTTCAAACATCAGGTGACCGTTACGGCCCATGGGCCTCTTGTTTATTTAAGTCGCTGATTTCTTGATATTAACAGACACAACAGTGAACAGAGACCTCCATCAGAATTTTCACTTGGCTGCGGTGAGCGAGAGCGATGTCCCCTATATACATGTTAAGTCATATATATAGAGGATATGTAACGTGTCTTCAGTAATACCAAATATATTTCTCACTAATGAAAAATATCATATTTCTCACTAGTGAAAAATACCACTTTTATAGAATGAATAATTTTCGATATTTCACTGGTAAAAATGTAATAAATATAATTATGTATATGTCAGGGTGTACCTATCCTATTGGACTGTCTAACACTGCGACTTTGAAACATGCATTCAAAGCTCATACATTGCAGTGCAATATGTACAATGTATTAGGACACGTAATATTTTTGACTTTGACTTTAAACATATTTATTGCCAATAAACATTGAACAAGGGATTGGGCACAAGTTATCTCAACTTATCACAGCCTTCTCCCATCACACATTTCAACAACGATAATAGGCATAAACATAATACATAAATGGTTTTAGAAAGTTTACAAAATAGAAAGTACTAACAATCTCTTGCTGGTTTTGATGAAATAATGCACATGTCTAAAAATGTTTAAATTAAGGTCTATCGATAATTCAGAGCTACCAAGCAAAAGAAGCTCAATAGTAACTATTATACCTAAGATATTCAAATTTTGAAATTGTATTCGTCTTTCAATTGAAAAACGTTGACATTCAAAGAAAAAGTGATAGGCATTTTCACAGAAGCAAGCAGGGCTTTCAACTAGGTTGACTCGAAAAAGGTCATAATTAAGAGAACTACACTTGTGTCTCAGCTTTGTATGTATTATATTCAGTTTTCGTTCGCCAAAACTGAAGTACAACTTGGCGGGGATGGTTGTTCATTTGACGAAAGAAATTTTTTTAATAAATTTCAGAAGGCAGCGATCGTACTGATAAATCTAAAGAATTCCAGCTACGAAGAGTGGAAGGTATAAACGAGAGATTTGTAAGAGAAAGCCCAAATAGAGGAACTCTATAATCACTGTTATTTCTTAGAGTTCATCTGTTATTTTCTGAAATAGTAGGTGGTAGGAGATCGTTTATATAATCTGGTGTTAATTTGTTATGCATTTTATAAAAAAGTTGAAGTTTTCTACGTTTTCGACGATTGGAAAGGGTTCCTAAACCAGTTTCAAAATGTAAGTCTTCAGTACTGGCATAATTATGAAGGAAGTTTTTTTATTATTCTTATCCAATATAATACTATTGCAGAAATATATGCAATATCCCACAGGGACTTGAGAATTAATTTGGCTAAAGTTAAAGGAAGGCCGCCATCCATTGACATGGAAATGGAGGATACATTTGACTTGCATTTAGGAGGTTTATATAATAAAAATTATCCATCTTTTCAACGGTACCACTAGAAATGTGATTTTTGATGCAAGAAAGGTAGGTAGGGGTCTATTTTTCGATCTGGAAAGCTTTCCACCCTTTAGCTTTTATGACTACTGAGGGGGCATTTTTATCGAAAATTGATCTTAACCCCCCCCCCCCCCCAAATGTGTAAAATTACGCTAAACACCCTATTTTAGGTCCAAAACTAGCTGTAACAAATTCTCAGGTCCCTGTGCAATATCCCTTGATATCGGCTACGGAAAATTAGTATCGGATGAATGGGCAAATAAGTCTCTACATCAACAAGTAGGTGAAATTTCGAAACATGAACAAATCCATTGAAAAACAAAGTCATGAAAAATCTTTGAATATTTGTCAAATGCATGAAATATAATATACATATTGGATTACACCAGAGACATACGTCTCTGATTACACTATATGAAGAAGTACATGTGTTACGAGGGCGAGCAATCGGCATAAACAGACGATTGGCCCTACAATTAACAACTTATGCGCATTCGTCGTAAACCCCCCCCCCAAAAAAACAAAATATTAAATCGTCAACGAAACAACCATGGGCAAAATATGAACAAAGGTAAGATTCATTAGGAGAGACCTAGGCCCGTATTCATGGAACAGTTATCGTGCTCAAGCATGGATTTTGTACTCAGGCCAGCTTTCTAGCTCACCTAAATCATGTTTACGATCAAAACGTCAAATACAAACATAGAAGCCAGTATTCAGTTTCAAATTTCTTCATTTGATTTGTCAAATCCTGGACACAGTAATATTTTTCAAATAATTTATAGCTGGAACAAAAAATTATGCTTGAGCACAAAATCCATGCCTGAGCAAGAGAACAGTTTCGTGGTGTTCTGTAGCACGCATAGCAAATTAAAAGCAATTCAACTTAAGCGTGGCTAAAATTGACTGCACAGAAACTTAGAGGACAACTGTATGTATATAACCGAAGGCGAGACGCTGAGGACAATATATAACTGAAGGCGACAACTTGGTCCGAAGTGTTCTGACAAGCGAGTATTATACATGTAAGTGGAATACACACACCACTAAAGTAATTTATAAAAAGAAATACTATATATACGGATAAATTAATAACCTGTATTGTTATTATCATTTTTTGCAGATAATAAGTTTATAACAACCTTTTGTATTTTTTTTATGTATCCACTGAATCATGAAGAAGCGGTACGCACGCTATACTAGTGAACACATGGTACATCAACTGCAAACTTGTTAACTTCTCCAACAAAACATGTATAAGACTCATATTATGTACATGTATAATAATCTGATGGGCCTTAGCCTAAGAAAATTAAAATAATTTGGCTCCGATCCGCTAAATACTGGGTTCCGCCAGCAGATCAGACAGTCAGAACACTTCGAACTATGGACAACTATGTATAACCGAAGACGAGATGCTGGCCACATATCCATCGGCTATGATAAATGCCTGCTTGTAATATAGCACATTAAACCAATACATTGTATAACGCAAAGACAAAAATGTGCATAAAACACAACATTCTAACATCCACAATCAAATCGGCTCATAAAAAGCTGGAATTGGATTACACTGTTCAGAATGTTGCGTGCTAAAAGACTGTAGAAGTGTGTGATCTGAGATAATCAGTACATGCTATGATAAGATATAAAACAAGGTGACCCGCGTCTCTAAAGAATATTTTATCGCGGCAACTTGACGTCTGAAATGTAAAAATTTCAAGTGCCCCCCATGCATGCGTTCAATCGGGAATCGAACCCCAGTTATCTTGGTGAAAGACAAATGCGCTATCCACCCCATCACCTGACCATTGGTAATCATGCTTGTTGTTGGCTACTGAAATCTAACAACTTTTTTACTATTTCTGGAAAGTCATTGGTCATGATGTCCTATACAAGAAAAAATATCGGGCTGGTCACTATCCTGGGAGATTCCACGGGTCATGTTTGTCCAGCTTGATGCTTTGTCATTCAAAACTACTCGTTGTTTTCTGACAGAAAGGTAAACCCTTGTCCAAATTGATTCCATATCTGGTAGTTTTATAAGTTATCGTTGGTGCGAGGCAGTATCAAAGGCACATGTAATAATGTGAGAGTAGTGTATTACCTTTTCATAACTTCTTTCTGACTTCAAATCATTCTCTCGAAAGTATTTGTTTTTAAAGGCCGAATTAACATGGTATTTAAGTGAAAAAAATGAATGTATTATTTATTTTATTCAAATGAGGTATATGAATGTATTTTATTTCTTATTTTTTTTTAAGAAAAAAACCCAATAAAATTGCTTTTACTGAAACCATGTTGGTATATGTTAAACAGTTGGATTTTATGATTCCTATTAGTGTAAACCATTTTCCCCATGATTTTTGAAGTAACCGAGTTTAATTTAACCAAAAACTTATTAATGAACGATAATCAGTACATTGGACGATACCACGAATCTAGAGGTGTTCCAAATGATACAGCTTTTATAAGTTTTATGCTTCGTATATCTTTCGTGTTATTTAATTTTAGCTCTTTGTTATTGGAGGTAAGAAACTGGGAATCAGCGCGAAGGAAGAATGGCTTCCAAGGCGGTCGCGTCGAGATGGACAGCGGCAGAAGTTGAGCAATTTTGCTCAATCACAGGTCTAAAATCAAATCAAAAGATGCATTTTAATTTATATTGATTTATTCTCCTGAATCTAACACCAAATATTCCCCCATTGTTTTACTTTCTCTTTAGATTACTATGAAATAAACAACGGAAGCGATGACCACTTTCAAAATATGACCCAAGATATATGGCAAATCATTGATCTTTTGCTAGTTATTATCACATTCGATACATATTCATCGACAGTGTTTTCTTATTTATCATTCGATTGCGTCTTTTAAATAAGTGCATGTAGCCAGTTGATTGGTACTCAATTCTGCAAAAAGTGTATTCTCGATTTCGATCGTTCTTTCACTTTGAGTTTGAAGTCTTAGAATGATTTTGGTATCCTTATATTTTAAAAGAAACCACATGGACTTCATAATTTGGTACAGCTTTATTTAAAAAGCATTCAAAATAGTTCTAATCGTTTTAGGAGTTTAGATCGATACCAGTATGGTATTCAAAAAGGAAACCAGCCTTTCATCCGATATCATTTAACTAGACCAGTACATTAAAGGGGCATCCCGCGAAAGCCTGAATGCCAGTTCTTGGATGAACATGGTGTCTGCACCACTTATTATATTTTCTTGCTATTCCAATATTTAAAGTCCGCTCAAAATGTCTATATTGACCCCTTGCAAAATCGCATTCCTCGGGAAAGCCCCGATAAAAATAGCGGTGATGACGCAACGAGACAAGCTTGTTGCAAGTCGCTTGACACGTTTGATGGGGGAGGCCATACGAGAGGGGACGCGTAATGTATACGGCTGATGAAACGGAGAAAAAGTTATTGAATCACATTCATATTAATAATCAGACATTAATTGCACACTTACAGATATTCAAATAAAGAAATATTTGTCGGCACCATTTATCGACACCAGGAATTATTTATATATTATATATATACCTGAGCGAGACCGGTACACATGGGTACGGAATACAGCCATGGAACAAACCTTAATTTATATAAAAGATAATATTCACGAACCCAACTTTTCAGGTGATTTCATAAAATGTATGTAGCATGCATTGGAAAGTACGAAAATAAAATGACATGAATTTTTTTTACAACTCAATATTTTGAGTTTTTTTTTCAAACTATCTATATATATATATACCATGTACATTAATATTCATTTAAAATCTATCCAACTTTCAGCGTCTTCACACGTTAACACGTATCACGGAATGCGAATATTAAGTCCATACACTCATATAACGCACCACACCCTAAGCATGACTACATGTATATCTGATTTGAACTGTTGAAACACTTATAACTACCCGTTATGAATATGGTTTGATAATTCCGCTTTCTTTTTACATTTTTTTTTGTCCTCTTGTAAAGGGACGTTGACCTTTTAAAAAAACCTGCAGGAATGCAATATACATATATCATATGTATATGTTGTATAACTTTTTTTTTTCTCTCGTTATGTATATATTTTCGGATCAAATTCAATACCGGGGTCGCAACCCAATGATATTTTACCTTCACTAATTTATAGATTAAGTATGAATATCACCTATTTCTACAAGTGAAAAACATATTTTTTTATACTTTTTGTCCAAATTGAAGCCGTATGTACCTCGGTTGCACGTCCCGTTTTACAACGTAATCAAACGACTTTTTCTGTTACGGTATATATTGTATTTGAAAAGGTCTTTCTATCCAGCAATAACATTAAATCATACTGTTTCACTGGAACATGAAGTATTATAAAGGGAATATTATAAAACACACTCTTAAGTTTAAAATTACACACGCATTTTATGCTACAGAAGACTGAGACAGTTTCCCCTTGGGTAGCCCCAAAACCAAATCAAAGCTTTATTTGTGCATGTTACCGTTACGCAGAAGAAATATGTAACATACACACAATAGAGCAGGTAGTTTCTCCTTTGAATACTTCCCATCTCTCAATATGATTCCGTAACGCAGTCTTGCGTTATATTTTGACCGTTCGGCAACTTTTCGCTTAGTAGTTAGGCCTTATCGCGATGTAACGGTAATACCAGATAGAGTGTTTACAATGGAAACGACGCTCGCTGCGCATGCGTTGGTAGGTGGAAATCCCAAGTCGGGCGTCTGGCTAGACCGTTTGAAATTTCACTAGTTATTTTGAAATTATTTATTTTATGAATACATATCAGCAAAATCCGATCGTCGTAGTCCATAAGAATACCCACTCGATATGTGTATGTAATATTTTGAAAAAAAAATATGAAAAAAGCTAACTTTCGCGGGATGCCCCTTTAAGCAAATGCCAGAAACCTATTTCATATTGCATTTTGACTTGCATATTAATTGTTTATTGCTGAAAAAAGACAGCGAGGCAAAAGTTTCATCAAAATATCTTCTTGATTTACAACCTCCAACAAATTGCTCAGATATAAATTTAAATTAAGCACTCCATTTTCAGTTTGTGAAGGTTTTTATTTCCTTAAAGGCCCAATATACGTAACTTTCGTTAAAACTTGGAGCGAAAATTAAGCCTAATAACTTTTTATATTCATAGATTTAGTTAAGATTAACTGATATCAGCAATATTCAAGATGAATTCCTACGCGGTAACCGGTAAGGCAGCAGTTGAAACTCGGTATTTGTAAACACGCGTCCATTTTGAACTGTCATCTGACTTTGGTTTGTTGTTGAAGTGGGCCCCACCTGAATTATTTTCAATTCTTTGGATTTTTCTGTCAAGAGTTTCTTGTTAGTTACCGCTCAGGTTTACTTCGTTCTAGGCTAATTTTTGCATGGTTATCAACTGGATTTTTTTCCAGAGTTTTTTAGAATCACGAAAAATTTACTGAAGTTACGTATATTGGGCCTTTAATCACAATATGTTTTATATTTTGGTGAAGGTGCTGATGAAAATGTGGCAGAGCGAATGTTGGAGGCTTGCAATGGGAACATTCAGCTCGCCATTGAAATGCACATGGATGGAGGAGAGATGTGTCATAGTGGACCACAGCCATCGGGATCCTCGTCGGGAGCTCCCGGGCACTCCGCATCTACAGCTGTTGCTGACCAGGCAGCCGAAGAAGAGTAAATATTATGACGAAAAATTAGAGTACCTTCGCCATTTTCAAAAACAATTAATGGTTATGGACGCAAACTTGTTTCTGAGGAAGATGATAATGTCACATCAATTACAGTAGATTTAGAGTCCATCCGATTTAGTAATGTATATATCAGTAACTGTAACTTATAGTGAAAGCCTTAGGAACTATGTTAAAAAGTGATACAACAAGACCAAAAACTCCACAAATGCCTGTTAAATTCAGTCTAAATTATATATAATCCAAGGACAGGGTTGGCGCTGGGTATGTTATAAATGGGGTCCTTTTCCATAGTTTAAATGGAAATCCTGAAAATTAGTGGGGGTCCTTTTCAGTTTCTATACTTGAAAAAGATATAGGGATGGCTTCAACGCAAACCCTGCAGTAGGGCAATTTGTTCAAAGTCCTGCTAGCTAGGTGCAACACAAAAGTACAAACAGGTAAATCCTTTATAGTTCACAGTAGGAAAAGTCTGTCTTGTTTGAGTCAAATTCCGACCCAGTGTTAGTCATTTCTCATGATGATTTACTAATAGTTTACATATGTTTACGTGTTGTCTCACAATGTAATATAATTAATACCTGGTAGAAGAACACTGTCTGGTTAGAAATTTCATGATAAATGTAGTTTTTGGTTAACTTAAGAAATTTATTTTGTCTCTTTCTTTTAAACAGGGATGTGAGAGCTCCAATCCCTCAAAGGAATGAAACACTTGTGGAGGAAACACCAGCTGGCTTTGGTAATTTTTGCCTCATTTTCTTTATGGTCAAGCAGTAATGTAAACTATCCTGAAAACATACTATAAACAGAAAGCACAATTTCATAATTCATATGATAAAACCAATGACAACCTAATCCTATAGGTAAAGTGTTGATAGTGAAGTACATTATATTCATCCTAACAAGTTGTGCCTATGCCAGGTACCAGCTATTAGTACTCTTAATTCAGTTATACAGTATGTTCAGTTTATCCCAAGGTCAGGGCCGTTTACAGTATGTTCAGTATATTCCACGGTCAGGGCCCTTTACAGTATGTTCAACTTATCCCAAGGTCAGGGCCCTTTACAGTATGTTCAGCTTATCCTCAGGTCCGGGCCTTTTACAGTATGTTCAGCTTATCCAAAGGTCAGGGCCCTTTACAATATGTTCAGCTTATCCCAAGGTCAGGGCCCTTTACAGTATGTTCAGCTTATCCTCAGGTCCGGGCCCTTTACAATATGTTCAGCTTATCCAAAGGTCAGGACCCTTTACAGTATGTTCAGCTTATCCCAAGGTCCGGGCCCTTTACAGTATGTTCAGCTTATCCCAAGGTCAGGGACCTTTACAGTATGTTCAGCTTATCCCCAGTTCAGGACCTTTACAGTATGTTCAGCTTACCCCCAATTCAGGGCCTTTACAGTATGTTCAGCTTATCCCAAGGTCCGGGCCCTTTACAATATGTTCAGCTTATCCCAAGGTCAGGGCCCTTTACAGTATGTTCAGCTTATCCCAAGGTCCGGGCCCTTTACTGTATGTTCAGCTTATCCCAAGGTCAGGGCCCTTTACAGTATGTTCAGCTTATCCCAAGGTCCGGACCCTTTACTGTATGTTCAGCTTATCCCAAGGTCAGGGCCCTTTACAGTATGTTCAGCTTATCCCAAGGTCCGGGCCCTTTACTGTATGTTCAGCTTATCCCAAGGTCAGGGCCCTTTACAGTATGTTCAGCTTATCCCAAGGTCCGGGCCCTTTACTGTATGTTCAGCTTATCCCAAGGTCAGGGCCCTTTACAGTATGTTCAGCTTATCCTCAGGTCCGGGCCCTTTACAGTATGTTCAGCTTATCCAAAGGTCAGGACCCTTTACAGTATGTTCAGTATATCCCAAGGTCCGGGCCCTTTACAATATGTTCAGCTTATCCCAAGGTCAGAGCCCTTTACAGTATGTTCAGCTTATCCCAAGGTCAGGGCCCTTTACAGTATGTTCAGCTTATTCTCAGGTCAGGGCCCTTTACAGTATGTTCAGCTTATCCCAAGGTCCGGGCCCTTTACAGTATGTTCAGCTTATCCCAAGGTCAGGGACCTTTACAGTATGTTCAGCTTATCCCCAGTTCAGGACCTTTACAGTATGTTCAGCTTACCCCCAGTTCAGGGCCTTTACAGTATGTTCAGCTTATCCCAAGGTCCGGGCCCTTTACTGTATGTTCAGCTTATCCCAAGGTCAGGGCCCTTTACAGTATGTTCAGCTTATCCCCAGGTCAGGGCCCTTTACAGTATGTTCAGCTTATCCCAAGGTCAGGGCCCTTTACAGTATGTTCAGCTTATCCCCAGGTCAGGGCCTTTTACTGTATGTTCATCTTATCCCCAGGTCAGGCCCATACACTTCTGGATTAATACATACTGTAAAAGTGACATTTTTTGTGGTGTTGAAATTTTCGCTTATTTTGCTGGCTTAAAATCAACGCGAAGATATCCTCACCCGAAAATATTTAACATCACTCAAACTCCACAGTGAATAATAGTATTATAGTACACAGTGCAAAACGGCATTACTGACAGCGCGATGATTTCCACATCACGAATAGTTTGGAGGCAGACTAAGTGAAGAATTCCACACACGGAAATATTGGCTTTTACAGTACATTATCAGGCTTATCAAATTGTTTATCAGTTAGTTACCTTTACCCAAAGATAAATTAGTTCAAAAATACATGTTAGAATCCATTAATATTACGGTAAATGTCTGTGCCATCCTTTGTCCAATGTCCAATGTAGTTTAGATTCAGTTGATATAAGGTGTCTGTAGTATTTATGTTTTCTGTGAACTTTATTCTTCTAATATAAAGCGTCTCTATTACAAAATAGTATCTTTATTCCCTGATATGTTTTGTACACAATTTGTATACATGTCTTAATGGATTATAAACATTAATATTGTTCTTATAGAATTTGCGGAAATTGTTTTACCCAATGTATCCCCTTTACACATTGCGCATATACAATCTGTGGTATATATATTTCCATATATCCCCCACGTAATTCATATATACATTGTACAATGTTTTATAGAATCTATGGTATCTCAAGTCTACTTATCCCCTGTACACATCCCCAGTGTAATACATTGTACATATTATCTCCTGTTACTAAGTATTTAGGTGACTCTGTACATCTTGTACATTAAAAGTCTGATGTATACATGTGTAATCTACATTTTACTTATTGTCGAAAATATACTAGATAAACAGATGTTCCCCCTCAGTAAAATCCATAAAAAGACATTCTCCCCTCAATATAATCTGTATACAGACATTCTCCCTTCAGTATAATCTGTATACAAACATTCTCCCGTCAGTATAATCTGTATACAGACATTTTCCCCTCAGTATAATCTGTATACAAACATTCTCCTCACAGTATATTCTGTATACAGACATTCTCCTGCCAGTATAATCTGTATACAGACATTCTTCCCTCAATATAATCTATATAAAGACATTCTCTCCTCAATATAATCTGTATGCAGACATTCTCCTCTTAATATAATGTGTATACAGACATTCTCCCCTCAGTATAATCTGTATACAGACATTCTCCCCTCAGTATAATCTGTATACAGACATTCTTCCCTCAATATAATCTATATAAAGACATTCTCTCCTCAGTATAATCTGTATACAGACATTCTCCCCACAGTATAATCTGTATACAGACATTCTCCCCTCAGTATAATCTGTATACAGACATTCTCCCCTCAGTATAATCTGTATACAGACATTCTCCCCTCAGTATAATCTGTATACAGACATTCTCCCCTCAGTATATTCTGTATACAGACATTCTCCCCTCAGTATAATGTGTATACAGACATTCTCCCCTCAGTATAATGTTTATACAGACATTCTCCCCTCAGTATAATGTGTATACAGACATTCTCCCCTCAGTATAATCTGTATACAGACATTATCCCCTCAGTATAATCTGTATACAGACATTCTCCCCTCGGTATAATCTGTATACAGACATTCTCCCATCAGTATAATCTGTATACAGAAATTTTCCCCTCAGTATAATCTGTATACAGACATTTTCCCGTCAGTATAATCTGTATACAGACATTCTCCCCTCAGTATAATCTGTATACAGACATTCTCCCCTCAGTATAATGTGTATACAGACATTCTCCCCTCAGTATAATGTGTATACAGACATTCTCCCCTCAGTATAATCTGTATACAGACATTTTCCCCTCAGTATAATGTGTATACAGACATTCTCCCCTCAGTATAATCTGTATACAGACATTTTCCCCTCAGTATATTCTGTATACAGACATTCTCCCGTCCGTATAATCTGTATACAGACATTCTCCCCTCAGTATAATCTGTATACAGACATTCTCCCCTCAGTATAATCTGTATACAGACATTCTCCCCTCAGTGTAATGTGTATACAGACATTCTCCCCTCAGTATAATGTGTATACAGACATTCTCCCCTCAGTATAATGTGTATACAGACATTCTCCCCTCAGTATAATCTGTATACAGACATTTTCCCCTCAGTATAATCTGTATACAGACATTCTCCCTACAGTATAATCTGTATACAGACATTCTCCCCTCAGTATAATCTGTATACAGACATTCTCCCCTCAGTATAATCTGTATACAGACATTCTCCTCTCAGTATATTCTGTATACAGACATTCTCCCCTCAGTAATCTGCATACAGACATTCTCCCCTCGGTATAATCTGTATACAGACAATCTCCCCTCAGTACAATATGTAAACAGACATTCTCCCCTCAGTATAATGTGTATACAGACATTCTCCCCTCAGTATAATGTGTATACAGACATTCTCCCCTCAGTATAATCTGTATACAGACATTTTCCCCTCAGTATAATCTGTATACAGACATTCTCCCCTCAGTATAATCTGTATACAGACATTTTCCCCTCAGTATATTCTGTATACAGACATTCTCCCGTCCGTATAATCTGTATACAGACATTCTCCCCTCAGTATAATCTGTATACAGACATTCTCCCCTCAGTATAATCTGTATACAGACATTCTCCCCTCAGTATAATCTGTATACAGACATTCTCCCCTCAGTATAATCTGTATACAGACATTCTCCCCTCAGTATATTCTGTATACAGACATTCTCCCCTCAGTATAATCTGTATACAGACATTTTCCCCTCGGTATAATCTGTATACAGACATTCTCCCCTCAGTACTATATTCTGTATACAGACATTCTCCCCTCAGTATAATCTGTATACAGACATTCTCCCATCAGTATAATCTGTATACAGACATTCTCCCCTCAGTATAATCTGTATACAGACATTCTCCCCTCAGTATAATCTGTATACAGACATTCTCCCCTCAGTATAATCTGTATACAGGCATTCTCCCCTCAGTATAATCTGTATACAGACATTCTCTCCTCAATATAATCTGTATACAGACATTCTCCCCTCAGTATAATCTGTATATATTGCAGGGCTGGCTCACTACAGTGGCCAGATGTCGGACGACGACCTAGGTTGGTTTGTCCCTCATCATTCGCTTCAGTGTACTATTGGTGGCGTTCTATGTTTTATTTTTCATTTGTGATCAATAACAGATTGTTGTAGTGAGATGCTCCTGTTAGATACTGCATCATATATCACCTGTAGTCACAGCTTCAGTGTACCTCAACACGCCGCTTTGTCGAGTCGGGATACAAATATCGCTCCCTTTGAACAATATTTGTGATTATGTTATATTTATGTTAATGTGTGAAATATAAATTGATTAACTCATACACCCCTGAAGACACATTTGAACTCTTCCTATTAAAATGTTGGAATAGTTCATTATGAAATTTCAGAGGTGAATGAGCTAAGCTTGAAATAGTGTACACAGTGAACATGTTCATACATTTAAAACATTTCCATCATTTCATTATCAAAAACAAGTTAAGAGTTTCATATTTGAGATAGCAAGTGCTTGCATGAATTTGTCCGCCTTCAAAATTGTTTGCGGCCAGCCATAATTTTATAAATGTGGATGATAATAATTGTCACAGTAAAAGTAATCCCTAATTGAGAAAATACATATATAATAGTGTGAAATATCTTTATAATTGCTTACCGGGTACCTGTAAAATGTCTTTTTCTACATGTGTAAAATATCTAAATAAGCGTTCCATTCTCAGAAAGGTAAGATTGCATTTGAACTAAAGATGAGATATATGATCTCTGTTATATTAAAAGCAATACACAAGCAGGAGATGTAGAAAGCAATATGCACTATCTAAAATTCTAAATACAATCATGTTTTGACTGTGCATCAGATGTCCGAAGTTTTTCCTGAAATACATACAGTATTTGCTCTAGAATAATGTTTCCTTTTGCAATTGATAAAGTGTTATATAGTACATATATATTAAAAAATGTTTTTATTAATTTAATTGAATCCCTGGACAAATAAACTCAAAATATTATTTTTCCAAAATATATTTGCATTTAAATTGTGTACATCTATTAATCTGATTAATTCTTTAAATAAAAAAAACATCTATAATACATTTTATATTTCCATTAACATTCAGTATCAGGTTATAATGTAAAAAAATTGCCTTGCTGCTATGAAGTTGACAAAAATTAAAAAGCATTATCATTGTTTTGTTATAAACAAATACAACAGAAAGTTTTTAATTGAAACAAAATTAAATGTGCAGTTTTTTCTCCCACCTATCAAGAGCGGCTTTGATCAATGGCCTAAACAGTGCAGCTGGTGTACATGTCTGTTGTTTGGGGCTCTGTATGCTTACCCTGTATTTGGAGCTCTGTACACGCTTCTGCCTACCCTGTACATTGGATGACGTCCTTTCTCTGTGTATAGAATCTGTAGATACTGTTTTTGCGACATAGCATGAACCGACCACCCAGTGTAGATATCTGTGTCTGCCCTGCCTTTCAACATCTGCATGTTATCATTGCAATTGATGTTTCTTGATCATATTGTGTAGTATGTAGCACCCATTGGTGTCAGGGGTGTACTATATCGGCAGTATTAGTCCGCAGGCCGATTCTGAAAATTCTACTTCCCCATTTTGTATTTTCGACGTACATTTTGAAGAAAAAATATCACCAACCCTGATACAAAGTTAGCTAGCCCCGAGTGTTGTGCTAGTGGACGTGTACACCCCTGGTCATCAACTTGTCCATCCCTGAAGACACATTTGAACTCTTCCCATTCAAATAGTAGAGTAGTTCATGGTGAAATTTCAGGGGTGTATGACTTCATGATGATATAGTATAAGCTATCATATAAAAAAGTGACAATTTTCCGATTATGGTTGCATAAAATCAATGTTCTCACTGCGTTTTGCAAAAATTGGTTGACTTCGAAAGAATACCTGGTCGAATTATCACATTCTGTAATATTGACAAATATAAAATTCTGAAAAATAGCCGGTTCAAAGTTGATGAATAACCGGCTACTTTTGCCGGCAACCGGCTTTTAATGAGAACCCTGAAAATTTGTTGTCTGGTTAGAAAACATTTATTTGAAGCATCCATTTATAATTACCCAAAGTCATTAAAAAAAATCTGAAGTGAAGGTATTTTAAGTGATGCTTTAAGTTAGCATGCTAAATTTAAGATGTGTTAATACCATGGGTTCTTTTTCATATACACATTTTGGTTACAGAACACAATAAATAGTTTTGTATCATAGACTTCAGTGATCAGTTTGGTATTGAAAACAATAGTTGTACATGAATTATCGTGTAATGAATAGTAAACTTTTCCATACTTGCCAACCCTCCCCATTTAGGAGGGAGACTCCCAATTTTGGACCCTAAAATGTTGCATTTTCAACTTTGGAATTTGCCTAACTGTTCCAATTTTTAAAGATTTGATAATTTCATCTGAAAGAAGAGCTCAAAAGAAGCCATTTAAAAGTGTCATTTTTCCTCTGAATGTACATGTTTACATATTATTTAGGTTTTTAGTTCTGAGCACGCGTAATCTCCCAAATGGAAATTTTAAAAAGTTGTCAAGTATGCTTTACTTAAGAATGAGAAGAATCAATATGAATAAACTTGGTCTTGGTTTTTGTGTACTAGTCTTTTAGGTAACATAGTGATAGACCAAACTAGAATCTTTATTGTTAATCATTGTTTTTGTTTGTTCTCCATTGCCACATACTTGTCTTGGTTTTTAGGTCATCTGACCCGAAGGGTCAGGATGACCTATAGTCATCATGCTTCGTCCGTCGTCGTGCGCCGTGCGTCGTGCGCCGTCCGTAAACTTTTCCATTTAAACATCTTCTTCTCATAAACCAAAAGGCCCATAGACCCAATATTGGGCTTGTGCCATGCTGGGATGAAGGGGTACCAAGTTTGTTCAAACAAATGACCTTGACCTTCATTCAAGGTCACAGGGGCCAAAAAGGTCAAAATCTTTGAACGACTTCTTCTGAATAACCAAAAGGCCCAGAGACCTGATATTGGGCCTGTGTTATGCTGGGATAAAGGGGTACCAAGTTTGTTCAAACAAATGACCTTGACCTTCATTCAAGGTCACAGGGGCCGAAAAGGTCAAAATCTTGTTAAACAACTTCTTCTGAATAACCAAAAGGCCCAGAGACCTGATATTGGTCCTGTGTTATGCTGAGATAAAGGGCTACCAAGTTTGTTCAAAGAAATGACCTTGACCTTCATTCAAGGTCACAGGGGACAAAACGGTCATAATTTTTAAACGACTTCTTCTGAATAACCAAAAGGCCCAGAGACCTAATATTGGGCCTGTGGCATGCTGGGATAAAGGGCTACCAAGTTTGTTCAAAGAAATGACCTTGACTTTCATTCAAGGTCACAGGGGCCAAAACAGTCATAATCTTTAAACAACTTCTTCTGAATAACCAAAAGGCCCAGAGACTTGATATTGGGCCTGTGGCATGCTGGGATAAAGGGCTACCAAGTTTGTTCAAAGAAATGACCTTGACTTTCATTCAAGGTCACTGGGGCCAAAACGGTCATAATCTTTAAACATTTTCTTCTGAATAACCAAAAGGCCCAGAGATCTAATATTGGGCCTGTGGCATGCTGGGATAAAGGGCTACCAAGTTTGTTCAAAGAAATGACCTTGACTTTCATTCAAGGTCACAGGGGCCAAAACGGTCATAATCTTTAAACGACTTCTTCTGAATAACCAAAAGGCCCAGAGACCTGATATTGGGCCTGTGGCATGCTGGGATAAAGGGCTACCAAGTTTGTTCAAAGAAATGATCTTGACTTTCATTCAAGGTCACAGGGACCAAAACGGTCATAATCTTTAAACAACTTCTTCTGAATAACCAAAAGGCACAGAGACCTGATATTTGGCCTGTGGCATGCTGGGATAAAGGGCTACCAAGTTTGTTCAAAGAAATGACCTTGACTTTCATTCAAGGTCACTGGGGCCAAAACGGTCATAATATTTAAACATTTTCTTCTGAATAACCAAAAGGCCCAGAGACCTGATATTGGGCCTGTGGCATGCTGGGATAAAGGGCTACCAAGTTTGTTCAAAGAAATGACCTTGACCTTCATTCACTTCATTCAAGGTCACAGGGGCCAAAAGGGTCAAAATCTTTAAAACAACTTTTTCTGAATAACCAAAAGGCACAGAGATGTGATATTGGGCTTGTGGCATGCTGGGATAAAGGTGTGTCAAGTTTGTTTAAAGAAATGACCCTGACATTCATTCAAGGTCACAGGGGCCAAAAGGGTTTGTTGAAAACACATTCTAAACTTCTCAAGTTCTACCAGTGGAATTGAGCTGAAACTTGCCAGAAATGATATCCTGAGATGGTCCCAACAAAGTGTTGTTATTTTTCAAGCCCATCAGAAATCCAAGAAGGCCACTATCTTGAACTTGGCAATCTATACAGGCATATTATAACTTGATTTAATGACTACACGTATTTTCATAGTGATTTTACAATTGGTAGTCAGATGACCGTTAAGGCCCGTTGGGCCTCTTGTTATACCCATGCTCTGGCTCCCATTTTAGGGTTCCACGGAAGGAGAAGGAAAGCAAGATCTGTGTTTGATGGCTTTCGAGATTTTCAGGCTGAAGCTAGTAAGTGATGAGTCCAAGTAGAAGAAGGATGTCTTCATTGAGCTTTTGAAAATATTATATTTAGATCAGAAATATTTAGAATTGTCGATATCTGGAATGACCTATCCGAGTCAGTTGTTGGGTTCAAAACTGCACTGGATTTTGAAATTAATTTTGATAATTATTGGAAAAATCAAGAGATACAATTTAATTACCTAGCCAAATTGGTCATCATAAGAATAAATTTACTATTATGTATCTTTTATAAACTGTATGTACTTATAATGATATGGATATAGAGGCATTTTAAAAATATCTCCGAGATAGATCTATGTGAACATTCTGCATCCTGTACTCATAGAATTTCAAAAGGACCCATTGAATTTCCAGAAATTGTCAAAATTAGCATTGTGGGACCACTTGTTATTGGCAATACAAATGAAAAGGACAGATGAAAAATAATTGTAGATTGATCACTGGTCTGAGTCCTTTATTCCTATTGTAAGGCTTGTTTGATGTAGAGTTAAATGTATAATTATACAATCCCTCATTAATCATCTTTGTGTGTATGTATCATTTTAGTCATCAAAATTAGTTAAGAAACCAAAAAAGACATGTCTCCATTTTTCAATTTCTCCATTTGATGATAGCATATTATTGTTGTCCCATTATAATGTTACACATGTGGAATAAGGTGTAAGGTAAAAATTCCTTATTCTCCTTTCTTACCCTGGACAGTTCTGTCTTCATACACACACTGAAATATGAGAACAAATTTGTTGATAATGTTTATCTCTTACCTTAACATGTTCTGTCTCCAGGGCAACAGGAGGAGATGATGTCAGCGGGTGCCTCAACCTTTCACTCTAAGCGACAGACGCTAGAGGATTTGTTCCGTCCCCCGATAGACGTCATGTACAAGGGCAGCTTTGCTAATGTGAGTTTCGCCAAGGGAAGTAATTTGTGTGGCGTTTATATTCTAGGATTTTACTACGAGTATGTTGACATGTGTCAATAGACTCCTGATGCAGTGTTTGTCTCCCTTTTGGAGGAGAACTGCATACATACACTTTTTTACCGCCAATAAGCCCCCTCCCTTCTTTGGTAAATGTATTTTGAATAGGGTGGGTGGGTGCCTGCAATTGAGCCCCCTCCCTAATTTTGACTCTTTGAGTGTTGAATGCTGATTATATTCTATGAACAAATTTTGTTTATCTAACTGTAGAACACATTTTGTTTATCTTACTGGAGAACAATTTGTTTTCTAACTGGATGCAAAACAAGATATCTTGATGGCTCAACTTAGTTGGTGAAAGAACATCATGTCCTTTCATGTTTTAACTGGTTGTGTATTTTGCAAACTTTGATGTAAAACGAAACATGTGCTGATATTTGCCATGCCACCAAACTCTTTACATTGTGTCTGGGTTGCTTTCTGGAGAGGGCTACTGCACATATAAACAGGTAATATTGTGTTTGACAGGCTCGGGAGCACGGCAAAACCTGTCAGAAGTGGCTGATAGTTAATATACAGAACGTTCAGGAGTTCGCATGTCAGGCTCTCAATCGCGACGTGTGGAGCAACACCAGTGTGAAAAGTATTATCAAATCTAAGTTCATCTTCTGGCAGGTAAGAACAGACCACCTGATCTGTAAAAATAATGCTGTCTCATTTATCAGCCAGGTTCTATCTCATTAGCTTAACAATTTAACGAAGAGCTGGTGAAACTTTGTTATTGCATGTAGCTACTTTGACATGAAATTGTGTGAGGGTTGTTAATTTTGGTTGCAGCATTTCAGGAAGTTATCACCTGAGATTAAGGAATACCATTTTAAGTACTGACACAAGTAGCTTCAGACTGAAAAGTGATTATAGGAGAATCATATCTGGTTTTAATATTAGAAAGGACGAGCTAGTAGCTTTAGCACCAAGACTTTTCAAACTTCTACAATATAATGTTATGGGAAGCTTTTACAATGAAAGACATGGACAACATAAATATTTAATACTTTGAACATTAGATATATAAAACAACTAGTTGTTGTCAAAGATGGTTGTATCCCAAACATCAGTTTGCTCGGATCTGAAGAAAACTAATATTGAAATATTCGTTTTGAAGTTATCTCCCTTTGAATCCCAATTTGAATACATTTTTCATGTAATTATTTTCAGAATGGTATACATTCAATGCTACATTTTGTATATTGTCTTCCCATTAATTAATCACCAACATTTTCCTTAAAAAATACTTAGTGGCAAGTCCAATTTATATATACATGGAGTGAATGTGTTTAATGAAGTGTTCACAATATCATTCTTGTGTAGGAATATTTGTGTTTTCCCACAATGTCATGTTTGTGTAAGAATGTTTGTGTTTTCCCACAATATCATGTTTGTGTAAGAATGTTTGTGTAAGAATTTATGTGTTTTCCAACAATATCACGTTTATGTAAGAATATTTGTGTTTTCCCCAGGTTTACCATGACAGTGAAGAAGGAGGTAAATACACACAGTTCTACAAAGTGACAAACTGGCCATATGTCTCCATCATTGATCCACGTACAGGTACGTACAGACAAGTTGATCATGATACACGCTGGTTGTATAAGCTTCATACCCCACAAAATCCATTTACACTTCAAGGTGCAGAATGTTTTCTTGAAGGTGATAACCCATGTTGTCAAAAACTTTCTGTGTGGTTTTACTCATCAAATCGTGAAAATACAGATATTATAATATTCAGAGGTTGTTAAAGCTATATCCAATATTTATTGATTATTGTGAAATTGGGCTCTAGTGATCAAGTGGTAAAGATGTTAGTCAATCTGCTACCCATGAGTCCTCCCCCTACAGGGTTGGAATTCGAGACCTACAGACATTTGTAATTCTGTTACTTGTTTTCTCAGGAGAAAATATGGTAACCTGGGATAAGTTGGACCCAAAGATATTTTGTGAACTGGGTAAGTCTGTAAATGTGTATGTGTTGCTTCACGTTTTGTGAACTCAGTAAGTCTGTAAATCTGTATGTGTTGATTCACGTTTTGTGAACTCGGTAAGTCTGTAAATCTGTATGTGTTGATTCACGTTTTGTGAACTCAGTAAGTCTGTAAAGTCTGTATGTGTTGATTCACGTTTTGTGAACTCGGTAAGTCTGTAAATCTGTATGTGTTGATTTACGTTTTGTGAACTCAGTAAGTCTGTAAAGTCTGTATGTGTTGATTCACGTTTTGTGAACTTGGTAAGTCTGTAAATCTGTATGTGTTGATTCACGTTTTGTGAACTCGGTAAGTCTGTATAATCTGTATGTGTTGATTCACGTTTTGTGAACTTGGTAAGTCTGTAAATCTGTATGTGTTGATTCACGTTTTGTGAACTCGGTAAGTCTGTAAATCTGTATGTGCAGATTCACGTTTTGTGAACTTGGTAAGTCTGTATAATCTGTATGTGTTGATTCACGTTTTGTGAACTCGGTAAGTCTGTATAATCTGTATGTGTTGATTCACGTTTTGTGAACTTGGTAAGTCTGTAAATCTGTATGTGTTGATTCACGTTTTGTGAACTCGGTAAGTCTGTAAATCTGTATGTGCAGATTCACGTTTTGTGAACTTGGTAAGTCTGTATAATCTGTATGTGTTGATTCACGTTTTGTGAACTTGGTAAGTCTGTATAATCTGTATGTGTTGATTCACATATTGTGAACTCATTCAGTAACTCTGTTGTTTAGATTTCAGTGCAAACATGTCTACATATTAAAGAAAGTTTTCTGTTACATCAAATCTCCATATTGTCATTAAAATCCACATTAATTCTACTGCAAGTAAAAACATTTTTTGGTGATTTCAACTTTAGTTAAACCTCCTTGTCATTTAGGTCATGATATTTTTTTAGTTAAATTTTGTATTTAATAAATCCGAGTCAAAATACTTAGTAAACAACAAAGTTAAAACATCAAGTTTGGCTGGATTTGAAATATTACTTGTTCTCTCCAATTACCGGTAAAATCATTTTATCTATTACAGCCAATGAGTTTCTGGCAGTCAACCCCTACTGTGGTAGTGACAGTGAAACCAGTCCATCTCCTGCTAAACGGCCCAGGGTAAGTGAAACAATAGGTCTTTGTTATTATACCCCCCACTTAGATAAGGGGGTAAACGGTGAATCCGCGATAATCCAGACACCGATAGTCCAGAAAACTCCAGTGCATGCTATGGATTTCTGCACATTATTTGTCCTCAACAGAAAATAAAAGTAAAACAAAACAAACATTATACTTGAAAACATATGTAAATATTCATATTTGCAAAAAAATTAATATTTACAAAAAGACCCAAAACATTCATGTAATGACATTTAAACGTCTCTCAGTATATATATCTATAGTCAAGGGAAATAACTCTTGCGTGACAAATATTTTGACCTGGTAGACAAAATCTGGCAGTCTGGAAAACTCGATATATTGATGGTTTAAGCTGGGAATAAAGGTGTCCGGGTTATCGAAGGTCCATGGGTCTGTGGGTCTGGCATGCTGTGGACCTTGTGTACAAGATATCTGATGAGCTCCGGATCAGATTCGGTTCGTATTTACATCATTGTATCACACGGTAAATGTCTACACCTGATTAGATTTTGGTGGTCATTGGTCAGCGTTAAAGGTCAAAGGTCAAAGCTGTTGAATAATTTGGGAATAAAAAGCTTGTGTACAAGATATCTCTTGAACCCAGAGAAAGATTTGGTTCATATTCACACAATACCATCACTATAAAGTTCTACACCTGGTTAGATTTTGGTGGTCAACGGTCAAGGTTAAAGGTCAAAGGTCGCACTTGACCGCTTTGTTCAGTGCTTGGTGGGATGTATATCTATGTGAGCTCCTACTCACTTTGCTTTTATTACTTTAGGTAAATCTGTATCAAATAAAACAACTTGTAATTAATGTTAATATTTTTTGTACAGGTGTCCAGTATTGTAGATGCAAGTGAAGATTCTCAACTACAAGCAGCTATCAAGGCCTCTTTGACCAAGTCTACCTCATCTAACCCGGTCATCATCGACTCGGACTCGGACCTGGACAGCGACAATGATCTGGAGACGTTTACAGACTCGGAAGATGAGACGGAGTCATCATCAAACTCTCCTGTTAAATGTGAATCTAAACAGAAAAATACAAACAGTGTTGTAAAGTCTTCAAACATTGATAATCCTTCAGGGGAACAGAAAAATGTGTCGGAGGAAAAGGCCATAGATCTCTCAAACGATGCTTCCCTAGATAATGAAAGTGAAGAGGACAAAACTGAAAGTGCTGACACGGACCTTAACTCTGAAAAATACAAGTCTTATCTGGGAAAGGATGACGGTAGGACAGCATATTTACTTCATACATGTACAGTTATAAGTGTTCATATATCTAATTAGTTACATGTATCAAATAGTGAAATTGTCAAAAAAAGAAACTTTCCTGTTAATAGATTATGACCCAGACAAATAACATACATTGCAGTTTTCTTATATTTGACTTCCTGTAATCTGAAGCTCCACTGAGTTCAATTTGACCGTTGAATACAACATCAGCTTCATTTGTCTTACCAGTTAGTGTTGCGACATAAAATATATGATTACTTTATTAATTGAAGTTTCCATACTTCTGTAAAAGGATGACTAGAAACTTTGTTTTAACCTTTCAGATCCACAAACATCCCTTATGATCCGATTTCCAGATGGCAAACGACAACAATGGCTCACGTCATGTAATTCTAAACTAATGGTAGGTAGCCTGATGTTCAGAACCTAATAGGAATGAAATGTTTCTATTCCACACTTACAATGTCATATAACTGGAGGTAGAGACTAAATAAGAGTATAACAAGATTTTGATATGAGAATGTTAATACAGTACACTCCTCTTAATATCATGTTGCATTTGTCAGACAAAACATGATATTAACAGGAATGTGACATTAAAAGAAACATGTTTTTTCCACTAAATCTAGTGCATTTCCAATCTCCATAACTAAAAGTAAGCTATTCAATGTACATATGAAGATGTTTCAATATACAGATAACATTATTTCAATCAAAAATAATTTTTGGTGTTATTTTTTATTTCTATGCAATATTTTGTACAAGTTGTATCTGATATCAATGGAAATGACATCATTTTCTGTATTTTTTATGTGATTGGTTAAAAAAATGATGTTAAGAGGAATTCACCTCAAAATACATGATATTAACCAAATAAAATTACATAGATTATTTAGATAGAAAAATGGCACTTGGCAAAAATGTGATATAAAGACGAATGTGATATTAACAGGAGTGATATTAAGTGGAGTCCACTGTATGAATTACAGCTATATTTTCACTACTGTATAACTTGAAATTTTTTAAGCGTATTGATTTTGACATTTTCTCAATGACAGTGAAATCAAATGTATTATTTAACCTGAAAATTACTTGACCGTTTCCATTATTAGACATATTAATTATAAGACCACAAAAACTTGTATCATTTGAATTGTAAATGTACAACAAAATTAAGTAAACCTTCTTGAATGATTCAGTTCTCTATGTATATGTAAGTACAATGATGTGTTTCTTTTTCTTTTCAGAAATTTCCTTCACTTCAATGATCAATTTTGATATTTTAAGATAAAAGAATATACACTTGATCTGAAATTAAAAAATAATTCTTGAAATATTTTTCCATTTTTGTATAAACTTACAATCACATTTCTATTCTGTATACAGTATATAACATGTTGAAGATATGTCTTCCTTTCCATTCTACAGGCGTTAGTGTTGTATGTGGGATCGCAGGGCTATCCTAATGAACGCTATGAACTGGTCACAAACTTCCCTAAGAGGAAACTATCCTACATGGATTTTGATATGACTGTGAAAGACGCTGGATTACACCCTCAGGAATCAATATTTGTGCAGGCTAGATGATGCAGCATATTCTTTAACACTGGGCCAGATTATACAGTTTGTTTCGATACATTGACAACTGGACCGAATCCTAATACGCTGGTCGCCAGGCTGGAACCATTGAAACCATTCTGTTGCGCAGGTAACAGTGTCAGATTTAGCCATTTCTGACAAGTCGTGATTAGACCAGATGATTTGGTCTATATGGATACATAAGTGTCAGATTTAGACAATGCAATACAGTCAGTAGAAAGATTGTAGCTTGCTCTGTAAATAGGGCAAACATGAACTTGAATGACAAAAAAACAGAAAGAAAGGATTGTCTGATAACTATCAGTAAAAGAAATGATTGAGGTGATGTTTATCAGAAACAAATACTGCTCAACTAGAAAGTTTGCCCTCATTTCATGTACAATAACTATATTTTCCATCCATGTATGAGAGAGTGAAATTCAGTCAAGTGTGGAAGAAATACAAGATGTTTCCAGAATGTAAATTTGCTAGAAGGCGAATCAACAACATAGATTGAATCAAAAACATCATGAAGGGAGAAATAATGAACATAGTCAAGTTGAGTAACACAGTGTCTGATAACTGAATTTTTGATGCAAAACTGAATGTGCAGTTGCAGGTGAACAGAACTTGGTTTTGATGTGAACTCGACTTGATCCAAGGTGAAATATGTTAAAATAGATTTTTGGGTGTAGGTATGTCTATCTAGCTATCATTCGGAAAGAGTGTCGGCTATATAATGTTGAAATCAGGTAGAAACTAAACTGGAAACCTGCAGTGTATAGCATCCCTCTACATAATTGTGACCAGAATCTAAGTAGCAATGGGGACCGGATAATTGACGTTCCCTTGTTAAGGAACTTGTCACATTAGTCCTGCATTACTATAGATGAATGCTTGTTTGCACAACAGCAGATTTGTGTTAACATTTTTGTTCAAGTCTTTCATAGACTTGGTAATTTTAACTTCATAGATAACTTTCTTTAAACTAGTTCACCTCATAGTTGGATGATTTTCTCCTTCTGTGGGAATTCTTGCCCTTGTTTACCCAATTAACAAAGCTGTGTTGATAAGGTTTCTGTTAAAGTCAATTATAGATGAGGTACTGAACCTACCTTCATAAAACTCCTAAATGTAGATTGAACATGGCCAGTACATTATGCTACAGAAGATTGTAGGATGCCGTGACCTAAAGTTTCCTAATTAACACTACTGTGTTAAGGTTTTTAGGTTTATGAAGAAGTCGATTGATTGTAAACAATTGTAAATTGCAAAAAGGCGAGCTGTACATATATGGTCAGCCTTTTTTGATCAACTTTTTTCAATTTTCATCCAAGAGTATTTTAAGTGAAAAAATGCTTAGTAGTAAGCACTACCTGACCTTGAAAGTTATGAAGTAAGCACTACCTGACCTTGAAAGTTCTGAGCAAGCAATGGATGCCAATGTTAATGGTGATATCCTCTTTCTTGTTAAAGTTTTTTTTTGTGTGTTTGGTAATACATTACTGTACTTCAGATTTTATATCCTGATAAATGTTGTTTTGATGGCATGGCTGTTAAAATGGAAACAGGTTTGACTGTATATATAGAAGAATATACTGTTTTGCTGATGAATGCAGATTTGTGTTAAAACTGGTATTCTCAATATGTTATCACCAAGTACACAGCATATCATTTCTCCAAGATTCATCATTGTTTTAGTATGTGTCTTTACCGATGCTCACACGCACACAATGCCTTCATCATAAGTAGGCTAACATCAGGGTACTTGCACAATGGTTTTGTTCCTTTATCTGCTCAAATTGTACAACTGAGGCCAGACAGAAAAAATATGCGTTTCCTGTAACATGCAAATATTTAAGGTTCAAACAATGTAACAAATAATATGTTAATAAGTAAGTTTATATAAGAGAGTATTTTTGACTTTGAAAGTGCTATTCTGAAAATTGTCTTTAAAAAGTTTAAGGGCACACACAACATACAGCAAAACCCCACTTAATCAAACTTGTGGGGACATGATCAATAGTTTGAGGAATACATGATATTCGAGTAATCCGGGGTTGGTTGAATGTACAAACTTGGTCTGGAGCAAATGAACTGTTTTTGAATGAGGGGTATTCCATTAAACCGGGATAAAGAATGTGGGGTTTACTGTATTGTAGGGTTACAGGAAACACCATGTATTGTTTTGTTTGGCCTTATGGTAGTTATATGTCCATCAGTATGTCTATTGTATACAGGTAAAAATCCAGTGATATCAAAGTGTGTGTAAAATCATGTATTTTAAGCAAAAGTTGAAAATCCTCATGTTCCATCAATAATGCTATTGAAGATCGTGTGTTGGATTCATGTTAAAAGTTATTGCATACTGAACAGTTCCTTGAAAGATCCAGCACGTCCAGGCAGGTTATATACTATACTAGAAGTGCCTTACCTGGCCAGGTAGAATTTCGAGTGGTGGACTAGCACAGTTCGTTCAGTGCCTTAACATCCACAGGGTCTTATATCATTGTTCAGTGCACTCCTCTTTATATCATGTTGTATTTGTCAGACAAAAACATGCTATTAACAGGAATGTGACATTAAGAGTAACATGTTTTTTCCACTAAATCTAGTGCATTTCCAATCTTCATAACTAAAAGTAAGCTATTCAATGTTCATATGAAGATATTTCAATCTATAAATAACCTTATTTCAATTACAAATCATTTTTTTTTTATTTCTATGCAACATTTTGTACAAGTTGTATCTGAAATCAATGGAAATGACATCATTGCTGGATATTTTATGTGATTGATTAAAAAAAACATGATATTCAGAGGAATTCACCTCAAAATACATGATATTAACCAAATAAAATAACATAGATTATATAGAGAGAAAAATGGTGCTTGGGAGAAACATGATATAAAGAGGAATGTGATATAAATGGTGGTGATATTAAGTGAAGTCCACTCTATCAGTACAAACTTAATCGATGCAATCATATCAGTACCTTTAAAAACATTCTAAAGACATACATTGTGCAAAATATAACAGATTGTTGTAGATATTCTGTAACATACAACAGTACTGCTGTATAACATGGTCAGAGTGTTCCATACAACTGTGGTTTAGTTAGTTTGTAAGTTTGTCTCTATGGAAATTTGTTTATTTCTGTTTGTAGACTACTCTATCCCAAGTGAGGTTTTGCAATCTTTCTGAAAATTTGGCTCCTCATAGGAGAACGTTATATATGATGTGTAGGATCTTACATGAGTTTCCACCAGGTTATTGAAGAACCATTCACAGCATATTCTTGTCAAATGTATTACATTTATAGTGATAGATACTGATCATGGTTTTGCATTACTGTAATTTAATTTACTTTAATTTAGGGATAAATGAATATAAAAACAGTCATTGCTGGAGACGTACTGGTCGCAGCAGTGAAAGCTCAACAGATGGTCATATACAGTTAGGGGAAATAACTTTGTGGGGCTCTGTATAAAATGGCGATTATCTTCTTATGTACATCTTGCAAATGGTGTGCTGACTGATGGTAGAAAAATTTGAATATATGATCTAAATTCTCAATTACATATGTAATTTTTAATTGCCTTAGTAAGGTTTCTTTAATTGCCTTAGTTGGGACCTTAACGCTTAAATTCCCCCTTTAGTATTTCTCTGAAGCAACTACATGATGTGACCTCTCAATATAAACCGGCCATCCATGTCATGTGGAGGTTTTAAAAAACACCTTCAACATGGTTCTACACTGGATAGCAGTGTCTTGTAAGTGAAATGTTATTGGTGACACAGAACCAATATCAGACTGGCAGACAGGTAAGATATATTGTCCTGACAGGGCCACATCTGACCGTTGTGAGGGATAGCTGCCAGATCAGTATTATCTATAACTACCACACAGTTGGAATACCCAGATCATTCACAGATGTATATACTTGTACAAACGAGTTTACATAATTAATGATAAGTGCTATATCCTATTGGATATTTATTTTGTAAAGCTATTCTGAAATATGAATTTTGCTCACGAGCTTGCATTTTGGAATACAAACAAGATTTTTATTATTGGTGTGTTTCTTATTTGTTTATCATATTCCAAATGGGAAGTATTAATTTCGTACAATTTAACTTTTCCAACACTTGTCCTTAGCGACACGATGTAAAGTCGCAACATATAAGGACGTGCCAATCTTGGCCCGTATTTTATTGATTTCGTGATGCTTGCAAAATATGATGCATACAAAATGACAATAACGCTAAGAAATATTGTCATATATATGCTATTTTATTGAATGAAGATTCCTCCAATGTTTATTGATAAAACATGATACAGCTATATATTTATTATTATATATGGTTATCTTCAATGTAAAGACATGGTGATCAATAATATGATAACGCTGATATATACATCAACAGTATGAGGACATAGTACATCTATTTATATTAACATTACAAACACTTTCTCAATGTTAATACATGATAGCAATAAATGGTAACATTCGCAAATTCATCTACAATGTTTGGTTCTCGAACATCTCAAGTGATAGGGCGTAATACAATAGTTATATGACAATGTTTACAAAAACATCCTCATTGTCATACGTCAATATATGACAACATTTCGAAATCGAGCGTTCGCTCTCTATTCTCTTGTCTTCGCTTTTGCACATGAAATACGTCACAAAGATAATTATAGCAGTAAGCTCTTGGTCGTAAATTTAGCTTATAACTGTCCTTTCAAGATTTGAGAGGAAATAAATCCGAATTCAAAAGCTGTCGAAATCCGCCTTCAAAAGCTGTCGATATTACCGTTCCTCCGCCACGCGATTCGTTTTATGTTTATGGTAGATCGAAATAACCCGCATTATCTGCAATCTGGTCCTTGCAGAGGTTTCTGTTTCATCTAGATATATTCCAAGTGTTTAGTGAAGGTACGAGAACGTGACCATTGGAATTTCGGGGATGTGTAAAATATGATACAGGAATAAATTCAACGTCCATGAATGCAACGATAAATGGTTCATAAAACGACATACAGGTAGTTCAAAGGTACACAATACAATAACGGTATAACATTCACAAAACATGTATTTAAATGAGGGTTAATTATATAAGATCAACCGCATTATTGTCAACATAGGTATTCTACGTCATCGTGCGACTTGACTCCATAGTGAACACATCTTGCTTTGATACAGTTGTTTGACAGCACTTATAAGTGCACACATAGAACACAGTCATTTAAATGTTGTTAACAAGAAACTTTATGAGAGAATCATTTACCAAAACATTACAATTTGTGAAATAACAGAACTAACATTGCTGTAAGTAAAGCGTCCCGATTAAAATGATATCTAAAATGTATTTCAATTCAGAGAAAAATATCGTTAGGTTAAATGCATAATTTAGCAGTTAGCAATAAGAACCATCGACGACCTCTCCAAAAGAAACAAATATATACTCCCGGAAATACTAGATGTGTCATTATGACCTGAAAGCCTCCGTTGACAACCTAAGAAAAGCTGGGATGTTTTTTTGTGAATTTTTAAAATTTATTTCTATCGGTGTTAAACAAGGCTCTCTAATGCCGGTCATACTGTTTTGATAATTTTTCAACGTTAACTTCGGCCATAACTCTGGAAAATAAGTGGATAATCAATGAATCAAAACTTGACCAGCATCTTGTTATCATACAACTACATACGGAATTAAAGTTCAATATCTCTATAGTCAGAAACTAACTGCCAGATCATGGCAGTGCATAAACAATACCGAGAATCGGGAAGCTTTATGCTTGATATTTTCCATTTGGACAGAGGTAGATCTTCATATTTGCATTTAAAGAGTCATACAGCCTTGCCTTCGTATATACAAATATAGTTTATGGATAATGTGTGGATATGAGCACCCTCACTGTTAGGGAATAGACATAAGTAATACAATGTAAAATGTATGGATATATTATAGCATTTCAGTGTTTCGTATATCAACATTGTACATGCATGTGAAACATACACATAGCAATACACATTACTAAGGTTAGATTACTCGACCTATGTAAAATAAATCGAATGGCGTTACACGCATGATTTCCTTGTAAACTGATGTTTCATTAGATATCTGTTTACAACGCCAATTAATTTACACAGGCACATTTTGACATTCTATTCCGTTGCGCCACTTCAATATTGAAAATATTAACGAAAGATCTAATGGCATATAACAGTTTTCCGATCGTTTCGTGATTACTAAATTTAAGAGGTGCAGCATGTCACGTCATCTACTCTCCAATGGTCGATAATCGTTTGTTTCTCAGTTACACGTGACCAGAAAACCCGGACTAAATCTTGTATCTCTGAAGTCCATATAAAGGAAAACACCGGTTTCTATCTTCTGTGGATTTCATGTGTTTACCACTTAATCGGTTCTTCTATTACCAAACAACCTGTCAAAGTATATAGTCTTACCCAGCCACACTGTTTCCTCACGTGCAAATTCCTTCACGTGAAATTTACATAAAATTTTATTTCAACGTGAAATTCACATGAATCATGAACACACAATAAGATTGCTGCATCTTTTACATACTGCTACATCTCTTAAGTAATGCTACATTTCTTAAATAAACAATGTTTATGTCTTTCCGTTTGGCTTTTTTCAAAATGTTTAAGAATAAGCCTGAACAACTTGCTATGAAGAACACTATTCGAATATCAATTTGTATATACATATTTTGACTAAGGTAGAATGAAGCAAGCATTTTATTGACTAGAAAAGTGTGACGAACGAACAGGTGAGAAGACCATCTTGAAATTGAATGAAAATATCGAAATTAATGCATCCGTTTATCAGACTGCGGCTCATGCAAGCTAACCTGACAAATACCGCAATAAGCACTCTACGTTTTCGACAATATTTTCACCTTCTTATGAAATTTGCAAAATTACAGCCCCACTATACATCCATGTCCGAGTAAGCAAACTGTATATGAATAGTAGTTTAGGGAGACGTAGAACAGTAGATTTAGATCGTTCTTTGGTCAAATGGATTCCAAATTGGAATTAGATATAAGTATGAGTTCCCGAGACAGATATCTATGATTTTGAATATTACATTTACAGCCTTTAGTAATCATCTGGTGTCCACATGATTGTACACTAAATGTGTATGTATATATCGGTCCTACACTATTATTTCCGTTTACATTTCCAGAGAAAATCATTTCATACAATCTAGTGAGTGTCGGTGCCACAGAATAAAATATCAACTTAATTTAAAAACAAAAATGGAATTTCAATGGAATTCCATTTTCTACACATTTGGTTAATTCATTAAATTCTAAGTATTGTACAAAAAGCAATTTTCAATTGCATTCTTCTTCGGGTATTTGAACAAGCAAACTTGCAATGATTTCACACGTATTTACAATCTGACAATCACCAAGATTCAACTATATAACGTTTCAGATTCGACACTCATACTAATAACATTTTAATCGATGCTATTTTTGATATTAGCTAACTCTAAAAATGAAATATAATATCTTTCGATTCAATATAATAACCTGTAGCTAGTGCATTTATTAAAATATGAAATATCACTACTATTTTATTTCATGTTTATGCAAATATAGCTCCATTCATTAACATCAATAATTCAGCTTTCGGAACTTGTTTTCCCTTTAACAAAACATGTTAAAAGATTGCCCAGTGAATCTTATTTTTTCTTTTGGTATTATAAAAAATATATCTTAAATATCTAAAACAAAAGAGAGAGATTATTCCTTCCCATTCTTATTCCAGCTTTTAAAAAGTAATTTTCTCCATGTATTTCCTACGAAAAACCTAGAGGAGTTCTTTTCTCTGCCAAAATTTAAAACTCTTGTATCTTCAATATAAGCCCAATGACCTATCAATAATTTAGCGAACTTCTTATGTATTTTATATAATTTTGATAAAAAATTGCTTTCAAGAAAAGTTAGGTAAACAAATGCTCATTAGCTAGCTTCCTTATAAAGCTTGCTCAAGTGGATTAAACTGTCATTAGACAATGTTTCAAACATATTTTGTCTATATTTGAAAAAAGAAAATTCATGTTTTCTATGAAATAAAAAAAAAACCCACCATCTTCGTTTGGACACCATATAACCTATACATACATTCAATAAAATAATAATTTAAAATGCGAACGGTAATAATATCTATTCATAAGTAAGATACACATTTTGGCACAAAAATAGTCCATTGGAAATCAGCAGAAGTGTGTACAGGCTTATTGTTATGCAGCCTGACTTCATGGCAATTACAAAAACAAAACATATTGAGAACATGACAACAACTGTAATTGACAACGGAAAACACCAGATTTATACATTATTTCTAAATAACACAATGAAAAAACATTTAAAAATGCATTAAGTACATCAAATTGTTACATGTCGAACAGATAACGCAACTTTCCATTATTGGAATCGACCCCATTAAAAGTTTTGGAAACTGTTTCGATAAGAAGTTTTAAGTATAAAATTAAAGAAACTTTTTGAAAATTGAACAATAAATGCGTGTTTAGAATTGCGTAAATATAGAAGGGTTTGATATCTTTCTATCTCCACTATAACGACGGTCGTGACTGCTCCGTCGATCGTCACTATGACGACGGTCGTGACTGCTCCGTCGATCGTCACTATGACGACGGTCGTTACTGCCCCTCCTGTCGTTGCTCGGTCGCCTGTTTTCGTTCGGCATATTTCCGTTTTTATACTTTTGAACGTTTCCGTTATTTTTGTAACGTTCGTTTTTATAATTGTTTTTGCTGGTAACATTGCTATTACCGATATTCGATTTGTCTGTATTGTTACTCTCCACGTAACTTCCGTTCATCCGGTTGTCATGGTAACCCTTTGAAGTGGATTCCACCATTGATTTGATTGGACCCCTCCTGCGTTTGAATTTTCCAGTTTTTATCAGCAGCACCCAAGCTGAACGAACTTCGGTGTTGAAAAGACATCGGAACACAAATATTAGAAACCCTTGCAACGAGTTGAGGATAGTAAATAGGTAATAGAACACAATTTTCGACTCCTTGATGGCGACTGGGCCGAACACCCACGTGATACCGAGCAGAACCATCACGGTGAAAGCACCGCGCACCTGAGCAGGGGTAACCTTTTCGTTCTTCTCCCCAGCAGGACTGTGACCCTTGAATTTCGGTTTCATGATAACACGAGCAACCAATGTGAATACTATAGTATTGATGATGAGAATGCAACAGGCTGGACCAAGCAATGCAATGTAGAATGCCAGCTCATTCGACTGTGATATGAAGCAACTGAAATTGAAAACGTCAGATTCATTATTTGGAATATACTTACGAAAATATAAATATGCGGCAAAGTCTTTAAACCTCTATCCATGGTACAAATACTTACAGGTGTTATCAATATACATACATAATTATAAATATGCGGCAAAGTCTTAGGACATCTCACATTCCTGTGTAAAACTTCTATCCATGGTTCACATAGTTACAAGTGTTATCATTGATGAAACTTTTAGATGATTGTATACATCTTAATTAACTGTATTGGATACAATTTAGGAGTTCAGTAACACAGAAATATGAGTGCGCTTTCTGCTTTGTCGGACACCCATACATGTACTTAAGCGATAACACTGTTTCATGAACAAACGTCACATTAGGCCCCGGTTTCATCAACGTTCCTTTACTTAAGGAAACTCCTTAACTTAAAAATCTCCATAGGAAAACTTTACAGAATTTAAGGGGAAAAGCTTAAATTAAGGGAATTTTCTTAAATTCTGTAATGCTTTCCTATGGAGATTTTTAAGTTAAGGCGTTTCCTTAAGTAAAGGAACGTTGATGAAACCAGGGCCTGAACAATTAATGAAGTTACAAGTAAATGTTGTACATACACCTACCACAAATAAGTAAAGAAATAAACAAAGATAGCTTACAAGTTTCCTTTGGATCGGTAGTTGTCGAGCTTGTTTATCCCCATGGTGACGGCTACAACTACTGCCGGGAGACCTGTAATATGCACATCATACACCAGTTAACAACCACGTCATGTGGGATTCACGAAAACGCCAAAAAGTCAATTAGCGCAATGATACTGCTGCTGACAGTTTCCACTAGGGAATGTTTTCAGCCCGAAAAGCGCAAAGATATGATAACCTCTGAAATATGTACAGGTACAGTATGCTAACAAAACGTCATAGAGCAAATTAATATGAAGACGAAGAAGAGAACTATGACGATGGTATTTGATATAAAAAATCCTTCGGCAGGTAAAGGGACTATTTCAACAGGCAAACATGCGAACAAATCTACCAGATATCAAGGGAAAATGTGTATGTAAATGTAGTTCAGGTAGCAAATGCGAATTATTCTAATTAAAAGTTAAGTTCGAGACGACAACGAAGTTAAACGGGACAAAAAATCACCATCATATGAGGACAGACAACATAAATATATATATAGGCAACTGACAAAACTAACAAAGAATATCCAATGAACCAACAACAAATTCACAGACTTACCCCAGGCAACGACACAACGCTTAAGGATGAAATAAGACGAGTACTTTGTGAACACTTTGATGAGCGCCTGATACATGTTAATAGCCTCTGTACACATCCATGTAAGTGTTGTCAGTAGGAAATAGTGGAGGAGAATTCCCACAGCTATACACATGCCCTCGCCATCCGACTGGGAAGTCTCCGCCATCAACAGGAACGATACATTCAACAACAACATGGACACACACATGTTTAACAGGATCTTCCCGGACCGCTCACGGTTTAGAGACCTGAAACATGGTTAACTCGTTTTATAGTTTATCACAACGCTCTGAAAACTAACATAGTATCCAGGAATACATGTATAGCATATTATGATATCTTGAAGAAAGCAAAAAAATCAATAAAATATCGAAGTTAGGGATTTCTATGAAAAAAAAATATATAAAAAAATAAATAAAAAATAAATAAATAAAATACATAAAAATCGACCGCGAATCCAATTTCCCCGGTAATCATATAAGCAATTGACTTATGACCTAAACTATTACTTACCTGAAAATGGAGAAGGTGACTATGGTAAAGGTCAAACCAAATATGGAAATCGCACAGCCTATATACGATATGGAAGTAAGAGCCTTGTCATGGTTATCAGGTAAAACCATGTTCGGTGTCGGGTCCTGAAAAATAGAACACAATCTATGTATACATGCTTAATATTTGAATCCGGACTAGAAAATTGTGTGTTGGGTGATGATTGGCATGAAACAAGAACAAAATGCCTGATAATGTATATTTCTTTGTCAGCGTTTGATAATCATCATAGTTTAAGGTACGATTGTATTGACAACATTGCCATATTGGTAGGTCCGCTCCAATGAAGTCCTAGTATGCTCCAGTCTTCAAAATCGGAAACAATAGCAAGGTACCATATTAGATGATATTATTCTGATAAGGGACTACACAATGGGGATGTTGTCAAGAAAGGGGGAAAAGCCAGCATTCATAAGGGTTAGTATTGGGTGAGGGTATGGAAGCTTGGAATGTGCTCTTAATGGATGCAAGTTATTCATCTCACACTAAACATCACATATATACACAGATTTATTTCTTAAACACTTGATTGGAAGACTCACCAGTAGAACAGCAAAACTAGTAAGATGATAGGCTCGACAATCGGTCACGTGACCTCCTGTTGACACAGTCTCCATCCCTATCTGTGACCACGTACGATCTGAAAACAAACGATCTTTTCTTTAAATACTAATATCTATGAAAAATGTATTTAAAAAATGAACACTTCTGAATAAATTTTATAAACGACTATAATATGCTGTTTTCCGTTACATTGAAATATTTTACATTGTAAAAGATTCGTATTACATGTCCATGTCAGGAACTCATTCTATTGATAAATAAATTGTATGATATACGTTATATATGGTCCCATGGACTTCCTTGTGCATTGTGAATATTGTTACACTCTAAGATAAGTATCAAGATGAACTTACTCTTTGTGTTCCAGTATACGCATGTATGGTTACTTCCGATCTGAAAAATGACAGCAGTTTTATAATGGATTACATTTGTTCCTTCAAAGGAAATTCAAACTCTATTAATTCAATAAGCAAAACCACAATCGTTCAGTAATTTGTTATGGGATAACAAACGCACACCGTCTGAAAGCTTCACAAAATATTGTTGACAAACTGAATGTGTCGTTATACATAAACATAACCTATCTACTACAGAGCATAATTTATCAAACGTGCTATCATGACGATGTAGCAATCAAACTTATGTTTATTACGATAAATACATTCTAACTGTTGCACTAGCGTGAAAAAATCGATTGAACTATATATATCATATTTTAAAAACCTACAACTATTTACATATTCTATGTAAAGAATATGTTATTTTGAACTTTTTCATTTTTATCCTATGTAATTAATGCATGCTCTCTAAAATATCATCAAATGGCATATGCTATAATGAATACTTTGTATAATATAAGCCGTGTTATAAAGTTCTAATTCTAAATCTTTAAAATATTATTTTTCTCTTGGAAGAATGAGAGACATGCTTTATTAGCGAGATATTTTGATGGAATCTTGGACTCACTTCTATGTTCGGTACGGAGTACTCGATTGGGAAGTTCAGGTCGCTGATATCGGTGTTGTGCACAGTGGCCGATATGACTCTTTGTTTGAGGACTATATGTTCCGGTGGAGAGTCTTCAGGAAGAAAGAAGGCCGATGTGCGGTAGGATACAAACTCAAGACGGACATTTTTGTTGCCAGCAACATCAAAAACTTCTTTTGGTAAAGCCATTTTTACACCATGCTGAAAGAAAAAAAAGTTCTATGCACAAAACATCACATAATCTTTGGTCCCTATTGAAAAACAAAAAACAAAAAAACCCCCCACAAATTCATTGCATATGATGGCCTCCCGAAAACAGAACAAATAATGTTATTTTCTTGTAATTGTTTTTATTGTATTCAAAACCCTTACATTATGACCTTATTACACTATAACGTATGAGAATGGCATTTTTAGGCCTATGAGGGCATATTCTATTAATATTCCCATTGAAGCATTGTTATGCGAATGAAGTATTTTGTTTGTGGATAGAACGTTGTGACATCATTTTCAGCCATTCCCACTAGAAAAAAATGCAATGAGTTTAGACGCGTGTTCTTCTTTACTCAAACGTTTTACAGTGTGTCATTGTCGGTCTGTGAAGTTAGGACATTACACAATGGCGTAGTATCATGTATAAACGTTGAGAGGGCCAGACTTCTAATACATGAAACTGTATTTAGAGACTTTGGAAATTATCAGATGTAAGTTCTTGCGTTAGTGAGAAGTGAATGGCTCTCTTAAGATTAATTATCTATTATGCAGAACAGTACTTTTTGGAGCACTCAGAATTTAGCACATAACCGAATTTAAACAGATAGGCGCAATGATGTATATGTGTACTCACAATACTTGCTGTATAAAGCAATACACAGAATACATGAAAATCGCTAAAATACGATTACCGCTAAAATAATGTACATTTACAGTATACGAATACATAGATACAATGCATTAACTGCAGTAAGACACAGATCTCTATGTCTATCAGTTACGTGACGTACCAGGCCTGATTGATTCTGGCTATTCTCCAGGACGGGCTGATACTGGAACGCCGTCTTGTTGTTGCTGGCATTGTGTGGGAGAGAGAAATTCACAACCATCACGTTGATGTTTTCTGTTGTTATGGAAACGTTCGTCTCTGTCTTTACCTCTTTGGTGAAGTCTTCTAATACTCTTATCAATCTGCAGTTAAACATTAAAATTAGAAATGACCTAGCCAAATGCGAAAGAGAAAAAGAAAATAAATTATATTAGAAGCCAAAATGAAGGAAAGCGAGGACACGGTGCATGTGTCTACCGTTTTCGAGGCCCGCCATGGTACAGGAAAATTGAGCGTCTTTCATTTTATTTTAAGGACATGCATGCACTGAATAAGATAAACCATGATTTCTAAAGTAACTTTGTCGCATAATATATACGAATAAACTAGGACATTAACAGTTTGGGGGAACAATAATCAATTTTATACACGCACAATGTCTTCGATATGGATATAGAGGCTATTACTTAGCCTGCGTCCATTATCTATTCATTTACCGACATAAACAATGTATTAAAATATATTAAATAAAAGTCCAAAGGCGTAGTAAAATAACTTTATCTAACAGTGTTGTTTGTATTTAAATAGAAATGAATATCTCCCAACGAACCAGGATAAAATTACTTCATTAACCTCATATCACCGCGTTCGTTATTTTGCGTGTGATGTCCCTAATACTACGATGACATCCTCGCCCAGTGATTACCACCGATGATTATTTGAATTATTTCAAAAGTATTAATCTTCTAATCTTCGTGGTATTATTGTTGCTGAGCACTGCTTAAGTGCTTCCGTTTACGGTTATTCTCATTAGGGTTGTGTTTTGTTCCGTTGTCACTACTGCTTAAGATTTTGCCAGCACTTTGATATTCTCTCTTTCCTTGTCATTGCTTTACCTAACCGATCTCCTTCTCCTCATCTAGCTCCGTGTAGGTTAACTTAATCTTACTGCCCGCTAAGACTGCCTCGTAAATCTTAAAACGATTTCTCTAGTGTTTTCAACTTTGCAATTTATCGACATTTGAAGTTGGTTTTATAATAATCATACCAGAAATAGTTTTACATGAACAGCTTATAAACTACATATTTACTTAATTAGCAGTATGAAAATAATCACCTGGATAATGATGAAACTTTCTGATATTAAGCAATGGATTAAATACACGTAAAACATGTGCACGGTGCCAAATAACTCAATACTGCAAACTGGGGTTACGTGATCCCCGCCTAAACCATCACATGTTGTTCAGAAGTGCACCACAACGCCAACGCGCGCCCGACAAACACCCTCCAGGCAAACGGAATACCACCGATGTGATGAAAGATACATCGTTTAGAAAAGCCTTTGTGGGCTGTCTAGAAATATTCAGATTCGGCAGATACATATGGGAACATAATTGGACTCAAATCAAAGTTTGTAGCAAGTTAGCGGATACATAGGACATTTCTTAACACCTAATTCATTTTCCCCTGCATCAATTATTAATTGATATTACAGTCGTTTATCATGCTATCATAAAGCACGGTTATTTCTTTCTCTTATGTTTACAATGTTATGATGATTATACGGATACTTTTTTTATGTGTTAGATAACTAATAAATATTATATTGAAATACGCCCTGTAATGTCAGCAGGGTTAATAGGTTCAAAACAATTTAATGAACTATGAAGACAATAATAGCAACTATAATCAAGACAATAAGAATAATTCGGCAGTGTCATTTATATACACTGCCATACATGGCCTAAATCTTTAGTAAACCGTTTGTTGTGATTGTAATAAGGAATCGCTAAAGTTTTGAACCATGATAAATTCAATAATTTTCACATGGCGAGTGTCGTCGCTGACGCAGAAGCCGCTTATTATTCCGGAAGCCCTGGTCGTTTCTCTTGTACTTTCACAAGGGTCGCCATGTAAATCTTCCCCTTTGTTCATATTTTGGCCATAGCTTAATTTCGGATTAAGCATTTCTTGACGCTTCGGTGTTCTCGGATTGTTGAGTTAATGAGGATATGTTAGGTATTTCGTTCGCATTAAAGACAGTATGTTCTCACGTTTGGAGCAATGCTGTTTGGAAGGAATTGGAGGTTATTTAGAATGCGTTTCGATTGTACCTTTCACTGGAGTGATTTCTGTGATTACTCTCTATCAACACGGACTCTGTGGCGGTCAACAGGTTACTGACCACTCTCGTCACCTCCTCTGCTATCTGAAATAGGAAATTACAGGAAACTATTGAAACCTTCATCTGTAAAGGACGCTATCCTTTCAATTATGACTGGCTCTATTCCAAAAAAAAGAGTTATTGCATAGCGACGGGTTCAAAGGTACCTCAATTACTTTTAGAACAATTTCATGGGGAAAACTTGGTTCGCGCAACACATTAAATGGCCCCTATTCTTTAATGAATCAATATTTTAAATATAATTAACGGGCCTTATGAAATAATGCAATGAAATGCTGTTTACTGTGAATTGGAATGAGATGCTTAAGCAAGACAGATGTTTTGCGTTGCAGTTGCATCAATTACACTTTTTCAATCAAATGCACTTCTAACACCCCTCCCCCTCAAACACTCTTTTACCACGTAATTCATCATGCTGATGGTTTTTTACGTGCTTGGTATTTCCTTTAACTTCTCTCATTGCACAAACCTCGTCATCATCAAAGGCGAACACTAGAAGATTCTCCAGGATGTCTGTGGCATTAATAACGACTTCAGCAGTGAGATGACTGGGATCATGGGTGAAGGCCATCAGATCAAGCAACCTCTTCTCCGCTTCTGCAGCAGTCAACTAAAAGAGGTAATTGAAAAGTGTAATTAAGTGAAGAGCTTAAACGTTATTGTGATAGGCGTAAATATATGGAATATTCCTTAGTGATATTCTATTTGTGTCTTTAATCACCATCGTGTAGTTCAAAATATTAGTATATATATGAATATTTTTTTCACCTGAAGAGCTTCCCGAAGCAAGTGCAAGCGCTAGTGAATCTGGTTTTGTTTATTTGTTTTAAATAGTTATTACCATCACAAGGACATTATAGACTTTAAATTATGAGTAAGCTATTAGTATATATATGAATATAAATGCCACATTATTGCCTTTCCATGTTTAAATCGGCCATGTGTTATTCTGAATGCTTACGTTTCGAAATACTGGTAAATATTAACTATAAATCAATGGTCTTGGTTAATTAGAAAGTCCAAATGAAACACTAAACTTATGTTTGTCACCCTAGTCACGAGATGGACTAACCTCTCTACATGCTGCTGTGTCCGGCTGTCCCCAGTACGCATGACCAGACGGGCTCTTGTAGCAAGGCCTGAGCCCAAAAGGTCGCGGATGGTGGGGATGGGGCCCGTACGGACACATCATAGTAACGTTTTGCCCCGGCGCAGTCTCCGGCCAGATATACCTTCCCGTCTTGTCACGGTATACACTGTTTCCCTCACAAACATTGTCTGCAAGTTAAATATCGATAATATGTATAAAACAGATATATATCATATATAAAACAAAAATATTAGATATGGTCTGACTTTCCTCAATTCTCATTGGCTAAAATATGATCACATGGAGTTCCATATTTTGTGATATCGACCAGATGTTTCTATTTTCAGAAACACCATGTCAATATTGCATTTGTGACGTCATAAGCATTGTGTCGTTATAGTACACATGTTCCTATGCAACTGTCAATTGTATGCTTTATCAAGACAGATATTAATGCAATTAAAGTCTTTTGCAAACAAGTTTCATATCTACTATAACAATTAAGGACCTTTGGTTCGGTCAATATGGTGTTACACCAACCTGGTAGAATCTAAAATATTGACCTCGGAATGAAGCCCACGCTCAATATTTGATTTAACCAGGTTGGTATAACACCACATTGACCTCAGCAAAAGTCAATAATTGATATATATATATATATAGTCAAAACAGACATTCAACATATAAAACATTATAACATTAAAACGGAAATATAAAAAATTAATGCACAAGAGAAAGGCAATGGCATCCAAAACAATCAATGGAACAATTTCTTACTGAAACCATTTTATAAAAACAGTGAAAATTGTTATTTTGTGTGCCGCTATTTACCCAACATCTATATTTTAAATCTAAAAGTATTACTTTTTCAATCAAAATGTCTATACAGTAAAACACAACGTCCTTGTTACTCAGTGTAATACTCTCTACTTGCAAAAATAAATAAGAGAATACCGAAGCGTTAACATAATCATAATCCAAACTCAAAATCGATTAAACCAGGGGCAAAATATGAACAAAGGAAAGATTCACATGGAGACCCTTGCAAAAGTACAAGAGAATAAGACCAGGTGTTCCGGAAGAGTAAGCGTCTTCTGCTTCATCGACGACACCCGCCTTGTAAATCTTTGTCACATCGAAGTAAACATCAAGTTCTCAAAATGAGAACCGAGTATAATTGTCAGTCACAACAAGTAAACACACTAATGAGCATACTCAAAAACTTCCATCTTCATATCACTTAAAGATACAGAATACAGATGCAAACATCGACGTCCTGGCTGATAAACATCATTATGATAACACTATTCTCTTTCAAAGGAACTATATGATTCCAAATGTTTGTAATAATGCTTTACATTTAGAAGAATCAACCAGCACCTAATCCAATCTTATTTGTGGTTTAGACCCTCACCTCAAAATCTGTTCATGATTACACATCAGACATAAGCATTATCTTTTCTTCTTTATTTCATTATAAAGACATATGGTAATGATTCATTTGCCATTCATAAATTCGTATGCTAGACATCATCAAATTTTATATATGATTTAACTGGCGACATTGAAAATTGAATATTTTGATAATGAAACTAATAATGATATTCAGAAATTTCTTTTACCTTTCCAAATGCTTCTCAATGGTTATACATTAAATGCTATAATTTATTTGATAGATAATTGCAATTAAATAATTCATCATAATTTGTATTCAACATTTACTTAACAAATCATGACGACATGGTAAACAAATAAACTCAAATAAATCACGTGCAAGCAAAGTGAATAATTGTTTTTTCATTTATATTTTTCTGTCAAATTCAACTGTATCAAATTTTGATGATTCAGGATAAAGAACGTCTACTTTATCATTACCATAAACACAGTTTGCTTTCCTTCGTTGACAATAAAATTGATTCATTTCAACAAATTTATTTCAAAAAGAAAAAAGGATCAAACAACAGGCATGGCCTATATTAGTTCTCTCTAAACAGCAACAATACGTATTATACACAATGAGATATAAGTTGAAGTGCTGAAGGTTTACTGAATAGATTTCATATGTTTAGTGACAAAAAGATAAACAAGTAATAAAAGTAACCACACTAACAAATAAAATATATATATTGAAAAAAAATAGTCTTATAATTTTGATCACTTGGATGTCTGATTCTAGAACCTAAGTTTGAAACTAGGGGAAGATAAACTAGTTGTCAAAATTCAGTAGAGAAACCTCTCCATAGAACTTAAGGGTGCTGATAACCAGTCTACTGTTTAAGCTACATACCACATCGAGAAAAGCTGCAAGGATCGATGGCCACGTTACACTTCTGACCTGAAAATAAAAAAAATGAACCAGTGAATAAAATTACTAGCAATGACAAATAATGAAATGAAAATACATTTTCTGAATGCATACAAATTAATATACATGATGTAAGTTGTGTAATACCTTGTTCTCTTGTGATTTTCCAAACAATATTTTATAAAACCCTTATATTTCAGTTCGACAAATTCAGATGAAACCATGCGAGACAGGACAAACAATCCTGTAGTTATGACTTGACATTCCGTGTAGAATTCTGAGAGTGCTTCCAAAGGGCAATACTGGTGCCATCCTACCCAATCATAATGAAAAAAACATCTACAGCGCTTAACAAGAAGTCACAGATCCACGACTGTGATGTCGGACGGAAGACCATTACGCAACTATTGGTCATGTATTCTAAACGTATCTGAAATCTTCACATGACATTTAAAGGTTTATAATACACTTTTATGTGAGAGGTCATAAGAAAAGGTCTACAATTAAAGAGACATTGAGACAAAATTGTTGGATTTTTTACTCTGCCTTCACCTTTAGGGTAAGGATCTGAAAGTGATGTATGCCTAAGTGTAGAGCATATCTGTTTTGTGTCAATTGAAAATAATATGTTATTATCAAAGGTCTGGACTGGAAACGATGCGAAGACGCACAAAAGTCTAGAGGGGATTATGATTGCTTCATTCCTGTCTTTTTGATAAATGCATGAAGAACAAGCAAGAATAGATTTAGCACAAGGCACTATTGAATATGTATATTATGTTGGCCTTCCTAGATTTAAATGTAAATACACCGTTGCGTGTTGTGTAGAATTTTAAATTTGTGTTAACGTTTCATTTTTGCATATGAAGTCAGATCACAATGATTTGTAATAATAGAAAATGAATCTAATTATCAATGATTCAGACAAAGTAATAATATTCTACACCTCACATACGACATTTTCTACTTGCAACAAACTTTATTTGAAATTGTGAGGAAGTTTAATTCATTTCGGCATACTGTATCTATTACTAAATTTAAAATGTGTAGCATAAGTGTGTGTTACGTAATCTTTAAGATGTTTATAAAGTGTTAAGGTGTATGTTTACATTGTAGATCACTTCTGAACCCAGTTAGAAGATTTATATCATATTTGTACTATACTGCCCGGTCTAGTTCACAGCGTATATTTACATTGTGCATCATTCCTGAACCCAGTCAGAAGATTTATATCATATTTGTACTATACTGCCCGGTCTAGTTCACAGAGGGTCAGCTAGTCAGACCATGTGTGCATTAAATGGGGATATTTATGTGCAATTTACTACAAGGTACGTCTAGAGAAGATGGCGGCCACACAGCTTAAGGCTAAATAGTATGACAGGCTGCATCAGCTGATGGAGTAGGCAGTACAAGGTCAAGAATGTGGAACGTTTTACCTTCCTCGTGCTTGGTACCATCCTTGTTTATCATAAAATACTACGGACAAGACACCAGAACACACTTTATTATAATTAAACTTCTAAACTTGTAAACATACTAGATTTATAAGTGATTTTTCTGTACTAACAATGCTACTTCTTTTATCTGTGAAAGTGATCGAGTACCAATATACTGTAAAATATTAGATTTCGCGATGGTTTATTTTACCACTTTTTTCGGTCTCTCAAACGCTATTAATTAATAAAGACAAAAGAAAGGAATATGAATAGAAAATTTGGCCAAAAATATATTTTTTTACGTTTTTTGTTTGAGTAGAATTTACTTAATCCGCCATAACAGGCGCGACGAAAAGCTGAAATAACCGTAATTTGTATGAGAAAGCGTTCACTTTTTAAGACTGAAAAAACATGCAATTCTTTAATATGTAACCCCTGACATGAATATGAAATATTACTGATTTAGGTAACTAACTGATTCTTAATAAACAGCACGGTACTATAAGTTATTGGTGCAAGTTCTATTAAGTTGTAAATATGATGAAATATGACAACTACACAACAGTTGTTCTGTTTAGAGTACAAGTAACGGGTCATGGCATGCTTACAGGGTATTGGACGGAGGTCGTGTTGCTGTTCCTTATATATATACAGTAGGTAATCACATTATTATAATATTGTGTTTTACGACGGACTTGTCAAACCAATGAGTATGATTATAATCAGGTGCACACTAGTACAGTGAAAGGGACGACGTAGAAAAGGAATACACAGTCATGTTGGTGTCATGTACAGGTTCGTATGTCCTCAAGTGACAGCTCTGCTCTGGGTGTAATTAATTTAGCCCTGCATTCGGTAGAGTGCCGTACATGTGCTTGTAAAATAAAAACAGAATTCTTAATCCTCCTTTTGTATAGTCTGACGGTCACTACATGTTAGGAGCATCTGATTGAATTGCGTTTTCAAAAAAAAAAAGTTTATTTTTGTGCGAATTGTTCCAAGCTTTACGGAGACAAGTTAATGGCAGTAGTATGAATTAGAATTAGCCCCTCGGGCCCCCTTTTTATTTGTCTGAAAAGGTTACCCGTGGTCACGTTTCATTGACGTGAATAACCACACGTCCAAGCCGATAACTCGGCCATAAAAGTTCCGGATAGCTGTGGGGTTCGTTATTGACGGTTTATTTATTGGCAATATCCATCATTGGATGTCAATGAGTCTGTCAATTAACCGTGATATATTTTATCCAGTAGGAAACCTTTATTAGAAGGACATTAGAATATTATTGGAATTTTACAGATAATTATTCATCCAATTTCTAAATACCTCAAGTAATTTGTTTTACGGAAAAACACCGATTACCGATTTATTAATCGGATAAATAAATTGGAAAATGTTATACTACCGTTCCGATATGAACGCTTTATTACAGCTTTTAGATAACGAGTTTTTGGCTAAATAGTTTCTGAACAATTGCGCACATTCTCGACATGGTGACTATACTTAATGGGTTAAACTTTGTGTACTGTAAAGTGCTATGTTGTCGAACCTTGCTATCCCAAACTCATATATCTGGAAGACCCCCTTTATTCGAATCTTTTCGTTGGTCCCAGCCACACGAAACATCTTAACTAGCATAACTAGAATATTACAATTACACGGATATCTCGAAGTTTTAACATGGTTCCATCGAATTCGAGATAACACGGATCGACTCTATAGGTGGGTCAATTACACATATACTACTACTTATAATAATATACAATATTTGATATAGCGCCCTATCTAGCTAACATAAGCCACTCTAAAGCGCTTTACAGTACACAGATATACAATTCTTATACAATCAATACAATTAACACATACAGTTCTATCATATACAATTCTGAGGAGTTCGCAGGAGCTGCCTTATCGGGCGCTTACTACTTGTCATATACCACTTAATATACCATTTAATATTGTAATTACTGATTGAGTTAATATTGTAAACCATATGTTGGTTTATACACTACATATCTGTTGGTGTGTGGGACCATGGATTTATCAAATGCTGTATTTCATTGCATGATTGTGTGAGGCGACCTTTCTGCCTATTCCTACAGAAAAGCGCAGTATTTCTGCTGCATTCTCGTCATATCATGCACTCACAATGGATGAACATAACTTGATATAATGCAGTTACAGTATTTACAGCACAATGACATATTTTTGATGAACCCGTGTACTAACTATTATAATAAGTATATGTCGGATATGATTTTGAGAAGTTAAGGACTTACAAAAAGCCTTGCAAACTCTGATGTATTTTTATTTTGTGTTAAAGGTGCGTTATCCCGGCCATTTGAGTTGTGGTAGCATTTTCACACCCGAGTATAGATAGCATTCGTATATAAAGATTGAGACGGAATCAATAAATTCTTCTCATTGTATGGTATAACGATGTCTTATATGAGTATAATATGATTTCTTCTCTTTGTTTAGAATTTAACAGAGAGATAACGTAACTTAAGTCATCTTCATTAGGTTGTCGTTAGTGAGCGTTTCAGGATTGCAATTAATGTATCGTTAATACTGTAACATTAGCTTACTTTTACATGAAGTTGAGATGTTGTGGAAGTAATACGGGGGCGTAGCTGTCATATATAACAAGGCGTGTTCATATGTGAAGTACAATCACTTGGTTTCTAATGAGAAATGACTGGAATTGTTTACGGGGAGCTGCATCCGCATCTGAACTTTAAATCCTCGCGATAAGTGTGCATTTCCGGTTAGACGGTGCGTCATTGTTTATGTCAAAGTGTAAAACTGTTGTGGGAAAAACCGTTATTACATTTTGAATGATGGGTCTATTCGATATAATGCTGAACTACCGAATATGAATTTGATTCAATGTTAAAAACTTAATTTTGCATCCAGATAATTGTTGAAATAATGTAAAGGGGTTTTACACACCTGACCCTTCTGCTTCTACATTAGTTTAGAAACTTTGGATTATCACCTTTTGGCCCCTAGCATCACTGAAGAGTCCTAGAAGGACGAAACAGCTGTATGGTGCAGTTGAATTAATTTTTGTGGCATACTGTATCTATTACTAAATTAAAAAGGTGCAGCACATGTGTGTGTTACGTCAACTTTCGATCAACATTCGTCAACTTCCCTCTCTACCATCAGGTTCCGGTGTTAATCAATGGTAAATGCTAAATAGGAAGGAATCTAATTATAATCCCTTTTTATATTTCTGAACTCCAAATCAAGAAAAAAGTCCAAACTGACCATATGGAGTATGACCAACGATAAGCGTCCCCATTAAATCTATAACCGACAGGAAGCGTCCCCATTAAACTTATAACAGACGAGGGGAGGTTCAATTAAATCTATAACTGACAAAGAGAGTCCCAATTAAGTATATAACCGACAAGATGCGTGCCAATTTAACATATAACAACAGAAAAGAGTTTCCATTAAATAAATAAAAAAACGACAAGAGTATCCATTAAACATAACCAGAGACCACATTCAACTTACACCAGATGAGGATAGTCCATATTAAACCTATACCAACAAGACGTATTCCCATTAAACTTATAACCGACGATAAGAGTCCCAATTAAATCTATATAATCGACAAAGAGAGAGTCCCCATTAAAATTATAGCCGACAACGAGAATAGTCCAATTAAACCTATAACCGACGAGGAGTGCCCTAATTAAATACATAACCGACGACGAGGTTAGTCCCCATTAAACTTATAACCGACGAGGATAGTCCCAATTAAACGTATAACTGTCGATAAGGAGAGTCCTAATCAAAGCTATAACCGACGAGAAAGTTCACAACTGAAACTTATCTTCAATTTCCCATTACGAAAAATAAAAAATCCTCACAAAACATAAACAAATGATGGAAAACGTGAAATGTATATAGATATTTCGTTTTATAGAATAACTGCAGATGCCTGCAAGACAACTTGGTTAGATCTTGTTTCACGGCTTTACCATTATGTGTGGGAGTTGCTGTTATCGTGGGACGTTTTACTAACCTCCCCCACCTCTGATTTACTCCACGAGTGGTTCCCATTATCACCATTAATCTCACCTCGAACCTAGGCTTTGTTGCTATATGCGTTACATTATTGTCTCAGCTTTCACATTGTTAGACATGTCGGCCTGAAAACCTTTCAGAAAGTGAGACGTATATCTTTCTACTGATCTCATTAAAACAGTCTTTATTTGTTTAAAGGAAATGGGATTCGCTAGTCTGGCCAGAAATTAGATGCTCTTGATTTATTTTTGAAACAAACATACTTGAACTGGCGGATTGAACTTTTGCCCATCGATAACACGTCAATCAAAGCTGCTCTGTCTGATACCGAATTATGTTAACAGTTTTCGACATGTATTCAATACGTCTATGAGGATAAGTAGTATTTCGAAACTATGTTACGACAAAATGAACGTGGTGAGGTTACCCATATCTATCACACACGAATTATTTGTTACATCCCGGGGGAACGCGCGCATGTGAATGACCAATCTATGACCCATGGACCTGTGTTTTCGTGACGGAATTTCTTCCGGTTAAGACAGTGTGTACATGTATTACTCCGCAATGTTCTGATCCAACTGTCAAACGTTCAGTCCCAGTGCCATGCTGCTAATACACATACAAACATGCTAAAATAGGACATACGCTATCATGTTTCTATGTACCAATGCCATGTACATCCCTCAACTTCATGTTAAACACAGAAAAAAGCGAAACATCACCATAATGAATAGCAGCCGGAACATTTCGCTGTAGTTATTAATGACGGTCCATTTAAGACTGCAGACTGAAGTACACTAAATATACCGTACATCAAGTGTACCATGTAGATATCATTAATCATAGCATACATATATTCTATATATATACCGGATACTATGAACCAACACTATTAGATAAATTGATTTCAAATTCAAAGTGATTTAGACAACACAAATATGTAGCGAAAGTAAAATGTCGAATTCATTAATCAATTTCTTGTTAATTGTTTTCTTATTTGATATATTCAATATCTTTAACATCTATTTTGCACTCCTAGATGCATTAAAACATGATTCCATCAACTCATTTTTTTTCAGATTAAATATGTTTTTATACCAACCAAACATATGTTACAACATCTTGAAAATCTAAAAGTCGGTTATTTCAATCTATCCTCCCTAACGTTTCCGTAGCTGTTCACAATAATGATATAATGAAACTAAGCAACAACATGTTTCTGTTCTATAAAAACACATTTTATGATGTAATGTAGTTATCTATATATGAAGTAAATTATGTTGGCATCTAAATCAATTTCTGTTATAATTGCTTGCATTCCGGTTGCTGCTTGCTGTAACTTATGAAGCTGTTGTTATCAATATCATGGTTACTACAGTGTAATCGTATTGTTGGTATTGCCGATAATTTCGTCGTCATTGATGTTGCTACGTATATTGCTGTTGACGCTGATGATAATATTGATGTCGTTGTCGTTGTTATTACTTACATTTTGTTGCTGCGGACGCTGATGATAACATTGATGTCGATTTTGTTTTTATTACGTACATTTTGTTTTTGTTGAAGCTGATGAGCATATTGATGTCTTTGCTGTTATTACTTACATTTTGTTGTAATGGACGCTGATGATAATATTGATGTCGTTGTTGGTGTTATTACTTACATTTTGTTGTTGTTAATGACGCTAATGGTAATATTGTTGTCGTAGCTGTTGTTATTAATTACATTTTGTTGTTGTTAACGCTGATGTGTATAATGTTAATGTCGTTATTATTGTTAATCCTTAGATTGTGTTGTTGTTGACGCTGATGATAATATTGATGTCGTTGTTGTTTTTATTACTTACATTTTGTTGGTGCTGACGCTGATGATAATATTGATGTCGTTGCTGTTATTATTACTTACATTTTGTTGTTGTTAATGACGCTAATGGTAATATTGTTGTCGTAGCTGTTGTTATTAATTACATTTTGTTGTTGTTGACGCTGATGTGTATAATGTTAATGTCGTTATTATTGTTAATCCTTAGATTGTGTTGTTGTTGACGCTGATGATAATATTGATGTCGTTGTTGTTGTTATTACTTACATTTTGTTGTTGTTGACGCTGATGATGATATTGTTGTCGTTGTTGGTATTACTTAAATTTTGTTGTTGTTGACGCTGATGATAATGATGATGTCGTTGCTGTTATTATTTACATTTTGGTGTTGTTGACGCTGATGATAATGATGATGTCGTTGCTGTTATTATTTACATTTTGTTGTTGTTGACGCTGATGATAATATTGATGTCGTTGTTGCTGTTGTTACTTACATTTTGTTGTTGTTGACGCTGATGATAATATTAAATCAGATGTTATGCTGTTGTTGATGCTGATGTTAATATTGATGTCGTTGCTGTTTTTATTTCTACCATTGTGTTGTTGTTGACGCTGATGATAAGATTGGTGTCGTTGCTGTTATTATTACTCACATTTTGCTGTTGCTGACGCTGATGATAATATTGATATCGTTGCAGTTATTTATTTACATTTTGTTGTTGTTGCCGCTGATGATAATATTGATGTCGTTGATGCTGTTATTAGTTATATTTTGTTATTGTTCACGCTGATTATAATATTGATGTCGTTGTTGCTGGTATTTCTTACATTTTGTTGTTGTTGACGCTGATGATAATATTGATGTCGTTGCTGTTATTACTTACATTTTGTTGTTGTTGACGCTGATGATAATATTGATGTCGTTGTTATTATTACTTACATTTTGTTGCTGTTGATAATGATGATAATATTGATGTCGTTGTTATTGTTATTACTTACATTTTGTTGTAGTTGACGCTGAAGATGATATTGATGTCGTTGTGGTTGGCACAAATATTTTATCGATACAGATGTTGTTTTTGTTGATGCTGATGTTGTTGCTTTTATTGTTGTTGACACTGATGTTTATATTGATGTCGCTGTTGTTGTTTATGCTAACGTTTTTATTCATCATTGTTGTTGATGTTGATGTTTATATTGATGAATTTGTTATGCTTGCTTTTTTGTTGTTGATGATGTTGATACTGATATTGATGTCGTTGTTGTTGTTAATCATCCTTATGTTATTTACTGTAAAAGCCAATATTTAGGGCGAGGAATTTTTCGCTTAGCCAGTCGCCAAACGGTTCGCGGCGTGAACATCTTCACGCTGTCAGTCATTCTGTTTGGAACTGTGAACTTATAATACTATTATTAACTGTACAGTTTGAGTGGTGTTAAACACGTTCGCGTATGGATATATTCGCGGAGATTTAATCACAGTGAAATAAGCCAAAATTTCCACATTTACAGTATCATTGTTGCTGATATTGATATTGTTGTCATTATTTATGCTACTTTTATAACATTCGGATTGAAATATTTGTGTTATTAATGTATGTGCTATAGTGTTTTATCATGATTTAACAAAAAAAAACCACTTTCATTTTACTGTATATCATAACAAGGCTATGTCGTCTCGGTGACGTTCAAAACCCGAAAAGATGTTCACCTAATCCAACGTTAGTGCAAAAATCTTGTAGCATAGTTTACTGTGAAATCATTTTAACCTATGTTTGAGATTTTAATGGTGGTATGTTAATACAATAATTGCTTTAAAGTGCATGTTTCTGCTGCGTATGCATGCAGGTTTGTCTTTGATTTGGCATGTAGGTCTGTAAAATTCATCCCCGTGGCACGGCGCGATAGAGCTGTATACGTCATGGTATCATTCTATTTCGTGTTTTACGTAGAAGGTAGTGTTTTTAAGGGCTTGTGTGGTGTTTTTCAAAGAAATTTTAAATGCTTAAAGTGCGACTTGCGTTATAACACAGCTAGAGTTATTAAGGATAAAAACACTTTATGGAATGAGAGCGTAGGATGGAGAGATGTGCCAAAAGGATCATAGTCCTATCAACATCCAAGGTCATTGAAGTACGTGGCTCCATGAAGATTGTGTATGAATACTACTGTATGTATTCTGGAGGAATAGTATGTAATTGCCTCCATGTGAAAGAAGGAACCTGGTCCTAAGATCATAAAACAATCCTAGACTAAAGTTTGTGCTTAGCCAATCACGCATGACATTACTTTTTGTTACGTAAATCGTGATTGGCTAAGTCAAAACTTAAAATACAAATTTAGACGAACGATTGTTTCATGATCCAAGGACCTGGTACCTATACTGAAAGAAGGGGCAGCATGCACATCCTGCCCGGTCATACTGCCAACGAGTCATGTTTTTTTCATAAAGTCTTGTGACCTCAAAAGTTGAGCTTTAATCTTGTAGTGTATTGAATTTGCTGTCTTTGTGATCGTTTCTATATTTTGAGTACCTTTAAATAAATCACATTCACGTGTTTTTTACAACTTACCCGTGTAGCCATTGGAGCAGTTACAGCTGTACCAGTTGGTGACGTTGGCGATGGTTCTGTTGATGACGATTTGGTGTAATTGGTGGTCCACGTTTTGACAAGAAGCATTATTCAGACACATGTTACTTTTTGGATTGCAAAAATTGTATTTTTCACACCTAACACCTGAGAAATTTTCTTCACAATCACAATAGAATGAGGAGTCTTTGATGCCGTATCTACAGACACCCCTGTTCTGACAATGGATGGTGGAGCACTTGTCAGACACCTCGCACGTGTGACCTTCCCAGCCCCGAGGACACACACAATGATAGTCATCAGTAGTAACGTTTACACATCGGCCGCCATGTTGACAAGGAGAACTTCTACATGGGTCGACCATCTGACAGTATTGTCCGTACGTCCCTGCTTTACATATGCAGTCCACCTCACCATCACTGCTTTTATTAACACACGTGGAATCTTGTTCACATAATTTCGCTTTACATCCATCAATATGTTCACATGTTAACCCGTATCTTTCGGGTGTGCACTGGCACAGGAAGTCCGAATCGGAAGTGCTTGTGCACGTGCCTCCGACACTACAAGGATTTGAATAACAAAGATCAGTGTGTTCACACCGGTCGCCATAGTTACCATTACCGCACGTGCATTTGTAAGTACCGTCCGTGTTATTGTGACAGATTCCATTGTTGAGACAAGGATCTGCAAAACAAGCGTCTACATTTTGACACTGCCGACCCCAATAACCGGGACTACATAAGCAGCGAGGTTCTGTCCCGTTTAAGGACTCACAAGTTGCGTCGTTTTTACATCGCATGTAATGACACAAGTCAATGGTTTCACATCTTTTACCGATAAACCCTCTAGGGCATGTACAATCATAAAGCTGATCGTTCATAAAGTTGCACGTGCCCCCGTTATGACATGGATTTGCTGTGATACAGACATCGTTTTTTTCACACATGAGCCCATAGTAACCAAACACACAGGAACATTCGTATGTTCCATTGGCATGGCTAGAACAAGTACCTCCGTGTTGACATGGCGAACTATGACAAGAATTGAAAATCTCACAATGGGGCCCGATGAAGTTTGTTGGACATGCGCATTCGGACGTTCCATTTGAATATGAATAACACGTTCCGGAATTGAGACACGGGTTTGAGACACACTTATTTACATACTGACATGTGTCTCCGTGAAAGTGAACCGGGCACGTGCAGTTAAACTGTTCGTGCGAGATAAACGTGCACGTGCCATTGTTCTGACACGGCGATTGGACACATTTGTCGGTCTCTGTACAGTTACGTCCGTTATAGCCCTCTCTGCAGTCACACTGATAGGACATGTCCGGGAGGGTGCGACAGGTTCCACCGTTAGCGCAGGGTTGTAGCACACTACAGTCACTGAACAGGTGGCAATCTCCATACAGACCTGAAACATCCACAATTAGCATTACACATCTATCAAGAGAAATTTGATTTGTTATTTAGATAACATAATTGTTTGAAAAAACAAAAAATGAAAATGTTTAATAAAAATTAGTTTTCTCACATTGAATGCCAGCATCCAAAGATAAAACGTGAAAAACCCCACGCATAACAACAAAAACAGAACTGACAAAAACGTAAATAAAACAAAAGGATAGACATCGTCTTCATGGCTATCCTTGAGTGATATATTGATACATATATATTGAATGATATATTATATAAGTGAGAGACACGTGAATTCTGCAAACTATGTCTGGTCAGGTACCAATATTTTAAGATTTCTTCTGTTTGAGATTAAGTCTAAGTTGTTAAAAGTATTAAACAAATGTCGTAGAATGATTTGTTAAATAAAATTATAAGATTTTTTACCAATTCTTGCCGCATACACTGTCCCTATACAAAGTGGTGTTCTGCTGGGGGCTTTTTAACAGTATAGTTCAATGTGGTATCACTATAAAGTCGGAATCAGTGGCGCACGATCGCAAGGAGGCTTTCGCAAACATATCGCAGCCTCCCGAACGCACACAAGTCACACAAAGGCCGCATAAAACAGGTGGACGACCTTAAATTACCTCAACTGTTAATACCACTTTAAACTTATTAAATATTGTACAGAGGACGCACAGGAGAATAACACCTTTATAATATAATATAAGATACAGCCAGCCAAAATAATTAATTTAACTGCATTACAGAGATATTTCGTCATTCTAGGACTCGTCAGTGATGCTAAGCAATGGTGTAACAAGTGAAGCCTAGGAGGCGACTAAGGAAACAAAACTTGCCGAAAGAACCAACCAAGATAAGCTTACAGGAAAAGTTGAACGAAAAGTATTTTTTTAACATTATAACGTCAACACTCACACCCAAGGGGGACGCAATTTAGACAAACACAAAGCAGAACCAAAGAAATCCATCTAGAAAAGGTGAAACCAATATAACCCATTCACAATATCGGAACCTATGCTACCGAGTTATCCATAAGAAATAGAAATGTAATAATTACAAATTCGGTGATATGTTTTGTTTTTAATGAAAAGAACAAATTCTTGACGTTCTCAGCTCAGCCACAAGGACGGAATAGAACGTCTTAGATGACACCAGTACAAAGTAGGAAAAGATATCAATCACAGGGCGACCCATTTCCGTGTTATTGTGAACATGTGTGGTCGAGGTGATAAGGCTTTATCGAGACATTGTTGATAACAGTAGGACTATATTCACGTTCACATCTATCTCCGACCAAACACTCGGAACTGCCCGCCTCACAAGGGAACACTGCTATCTCTAACCTAACAGTGTTTTTGTCCTATATGGGGTAGGGCATAAATGAAAAGCATATACAATAGTATCTGTTTATGAATTTCGGCGAGCTAGCCGATATTAAACAGGATATATGTATCTCATGGAATTCAATATGTTGACATACATGGACACGAAGGTAAAATTAAAAGCACAAAACGTACTAGAATATCGTTTTTTTTTCAACTAAGTAATTACCTCGTATGGTCGATAAATCACGTAATGAATGCAATTTAAACAAATTGAAAATAATTTTACATCTATATATTACATGACAAGTAGTATCTACAAAACCTAATTATAACATGTCAATTTCTCAATTACACTTACCAGCTGCAATTCAGGATATGCATGGATAATATTTATTGACCAACAAATGAAATTAAAATAATAGCATGCGTAATGGAATAAACCTGACTAAACGCCTACTCTGACATTTCTCCCCCCCCCCCTCCCTTTTAGAAGTTTATTTTTTAATTTGTCAAAGTACATAAATGCATGTGATACAACATTATCATAAAAAACAGGTATGGAAACTGCAAGCCCAAAAATCACTGGACGGACCAGGTATCCCGGGAGGTTAAGCAACCAGAAGATCACAAGCGATAATCCTGGTTTTTAAGATGGCAGATTTTTAAAACATAACTGTCTCCTAACAGAACTCCGCTATAAACCCTACTGAACATCCCGATTCTAGAAGTAAATGATGGTACCAGGGGAAACGGCAACAGTTTTGTAGATAGTACTAAATCTACAACGGTAGATATAACATGACTTATGGGAGGAGGGTATATCACGACTGCGATATTAATGTTATCAACATTTACTTAAGATTGGAGTACATTCCTATTTGGGAACGTTCATTCTGTTTTTATTCTGTCCCCGTGTCTTAAACGACTATTTCTTTGGGAAATGGTGTATCAAATTATAAATGGCAAAACCAATTACAAAATTAAACTAATACCATAAGGTATTTTATATGTTTAAGTTTTGTATATTAAAAAAGAAATTAAAAAACATTTTGTATTGTCAAATGGTTTAGTTTATTTTATTTTACGTTCTATTAACAGCCAGGGTCAATGTCAACTGAAGGGTCTGGTTAATACATATTAAATGTCGATGTATTATTGGAGGGCCAAGAAGACTTCAATCTATATGTCCTTGGTGTTACAAAACGTGGAACGAATCGTGTATAATAATTTGGAAGTTTGTTCACAATAGATATTTTCCATAACTAGTAGGATAGATATTATTCATAAAATCAACTGTGTTGTAAATATCTCTCATTAAGGTATAAGCCCCATATTGAATAAATTATATTAAGTGCAACAAAGGGATTTTCATCATGTTAAGATATCGATACCAACCAGCCCTTTTTGACAACCAATCACTGTAAAAATCTGAGTCAACAGTTAGCATCAACAATGGAGAACTTTACACACATTGATGAAACTGCTCACATCGAACTTCTACAAGCTTATATTTTTCATTAAAATCACATCTTGTTTTTTTTTTAATTGGACTTCAGAAAAACAGTAGTACGGACTCGATATTTGGTCAAAAAGATGTCTTACCATATTGGTATATTGCGTTTTTAGCAAGTTTCAGTTTGATTGTAAAATCTATAGATTGAGCATGAGAATAGCTTTATGAGAACGGGTATATTTAATCAAATACATGCATATGACATGTCAGATATTATTACTACGATAATCCCGTATTGATCAAAACTGAAATCGATCCCCTCTACCATGTGTCAATTTTCTTTAATTTTTACATAGCATTTTAGTTATACATATTTTGTTTTAAAATATACAAATTGGATCAGACAAAAGTTAAACAATTCATAATTCGTCTTCTGTAAAACATAAATGGGTTATTTTTACATATGACCAAAAATTAAAAAAAAAAAAAAAAAGAATATAGGCAATGTTGATGAGAAATGGAACTGATGAAAGTGTTTGTTAGATAAAATAATATGATCCCTAATACGACTTTGACATTGACTTAAAATAGCTGAACATTGCCAATTCAAATTCCAGGTGTATACCTGTGTGCTATTACAAATGAAAAGAATATAGAAAGTGCAACAGACTTATTATTATATATCTTACCGTTCCTGGTGATGTTGACGAGTCTCTGTACGCTGTCCGGACTCCAGTGCGTGTTGTTGAACACCTTGACAGTGAAGCGGTAGGAACGGTCCGGTCGGGTGGCTCGTACCTGGGTACACACCTCGTTCTTCTTACCCCGGATCACCACCGGATGGCTGGTAACGTTCTTGTCGTTCATGGCAATCTGTAACTGGTACTTCTCCACGTAAGCTCCATTGGTCGGATCTTTCCAGCATATCCGAGCTTGAAGTCCTTCCACGGACACACAGAAGAGTTCCGGAGCTACCGTGAAGTAAAATGTTAACGTTATAGAAATCACCTCCATTTTGTTGGGGTTTTTTTCGGGAAGATATTAAAAGACGCAATGCCTTAACAAATCAACATACACAACATTAGATCATGTCTTAAAGCATACAAAAAACATCTTTTTAGCTTTTGTTAATAAGTTAATAATAATATCCATCACTGCGTGTCCTGGAGGGTACAAGACCTTATTGTGTACAAGTGTTACACAGTAGCACCTCCAATTAATAAACTGGCTAAGTTATTTGCGGTAAATTCATCTTGCACAGAAAGATGTCAAAACTGCTCAACACAGAATCTGTTGGTAACATGATGAAAAATGACAGATGTCTGTTACATAGATCCCTAACGTTAAAGTACCAGCGCCGCTATTTCCTGTAAATGACATCATCCGAAACAAAGAAAAACTCCCTCACTACCGAACATGTTGCTGTTTCTGCAGGAGAGAAACTACATAAATCTTTTTTGTAATAACGTTGCACCGTCGGTTTGTGAGAAAATGAGTTTAACAGATCTGTCAAACAAATAAAACGCAAGATGTGTATCCTGTGTGGAGGAGGCCGCACATTAAAGTGGAGAGTTCGTCACTGTATCACGGGAAAATTAGTCACACAGAGGTTGAGGCTGGACCTCTCGGCTGATAAATTGACCTGTCTTGGCCAAACAGAAGTAGGAACAGGCCCGACGGCCATTGTCCGAACTCTTATCTGTCAACTTTTCACTGGCTTCTTAACCCTCTGCGTCGCTTTAACTGTCCCGCACGGGGAATCTGAGCCGAATGAAGTTAACATCTCCACTCGACGCACGCGCGACAGTTTGTCAACAGGATTGCCACCGCATACTGGGCCGAGATCGCCTGTGCGCTTGGTCTGATTGGTGTGTGGGTTCGCACCTCCATCGACTATTGAATGTCTTTGGCCATAAAATGTGTTTAGTCATATGTCTAGCGTCATTGTGTATATGCTGTTGCACTCCGTACGTATTGGAAAGGCGACAGATGGAGGACATCAAACCAAATCGTTTTGGACAATACGATTATCTTTATTGTCACAGGGCTTGCTTCTGGTAGTGTCCACACGCTTATCATTACCTACAGCGGACCCATAACTTATCATCAATATAAGGTGTACAAGAGGACAATGATTGACCAAATATTGCCGATCAATTGAAATGATATGGCTTCAGATTATCTTTATGTGTTAGGAGTGTGGAAAGCCATTTCCTTTGTGAACATACAAAATATATTATACCAAATAATAACGCAGGCTTTTTAAAGAAAAAAGTGCAGATCTATTAACTTTCCTGATGCAATATCAGATAGCTCGACAGCCAATACTCATCACGATTCCTTGACTTTTCAAGATTTAAATGATGAAAATTTAAATACTGTAACATTTTTGGAAAGCAGTTAAAATGTGACACATGTTTATTCGTATTGAATATCACGGTTAGATATTGGGTTTAAAATAAATTTAAAATTTGACCTGGATTCCCTTTCCTTTGTGACTGCCTGCCTTTTTAAGCTTTATTTACTTGTAACATGATATATTTATCAGGGTTTGTAAAACAACATAGTGCAACACTTTATTCTCACTACTTTTAAGTAGCTTTATTATGAGATGTGTTTTCTCTATTGTCACACAAACTTCTATACGGCAATGAATCAATCTTATAGTACGTAACAACATTTCTATATAACAGAGGTTTAAGCCAGGATATGGTTCTTGACACAAATAGTGTCTATGGCCCTCCCTGTGTTGGCAGACAATTAAAATTTAGGTGAGGTGTTCGAGGGCGAACGTATCTAAACAGATCAGTATTTTTGGCAGATTTTAATTGAAAATACATGACAGTTCACCTTATTTTAGCTTCGCGCTAAACAGAATTTCTCTAAAGCCAAGAGGGAGAGCCTCGGACTTACAATGCCGGTGGAAAGACACTACTCCTTTTCTTGTTACATGTAACATTAAATCACTATATTTACCATTGGATGGCATTACCACTATATATCCCTACCAAATTCAGTTGGCATTCATTAGGCCATGAATGCCAATGACCGATTGTTGACGTCATCATTATTATGACGTCATAATTGTTACCTTGGAAACCATTGACCGTCCCCAGTCGATGGCTGTTCTTTTCATTGAACAAGCATATGCGACAAATACATTTATTGAGCTAAACGCTGAGAAATAAAATGTGTTATTGATTGTTTTATGACATGAGCAGATTCTAAAAATGGTAAATATAAGTATTGAACTGCTTTCAGTTGGCTTTCATAGGCTATATGAATGCCAACTGAAAGCAGTTCAATGCTTAAATATTCCATATTTTTTTATTTACGTACACTTCTCGGAGACGTATTAACAGCTTACGTTAAACACGGTCGCAAACACATATGTGACATTCCGGATTTATCTCGCCAGACAAACGCTTATGAGTAAATACATGAATCATTCGATAATATCGTAAGTGCAACTTATCTATGAAGTACGTCTTACTGATATAATAGATATATGACATACCGACTGTGTGAAACTTATCTACATATGACTGTCTGTCGTATGTTCTACACAAGGACAAGATGAATATGTCATAAAAATACCGGAAGACAATCTTTAATCTTAATTTATATCTTTTGTTAGAAAAAAAAGCTCAGAACGGTATAAGCGGCCAAACATTTGCTGTGGAGAGGAATGTTTAAGTAGCATCTTGCGCGATTTGATATTTGATGTCAGGAAATTTGACAACACCCAACAAACTTTAAATCGTCGAATTCGATTTCCTATAATTTCTATAAAGAGACTAGCAGATCTTATCATAATTCAAAATGGGGTAGGAACTGTAAAAGTAAAAAGGATGGGTTCTTCAAAACTTTTAAGAAGAGGGAAACGAATTCTAACAGGAAAGGGAGTTTTATAACACAGTCTAAGTATACAATTTAATAGCTCCCAATTCTGATGTCTTAAACAATATTCGTTGAGAATTGGAGCATGTCTATGACAAACGTAAATACATGTATAATACACAACCGAACTTATTTTGAACGAGCATACATTCGAAAAACCACTTTTGTCATACTAAGGGGGACTACTATCGCTATTAAAGGTTATTTAGAACGCTATAGTACGTTTAAGAAAAGTATATTACCGCTAAATTTGAAATGATAATTTCTTACTAGGTGAAATCTTTCTCAGAGCGCTAAAATGAGACTGCGCTTATCTAAATACACACACCCTTACAAAAACCTTACATATATTTTGATAGCTTCGGCATACTGTATCTATTACTAAATTTAAGAGGTGCAGCATATGTGTGTGTTACGTCATCTTTGACCATTATAAATTTAGCATAGACACTTATTAAATGCAGTAAAAAGTATAATACTTGGTAACGACAACCGCAATTAATTCCGTAACACTATACGCTATAGTAATATAGTTAAAAAAAATATTGTATACGAGTTTGGTTACTATGGGTTATGGCGAACAACTGACAAGTGATAACGAAGGCTACTTACGTGGTACATCGGTCATGTTAACCCGGACTCGGGTTGTGCTTTTTTTCTGTGGCGACCCTGAGTCGATAGCGGTCACAGTGAAGGTGTACTGGCTGATACTTTCAGGAAACGACCCTACAATCATGATCTTTCCTGTGTTTGGCGTTATGTTGAAATACGGACGCACGTCTCTGTCAAGGATTCTATACTGAAAATAGGAATTGTAAATCTGGGTGTCGTTGTCAACCGCATGCACCGTCCCAAGAAGATCGATTCCTTTCTCAAACGACTTCCGGTATGTAAGGAAGTCGTATTGGGGCTGGTCAAACGTCGGGGCGAACATGTTCTCTTCGACGACATCAATGACGACATCCTTGTCCCTGATAACTCCCTCAACCGTCCCGTAGACCCGGAAGTGGAATGTGTGATTGAAGGGTTGGTCTATGTATCGTCGGGTGACCAGAATCCACGTTAAAGGTGTCGATCTGTGGAGTTTGAAGTACGACGACTCCTCGGGTTGAGTAAGTGCCAGTTCATCAAGGGGACCCCCCGTGATGTTGTCGTAGCCTGTCACAGTCAACACTGGGGTGTTAGGGGGCGCATTCTGGTAGATACGGGCCGGGTAGGGCATCACCTCCAGTACAAGTACGGGGGTCGGGCCACCTACAACAGGAAGATAACATGATAACATTTTAATACGACGTTAAAGAATGTTTTTGACTTTCAGCTGTAGTCGAGAGATAAAGCTGCCGGGGCATCAAAGCTGACTTGAACGACACACGTTGTTTCTGTAAAACAGTTAAGAAATAGTAAGCAATTGTGATCATAAATAATTATATTGGTGTTAATTTGTGCATGTCATTTTATCTAACAATGTCGATTGGTTTTTAAAATTTTATGAATGAGCTGTAAAATCTGCTATATGATTTTAACAATTGGTTTCTGTTATTTCGTCACAGTATTGCACATTAGCTAGTTGTGACGAAATGACTTAACACATGAATAGGCATGGAAACTTTTTCGCCCACTAACATTCGCTCTGTCGATTCTGTAAGCGGTCATTTGATTGGCTAATGCAAAACGTCACCAGAACGGGACTCCCTATGGGATGTTGTCAGATCTTGACGCAGGACAGAGAAGTTTACAGAACGGCGCGGAGATCAATATATGATTTAAAACAGACTGTTTAAAGTGTCGGGTTCATTTTCAAGTGATGAAAATATTCCTGTGTACAGCCGTTGGTTTCTATAACGGCATTGTTCCGCCTTGAAGTAAAACAATTATCATTGTTACGTTCAATGATGACATGGGAATAAAGGACAATACCGTATACACCATTGTGATAATCTTTTATTAAATCATTTAAACACACAAATCAAATTTGATAGCAGAATTTCACATCTTTATGTCTCACACAAGTTTTGTCAACAATGGCATAGTGAAGTAAAAAAAATATGTCATATTTGTATAATCATACTCTTACTGTTGTGCTGTCAGTGCTGAAGTGAAGTTGATAAGGCACTTGCCTTTCACCAATGCGGCTAGGGTTCAAAATTCATCTTCAGGTACTCCGGTTTCCCCTTAATCCAACTTCAGGCTTCCACCCCAGGGTCCCTTATAACAAGCTTGATTAATAAGCTAACTAACTTGCTTTATGATTAAATTAATTTCAACCTTGTAAAATGTGTTTTTGCCTCAAATTATACAGGAAAATGACACAACCCTAACCCACCCACCCACGCACGCGCACACACCCACCCACCCACATGCTGCATTTTCAATAAAGTTATTGGTAAAATATACCACAAAATAAATTACACTGCATCATACAGCTGTTTAGTCCTTCTAGGACTCGTCAGTAATGCAACGAACTAAAGGCGGGAATCTAAATTTATTAAACTGATGTAGAAGCAGAAGGGTCGGGTCGTAAATCCTCTTTAATCTATGAATTTAGAATAAAATATGATAAAAGACTATTCAGCTATATACGTATATAGAAAGTTTAGAAAGTTTATGTATATAGGCCTAATGCAAGGTGACGTAACACATTGATCATGTTGAGGATACACTTGTAAGTACCTGTAGCACACCATAACCCAATGATTGGAACAGACAATATTACAAAGTACAAAGAAACACTGAGACTATATTAATTAGTGTTATCGGGACAGATCTACTCTGCGTGCTCTTGAAAGCTAACCATCAAAAACCAATTTGATGTGAATTTGGTTTTAAGTGTTTGACAGTTGACGATATGTAGACACGTGCTTACCTTACACTATCGGTATACATTCTAGATCAAATAGAACACCGACTCCGCGGGGGGCCAATATCTGTTTTACGGTCAGGTTTAGCATTCACCTGCCACCGTTCGTAAACACCGACTCTTTAGCAACAACAATATCGGAAAGGTTGATTGCTACAAGTAAGGACAAAACGTGCTGTTTTTACTGTTATATTTGTTTATACGAGTGTGCGTGCGATGTATGTTTTAGGTCCTGCTGGTTTTAGTCGGTCAGACATCCTCCTCCTTTGTTCAACCCCTTATCTTAATACTGCGTTTTAAATATATAGAAAGCAGTTTTACTGTTAGAAGAGAGTAAAAATGTTAAATTTGTACTGAGCTATAATTCTGATAACGGGCTTAGCGGGGACACCATATGATAAGGCGTAGAATATATGAATGTCTGGTAAAGGACATCGATGGTAACCCAGGGGCCTTTCACTTAGGACAGTGGGTTACCGACCATAAGTAATGGGAAACCTATCAAGTCGTCCCCCATCTCGGTGTGTCTAGGACATTGAAGTTGAATATCATTTCCAGATCAAATGTAATATGTATAAAGAGTTAAGGGAATAAATATATTAAACAATATTATATAAGAAATCCAGGTATGTTTGAATAAATACAATTATTTAACACAAATAACATTACAGAGCTATTCAATCTTGGTAAATATATTTGTTTAGCATTAGAAAGAAGAAAGTTAATATCAGTGTAAATCCAGCATTATGTTTTTACTCTCACTCTATCCTATGTAAACTGCCTGCATTGTGTGAATGAATGGGCTCTAGTAAAGTGGATGTGAATTATGTATGAGAGGTTTACATGCATGTTTGTTAATGTACTTATTTATGCAATGAATGTTTTAGCAAACGTTGTTACAGTCCTATATCACACATTGCTATTGATGACAAACTAAATAAAGCCCGGTAGGGCTTTATGAAAGTTTGTCAGCAATATCAATGTGTGTTATAGGACTGTAACAATGTTTGCTAAAATGTTCATTACTTATATTTATATTTTGATAGAATTTTTGTGCTTTTTTCGTTACTTCGAACCAATTTTGAACAGCAAATCAAGTGCAGACAACAATGAAAGTGATGACGTCACAATATAGATTGATGACGTCACAATAACAAATGTTGTTATAGTCTTAGGCACTGGGTGTTATAGGCGTATGACAGCAAATGCCTCTTAGCATTGTTTCAAAGGGAAAATACGGAGCAAATGTAAATATTGTATTATATTTACATTTGCTCAGCAATTTTCCGTTGACGTAACGCTAAAAGGCAATTGCTGTCATACGCCTATAACACCCAGTGCCTCAGACTATAACAGCAGTTGCTATTGTGACGTCATCAATCTCTTTTGTGACGTCATCAATTTCATTGTTGTCTTCACTTGATTTGCTGTTAAAAATCGGACCGAAGAAACTAAATAAAGCACCATAATTCTATCAAAATGTAATTATAAGTAATGAACATTTTAGCAAACATTGTTAACAACATTTGCTAAAACATTCATTGCTCAAATGTTTTACATGTATGTCACTTATGTTTTCTTATGCGATGAGTTGTAAATAAATAATCTGAACCTGGAGGCCAAGTAAGACAGAGGGGAACAGACGATTCCACAAGGAATCCCAGTTAGACGCTTTATACGCAAACGAAGTAATGCTGATATCAATTCATCGCCCGAGTGTTTGTTTTACGTTACTGCTATACGTGTAATAAATAAGACAAGTGGTTTGAACTGTCTGCCGCTGTGCAGATGGTTACAGGAAAAGCCGGATAGTCTTTCGCATGGTAGGAGAGACGAACCTATGTAAATGCAATTCAATTTTATTGCATGTTACATCCAAATAACATTGTGTGGATAGAGCTCCAAATGATATTACCAAACATTCACATGAAGTATATATGCATATATTTACAGTCTACACTGACATTCACTCGATAACCATTACTCAACAGACTATCATTATCACTGCATAACTGTAGTCAAACACGTGACAAATTTCTATGACGTCGACAACAATTCATGTGGGCGGAGCTATGCAAATCCTACAGTTTGAAACACAATTGTGTGACGTCACCAACAATTAACGTAGGCGGAGCTTGCAAATTTCATGCTGTTACATTTATTGAAACATTCCCACGTTTATTAGTTTTGAAATGAAATCTGTGTCCGGAGATTTGACTATAATGAACAAAATAGTTACATTTCACAGAAAGATACTGTAAAAATAAGGATAAACTTTCTATTTTGTTTAGGTTATCGGGGGATATACAATAGAAAGTTAATCCTTAAATATAAATTGATTATACCGTAATTGACCAAATGTAAGCACCTTGCAAAGCTTATACCATTCTTAGTTTAAAATACTTTTAATGAACAGGCCAATAAGCGTAAGATATATACGTAGTTTCACCGATCATCATGTAATACGTTGGACCTAAATTGAACTATAAACGTATTTTTACATATTTTCGACAGGTGGTTTGTAAATGTGTTTATCTAAATATGGTATTAAACATTTTTACCGTCGACGTACATTTGTAAAAAGGAGATAGACATGCCGATATTCAAGTTTATTATATTATTTAATGTTTGTGGAGTATACAGCGCCGGTGTTTATGTTACGTATTTTTCTGTGTGGACGAGCAGACGAAGGAAAGGTAAACTTTTCCACGTGTCACTTCAGGCTACCATCTTGTGTGAGTGAGTAACTCTCGTAAACTAACATCAAACACAGCCGCTTACAAATGGGTTTTCTGTTCGAGGTACCAGTAACACTTATACATTTTACACCTCTCCTTTATATAAACAAATCAAAATTGAAAATCCTCCGAGGTCTAAACACCATGACTTCCCAGTACAAATGTTAATGTATTGGTATTATATTACATTGTTCTCTACCACCAAGGAGAACACAAAATCCCGAAGAATGATACAGCAACGTGAATATCTTTTGCGATTTATATGTATACAGCTTTCTGTCTGAAGTTTTGTCATTTACCCCTAGCCTAAAATGCCCTCAAAGCAGTTATCCCGCGCCGTCCAGCAATCCCCCTCGCGAAACATTATAACAATTAGATCTAATTCGCACTAAATACAATTATTCACATATCACAATAATGTATCTCTCGAATTATTAAAGGACTTTATTAGCAAAAACGGGAACACCCACGTCATTTACGTTACGTCGCCATGCATTCGAATCTAAGTCTCGCCATCACATTGATTATACCGCGTCATATTGTCCTCTTACGCCCAGTCACTTTTAAATAATTACCTCATGAAATAACCAAAACTTTTTTATGAAATATACGTTATTATATCATAATGTACCGTCAATGAGTTTAACCCCACGACCATTTAACGTTTTTCTCGCGAAATGACATCCCTTACCCCCACAGCATCACGTCACTTACCGAAGGACACTTTCACTCTGATGTCGAAAAGGCGTGGTTTAGATGGAGGCCTGGGAGGGTTTCTTGGAACCCCGGCACGAATTTCGTACCCTGAGAGTGATGGTTCTTGGTCCACAAACCTAGCCTTTCTGACGTTTGACATGCCCTTTGGAGGATAAGTGAGTGCCCCTTTCATGGAATATCTGTTTCCTGCTACCCCGGTATCCACCCGGGATAATAACAACGTCCAAACCACAATGATCAGTACACAATAACAGCTACGGTACATTCTGTCTAAGTGTCATCGTCATGCATCTTTACATGTCACATACGGCCGACGTGCAGCACCAAAACTTGATGAAACCTCCTTTGTTTCTTCTATAACCACTCTTGTTGTATTCTGTAGCCATTTGAAGGCTCGGTCACATATCCATTGATACAGAATTCACTTCATATCAAACGTCTTCCCTGCGTTTTGTTATAGGGAAGCATCCAAGCGTTTCAAACATGCAGTGAAAATTTGATAATAGTTAGATGCCTGTTGTATAGCTATATCAAGTCTCGGGACAGTGTCATATTGTAGTTCACAGGTGTAGGATGGTAAGGAAATAATGTTCAGTGACGTCACACACAGATTCTCTCCAGATGTGATTCCCGGTTGCTATTTATAATACAAGGTATTTTAACTAGAATAACGCGCCTGCTATCTTATTGTCGTCCTATCCCACAGACAAACCTCTTAAATTAACTCTCTTTATCAACTGTCCCACAGACTTAGCTAATTAGTGTCACCGTTCACTGGTTCGCTTGTATCTGGCAGGCCACACCCCTTGGCCCCGAAGTAAATCTGCGGTTACCCCACGAGTTGACGCCGACCCTGGGTTTGACATTATCAGGTCACAAGATCATGTATCACCAGAACACTAAACAGGTATAGCGTAACCTGTAGCATCGCTGAAATTCTTAAAATATAAAAACGTACGACTTTCTTACGATGTTTCCTTAGAAGTCCATTGTTACTCCGTCACACACTTTCAGGTACACCAGCAATGAAACGTTACGGCAGAGAAGTTGATTATTAACATCCATTCCCCTCTTCATTATAATTTGCGCCGTAAGATGGTTTCAACTTGTGAACGAGGTATTTAAATTAGAATATATTTAGCTAATAACATTGAAATATTTCCAGCATACTTGTGCGTGTGTGTATATTCCTGTTAGCACTATCATATTAACTCAATGCATTTCATTTTAATCTATATTGAAAATCTGTGGGATTCCAATAAATCACATAAATTCTGCACTTAATAACATCGGAACTTGTGACGAGAAACTACTCGGTAACTCTTTGATGGAGAGTGCCAACTTAAGTTTGATCCTTTGGTAGCAGGCGAACAACTGTTGGCGGGTCGGAGCGCATGATCAAGTATATTTACCCAATATATAGTCAATGACGTTGTATGGCGGCAGATAGAGCATCCCTTTATAACCATCTCCTCCCAGCACCAGACTAGAGCGGAGGGTTCAATAACAGTTCAGTCAATAAAGAACCACACAATAGCACTATACTAGATAGTAGGGTCAAAATCTACGGAATAGAATACGTCTAATAGCACAAAAGTTAAAAGAATGGGGAGGGGGACTCGGAAAGTATTTCAAAGCTGATAGTAACCTAGGAATGGCCATTGGGTAGAAGCTTCCGGTATCATTTAGAATCACCTGAAGGAAATGTTTGGACGAGAAATGGTTTTGAATGGCTACAGGAATCCTAACAGTGATTGATAGCAATGGGTTTGTTATTGCAACAAAGCGTCAGAGTAACAGAAGGGGTCCATCAAAATACCCGTTGATTACAGCACCTTTGGACCTCAAACTTATTACTGATTCATCAATGTCTCTCCATAATACCATAATTACCAGGTGAACGCAGCGACCCCTGGTGCAAACTTTTCATGCACGTGAGGGAAGTTTGTAAATATATGTGTTAGAGAACGACAGAGGTAGACAGTAGAACATCACATACCCATCCACAGCAACACTACACCGACCTAGTGCTTCTGTCATGTAACAAACTACAGTCGGACCTCGATCTCGATGTCGACGGGACAATGGGAAAACTCGAGTTATCCGAGTTACGCGAGTTTGAATGTTAGTGTAAAGCTTAGCAGGCTCTAGTTTCATCAACGTTCCTTAACTTAAGGAAACTCCTTAACTTAAAAATCTCCATAGGAAAGCATTACAGATCTCGAATGTAAGGAGAAAATCTTTAGTTAAGGAACTTTCCTTAAATTCTGTAATGCTTTCCTATGGGGATTTTTAAGTTAAAGAGTTTCCTTAAGTTAAGGAACGTTGATGAAACCAGGGCCTGGGACCGACAAAGTACTTCGAATTAAACGGGGTTTTCGAGTTATGCAAGTGCGAGATAACGAGGTACGACTGTATGGATTACTACAGCAAATCTAAAGTAAAAGCAGGAAAATCGTCACTGAAAACATTCTGAAAACATTACTCTCCGCAGGTTTTGGTGTATGACAGATGAGTGTACGAACTTTTGAAAAAAACAACTTTATCTCAAATACACAAACGCTGTCAGGTCTGTTTGGAGAAGATAAATCGTCTGAAACATTGTCCGTAAATTTGTCTAAGGAAGCATTTCGATTAGAGATAGGGTAGGGTTTGAGGTGCTGATGGACTTGTTTTTCTATTATTTACGTTCATTTATTGGTGTACTCTTAGCACATAACGAATGACAACCAATGTCGTTCTGACTCCGTGGGTGTTTCTGTGGACCGTTACATGTCAATAGGCGTTTTCCTACCACGAACTCTAGATTTTAAGTCGTGTAGCATGTTTTTATGGATTAACAATTACTAATTGTAATTTGAAATGTTTAATGCCATTTATTTCATTTACATATTAACTCTTGGTCGTTTTGCTATACACTCATACGTTTATATATTAGGCGTACAGTCTATCTATCTTAAGCGATCTGATATATCTATCTTTAGCGAATTACATGCTCACATCGTGTACAAGCATCAGAAAATACCAAAGCAACAACAAAACCATAATCTGAACCCCGAATCGGGTACGTTGGGGCACAATAAGAATAGCAGAAAGATTTACACGGGGACCCTTGAAAAGACGTGTAGGAGATTAAGACCAGACGTTCTGGAAGAGCAAGCGTCTTCTGCCTAGGCCATTGACGACATCCGCCTTGTTAAAGGTTAATCCAAGTAATTCACCAAAGTGAGAACTTTGGCGCTATTGTCAATCACAACAATTAGGCATACTAATGATCATACTGAAAAACGGGGATTTTTCGCCCTGCCTTTATCTAGCTCTCTTATGTAAAGATTTAGGTCTTGAATTCGCCTTCTCAGATTTCGATTTTCATTGTACATGTAATATAAGACACAAGCAAATTATAAGCCCGGTCTAAAATTCGCCCTTAGATTTTGGGCGGAAAAGGCGCAAATAAAAAGAAGGCGATTTTTTCCAGTATACGTCCATCTTTATATCATACAAGGATATACGATATATCTCTATGAGGCCGAGATGGCGACCACATAACTTGCTTATGGTCTTCTATTGTTTAGAAAGACTGTTTATGAAACTATTCAACTGTATTTCAATCTGCGTTGAGTCCTTACCGTAAAGAAACCAGTAATAGTTATAATGCCTTAGTGTAGTCTCATGTTTCGTTTTTTAAGATGATGAATTAACTACTTCTTGGAAGTTTCGCTCTATTAATAAAACTTTTCTTATATACCCTTCCCTAACAAAAACAAAACAATAGAGAAAACACGAAAAAATATATATAATGTATATGATATTGATTCTTTTGTCATGGTACCTGAAGCATTGGTGGCATTTGAAAAAGTAGTGCCAAACGTCTAAATAACATTATATCATACACAATGTTGGAAGTTGATCAAAGTGACATCCATCTCATACTTTATGTCGTATATATCCGATAAGTCCATCACCGCTGCGCCTGGACTCCATGTATCCCCGATCGACACTGCTACATACAGCGTTATCAGACAGCTCTTTCCACGCGTGTTCATATTTTAAATGATTCATACAATGTCCAGAACTGTTTTATTAACCCTTCTCGTGAGATTTGGAGGAGATTGACAATCACCATGTCGCGTCATCGCTGTCTCGATACTGTCGGGGTGGTATGATGAAACAGTTTCTCACATACTGAAACACTTTTTGAGCTAAACATTATGCAACCGTCAAAAGACGTTTCAACATAGATGATAAACGACTGTTTTATCCGCAATTTATTGACAATTTTTAAAAATAAATCATACATGATGATATAAACATTTACAAATATATCACTGTAGTGTCACAAAACGTGTGAAACTTCCACGTTAAGTCCGGTAGGTTAAAAATACACTAGGGTAACTAAGGCTTATGCTCTTTTGTGAAGTCACAAATAAACGGTGTGCGAAACATGCCTATTTTTGCGTATAAACTTGAAACGTCGTCGCGTTAGCGGTCCTAAATTAATATACGCCCTATTGACACCTTACTTAACATCCGAATTGTGGATACAGGGGTATCAGTACCGTAACAGTAGAAACTTAGCGGGAGTAACAAACATGATTTGACCGAGAGCTTCTTATAAGCTATTAAATGTTCTGCCAAATCGTTGAGGATGAATGGGGCCAAAGAAAACTGGATTATGAAAGAAGAGAAACTAAGTTGGTTAAGTCGAATACGTCGTCCTCACTGACAATAACAAAGAACCAACTCAGGGAATTACTTTCGTTATTAATTTACAATACACTTTATACAACGCTAGATGTACGATTATGTTCAACAATTTCATTAGGTTCAAGTGTATGTATAATACTAGCCGTGACCTATATCCCATTGTATATAAAAACATAAGTCATTCGCGAAACGTTTATCTTTTAAGAGGTGATTACTTGGATATTCTATATACATTCCGGTCAGCACGTGACCAGCCTCAAGTACCAGGCGCACGTGTAAACAGAGCCGTATGTCAAACAATGGCTAGTATGTGCTTTTGTGGTCAAGGCGTGTTTACACGTGTTTTCTACCAAGAAACACCGATACCCTGTAGCCACGTGGATAGTAATAAGCTTTGGTCTGGAATATATCTAACAAATAATTTCACATTATTTAGCATTACTACCCTACTCTTTTGCAGCGTTTCCCCAATGTATAAATAGAAAAATACATTAACTTTTTTATGATATATCTCTTTCGACAAAACTAACACAAAAGTCGTTACATGTTATCGATTACTAAGCTTCTTATGGTATTTTGATTGCAAATGTACGAATATAAAATAGAGATACTGTACTGTAATGTAAAATCTAGGAATTAATAGAAATTCTAACGGCTTCGAGATAGAAAGACTTGTTAAGCAGAATATAAGGACAAATATTTTCTAACGTTCAAAGTTCCGTTTATTTTGTTTTACGTCCTATTAGCGGCAAGGGTCATTTAAGGACGTGCCATGTTTTGGTGGTGAAGGAAAGCTGGAGTACCTGGAGAAAAATCACCGACCTACGGTCAGTACCTGGCAACTGCCTCGCGTGGGATTCGAACTTGCAACTCAGAGGTCGAAGGCTAGTGGTAGAATATCCGAACACTTTAAACCACTCAGCCATCAAGTTCCGCGAGATATCATTGCCGAAGTAGTTTGTATTCTTTGGTAGCATTCCAGTCATGTTAATTTATCTTATAATAGACTGATTTAGGTTTTATTTTGCCGCTAATTTGAATTTGATCTTACATTTAATTACAAATGGATGATCATGATTTGATCTTATAACGTGTTTTGTAGATATCATATTGTCAATCAACACTTGACGATGAAACCATCAATGTTACCCCTTATCAAACCACTTGGACTCATTTGTCTCAGGTTGATGGACTTAAAGGCCCAATATACGTAACTTTCGGCAAAATCTGAAGCGAAAATCAAGCCTAATAACTTATTATATCCATAGATTAAGTTAAGATTAACTGATATCAGCAATATTCAAGATGAATTATTATGCAGTAGCTGGTACAGCAGCAGTTGAAACTCGGTATTTGTAAACACGCGTCCATTTTAAATTGTCTTCTAACTGATGTGGTTCACACCTGAATTATTTTAAATTCTTTAGATTTGTCTGTCAAGAGTTTCTTGTTAGAAACCGCTCAGGTTTACTTCGTTTTATTTTTTCATGGTTATCAACTGGATTTTTTTAATAATATTTCAGAATCCCGAAAAAAATCCTGAAGTTTGATACGCATATTTGACGTTTAATAGGTGTTTAGCGCAAACTGAATTCTTCTGTAACTTTCAAACAAAACCATGGAATTTATCACAGTTTTCCAGCTATCAAAATTCTATCTAAGTCAGTTTACATGCAAAATAATGATATTTACCAGTTATATGTACTAAAAGCTGGAAATAATTATTAAATAGTGATAAGCCAAACGACTGGACCTTGATGATAAAGACGCAAATCAACACCATCTTATATGCTTGTTATTATGTGTATCAAGGATAGGTTGTTTACGAGTTTGTATATGAATAGTGTCTCATTTCTCCGGCGTTTGTGACTGCATGAGTCACTACCTGCACTATAGGTCCATAAAATGCATGTTTAAATGCAGATTTTATCTAGGACACCTGAATACAGTATCTACAATGGAAGGCATTCACACCTTTTGATGGAATGTTCCCTTTGATCTTACCGACATTAATTAGGCTGTGGGGTACTATAAATAGATGTGTTTATTGTTATATTGAGACGGAACCTAACAGTCCTTCTCGTAGCACCTGCTTAGTTTACATACAGTGTGCATAGGGTAATGTAAGGATACATATCAAAACTTTTCTTACTATACCTACTAGTCCAGTCAATATATGATTTAACCTCAAACTAATTTCAACATAAACTATTCTTTCATTGTTTGGTTATGAGCATAATACTTATAACAGAAAAACATTCTCCGAAATTTCTCATTTGGGGAAAGTGGGATTAGTTTGGCACGTTTAACCATATTTAGGGTCAAATATCTACCTCATTTGTAACACTTGAGATATGAATTTAAAAAACCAACTAATATAGAAAACAGATTTGCCAAAATCTTCCACTCGAGATATTGTATTGAAAAAAAGAACTGTCAATTTGGCCGAAAAGAATTTTTAACAACACTGTTTTGACTTTTGTTGTCTTTTCAAATGTAGAGGACAATATTTATTAACATCAGTATCAATATCTGTTTTTATTTAATTTCTGATAATATGACTTTCGATTTAATTCGACAAATTGTGCATTCACATAACAAAAATATATCAATTATTAAATATTCACGTCCACATTGAACGATCCACCGATTTCTGAAGCATGTTATTCGAAAAAGGTTAAGCAAATAAATAAAACCATCTAATATCTATTCATCTATTCCTATGAGCATCACTTACTGCTAGTACTAATTTTGGTATGATAAGTTTACAAATTTGTCCAGGTTTTGATGATGAGAACTCCACCCCATGCATATATTTGGCTCAATTCTGAACAACAAAGAAATGATTGTTTCCCGCATTGGTTTTTCCAAATAACAAATGACTTTGGTATGGAGGGAAAGAAAGAAATTTGATTTGTTCAATTATAAGATATCATATAAGGGACAATGTTAAGGTAATAATTACTACCAAAATTGTTGGCAATTCTGCCTAACATCAAAAATATACACTGGTATCTTTGTTCATAATCATGGTTTTTTTCATCAGCTCAGTCAAAATTGCACGAAATGAGGATTTGATCAACCTTAATTGGTTCACTATTCTAGGAATCTTCACCAAGATGATATTTCTGTTAAGAAAAAAAAGTATAGAAAATAATTTGATGAGCTTTAAGCATTGTCTCTTGATATTACATGTATCTAATACAAGATACATAAATTGAGAAGTTGTTAAATTTGGACCTCCAAATAGCTCCAAATTAGCCCAACCGGTCAACTTCAAAAGATCATAAATGTTTATAAGTGAAGTAAAATTATAAATTTCTATTAAATTAAGTTTGGATTATTAGTATGTCTTTAAAACAAAAAGACAAACTTTGTCGTGTAAAAAAGAATATTACCGATATCGACAGGTCATTTTTTTTTTATTTTTGTAACACAATTGTACTGTAGTTTGGTTGGTCTTGCCATACCGTCATATGTCCAGTGTTACAAATGAGGTAGATATCACACTTCAAATATGGTCGAACGTGGGGTTTTCTTAATTGTCCTGATAATGTAGAAGCATGGAAAACCGTTTTCCCCAATTTTTATTGTCGGACACTTTTTTCCTGTTATAAGTATTTTGCGTGTCAATCGAAAACCCAGAAAACAAATGCTGTTGCAATTAGTTTGAGGTTAGCCCCCTTTGTGACTAAATTGACTGGCCTTTTCACTCTTTTGGACAACATGAGGATATAGTCTACATTGTCTGTGACAACTTCAGGATATATATCCATTGTCTTGGGTTTTCTGAGTTTAAAGTCTACAATGTCTTTGGTCTTTTGATGATATAGTCTTTATTGTGCGGGGTCAGTTGAGGGTATCGTCTACAAGATGTATACATACAATAATAACACTAGTGCAAACGTCTGGATGATAATATCAAGTCATTTCAGGATCTTACTTACTATATGCATTGTCAAGGGCCACATGAGGATTAATTTTATGCTTGTAAGTCCTTTCTCGGAATCATATTGTTCGGATCCTATACACGTGCCCGTCCTAAAAACCCCGCGGTGCTGCTCAGTTCGACCAGCGGCGAGTACGTGACAAACAGTGCACAGGCAGGCCACCCGGCTATGGCCGGATTCGCTTGCCATAATATACGATGCATTGAGTCACTTGATGGTATAGACGTACATAAACCATAACTACAGAGTGTGGGGTCATATGACGTGACATACTCATGATTCTGTAGACACTTCATCTACCATAGCTTATAGTACATGTATGTTGTGTCACAAGAGAGGACATACTTTTGGTTTACCATAGACTACAGTATCTGGAGTCATACCAGGACAGACACTTATATTTTTAGACAACACATCACTTACCATAGACTACAGTGCATTTTGTCACTTATATGCACTATGATTGCCATAGTGTCTGTGTTTGATAAGTAACATTGCTGTTCGTTCAGGTTTTTTATGATTTCAGACCACAAATTCATCTGTGGCGAAAGCGTGAAGCCTTACAAATGTGTACGATCCCAAATTTATTAAAGTATGTGATATTAGTGATATAAGCTAATAAACAAATATCCAGTGATATCAAAGCCTAGATACATGTAGATATAGTTTTACCAAAGAGTAGACAATAATTAATGAAATACAAAGCAATGCCGTTCAAGGGGAAGTAACTCCTGTCTATGCCTCGAGCTTTGTTGTGTATTATTTGTGCGATGGGATGGTTGCTTATGCTTAGTAAATACAATAACTTACCTGTCTGTGACGTCACAGCGTGGAGGATAAGAAGGAGAATCGTCCCTGTCCACACCCACCGTCTCATCTCGTTACCTGTATGGAAAGTAATTATATGCATGTGAGTATCATACGACGTAACTATTTTCACTTCTCACATTTCCTCCAGAGCGAGTGTGAAACGGTAAACATCTGAAAAAGCCTTTGTCCTGAAATTTAACCGCGCGACAGTAATAATCTTAATAATTATAAATAATAATTATCTAAAGTTGGTTTGAAACAAACCAAGTAGCCATTCAATGTTTACATACAATGTATCCTTCGTTTTAATACAGATGAGGAAGAAACGGTTTAATTACAGTGATCTACAAAATAACAAACAATTGTCACATCTGAACATCACTTTAAGTCATTGTCCTGCAATTATCACAGTTTTACGCCATCCCCTTCAGTTAGTTTCACAAACAGTAATTACATGTCTATCAAATTCAGTCTTTTATTCATTGCATTTCCTCAGAAAATGCTAGCAAAACATTTATAATAAAAGAAAGATTCGGTGAAAGGTAACGAAGTCATTGCATAGAACAATGCATTTCACCAATTTTCTTTATTTTCATGCAGACGTCTAATGCCAAAATTGAAAGTTTCTTTGTGATGACTATATCATATAATTTCCATTCATGGCGAAAGCCGTGGCCCATCTAAGCCTTCGGCGTATAAATAGCTTTTGATTCCAATCTAAATTACAATTGTAATATACCTCCATGTGAGAATACCACATGGAAATGTTTCCAATATTATCAACTTATTTTTTCTTTGTTATTTTTTTAACATAAAACACACGTTCTGGCTGATAAATTTTAAAATAAGGGTTTGGGTCTGGGTGTTGAAAACCTTTTTTCATTGTGTCAAAACAGTAAAAATGGCATCTAATCTTAAAAGAAAGTAACATTAAGTGTAAATCAATTATCCTCTCCTATAGCAAAGATCGATAGCATATATAGATTAAAAAAAATAATGATGTTATATTATTATGGATTTTGTTGCTAAATCATTTGCTGCAGAAATCGTAATAAACCCATAAAAACTGTAAATACTTTTAGCTTTGTTCTCAATCGTGGACTTTCCAATTTTAAAAAGAAAACAATTTGGTTTCTTATAAATAAATATTTTTTTTATCATTTCTTAATATAACTTGACAAAATGTCATCCTTAGTGGTTTACATACATGTACACTTAAGGTTTTAGACGCTGATTATCTTATATGGTTTAACAATATGCAAGTTGTGCAAGCAAAGATGTAACTAAGCATTAGCCAAGTTACTAGACAACTCTGAAAATTGATATTGTTTTTATTAATGTGTAAAAAACGACATTTGTCTTGTTCAGAGGAACATACAAACAAAAAAATAGAGAATACCGAAGCGTCAACAAAACCATAATCCGAACTCAAAACCGATAATATAAACAAATAAAAGACATACATGGATACCCTTGTACAACTACAATAAGACCAGGTGTTCCGGAAAAGTAAGCGTCAGAAACCAAACTAAAATCGATTACTCAGGAACTCATACTGTTGTTGAAATTAACTTATGATATTGCCAATCATCAAAAGTTTACAACTTGAGTCGGTTTTCTTATCAAAAGTGCCAGTGTTTTGAAGACGATTTTGTTATTTTATTTTTGTTTGCCTTGCTGTAAAATAATTTGTTTAATCATGCTGGCACCTAGTCTAACCCAAAACGATCCCGTATTGCTTCCACTTCACTCTATGAATGCATTGTTTACTTGTGTATAACAGGTTCGTCTGCACTCTGGCCGACTTCTTAAGCATATCTTAATCAGCGGGACATTCTTGAACTCTGTCCAACATTGCAATGTTTTCTAGACTAGGTTAGTTATCAATTAAAGCGTAACAAATAATCTGAGCTGATGTCTCTGAATAAAGCTTTAATTGTTTTAACTGCGACATGGATTTGCCCCGAGTCTTGTCTCGTGGAACACTGTGCAATAAAAACATGGTTTTCATTTTGAAAATTCATTCCAAACAAATTGTGATTGTTGGATAAAATTTCCTGATTTCGATGTTACATAACATTTTACAAAGACTTACTTAATGATTGTTTAAACCCCGAACAGCACGCACCCAATGGGGGTGTCTGAACAGCTGGGTAACGTTACACAGATATCTTTACAAGCGATAAAGAAATGGGTTCGCCCTCACAACAATTCGGTATATTAACGGCAATAACCTAGACCCATATCCAGGACAATTCAGTTTGTTATAATTGCTTACCATCGTTGAATAGAATGTTGACATAAATTCGCGGTCACATCTCTCGCATTATTTTAATTATAAGCGTTGAGTTTGATGGGTTTAATTATTACTTCAGTGACCACCCCAGCATTGTTAATATGCTGATAGAGTAGCAACTGTGATAACGCACGACAGAAAAATATACAATGTACTTAAAACTGGGAAAAAATCGCTCTCGTTTAATAAATTAGAGAATCCCGAACAAAATGATAATCCGAAATCAAAATCGATTAAATCAGGGGAAACATAGGAACAAAGGAAATATTTACATGGAGACCCATGTAACAAGTACAAGATAACAAGACCAGGTGTTCCTGGTGCTTCATCGACGACACCCGCCATGTAAATAGTTCTCAAAATGAGGACTGAGTATCATGTCAATCATAACAAGTAAACACACTAATAAGCATACTCAAAAACACCCATCTTCATATCACTAAAAGATGCAGAATATTTCTCAATGAGACAAAGATGGAGACCATAAAACTTGCCTATAGTTAATGCTCGACCGTTTTGTCCAACAATGGAAAGGGCGAATTTAAGACAGGGCGAATATTTTTTTAAACATAGGCTTGCGTCTCATATTACATGTAGATATATTTATTCTGCAATTGAGAGGGCGAATTCAAGATAGAGCGGATTCAATTTTTTTGTGATAAGGCGAAATATAGACAGGGCGAACATTTCCCGTTTTACAGCATTAAGCTATTTAACCATCTAACCGTTAATGATCTATCGTATAATACAAGTTGGCATCTTTTTTAACAGTGCATCAGATAGTGAGACGTGTTTTACAAATGTAATACAAAAAGCTGACAATAGCCTGACATAAACAACTTTTAAAGATTTGATATTGAACACGAAACCATAAAGTGTTACACACTATATATTCACATGAACTTGCGACGACCAGAGAACGTCAGTGAACCATCAAAATCTTGCTAACATTCTTTCAATTTAAATATCGTTGTTTCATTGTATTTTGTCTGATGGCTGTATTTTGTCGAAATTATTTTTAATTTGTTAAATGTATTATTTCAGTATTACATAATGTATTGTCCATTATTTGTATTTTGTCTGCTAATGGTGTTTTATCTTAAATCGTCTAATCTGGTTAATAGTACATTAATTTATCTGCCTGTTATTGTATTTTTTCCCCTGATAATTCTGCATGCTAAATTTAGTTTTCTGTTCATTACATTTTCTGCTGTGAATTTTACCTCACTTCAGAAGCTGCGGTAAGTGATATAACGTATTTCTGTTGTTAAGATTATTTAAGTTACTGATGCAAATTGAGCTCAACATAGACAATTAACATCAACAGGAGAGAAACGAACTGTGGTGATTTACTGCAAATGACCTTTCACCTTTCTGACAGTCTGTGCCGATTGATCGCCCCTTAGCTGTCTCTGTACTAGTACTATTATTACTCCTCTCCGTACCCCTCCCCTTGTCCGCACAAATATGTACTCCTCCCCAACCACACAATTTACCGTGACAAACAGAAGGTGTACGCATAACCAATGCTACTGAAGCGTGATTTACGACATTCTATAGAAGATGGGTTTTCGGCCTGTGAATCGTAACACTGACAGTAAAATTCAAATAGTTTTTACGTGATGCCTAGTGCAGAATAAAGCGAGTATTGTACGGTTCGTATATATGTACCTGTTTTGTTTTTAAAAAAGATAGAAGTACGGATATCTTGGAATATTTTCTAAACAAAACAGTGATAGATGTTCTTATGTTATGTGCAGTCGTCTATTGCCAAAACTTCAAATGCAAATATTTGGTTTTGGATATTGAAATGACAGTTGTTTATTGTTTTTGTTGCCTTGGCTTTGTTCGCTTATCAGCCCTAATAAGAAAAAAGTGTTTTTAAGGTACTGATAAACATCGTTTATGTTTCGATATTCTTTTTCTTTTCTGATCGATTACTAAACGACCAATCTCATACATGCCAAGTGATCTAGAGACTAGCGATGCAATAGTGATTATCAAATATTTTTGTGTCTTTTTTCAAAAGATAAAAAAGAATTATCTAAAGGCCATTTACTTCACCAATTGCTTTTTATTTCGGTTCAGTAATATACTAAAAGAACAACAACGTCACAGGGATTCAAGAGTGCAGGTCGAGGAAGACTATGATCTAGTTTTATGGTCGCCATCATTGGTCTCATTGAGAGGTATTCTGAATCCTTATATTTTGAAGGTGGCAGTTTTTGAATATAAAAATGTCTACTTTTGTGATTGAGATTAATGCTAAAGTTCCAGCTTTGAGAACGTGACATTTTTTGCAGTATACTTGGATTTCCATGGTAGGTGTCCTCGATAAAGCATAATACGCCTTATTTTCTGGAAAACTAGGTCGTATTCTGTACTTGTTCATGGGTCTCCGTGCGAATCTCTCCACTGATCAACAAATTTTGCCCCTGTTTTTATCGACATCATGATTGAATTTGAATTCACAAATGTATATCACATCAAAATAATCAAATATTTTTGACATTGTGCGTGATATTGGAGACCTATATTACGTCGATATAGGCTTCGTCTGCAATTTTTACGTCTAAATATACTTTCTCTTTATCACCTTGGACCATTGTGATGGAAATTGAATAGAGTATATCATAATGTTTCCTCCTACTTCGTTTAATAAAGAAGCGAAATAGCATTTTACCAGGATTTCCAAATATGAACATTTTATAAAGTGTGAGTGGTCCATTGTATTTATACCATCTTGAATGAAATAACCGATACAAAAAATACATCCCATAGATGACAACGAATATAGTTCATCTCGTTTCTGATGACGGAAGTACTTTACACACGAGAGCTACATAGAGTGTCAAATGTGTTATTGAAATTCTAGCATAATCAACACACTCGATAACAATATCGACCAGTCAGAAAGCGTGACATAAACACTGCAATTTGTATACATAACAACCCTCGTGATTGGCTCCGTTGTCTCGTGACTGCAGCCAAACACGGCTAGTGGTGTATCAACAAGACCCCGTTGGAGCATTAGCCGCGAGAGTCGTGCCTCGGACGGGACCAAACACAGACAATCCTGTCCAATGATGGGCATATTTGCTTCCCTGGCGAACCAGCCATCTCTGGCTTGTTTTCGTTCAGTATATAAAAATACGGTCTAGAGCTGGGCTTAGTTCTGCATTATCTGGGATTCATTGTCATTAGTGCCACTTCATATACCGTACCAATTTATTAGCGTTACGGGTTCCTGGGCGTGGTTCCGCGCGCGCGATAACACAGAGTCTCGGTATCGGCAAAATGTCCTATAAAGTCAAGAATTCGTTTACTTTTCAAGTCTAGTCTTAACAGGGAAGACATGAAAATATATCAAAATGTACAGTGAAATAGACAGAGGAGAAATTTCGTTGATGAGTATCAAGTAGTGCAAACATTAAAACTTTCTTGGCCTTATAAATTTATGTTCAGATAGTAATGCCTAATGCGCCGTCGAGAGGGCGATGCTGAATGGACCAGACAGCTAACATAGTACATGCGCCGTATCCAGTGAAATTAAGCTTTTTATTTGCGTTACAGCAACTGTGTTGATATGCTTGTTTGTAAACTCGCACTGGTTTTCAGTCTTGAATAAAATGTGAAAAATATGTTATGGCTTACTTTGTCCACTATAGATAGTTTCCAAGAAAACAACCACTTTGTGTGACCGCAAGTTGACTTCTGCGCATTTTATTTTCAATCGTCTGCGGAAACATTAAACAAGTCCATTGAAGTGACACTGGGCTCTGTTATTTACATATTTGTTCATACCACTGTGTGTAAGTGTCGGTATAACAAAGGCACCACAGACAGTTACCTGTATATTGCCATGTGATTTCCTGGTTCCGGTCGCGAACACGAGTTTATCGTTTGTTTACAAGACCCCGGAAGTCCACATTCCGACAATTAGACCACAATAGAGGGTCAGGTTACAAGACAAAACTCGCCACAGCATGATGACTCAAGACTAATACTTACTGTAAAGTTGTTGATGGACATACAAGTTTTCGCGTGCTTGCCTGGTTACCCCCGGGCAGTACACGATCTTTAACTGATTGACACTCTAGAGTGGACAACGGTTGACCAGTGGCTAGAAGGTCTTACACTTAACAATGAAAAATGATGAATGAAATTGTGAAATTTGACACGTAACACAGTTTTCTATTCTTGTGCGGGAAGTGCTGAAGTCGTTGAACGTATTAGCATTAATCAACTTTTGAATATTTAAAATAATAAGTTTAATTGTAAAACATTTATATCTTATAAAAAAAAGTCAAACACGGCAATGCAAGAATGAAAACAATTATATTATATATTTTATCATATTCAATATAGTTTTAATGAATTTCACCATGGACAAAAATACCTAGTTTTAAAAGTGACTTAAAAAATAAACTTAGAAAATAACACAACCAACAAAATCCTGCCAATTTTGTTACAGAAAAAAGACATGTGCATATGTTTAACTTAACAACTAATTATTAATATCACAAGTTTAGATATCCGTGCATATGTTTAACTTAACAACTAATTATTAATATCACAAGGTTAGGTATCCTACAACGTGATAACATAACATATTGCAACAACCCAGTTACCAGATTTCACTTTTGATTTGATCTCATATCGGTTGCCCAGTAAAGAAATGTTTGATCAAGATTTACATGGCGGGTGTCGTCGATGAAGCAGAAGACGATAATTACTCTTTCTGAACACCTTGTCTTATTGTCTTGTACGTTTACAAGGGTCTCCATGTAATTCTTTCCTATGTTCATAGTTTCTCCTACTTTTGAGTTCGGGTTATGGTTTCGTTGACGCTTTGGTATCATCTAATTCATTTTTATTCAAAATAGTGAAATTTATTTTAAACATAATATGCGAAAGTAAGATTCAGAAGGTATACAATGTAATACTCGTGTGTCGCTGTATGATTAACAGGATAGCCCGTGTGTATATGTAACTATACATACATGTCGTTTTGCTATTCATTATACGGTATATAGGTATAGTGTGAACCGTAGCACTGTGACATACACACGGAGCGTGACGTAACGTTACGGCGGTCAGATCCATCAGAGTGGACCGCTCTTATTGTCAGCGACAATGATAATTTAATGAGAACTCGGACAGGCGTGATATTACCAGTCATTAACATCTATCATGGCCGCCTATCAAACCAGTCATTGGTGTGCTCATCGCCAACTGATTTACTACTGTGGTACAAAGTCATTTTACTGTAAGAAACGTACTGTACATCATTTATATTTCGAGAATGCGTTACTTTGCGTATTTTCAGACAAATTCGCGAATATTAAATTTCGCGAATTATAATCACGAAATGACTTTAAATTCGCGACTGACTAGCTTTTAGAAACATGAACATTGCAAGACTCCTATAACCGATAGCTTCGTATTGGACGCCATTTCGTGTTCGGGAGTAATGCAGTAGGTCAGTTCATCAATTCAGAACCAAAGAGTGTCTTTTCACGAAAAGTTTGTTTTTTAAACTGAACGTTGTTGACACTTTGCTGTAACATTATTGCACTCTTGTATAAATTGATTCCTTCTTTTAATCACCAGCCTCTGTAACAAATTCACACTTAAAAAGGCGGATATGATAAATAACACACGTGAAACACTTTGTTTACTCTGATTTCAGAAGGTGAATGGTCGGCAATTGTAACATTTTGTATGTCCTACTTGTAGTTGCACGATGGGAGATGGCTTAATATAAGAGTAAACTCTTGTTGCCAAATCCCATTAAATCAAATATTGTATATATTATATCTTGTATTGTAAATAATTGGAAATAAAATACTGTTTAAACCAACAGCACACCTGGCACTCTAGTCCTATGTCATAGAATTATTAGTTATATATTATGTTATAGAGAGGACTGTCATAGGAATTTTAACTTGTTGCCCAATCCTTGAATAATTCTATCAAATTCATTTTTTTAAAGTAAACTTACTATTGATTCATTTTCTTCCACATTTATGTCACATTTGAATCAGTAGTAATAGTTATGAATTAATTTAAGAAAAAAATGGATGGTGTCAACAAATCTACCATACGCAACATTAATTATATAAGCATTAAAAATGGCATGATTTCTATTTATTAAAAACGACCGAGGTAGATATTTGGAATAAGCTATCTCCTAGATACAATAATGATAGCAACATACTTGGGCCTGTTTTAGGGTTAACTGGGTGTGTGATGGGCTGTGCTATAAGTGACATTAATTGGTAGGAGACGTTCCATACCTACTTCCTAGAGATGCTATCAAAATCCTGAGCTTCCATCGGCTCTACGATTGCAACAAAATTACTTTTCATAATTGATTTATGATATGTTTTCTTTGACATCAGCTACAGGCTTTTACAGTATGTTCATAAATAATTTCATGTGAGAGAATTTGAAATAAACAAATTAGAAGTTAATGTCTTTCTTGCGTTAATGTTACTGTAGATACTAATCTTTTGACATTCCATAATGTTCAGAATGTTTAAAAAATCGTTATTCTTTTTTGCCAGTCTATAGACCGAAATTCAAGTTCCACCACTTGATTTTTTTCATAGTCATACCTAAATGAAATATGACTTTATTAATTAGAAAAAAGTTTGGTTTTGAAAGTACCACTCCCTAGTTGTGGGGTAAACATACATGATTTGTTTTTCCTCAATTCTACTTATGAATGTATTTCATTTTTAACCATTACAATTCAAGGTTGACTGTAATGCAAATTTGATACAAGGCTCTGCCTGGCGATAGCTATTGGGTTTCATTTATATGTGTTTAACGTCCTACCAACAGGTCATTTAAGGATGTGCTAGGTCTAAGTAGTGGAGGAGAGCCGAAGTTCCCGGAGAAAAACATCGACCTACGGCCAGTACCTGGCAACTATCATCGGAATTTGAACAGAGGTTATGTGCTAGTGGTTCCAGAATTTCAGACATATTTTGACTATTTAATATGTACTGTTTTAAGTAAATTTTACGTTAATGATTGAACACCATTCGATTTGTTTATATGTCAATATTTAATATTTGGGATATAATATTTTGATAGGTCGTATAATGTTATTTGAATGAGATTAAACATGTCTCTAAACCTTTTGAATTTGCAGGATCTAAAGGAATTTTACATAATGCTGTAATGTAAGTAATGTTCGAACAAACCACTGTCTTACTAAATCAAACTTGTCACTACAACCTTCTAGTGATACCAGTAGTGTACCTGTCCGAATATTGACAGACCGCGGTACCTGTATCGAGGACTAGGACCAATAAATGAATGGCCGGTGTCCGAAGGCCACATGAACCTGACCTCGAGTGACCCTTGCCGTATTCCTGGTCGGCACTGACCACTGTCATTACTTGTTACGTCCCATGATAATTATACACTCCGGTTTGACAGAAACATGATGACGGTCCGGAAAATTACTTGTCAATCATACAATACACGGCATATGTCAGCAAATAGCGGGCCCGTCAATCAACTAGGGCTTAAAACAATTATAGTGTAACATATCTATTTTATATTTTTTTCTATTAAATTTAGATTTGTTTTTAATTTTTCCACTAGGATCATATGAGCTGCCCATTTCTCACATTGTCAATTTTCTTATGGTGATCACCCAAATGCGTTTCTGCTGGGAAAAAAAGTATGACAATTTTATCAATTTTGCACTTAAATACAAGTAAATAACCAGGAGCTTATGGAAAATTGCAAGCGTTTATGTCTTATAAGTGTGACATTTACGGTAATATTGCTATTTGTAGAAACATTTGAAAGTACAATGTGTAACGAAAGCCACACATAAATAACTTGCTTATCGCATTTCTTTACAAGTGCTTTGTCAGAACTGAAAAATAATCCGAGAATACCGGAGCGTCAACAAAACCATAATCAAAACTCCAATCGATTGAACAAAATATGAACAAAGGAACCATAACCTGGGATTCTGTCCATAGTAACACCTCAACAGAGCTAGACCCATGAACGGAGGAAACATCGATAGATGATCTAGATTAATTACTCCACACCAAACTCCATTTAATACGGGTGGACCTGGTTTGTACATAGACCTTTTGACCCGAGCTATTAACACTGATAAGATTAAGCCTAAGTGCATACATTTGCTACCCAGCCATGTGTTGACAGCCTCTATCACAAAATCCACCTGTTATCTCACTGTTCAGGTAGATCATCGACATTTCAAACAAATTAAACATGTTTATCTGTGTACTCGCACATTAGATACAGTATTAAGCGGGAGACATGAGGAGAAGACAGGAGTGACAACTCCCCATTCTTCAGAGGACCGGTACATTGGTCCTATCTACGATTTTACATACGGATTTCAAGTTCTTTTTATATTTCCTAAAACAGAGAACATAGAAAATAAAAAAAGAATACCAAAGCGTTAACAAAATAATAATCTAAACTCAAAATCCATTAAACAAGAGGCATAAAATGAACAAAGGAAAGATTTACATGGAGACACTTGTAAAAGTACAAGAGAATAAAACCAGGTGTTCCGTAGAGTAAGCGTCTTCTGTTTCATCGACGACAAAGACTTCCCTTATTATTTAGAAGTTCATTTGTGATAAGAAACCTGATACATTGCGATTTCGAGATTATATTAACGACCATTTTTTTGAAGTCTTGATGAAGCTATGCGATGTAGTAACAATGTAAAATCAAGAGGCCTTTCATTGCTTTTTAAACATGAAATAGATCATAATTATGATTAAAAACTACTTATTCTGCCTAGATAAAGATATTTAAATATCATATCGTTTGTATAGAACAAAAACTTTATAGAGTAGAAAATCACACGTACAGGGCATCTGATACAGATGGCCAAGAGGGCTGTAGCTGTAAAGATTCATTTTGAATAACTAAAGAATATTTAAGAAGAAATGAAGATATAAAAGTTATATAATATATATTTATATAGATCTCAAACGATAATAAAATAACCAAATCATTACCCATTGACATAGTTCAAGACACAAAAAAGACCGGCGACCCAATATAATCTGTAAAAGATAAAATTACTTGTTTTAGACCCATTCTCAGTCGTTATAAATTGCTTATCTAAATTTAATGTAACGTTCGTGAGAGCATTATCTCCGCCGAAACAAACATTGGATACAAATATGTGAAATAGTTTTAAAACGATAAATGCAGGATTAGATAGCATTTTCTCTTAGCGAACAAGTTATCAGAAAAAATTGTGATTTATGTTGAATTAATCAATAGCAATCGATATCGAATAAAAAAACTTAAGTTGCGATAATCGTAATCAACTATGAATGCAGTAAGGTTTCAGCTTCAACATACGGATAACGTAGCTTATGGTTTTGTCGAAAGAAAATCGATAAAGCTATGGGTGAACCATGAACAAAGGAAATATTTGCATGGAAAAAAGAGAATAAGGCTACGCGTTCCTGAAGAGCTAGCGCCTTCTGCTTCATCCACAACACCCGCCATGCAAATCTATGTCACATCCAAATAAACAGAACGTTCTCAAAGTGGAAACTGAGTCATTATTCCGAAACACAACAAGTAAACACACTAATGAGTATATTAAAACAATGTCCACCTTCATACTGTATTATACACGGATGCAAAGGTTGTCGCAATGGGGCCAAGATGATGACCGTGAAACTTGCTCATAATCCTCATTATCGTACAGACTGTAGATACTAATCAACCGCTCAAGCCGTCACAACACAAACGTTTCCCATTCTGTCCTGTTGACAAAATTTTCGACCTAATTAGATAAAACTACTTTTTTGAGAAAGCCAGAAAACAGACAGGTCTTAGTGGCGAACGATTTTGTCGATCATATCATATTTATCAGTATTTGGTTGGTATAATGAAACGACGGTACTTACCTATGTATGTAGTAAGGTTCCAGCTTAAACATACGGATATATTAGCTCATGATTTGGTCGCAGAAAAATCAGAGAATACTAAAGCGTCAACAAAACCATAACCGGAACTCAAAATCTATTAAACTAGGAGGGAACCATGAACAAAGAAATTTGGTACATGGAGAAAAAGGAATAAGGCCAGGTGTTTCGGAGGAGCAAGCGTCTCTTGCTTCAACGACGACATCCGCGATGTAATTATTGGTTACACCCAAGGAAATATAAAGGCATCAAGTGAGAACCGTGTCATAATTCTCAATCACAACAAGTAAACAGACTTATTAATGTGCATATTAGAAAAGCATTAACCTAAATACTGTATCATACAAGGATTCTGAATACAAAACTTTCTCAATGGGAACAAGTTGGCAGCCATAAAATTTGCTCTTAATCCTCATCATCGTAGATATAACAATTAACCTCACAAACAATCACAACAGAAACATTTCCAATTCTATCTGCTGACAAAATATTCAACACGACGTGACGAAACTAAAGTTTTGAGAAAACCAGAAAATAGAAAGCTCATAGTAGTGAATAAAATGTTCAAAGTTGAGGGAAATTACAAACACTGGATTCCTCAATCAATTTTAATAATAAAACAGGCTCCTTTCTAATCAAAGCGTGTTCTACTACAAGTATACTTTGTTGCACTATTAGATAAATCTGAACTTGTTTCTGATTTGTTCAGAAGGAATTCTAATTTAACCACAAGACTTGAAATATGTAGTTCCAATTTTGACACCGGATGGAAAAATATGGGAGAGGAGGAGGGGAAGGAGGAGGTTTTGATAACATGGGGAACGTTACTTATTCTTTCATAAGATGTAATTATATTTTGCTAAGAAACAGCGATTCAAATATGGGATTTGGTCGGTTTACCTATAAAATCCAAAGCTTCGTTTTAAATTATTTACTCTATTTGAAAATAAATGATAAATATTGATGAAATATACAAAGGAAAAACACATAAGAACGTTTATGAAACACCTAGTATAGAGTGAAAATGTTTGATTGGATAGATATATGATAGTCCATGATGCTTCCGGCCTAACACTTTCACAAAATGCATTGTATGAGACGAAAGCCAAAATAAATAAGAGAATATCGAAGACATCTTAACAGAAGAAAATGTGTGATATGAACCATTTTATGTACAATAAAGTAGCAGAAGAAAAAATATGAATAGTCTTACCTTTCATTGATGAAGTGATATATAATTATGCTCTTAAAACGAGCGATAAAATTATACAATCCAAATAATGAAAACACAAATAGCACACTCCTCAAAATTTAAACTTCCGTATGCTCAGTTTAACTTCAGCAGTATTACGATCTAAAGTCATCTGAAATGAGTCGGTGTGTGAAAAAAACAAGGATTATCCATCAATAAAAGATAGTCCCAGTGGAGAGGATCATCAGGTATGTGGAGCCTATACATCAGGAATACCTGTAAGGTTTTTACCTGTACGTTTGTACCTAGGTGTATCGGAGCGCGGAGATAGTTCAGATTGACACGCTCCGCTAAGCACGAGACAATTACATCAACGGAATATGCATTGTTTTGTGATAATTGGCGTTTAATCGACTGTATACAAATGCCTGCTTCCCGTTTGATAATGTCAATCACAGGAAATAGACCTGCACAATTACAAGATATACATCTGCACAATCACAATATATATACATGCACAATCACAGGATATAGACCTGCACAATCACAGGATATCGACCTGCACAATCACCGATCATAGACCTCCACAATCACAGGACATAGACCTGAACAATCACAGGATAAGGACATGCAAAATCACAGGATATATACCTGAACAATCACAGGATATCGACCTGCACAATCACCGATTATAGACCTCCACAATCACAGGATATAGACTTGCATAAACACAGGATATAGACATGCACAATCACAGGATATTGGCCTGCACAATCACAGGATATTGACCTGCACAATTACAGGAGATAGATCTTCACAATCACAGGACATAGACCCGCACAATCACAGGACATATACCTCCATAATCACAAGATAAAGACCTCAACAATCACAGGACATATACCTCTACAATTACAGGATATAGACCTACACATTCACAGGGTATAGACCTACAAAATCACAGGACATAGACCTACACAATTACAGGATACAGATCTGCACAATAACAGGATATCGACCTATACAATTACAGGATATAGACCTGCACAATCACAGGAGATAGACCTACACAATCACAGGATATAGCCCTGCACAATGACAGGAGATAGACCTAGACAATTACAGGATATAGACCTGCACATTTACAGGAGATAGACCTACACAATCACAGGATATATACCTACACAATTACAGGATGTAGACCTACACAATCACAGGAGATAGACCTTCCCAATTACAGGATATAGACCTACACAATCACAGGATATAGACCTGCACAATCACAGGAGATAGACCTACACAATCACAAGAGATAGACCTACAAAATCACAGGATGTAGACCTACACAATTACAGGATATAGCCCTTCACAATAACAGGATATAGACCTACGCATTTACAGAATATAGACCTGCACAATCACAAGAGATAGACCTACACAATCACAGGAGATAGACCTACACAATCACAGGATATAGACCTACACAATCACAGGATATAGACCTCCACAATCACAGGATATAGACTTGCATAAACACAGGATATAGACATGCACAATCACAGGATATTGGCCTGCACAATCACAGGATATTGACCTGCACAATTACAGGAGATAGATCTTCACAATCACAGGACATAGACCCGCACAATCACAGGACATATACCTCCATAATCACAAGATAAAGACCTCAACAATCACAGGACATATACCTCTACAATTACAGGATATAGACCTACACAATCACAGGATTTAGACCTACACAATCACAGGATATAGTCCTACACAATTACAAGATATAGACCTACACAATCACAGGAGATAGACCTGCACAATCACAGGATATAAAAATGCACAATTACAGGTTATTGACCTGCACAATCACAGGATATCGATCTGCACAAAAACAGGATATAAAAATGCACAATTACAGGTTATTGACCAGCACAAGCACAGGATATCGACCTGCACAATCACAGGATATAGACCTGCACAATCAAAGGATGTAGACCTGCACAATCACAGGCTATCGACCTGCACAATCACAGGATATAAACATGCACAATCAAAGGATATAGACCTGCACAATCACAGGGTATCGACCTGCACAATCACAGGATATAAAAATGCACAATTACAGGTTATTGACCTGCACAAGCACAGGATATCTACCTGCACAATAACAGGATATTGACCTGCACAATCACAGGATATAGACCTGCACAATCAAAGGATATAGACCTGCACAATCACAGGGTATCGATCTGCACAATCACAGGATATAAAAATGCACAATTACAGGTTATTGACCTGCACAATCCAAGGATATAGACTTGCATAATCACAGGATATCTACCCACACAATCACCGATTATAGACCTGCACAATCACAGTACATAGACATGTACAATCACAGGATATCGACCTCCACAATCACAGGATATCGACCTCCACAATCACAGGATATCGACCTCCACAATCACAGGATATCGACCTCCACAATCACAGGATATAGACTTGCACAATCACAGGATATCGACCTGCACAATCACAGGATATCGACCTGCACAATCACAGGATATCGACCTCCACAATCACAGGATATCGACCTGCACAATCACAGAATATCGACCTGAACAATCACAGGATATCGACCTCCACAATCACAGGATATCGACCTGCACAATCACAGGATATCGACCTCCACAATCACAGGATATAGACCTGTACAATCACAGGATATAGACTTGTGCAACCACATGATATAGACCAGTACAATCACAGGACATAGACTTTTGCAATCATGGACTATAGTGCTGAATACTCATGGAATATAGTCCTGAACTATCACGTGATATAAACCTAGATTATCGCAGGTTAAATACCTAAACAGTCACAGGAAATGCATCAGATTTGTCAAAGGATATAAACATCTACTATCTTATGATACTAACCTAAATACTCATAGAATATTTGTATGACTATTTTGATAGTCACTCTTTCAGTCGGATACGGTGATATAACACGAGGGCCGTGAGCAATTTTGAAACTAAGGCTAAGACATGTAATCTAGTTCTTGTGTTTTTATGAAGATAAAGGTGCATCAGTTCGGACTGATAGCTAGTTTAACAGTCCGAGCTGGTGTTAAACTGTTTATCACCCGGGCTCTGTTCATCCCTGACAACGCGAACACGCATGTATCACACGGCAGGACGAATAACATCAGATATACACAGATATACACATGCATCATTACTGGCAATAGATATGTACTGTTACAGGATAAAGATCTGAACAATATAGCATAAAGACATGCAAACTTATGGTTCTAAGGTTTTTTTTTTTAATTGACATAGCGACACCTTTTTTGGCTTTTTTATGAAGTATTGCTGGGCCGATAACTTGATATCAGACCGGGCTGATATCACATACACTCTGAAAATGAATATTTTGAAATTTAAGATTATTTTTGCTGATCAGAAAAATAAAAAGAATTACAAAGGTTCATTCAAGAAATAAAAATACAAGAAATAGTTATGGCGGAGCCATTTACAATAAATACTCGATGTCAAGGGAGACTCCACCTCGTTACTTGACTACAATTGAAGCTAATCTTAAATCCAATAGTATCAGCTGATTAGACATTGAATATAATTGCTGACATTAATTTAGTGCTTGCAAAGAAATCGACATGTTTCATTTAGGGCATGAGTCAAGTAGTATTGCTAATAACGCCTCAATATGATAGATCGTAATTTGTGGCCATTTCGATGTCGATGGTGTATTTGTTCACATGTTATATCAAAGAGTTGCTCGTTTAATGTGGTACTATATTTATTATACATTGGAAACAGGGTATTATACAAGAGATAGCGTTTCACAATCATTTTGTACATGAACAAAGAAGATAATAAAGAATAATCTCTTAGTGTATATAGAGTTGGAAATAATAAGTTGTATCATAATGTTTTGTTGTTCCATCACTTGGTGGGTGGTAAATGGGTATCACGTGATCCTGATGACGTCACCAGATCACGATTTAATGCAAACAATGTCGTCGGGTTCATTACGACTGAGCAAGTGTTAGATAAAAAGTTAATCTTTTGTTTAAACAAATTTAAAATGTCATTATTATCACTCAAATCTGTCTATCAGACTAACTTAAACTGCTTTTTGTTAAAATGCTATTTAATCGAATCAAAGAAATGCACGTGCTAAATTGCATACCTACATGTACATTTGTCTAACATTCTGACAATAACATAGTGGTAATTGAATGTTACAAATTCATGTCATATCTTTATGTTATGATATCATATTCCTTTATCAGTTCTTTTTATATCCAATAAACATCAAAAGTCAAATAAAATCAATATCAATTTAATAAATTCTACCCGTTCAAATTTACATCTCTCCTGGAAACCATAAAATTTACCGCACAGACAGAACCTTTTACACGTTCGGATATCAGATACACTAGTAAAGATTGACGTATCCGAATTGATTGTCAAATGTGAGAAGGAACAGAAGCTGTAATGAATGTGTTGACAGTGTAAGGGGGTTACAGGTCCCTCTATCACGGTATGATCCAAGATAATCCCTATATCCACACGTCCACAGCCTACCGACAGGTGTTAACCCCTGTCGGGTGGGAAACAGTGGTAGAGCAGTACAGGACAGGGGTATGGGTGTGGCCGAGTGAGGGGGAGCAGTGGGCAACCACAGCGGTTATACTGATACCAGATATCGTACTTCAGATAAGATGGTTATATTTAAATATAGATATATACAGGAAGCTGTAGTGGAATAAATAGGAGTTCGGGCAATAGGTACGTTACGACTAGCCAGGGAAGTGTATGTTGACTCCTAGATGTAAACGAAACCATCGTGGCACTGGTGGACCCAAACAGTGATACGTATGATGGTATGTTGTGATAAACACGTCGAAGTTGTTGTGGCAACACTACTGGCGAGGAGACACAATGTACAAATATGTAAGAGGGTCTACCGGAGATGTTCCACCAATAACGTGGGAAACAATACGGACATGTCATCAACACAATATCACACACTAACAACGTGGGGAACAACACGGGCATGTCACCAACACGATATCCCACACCAATAACGTGGGAAACAACACGGACGTGTCACCAACACGATATCCCACACCAATAACGTGGGAAACAATACGGACATGTCATCAACACAATATCCCACACCAACAACGTGGGAAACAACACGGGCATGTCACAAACACGATATCCCACACCAATAACGTGGGAAACAACACGGACATGTCACCAACACGATATCCCACACCAATAGCGTGGGAAACCAAACGGGCATGTCACCAACATGATATCCCACATCAATAACGTAGGAAACAACAGGTCACCAACACGATATCCCCAAAAATAACGTGGGAAATAATACGGACATGTCACCAACATGATATCCCACACCAATAACGTGGGAAACAACACGGGCATGTCACCAACACGATATCCCACACCAATAACTTGGGAAACAACATGTCACCAACACGATATCCCCAAAAATAACGTGGGAAATAATACGGACATGTCACCAACATGATATCCCACCCCAATAACGTGGGAAACCAAACGGGCATGTCACCAACACGAAATAATACGGGCATGTCACCAACACGATATCCCACACCAATAGCGTGGGAAACAACACGGACATGTCACCAACACGATATCCCACACCAATAGCGTGGGAAACAACACGGACATGTCACAAACACGATATCCCACACCAATAACGTGGGAAACAACACGGACATGTCACCAACATGATATCCCACATCAATTCGGGGATCTCGTCCTACGGAATGCCACTTAATATTGTAATTAAAAAAAAATCAGAGAATACCAAAGCGTCAACAAAACCATAATATACATGTAGCTTTGTTGTTCAACATAATTGAAAAAACCTATTATAATGATGAACAGAATAAAAACGTATTTAATGTAAATAAGATATTTTTGTATTTTAGAAGAAAGTATTGCAATCCAGTTTATATTATTAATTTGAAAAGGTATAATATATCATTTTTTTCAAAAAATCACATTTTGATCACTCAATGAGAATTAACACTCTTAGGTAATTAAATGAGGGTGACAGCATTTAATTGGATGACGGAATCTAGATACGATTCATATTTGTACAACATTGATAAAAAGCATATCACCAAGTTAAAGATGAATTATGTCGAGCCCCCTTGTAGGCGCGAAATCGATCGAGACCAAGTATTTTTCCTTTTAAAAAGCACGATAGCCCACCTTCAGTTGGAATGTGTCGTACTTGGAGTGTTGTGGAACACTGATACTGCACTGGTATTTATCACATGTTATGACCTTGTGTCTTCTGATAAGTCTTTTTCAATGTCAAGAAAAGGCTTTGACTGATAATTTCAACAAAGGTAAACCAGTAACTTGTTAACATAAATACTTATTATTGTTATTTATACAAGCTTTACCGAACATAATCTTACAGTGTACGTGATTGAAGAACGTCAGCCAATATTTGTTTAATTACCGCGGCTACCTGACATTTGCGCTTCCGGCTCTATTTTTATACGAGCAATCACGTGATTTTTTTCGAATTATTGGACCACTATCCTGCTCCCGGTTCCGTGCCGATTCGCAAGAAAACATAAAAAATGCTTTTTAACATAGAAAACGATAATAAAAATATAACTATGGTACTCCTGTGCTAAGTAATAAATCTTGATATTAAATAAATATGTTATTGTTTGATAATCTAAACTGTTAAGGTTAAAAAGAAAATACAAAAAAGGTTTCATATCGTACCATGTTGAGATTCCTATAATTAGTCGAATGGCGGCGGCGAAATTGAGCAGACGAGCACCAAATTTAGCGAAAATTGTCGTTTGAAGGTACTTCCCGGTTTATTGACACAACTGAGACCCTGGTTTCCCTTCTTAGAATAACATTTGCCTTCAGAAAATGTATTTCATTTAGAAATTGGTCCAAACACGAGCTAATTATTATTATTATGTAAGATTATGTTTTAATTACATACCGTTATACTAAACCTTCGGTGCCAGAATGAATTGAATCATTGATGAATGTTTCAATTTCTTACATTACATTGCATCATGATTGATATTGCGTTGGATTGCTGAAACCTGGATTACCGACATTATATTTTGTTTTAGATAAAATTGAATAGAACGATTCGGGTTTGTTTTATCTATGAAGTCAAAACAAACAAACAACAAACAAATATCAGAGAAAACCATACACCGAACTCAAAATCGATTAATCTGGATGCAAAATTTGAACAAATGAAAGATTTACATGGAGACCCTCTTTATAAAGGAAATGTCAAGATTCCGAGCAAGCTCTAGAATAACGAATCAACTGCGATATGCAAACACCATAGAATTGGGAAGTGGGGATGTAACTGTCAAGAAAGGAAATGTTCACGATCGGAAAATCGAAGTCGTCACGTTTATCATACAGCTTAGTTCCCCGCGTTGGTCATAGTTTAAGTAAAGATCGAGGTAAGAAGCTGATGTAGGAGAGTCTGTTGTGTCTTTAATCTCAAGTTCATTAGGGTATACACGAGACGTCTGTGAAAGAGGTATACTACCAAGATCAAAATTTATAGTGTTGTCTCACTGAAACGCCATAGGCTTGACAAGATAAAAAGTCACCACACTTGATCACATTAAACTGGTTATGTCTTCAATAGACATACCTAAAAATAGAGTCTGATTATTTAGTGAAACAAAAACATCCGTTTAATTGGCTATATTTGCTGTTGTTTCAACGCAACGGTTGTTGGTCTTTACCGGGAGTTCCTGTATGACGTAAGATAGTACGCAAGGAAACACAATATTTTCTTTATTTTCAAAATGCACGTTTGTTGTTGCAAATACAAATCCGTTACATCGAATAATTATACGTCTAAGCGAGTTTCTGTTTTCGAAATATTCCTTCCTACTGAGGCTACAATCCCTCTATGGTAAGCAGTGCTGCTCTACCGCTCCTCGCAGACACAATGATGTCGGATCGCGAAGATCAGGTGACCATTCTGACGAAATCAAGACCATGGGAACAGTTGTTATCTCTAACACAAGACAGATAAGTAACTAAATGTTTTATACATAATGGCAATAAAATACATGCTATCACGCTTTCGCCGACAACAGTGGGTATCGCGACTCTAGTCCGCACGGTGTACCATACCACTATCAATCCCTGGTATTGTCTATTGTCAGCGAGAGTCTCTTCCTGCTGCTATCCCTAAAGCTTTGTTAGCTGCAGGCTTATATAACTGAACCACAATTTGAACAACACTTTTAAAAATAATAACTTTCCACAAAATTCGTTTTATAAAAGTAATATTTGCAATAAAAAATCATGTCATTTCACCAAACTACACTGGTTATTAAAAGTCAATCCATTTGACTGTTCCCCCACGCTTTCACTTATTAAGTCAACACTACACGACATCCTGTATCTTAGTAACAGGTTATTCTACGTCCGTTTGTAATTAAAACAAAAGGTCAAGTAGTATCGTTAAAAGTCGAGATAATATTTTCTGACCATGTGGTTAATGTATCAAAATAACAAATATATCAACCAATATATAAAGCAAAAAACGTCTCTTCTGTTTTCATTTTATAATTATTCCGGAACATCGTGTTATAAACGTTTTTCTAAATAGCTGAGTATATAGCTGTTACTGATTCGTCATTTCCCACTAACTGATAAAACATAACATTGAATTATAATACATATGTCAATTATCATTATTACAAAAAAACGAAACTTTCACTTCTATTGCTACATGTAATAAGTAATACTGATATCTGCTGATGCTTAGATATTCCTGTACAAGGTGTTAATGCTAAGTTGAAAACATATACAGGTCGCTCTGTTTGATGAAGTACAATGTTACATCATTGAATGAGTGTTAAAATAGATACTATTGTAGGGTATCAGTAGTAGACCTCTACTTAAGTTATTGACTGGCTTCAATATCAAAAAAAATATTTGATCTACGATATGATGACAAAACTGACAATTTTCATTTGCTCATAAATTCAAAGATGGGACAATAGCAAGTTTAATTCTATGTGCAATTTCAAATCAGCGTATGGAAAATAATAGACGCAGAAATAGTATGATAATAATTATACATGTCTATAGTAACTACACAAGATATAGTGTGACCACTATAGTGACTACGTAAATGTGTATGGTAACATGGTACATGCATGTTATGGTGAATGCGTATGTGTGAATGGTAACAAAGTATAGTGAATGATGACAAAGTACAGTGAATAGTGACAAAGTACAGTAAATGTTGACAACGTGCAGTGAATAGTGACAAAGTACAGTGAATAGTGACAAAGTACAGTGAATAGTGACAAAGTACAGTGAATGATAATAAAGTACAGTGAATGGTGACAACGTACAGTGACTGGTGACAAAGTACAGGTAAAGGTAACAAAAAACAGTGAATGTTGACAATGAACAGTGGATGGTGACAAAGAACAGTGGATGGTGACAAAGTAAGGTGAATGATGACAAAGAACAGTGGATGGTGACAAAATGCAATGAATAGAGTATTTGCAACTTGAGATATGTTATAGTGACTTGATATCTACACATTGTGACTTGGTACATTTCTTCACTTGGTATGTATGTATACGCATGTACATAAGTATTGTAACAGGATATTATATGATTGTTTTAATCAACCTTACACCGTGACTCAGCATTCGTACCCGTCTTACACCCATCCCTTGTCTGTAATCCTTCTGTCATTAATAACCCAATGAATGCATCACACTTTTGCTATGTGACGTCCACTTTTGTATTACGTAACTCCTAATTCATGCAGAAAACCAATCCTTAGAGTATGGAATACAGTATCTAATTGATTTAATTAAACAATTATAGTATTATATAAATAATCATTATGACCTATTATATAAACATATATTGTTGTATATCAATATCAACATACCATCAACACCGTACAATAATAAACAAAGCATTGTTTATCAATACCTTGAAGACATGGTAAACATGTATTTACTAGTATAATCAATTGTTGGCCCTATGACGAATACATAGTATGATTAGTGAACGCCTTTGAAACAAATAACGTCGGAACAAGTGTTTACACCACGTTTGTCTGACGTTTAGCAAAATAACTTAAATATATGGTAATCATTCCATGATGCCAAACTCCTTCAAAATAGGAATACCAACTTTATGATACAAAAAAGGAACAAGAAAATGGAAACTCAAAAGGGGACATTGAACCTCCTGATTTACAATCAAAGCTTTAGTCCTAGTCATCGTTATATGTTAACTCTTGTCTCTGTCTGGTCAAGTCTTATTTAACATAGACAGCTGTATTATTTAATTGGTAAACACATAATTTGAGAAATCATACAGCGCTGCCTACTTTGTGACGAATGAAGCCAGGTCACTTCAGTGTAACAATCAAGATTAAATTTTGTGACATTTTGTGAGGAAACAAACATGTGTGCTTCATTTGCAGGTTACATATACTTTAAACCAAAAACCCATTTTATCAAATATTTGACATCAACCGATACAATATGAATCATCGAAAAAATCGATAATCAACATATTAACCCTGTAAACAACAAATGATAATCATAGATTTATAACACTAAAGTGTATATGATAACTTTGAAATAGGAGATAAAAAGGGCATAAGTTTTGTGTTTTGTATTAAACGTATTTTGAACAAAGATAGTTCGTTGTAATGCACGTCAAATATGATAAGTTGTAACAGAAAGGTCAGTGTATTTGAATTCTATACTAAAGATCTAGTTTACGTGTTATTCAGGTGACGAAACATTGTTATTATCATTCGAATATATATAGAAAGATTGTTTTTAACCATCACACATGTTAAAAAAGAGAGCCAAACGTTTTATCATAGGGTCTAAGTGGTTGTATATTTGTATTTAGTTTGCCAAAGTATTTCGTTGATATCTCAAAGACGTGTCTATTTAACAAATTAGATTAAAACACATTTATGACAAACTGTAAATTTACATATAACTAAGGAAAAAAGGATATTTAAACAAGTAAATTATATTGCATCGGCACAACAATCTGATGTCTGTTTTCAAAGAGTTGTCTTTTCCTTATACAAATTAAATTATTATTAATAATGACAAAAATACTTACTGATATTTTTGGTTCACGGCGCAAAAAGATCCAAAGAAACACGTTTTCAATGAAAATCCAAACGAAATAGAAAATGATAAAGGCACAGACGTACGTATATATCACTCAGCATAGACCTTCCGTTAAAGCCCTGTAACGTAATGTAGAGTTGCTCCACCTTCGGTAGGTTACAGACGACCGAGTGAGTAGGCGATAGACGCGCGCGAGCTCTTATCAGTTGCCTTGTCAGACCTCCTTCAAATGACAGAGCTCGCTAAAAGGGAGAAAGACCAAACTTCACATAAAACTTACATCAAAATATTGTCACGAATTTTATATAAATATATTTATGTATTACATGTACATGTATACCAACTAAACTTAATATCATATGTCATCTTTCGGTTGTATTTCCATAGGAACTAGTCATGTTTAGGTTTTCTCTGATCTCTTATTTACTGTTATTTACCTATCAATTATCACATGTTTGGGTAAATAAAGTGTTTTGTTGCTTAAGTATCCTTGGGTGCCCTACCCAGAACTGGCGGGCGAGATGTACGGCAAACGTGTAGTGAGCCCGGTATGTCGATTCAAGAAAATAAAACCACCTAACAAACTAACTATCCGGTCACATACTCTAACTCTGCTGACGAGGAAGGAGAAACCCACAAATATATTCATAATATGACGATATTAAATACGGTGTTAATTTGTTCATTTGTTCATATTTTCTCATTTTTGAGTTGAGTTCGGATTTAGGTTTTGTTGACGACTCATTATTCTCTGGTTTTTCTTTTCTTTATTTTTTTTTTCATTGCTAACACATGGCAATTAAATAGACGTTCTCAAAACATACTCGGTTCTCCTTTTAAGGATTGATGTTTACTTGGATGTGACCAAGATTTACATGACGGGTGTCGTCGATGAAGCAGTAGACGCTTAATCTTCCTGAACACCTGGTTTTATTCTCCTGTGCTTTTACGAGAGTTTCCATGTAAATATTTCATTTGTTCCTATTTTGCCACTAGTTTAATCGATTTTGAGTTTGGATTATGGTTTTGTTGACGCTTTGGTATTCTCTGATTTTTTTTATCTCAAGGAAAAACTTTTCACAGGATTAGTTTATATTGCATCACTTGACAACGTAAGAAAATGTTCACATAAAGAATAGCAAGGCATCATAAATAAATCTCATTTGAGGAATAGCAATGTAATATCAGAGGAGGAATGAAGTAATGTACTTTTGAATATTTGAATATTTGAACAATTTTATAAAATAGTGTTTTTTTTTCTAAATGATGTATACTTTTATAAGAGAATAACATGATATGATTGGAATGAATGTGAATTAAAAGTTTAAAAAGTTGAAGTTTGCACGAGAAATGGATAGGAAGAGTAAATAAAAGGATAAGTTCATCTTTGTGTGAGGTTACTTGATGTAATGGGATTGTACCCAATGGCAATTTCGATGCACGTCCTGCACATTGTCACGAACGCTGAGACAACTCCACGTACACTGTTATACTCAGACACCTACAGAGGTATGACAGGACAACATACGAACGGCGGTATTATGTTACCATGGTTACGAAATCAATATCCACCAAAAAAAAAAATTTAAATGATACTGTTTTGTAAGAAGAAATAAATCCCAAAACAAATATTAAAAGAAATGATGTTTTATTATAACACAATGAATACTCTTCATGACAATACACACGCACAAATAGTTAACCGAGAAAGTTGTAGTCCAAACTAGGTATTAACGTTTCCGGTAAAAATCTGTTATCACATCATTTTTATATCCCACTAGGGCATAAACACTTACGACGAGTTCGTGTCAAGATAGGGACATTCTTCTGTGCTCACATACATCTTTTTAACGGCAGATAATATATGTTTAAATCCGTGATTTGTTTAACAGGCCAGGACGTGGTTGTGTGTGGTATTTGAAGGGGAGATAACACCAGTTTAACCCTTACGTATGGGTGTATCGCCTGTCCGATAACGCTCTTTGTAGCGAAGCCAATGCATGATCTTTGCCCCGCAAAATTTTCTGGACATTCTGCATATTATAATTACTTATCTAAAACAGTCATGCTGTCATCATAGATAACTTGAGTGTGAGATTTCGCATAGATAAAATACGTTTTCCTTATTATTAAAAAAGTGTATACAAACAGTATTTCAACAACTAATATCAAATTAATGTTACTTTTATTTTCTAAATGTTGATCTCACGCCGTCTGATGACGTAATGATATAACAACACATCCGGATATATCCACTTGGTACATTTTTATAATATATCATAAGACAATAACTATAAAGGTATGTAATGCTACCATAGGTTATCAGCCGTAATTATTGGTGTTTCCTGTAGCTATCTGTATCCATGACTTAACAAATATTTATATATATCATTCTCTTATCTGTTACAAAGCCTATAAGTCTTACAGGCGGAAACAGAAACACACACCTCTGTACAAATAGTCGGAATCATTTCTAAAATATTGACCACTGTCGGTTCAAATTAGTCTCTATCTCAATGTACACATGGAGAGTGGGTATTCAGTGATAACGACCGCGTGTTATCATTATTATATAGCCTTTCATGTACTCCACAGTTAACTTCTTACAAATCTAGCTTTCTACTGTATGTGAACAGTTGCATGTTGGAAATTTAACATGTCTATCACAATATACCAACCTGTTTGTCGAAGTTACTTTATTCAAAATCATCCGAAAAGTGCAAACGAAATTAAATGCCTACCGTATGTTTGGTACAGTAAATAGGGATGACCTAGATTTTATATTGACTTGAATTGATTTAAAAGTCTATCAACTGATAACGAACCATTGACCACACTGGTAACTTCAACATTCAAAGTTATCAGGAAATACTGTCCCTGTCATCGATGGACGGTCTGACCAATGGTCAGTTAATAACCACTGCATGGCTCACATCTCGGAATATAGACAATTTTGGACATAAAATAGTTGAAGAAAAGAACAATTTCGATTGAACTTTAAATATTTAACGTCAAGGTTAATTTACTTAAGAAGTATACGATATGTCTCTTCTGGATCAATTTGTTTATTCTATGCAAAACACGCCAAATAAACACCTTCAAAAATTGAAATTCGTGAATATGGGTGAACAATTTTTATGTTTTTTTTTGGTCTCAAACCATCATGTTGTGTCATAAAAACACTGCTGTTATTTGATGCATTGGTACATCCGAAAGAAGCGGCTAAATATAATCGACTTTGTTTATACTATATATTTTTACCCTACAGTTATTTATATAAAGACGTTTTTTGATATCGAAATATCTTTCTTTCGCTATATTATTTGGTAACTTCGCTGCCAGTAAATTTCTATTTAATGTGCATGGATATACACATTTGTATGCATAATATGCATTAATGAGGTGGAGCTCAAACGAGACGTAAATTTATCTGATATATAAGTAAGTTTCTATGATGATTGACATCACACATATGTCTTTAGAACACAGCTATGGCTTCTAATGTGTGGAGGCCTGGCCCGTCTCAGTCTACGATGCTTTCTAGTAGGAGATTCTCGATATCAATGATTTATATTCCAGATTTCGACCTTATTTTTCAAATCACAAACATTAACTGTAACGGTTTATTATAATTAAAGCTATGGACTGGTATTAATGTAGTAATGTAGTATATATAATATTTGTCGGGAAACTTTCAGAAAATATTTGATGTTATCACAATAACGCCTACATGAATAACGATGTAGAAGATTGTTAAAGAACAAAATAACAAATACCAAAAGGAACGTATCAATGTAAACAAGCCTAGGATATCTGTGACCTATACCTTGTATGTAAGCGGACAATGATATGCCCTCAGTGATGACGGATGCACAGGAGCGACCGTGGCGCCCTCTCAGCAGCCCGTTGCTATCGCGCCCTACATGACATATCGACCGCGGTTTTATAAGATCTATCAGAAGGGTAGTAACAGGTGACAAGGCGATTTGACGGGAAACAAATGAGCTGACAAAATCAACTTTTTTTTACGCACATAGTATACTACTGCGTATCATAATTCGGAAATTTGTATCGTGAGAAATTGTACAAGTCTTCATTCGACGACTTTTATGTATCATGGCTGTTACATTTAAGCATTGATGACATTTGCTTTTAGTTTCATTGGGGTATGAAAAAAAAATGTTGGCAAACAATTTTTTTTTCATAACCCTATGAAACTAAAAAATAATTGACATCAACGCTTATAATTAATTTTCAAACTTATTTTCAAATTTAAAACATGTTCATGTACAATTTGACTGATCTTACAGCGGATTCTTTTTTACAAGTCAATATGCAACTTCAATTGCCGTATTCTGACTTCACATTTTTGCGCCATTGTCAGATTTTTTTTCATGAAGGTATGAAAAGAAAATCTCAACCAATCGGAAAGCCGCATTCTGCATACAATCAATCGAAAAGTAATTATAAGTATATCAAGTTGATTGTGATGTCTTAGATTCTTTTCATAAATCAATGTTGTAGATAACAGGACTCAGAAAGGAATGCATTATAGAAAACATCAGAAACAAAATATATAGGAAGGTAACGATTTGCCATACAAATCATTCTTATACTTCCAATATATAATTCACTCTTATAGTAACACAGATTACGTAACATGCACATACGCTGCCCATTTTAAATTTAGCAATAGATACCGTATGCCGAAAAAAGGAATTAAACTGCATCATACAGCTGTTTCGTCCTCCAAGGACTCTTCAGTGGTGTTAGGGCCCAAAAGGTGGGAATCCAAAGCAGAAGAAGAAGGGTCAGGTGCGAGAAACCCTTTTAATCTATGAATTTAGAAGAAAACAATTTAACTAGTTCTGTACAATTTCAAATCGTGTACTGTGAAAATGTGTATAACATGTACCAAATGAGATTAAATGTGGCTATAGGGGCTCCAGAAAACCTCGGGGTCTAAAAATTCCACAAGCAGAGTCTGCCAACCTCTATCATTAAAGATGACGTAACACACACATATGCTGCACCTTTTGAATTTAGCAATATATACCAATACCTGACAACACAGGGATGTCCTCATGTATCACATCATTAATTTGATATGTATTTTCATATACAATCAATTCAATCTTTATTTGCATAGTTTTAGTCACGTGGTAACTTGGGGGTAATATAACAAATTAATGAATAATAAAGACACAGATTATAAGTATAGCAAACTGTACAAGATACAAAACGGGCCTGGGCTAATTATCCTTAATTCTAATGTCTGTTTAATAAATTAGCAAGAGTCAAGCATAAGCTGCATATCATCTAGGGACAAAATGTTCACTAGAGAGTTCATAGTCGTATATAAATATTCTCTGAAGGAGAACATTGCAAATAATTTAATGATTTATTTCAATGATACTAATGCTTTGAGTTAAATGGGCATTACATACAATTAGCACCACGGAATGAGAGTTATACTATCATATTGGTGTAATGTTTGGCTGGTATGTGTTTACAGGCAGTATATATACTGAGGATGAAGAACAGCTGGGGTAACACCAGAGGTGAAATCGTGATACTTACGTTTACCAACTTGGATATGTTAATGGTGGTGTAGCGAATAATAACTTTTTATTTTCAATCCGCTGAGAATTTTATTGCGCTCCTTTGATAAAATGTCCTTTCCTGTAGAATATGACTTAATTAGCCTGCGCACTTTTCACAGTTTATAGTTTTGCTCTATTTACATATAGTTATTTTCCCATATATAATCTACAGGATCATCTCAACCGGATTCCACCATGTTGTGTTATGTTTATATTTGTTTACATATAAATATCTCTAGTTCCGTAATTATACATGATTTCCTGGTCAATCCACTGTTTATCGAATCTGTTATTTAACGGGCTTATTTAAACGTTTATGATTCCATTTTTTTCCAGCGGGTGTTATATTTACACATAAAGTTACCAACATAGAGTTGAAGAAGTACAGTTGTTTCATTAGCGCTAGTGGGTTTTTGCCTGTGATAACCCTGGTTCTATAATTATCAGGGTCGTCCACCCTATCGGTGTGTCTGTCATCAGTAACTGTCGCAGTGTTGACAGTTCTGTTGATAACGTGAAATGGTACGCCTCCCCCACAAAAAGTCCCGAACCGACTTACGGGACGAACTGTGGCAAATATCGGTACTTCAATGACGCATGTTTTCGTTTCTTTGTTTCATAAATCGGTCATTTGACAAATATGTGTTGTTTGTGTTGATGCTTTGGGTGTTTACGTTACGCTATAACTTCCCAATAATGTAGGGCTTATAAATGTTTGATAGATTTTTGGTTTACATGATTTCATCAAAGAATAGACAATGTAGAAAAGAAAAGAAAAAACCAAGCAAACAAATATTAGTTTGAATATCAAAAGTTTGTCAAGAGTTGTTCGTTAAGAATTGTAGAGATACATTATAGCTGTAATTAAAGTTTTGAAAGTTTTCTTGGATTTTTTGTCTTTGCGTATCAATAAATAGCTTACGAAAAAACTTACGGCACAGGGATTCGAGAGATGCCGGTTGATAAAGACTATGGGCAAGTTTTACGGTCGCCATCTTGATCTCATCGAGAAATATTCTGTATATTTGTGTGATATGAAGATGGACGTTGTTGAGTTGTTAGTGTGTTTACTTGTTATGATGACAATGATGACTCGGTTCTCATTTTGAGGATTGATGCTTACTTTGATGTGACCAAGATTTACATGGCGTGTGTCGTCGATGAAGCAGAAGACGCTTACTCTTCCGGAACACCTGGTCTTATTCTCTTGTGTAAACGAAACCACAATCCAAACTCAAAATCGATTAAACCAGTGGCAAAATATGAATAAAGGGCAGATTTACATGGAGACTCTCTTAAAGGCACAAAAGAATAAAACCAGGTGTTCCAGAGCAGTGAGTTCCATATGCTTCATCGACGACACCCGCCATGTAAATCCAAGTAAACATCAAGATCCCAACATGAGAATCGAGTATCATTGTCAATCACAACAAGTAATCACATTAATGAGCATATCCAAAAACGTCAATCTTCATATCACTTAAAGATACAGAATATTTCTCAATGACATCGATCACGAAAATCACGATAACTAGAGCACGCCCTAGAACTTCGAATCAACTGCGACATGTAAACACCATCTTACTATCAAGAAATGGAACGTTCACTATCAGAAAATTGAAATCATCACGTTTATCGTACAGCTTGGTAGTAAGCTGTCCATGTTGATCGTAGTTGAAGTAGAGATCGAGGTAAGCAGCTGATGTAGAAGAGTCGGTTGTGTCCTTTATTTCAAGTTCAGAACGGTATATATGATCGACGTGGTCAGCAAACTTCTTGTTGTTTATAGACAATACACTGTCGATATATCTGAAAGTGAAATTAAAAGATTTGGCAAGGTTTTTATTACATGTCATGATTAGCTCTTCCACAAATTCAGCCTCGTATCAAAACAAAAACAAGTCAGCTAAGAGTGGGGCACAGTTTGTTCCCATGGGAATGCCAACAGTCTGCTCGAAAATATTTCCTCCGAACTCAACAAAAATATTGTCGACTTCGAATGCAATCATCCTTACTACATGTTTATCGTCTTCAGTATATTTCCTCTTGAATTTTGTCGTGTTTTTCACAAAGATAGCTCACTACCAGAGGGGATGTAACAAGTTTATCGTTTTTCAACATTTTTTGCAGACGGGTAGATATTGGCAGCTGGTAAATATGTAAATGGTTTTTGCCAAGGCATCTTACCTGGGATGACACATCGGTCTTATTTCCTTTCTTATTCTCGTATTTAGAGCATACATAATAAGATAAAATAACAGAAGAAAAAAAAACCCTGAAAATAAAACAAGAATTCTTATCCAGAGAATTATCAAACTGATCTTATTTGATCTCGTTACATTTTAATTCACTGAAATACCTGTAGTACTAGTGCTAGCCTAATTATTAAAGAAGTTGATACCGGTTTCATTATTTACGATTTCATTACGTTTTCTCATTTTGGAATGCCAAATATCACAAAGACAGCGGCATACCAGCGCTCATTAGGAATGACAGTGAGAGAGGAGCGGTAAAATATCAGTACAAGGTATACAGTATGTATTGTTTTGTTGTTGACAAGATAGAAACATAAATTTGCTGCAGAACATGTAGGAAACCCTGATGACATAGTTCGACCAGTTTCTATGATTTGATTCATTATCAAAGTGGCGTGTCCGTAGTTACCCTACACGTGTCCGTATCACAATCGATTCCTTTATATTCGGTGTTTTAGTTTATAGTTTAGTGTTTATTTGACCAGCCAATGAAAAGTATTACTAAACACTGCAATAGGAAGCGACTTTCCGACTGAAACAAAATATGTTAGAAGATGATATATATGATAGATCGCACACACCATGTTCATGTATTGTACCCAAACATGTGTCAGCAGATATCATTTGCTAAGTGTCCGTATTTACCCGGATGTCTCCTAGTAGAATAAAAAGAAATAAAAAAAATTGTACTCGCTCAGCGTACATGTACGTGGAAAATACACTTTATTACCGTTTCAACTGCTCTTTTTCCTGTCCTTTTATGTCATCTACCCGAAAAGTCAGGATGACTTATACAAATATAATTATTGTGCTTCCCCATTGTCGTACGCCGTGTGCCGTCCGTCGTGCTTTTCACATTTCAAACTTTTGCTCAACTTCCACCTGTGGAATAAAGCTGAAACTTGCCTGAAATGATCCCGAGATGGTCAAGTGTTGTTATTTTTCGGGCCTGTCCGTTATCCTAAATGACCGTCATGGCCGCCATCCTAAAGAGCTCATTTCAATTTCCTTTTCATGTTCAAGTGGTTGGATAAGGCTGAGTTAAGGTCCTGACCAAGTCCTGTTATGATTTAGACTGTTCTAAAATCCAATATGGCGGTCAGGAAACTATTTTGAAAAACATTTAAACTTCTTCTAAAATTTGACCATTGACGAATGATGTAAAAATTATGTCATTTAAACTTGACCATTTGTCCTTGATTCTTGATATGCCAACAGTGGGTGCATGAAACTTAAAAACAGGTTTATTTTCGGTTAAACAACTTAAGCTTGAAGTGACCAATATCCATGTATTCTCTATGCTATAGTTATATGATCGTTAAAAGCTATAGTTATATGACTGTTATGCCTACGGGCCTCTTGTATTCTTTGTTTATGTCTTCACTTTTGCCCTTGCTTACAAAAACCTGCACGTGATTTTATTCATATTCTGACCTTTAATTGACAATCACATGTTATTGATTTGAGCTAATGATACCGTGTTCAAGGATTATAAATCATATATGACACAAAAACCATCAATTCCTAGTTCTGTAATTAAAAATTCCAAATGCTAAACTTTATTTTTTCATGAAGGCTTTCATCAACTGCAATAAACATGCAAGTAAAAAAACATTTTTTACAATAAATGTCCAATAGAAACTGTTGTATATGCTAATTGCATCGATTTATAAAAAAAAACATAAAAGTAAAGTATGTTAGCTAGATAGCTCGCTTTATCAAATGTTGTATGCTTTCTTTTTATTTACGACGGCAAAATCCACAGACGAAGAAAAAGAGTGGCGCAAACTCAGTATCATTTCGTTGTTTTTATAAACAGAAAGCAGAATCAGAATTTACAACAGCTGTGTTTTATACAGTTGAAGTTCTGTGTTAACGGATCTGAGAGTTAGAGCTTACCAACGCAATGACACTGGGGGACTTTGGCCTATTTATTGTTAAGTACAATTTGTATCAACGGCGGCTATGTTTAGTATTTTTGGAATGGGGAAACTCTCTTGTTAAGGATTAACATAAAACATTTTTATGTTGTCGATGTTTAACACAAAAAATGGAGTGTACTCTAAATTAACCACGAAGCGGTTTATGATGAGAGTACACTCCGGTTTTTTGTCAATACCAAATAGTCAATACCACTATTTAACAAAAGTCACGTGTAAGCGATTCATCCAATTACAGCAGCAATAAATACACATTATGTAATAATACAATTTATTACGCTGCTGCATCAGCCAATCAAAACCGACGTTATAAATGGCCACGACATTTTTTACGTTATATGCTGATAACATTTTTAAGCCAATGAAAATGCTTGTTTCTAACAAGATTAAATTATTGATAAATAATACACGTACAATGAGTTATTAATTTATTAATGTTGCCTAGAGCGTACCATCATATCATCACGATATGTTTAAAAACAAATGTGATCAAATCGAAAACCTGCATGTATCTGTCGGTAGAGACTGGGATGTATTTTGAAAACACAAATTGATCGAAAATCCAACTGTAGCAATTCAAAAAAAAAACTTTGCCTATTTAATATACTGAAACGTGAAGGTTTCAATTACTTTCAGGTTACTTATACACACCCGATGCGGGCAACAATCGAACAGTCGAAGAGAGGTAACTTGTATGCACAGAAATCGTCAACTTTTAACAGGAGGTCATTATTATGAACCATAGCATCGAGGTCTCAGAAGTAGCCGAAAGCTTACGAATTGGTTCTGATTCGGTAGACTTTAAAGCTTTGTATATTTTATGATTTTAGTCAATGAAATATATATAGGCCAACTTATGTAAAAGTTCATGATCATAAGAATTCTGAATGTTTGAATCTTGTTATATTATATAAAACTGAAATGTAAGATATTAGATCCATGATCCTATATTCCCTAACAAACCACTTTCAAACGTAAAGAACGAGTTGTACAATATAAAAGTTGTATATATCACAAGATCTACATCTACAAAAATAGCGTAACACTTTAAGTTAAAGGGGTATTGATAGATGCAAGCAACTTATGCTTCTTCTAAATCCATATCGTAGATTATTATATTTAAATTCTTTATTCTGTATAAGTTGGCTGTCGAGGATTTTCATTTATTATTATTTAATTGTTGAAATACATATTTATATGAAAAAAAATGCATTGTATTGAAGCATGTTTTAATCAAAGTTTAACGACAAATGCATCTGACAGACTCAAGCTAAGTTAATTTAAATGAATTTAAGTTTATTACTGTTCATTCGGAACCCAACGTTATACTCCCTGAACGAGCCATTCAAACTTCAGTATGATATCACGTTATCATTAATACCCATCGGCATAATGCCATTAACCTGCTACCAGAGATAGGCCGCTAGGTACCGTGTAAACAATTAACCGGGCAGACCTTTACATGTAAGGCCACATGTATGCTATTATTATAGCTATGCTCAGTATACTATGGCGTACAACAGCGGAATAACAACGTACCGGTGTATTTTAGTTATCGGGTGAGTTTTATATTTATTATAATTCCAACGAATTTCGAATTGTATTAAGTGTACAGTTACATTATGTCGTGAACACGACGCAAACTTAACGGAGCTAAAATGGAGTTAAATGATATCGATGACAATATTCGATGATGCGTTAAAGAATAGATAAGTTTTCTGCTTTCTTGTGCTAAATGTTAAACACAAGTATACAGCCTTGGTACTCTATAAGAAAGATGAACGTAGCCATACATTAGCTGTGCTTTCAAAAAAAGATGAACGGAACTATACACTAGTTGTGTTTTCAAAGGAATATGAACGTAACTATACATTCGCTGTGTTTTTAAAAAGAGATGAACGTAACTATACATTAGCTGTGTTTTAAAGGAAGGTGAACGTAACCATACATTAGCTCTGTTTTTAAAGGAGGATGAACGTAACTATACATTAGCTGTGTTTTTAAAGGAAGGTGAACGTAATTGTACATTAGTTGTGTTTTCAAAGGAAGATGAACGTAACTATATATTCGCTGTGTTTTTAAAAAGAGATGAACGTAACTATACATTAGCTGTGTTTTTAAAGAAAGATGAACGTAGCTATACATAAGCTGTGTTTTTAAAGAAAGATGAACGTACAAACAGACACATCTGATTGTACCTATATAATTTAGTAATCAATACGACATGTCAAATATTAATTACATTAATCATGAAGCTGTTTCGTCTCGTCCTTCTGGGACCTATGATGCTAGGGGGAAAACAGTGAAAATTCCAATTGTGTTAAAACTACCATAGAAAAAGAATATGTGTGAAACACTTTTGTTCAAGATTTTTAAAAAGTTAATAGTAGATATATCTTATTGTTCTAACCACAGAAAATATTAACATGAAATAAGAGACAAGTATTTTGCTCGTTATATTCATACCTTGATATTTATATCGTCAATATGATTGTTAGACAATGCTGTTCACAAAACTGTTAGACGACAGTGACATAATATCATATACATGTATCTTATAAAATGTGTGATAAAGTTCAAAGACATGCAGTTACATAGATATAGTTAAATATGTCTGTGTAGTTATGGTTTATATTGTAAATGCCAACCCGTTCTGTTTTTCTTATAACTACTTGAATACAGTGTTTTTCCTTCAAGTAATGTTTTGAAAGGTTAATAAAATAGCACCTTACTAATAGTATACATGTACATTAAACTTTTACTGACATACAATGTCAATTCCTAAAATGAACCTACAGAGTATCTTGTAACTTTTCAAGTATATACAAAACATCAGGGTCAAGTAAAAGCTTTGCAATTCTTCGCCAGATTCAAAATGAATGTTGTAATCTAAATTGTAACCTACTAGTTAGACACCTGTCGTAGAGGTCGTAAAAGAGGTCTTAACCAAGAAATTGTTTCACCTTTTACTCATTTACTGTCATACATGTATGTTTTCCGTTAAAGTACAATGCTAAAAATTAACTTAACATTAATGGAACAATGCTAATGTTTATCTCCCTTACTTCAAATTGTTTTCTAATGTGTAACGAATGAGGATGTTAATGTTGAAATTATTAGATATGTTAAAACATAACTAAATACATCTTTGGAAACCCACGATACACTTTGCTAACGTTTGTGGGTTTCCGACGATGAACTAAATAGAAAGGATATCGTACATGTATGTATTTACTGTATAATCACTTTGTGGGAGTTATGCCCCTTCCTCTACTTCGAGCGATTTGTGAAGCGGTAGATTATTATAAATCAATGTCTGGCCTATATCAACCTGTACCAGTACTGGATGAAGTATCCATTTCCCAACAACTTATACTGTAATTTTAGACTTACATTAGCTAGAAACATTGCCATGCTTAAACAAATAATATCTAACATATATTTGTTACTCATATATAATGGCTGCCTAGTCATACTTTGTTTATTATTAACACAAGTATTTTTTATGAAAGTCATATTTCCAATTTTATTAATGGTTGTATAATGGTCTCTGAACTCTTCTAGTGGGAAATCTAGGATTATCGCACAATGTCTTCAATAACAAGGGAAACAAGAGCAGCAATATCTATAATTAACTCAAACACTATTTTCTGAATTAAACACAAAGATACTTAACTCATTGACAAATGTGACAAGTTTAACTATACTCGATCGTTATTTTATCGTTAGAAGTGCACACAAAGCTTTTTTGTTTTTAATTCAGCGATGCTTTATCCTTTCATGTAAAGGACGGATATGAAAACTATGAATTGAGCGTGGGCATTGCTTCATTTTATTTTCTTTTATTTTTTCAGGGTGCTGTTTTTGGTACTCTGTCTATTTTTGCGACTTCAGTGGAATGGTAGTACAGATTTACAGAGTGAGTTGGCAATACCAGACAGTGCCATCAAATCGGACTCGGTAGTTGTAAAAACCGACAAATCACGAAAACGAACATCAAAAGGGCCAGCCGTCCAGGATACAGAGATAGAGAAAAATGACGTTCAGAAAAGCCAGATTCACCATACTGGTCCCGTAAAGCATATAGCATTTCTAAAAGTCCATAAAGTTGCAAGTGGCACCATGCAAAATTTGTTCCTTCGTTTCGGAATTGAACATGACTTAGTGTTTGTTCTACCCCGACATGGGACGACATTGCCCATGGGTATAGCCAGACCGATCTCGTCACTGGCTCTTCCACCACCCAAAAACAGAACATACGACATTCTCTGCAACCATATCCGCTATAACCGGAGCGAGTTCGAGAAGACACTTCCCCCGGACTCGGTGTACATAGCAACAGTACGAGATCCATTCCGACAGTTCGTCTCATCCATTCACTATTACCACAGACATTTCATGTTGAGTATCGCAAAACAAAAACCAATCCTTAAATTCTTGCAAGCGCCAAACGATCACATACGTATAATAAAGGGAACTGGAAAAGTGTCAAATTTGTATAACTCGATGGCGTGGGACTTTGGCTTTCCGTTTCAATTGTTTGTCCAACCAGATAAAGAACAAATTCAAAAGTATATCAGAAAACTTGATAACGATTTTGATCTCGTTATCGTTGTGGAGTATTTTGAAGAAAGTTTGATATTAATGAGACGGTTGCTGAATTGGGACATGAAGAATATATTGTACGTTTCTAGTCACGTGCAAAAGCGACCGGAACCAGCTCTCGCTGTCGGCAAAGAGGAAGAAGATCTCTACCAGAAATGGTGTCTTCTCGATTATGCATTGTTTGATTATTTCAAAAGTAAATTTTTGGAACGTTGGCAGGATGCCGTAAACAAAAGTGATGTAATGGATGAACTTGAATATTTTCGGGAAATGAAAACGAAAGTTAACAACTATTGTCTGGAACAATCTAAACCGTCACGGTTATATATAAAACCTACTGAATGGCATGCAGGTTTTATCATAGATGACGAGTATTGTAAAACCCGTCGGTATGGGGAAGTACGACAAGTTAATAATCTGCGGAGTAAACAATTAGCGGCAGCTCGTCACGGAAATAAATATAATTCAAATTAGTATTGAAGCAAATCTACAAAACTGCTTAACCCTTGTTTCAATTACTCCATTTTCTAGGTCATAGCATGGATAAGTCCTTATGTATTTTACAGAAAGTATTCATGTTTTCATATAAAGCTACATGTTATGTATAAATTGTACTTTTTAAAGAAATAAAAAAGGTGAAAGTGAAATGACAATCATCTAATAACTCTTTGTGATTATGACTGAAGTAAGTGTAGAACTTGTGATAGCTCGGGTTATCTCAGGTTGTTTTATGCAATTGACATTTTTATTTTCATGAAGTAGAAATGGAAATATAGGTACCGACCTTAATCTTTCATAAAGATGTAATCGCATTGTATTTTCACTCTCGTAGTACACGATTTAAAACTATGCAACACTAGTTTAATTGCACTTCTGAATTCATAAATCAAATGGGTTTTACGCACCTGATCATTCTATCTGATTTGACATTGGTTTAGAAATTTTGGACTTCCCCCTGTTGGCCCTTAGCATTACTGAAGAGTCCTAGGAGGACGAAACAGCTGTATGATGAAGTTTAATTCATTTTTTCTGCATACTGTATCTATTACTACATTTAAAAGGTGCAGTATGTGTGTGCTATTCATCTTTCTTATATATCATTTTCATACATATGACTACTTCTGTATAATTATATTGCTTAATGAAATTATCGGATATATTTACATTGTATCTAAGTCAATGCCATGACATATATAATGTATATGGCCTTTCCGAACAACTAATTTTATATACCAGTGAAACCTACATGGGGTTATCTCCCCTATAACACTTGCTATGTATATAGATCGAGGATTTATGCTTATGCTATATATTTGCATTAATATGCTCCTATAAATCGTTTTTTATATGGGTTTGTCATGACAAGATTAGGAGAGAGCTTATACAAACCAAGTTCAATGATATTATTTACAAAATAAATTAAATATGACATGAAATGCATGTACAATTTATACAAATTATCATTCAATGATACCTCGAACATGTACATTTAATTTGTTTAAATTTAGACATGTTTAACCAAGAACCAGGGCCCAGTTGTTTAAACGTTCAATAGCTTAATCAGTGAATAGTGTAAGTTGCAATTCTCCTGAAACTTTAAAATCAAAAGCATTGAATTAGATACACTTTTCAAGATATCAACTATCTGGTACAGTCAAATTACAGGCAAAATTGTGGGATTGCACCTTGTATATGGATAAAAGTTTTAAGGTACCTTAGTTAAATATAAATAAAATTTATATTATATATATATATAGTAGCTATGGGCTATGGTTTTGACGTTCACATTTAGGCACAAGAGAAAATAAGCGCATTTTCAGTGTTGCATTTCGACAAAACCGAATATTTGTAAACAACGTTATCTAATAAACTTTTTTTATTTTACAACAATTATGAAACAAGGGGTCATATCGTGGGAAACCGGGGTAACCGGAGAAAACCCACATGGTCCGGGGGGGGGGGGGGGTGACCCCATATACTACCTTCTCACGTCCAGTCGAGAAATCGAACCCCCCGGCGGCCTTGGTGTAAGACAAGTGCGCTATCCACCCGACCATGACAACGTTGTCTACATAACTATATATAAGGCGTCCAAAACTCATGCATATGATTTAGGAAAAAGGATAAAAGTCACAAATATTATTTCAAGTAGGAAACTCTAACTCTGATGTTCAGTATTCAGTGACTTTTGCAATGCTAACCATTCTAACGCCAGAACTGGCCATCGCTGAATACTGGTTACTACATACGTACAGACCTACTCCACAGGGACCTGAGAATTTGTTCCAGCTAGTTTTGGACCTAAAATTGGGTGTTTAAAGTAATTTTACACATTTGGGGGGTTAAAGCTTTCCAGATCGAAAAATCGACCCCACCTACCTTTCTTGCATCAAAAATCACATTTCTAGTTGAGGTACGAAAAAACGCTTGGTACCGTTGGAAAGATGGATAATTTTTATTTCATAAACCTCCTAAATGCAAGTCAAAAGTATCCTCCTTCCACAGAAATAATCTCCATTTCCTCCAAAAACACGCAAAATGTGTGTTTTTGGAGGAAATAGAGATTATTTCTGCGGAAGGAGGATACTTTTGACTTGCATTTACGAGGTTTATGAAATAAAAATTATCCATCTTTCTAACGGTACCAAGCGTTTTTTCATACCTCAACTAGAAATGTGATTTTTGATGCAAGAAAGGTAGGTGGGGTCGATTTTTCGATCTGGAAAGCTTTCCAACCTTTAGCTTTTATGACCATTGAGGGGGCATTTTTATCGAAAATTGATCCCCCCAAATGTGTAAAATTACTTTAAACACCCTATTTTAGGTCCAAAACTAGCTGTAACAAATTCTCAGGTTCCTGTGACCTACTCTACCGGCTGCAGTAGATGTCGGTGACTAGAGTTACTCCCCTTACATCACTTTGTGTAATGCAATGATAAAGAACGTTGGTTCTTCCTCATTAGTAAACTAAATGATTTTTTTTAAAGCAAAAAGTATCCTCTTTGTTTCGGTATTTCTTATTCCAATATACTACGGTAAAGGCCACACTATGATGCTACGGTATATCGATGACTTTATCTGAGAATCTGAGTAACCATACACGATTACATGATGTACAATGTGTTGCCTAAAGTAAAATGACACCTATAGACTCCCTATAGACTTCAGTGCGTTTCCACTAATTTTGAAAACAACATTATGCAATAACAGTGTGAACGATTTTGATAAGCTTTATTTGGTATCGCGCGGTGTATTCAGTTGTATTCAGCATGCTACGTATACGTTGCAGAGCTGTGTGAAGTTCGAGCTAGCTTACTTGTGACGTCACATTTTCTATGAAATAAACATTGCCGTCAGTGGGAGATGCCCAGATCGCAGATTTCATTTCGCATTTATACACCCCAATAAAATAGCATACGGTCTACTTCTGCACTAAAAACTTGCTTTGGAACGGCAACCATGTATAAAATTTACAAAACAAAAGTTATTGCAATCGGTCAAACTTTTTTTATGATGACATTTTCAAAATTGGTGGAAATACACTTTGTGAATGGAAAAATTTCAGGCGCGACATTACTTATGATCAGGTACCGTAGAAAAAATTTCGATGATGATTGGTTTTTAATCCCCAAAACGTAATTACTCGGAACATCTCTGTAGTTTATGTCCAAACATAGCAGTAACACACGATCAGGTCCCTGTGGTATCTCCGTATGAACACTGAGTTGAGACACTCCTATGTGAAATAATGGTTAGACTACAGCTGTAAGTCTAGAAACGCTCATGGCCGACTTACTCATACAGATATTGCAGAAAAAGAAAAGGGACATTTGTTATTCTTCCAGACAAGAAATGTCAGACATTATATATAAATGGCGATACTTCATTTTTTATTTATACTCTGCATTTTGTTAAAATAGTTTTTGCATTGTAGAGATGTGTAAATGGATGACATAGGAAATATTTAAGTTTCGTTTTTTAAATGCCGCCAAACCACAGAAAATACAAAATCATTGAAAGTTACGCAAAAAAGTCTATAGATAATAGTATGATGGCTGATTTCTGCCATCTCGCCTTTTCGCCGAACGGCGGGTTTTTTCGCCTTGTAAAATTAACGCCTTTCGGCGAGTTTTGCGTAAATTTTACAAGGCGAAAACCAGCCGGATTACACTTAATGTTTTCAGGTTTTAAACTACACGAAAAGGCGGGAAAAATAACACGAACAGGCGTTTTTTTACATAGAATTTTCGGCGCCTTTTCGTGTTTATTTTCTCGCCTTTTCGGCTTTTCGAGTAAAATTTACAAGGCGAAAGGTTTTCGCATTTAAAATTACGCGAAAAGGCGAAAAGGCAAGATGGCAGAAATCAGCCACCATATACTAGGGCTCTGATTCAGTTTTTCATATTCCTTTACTTTTCCATCTAAACATTAAAACATTGTTTAAGAGGTCATGTTTCAATCTGTTACTTACCTACAATGTTTTTAAGGAGTGAAAGTCATTTTAGTAACTTTCATAGTGCTATGAAAGATCAGCCGTTTTATCCATATTGCATGAAGCCCGCTAGGGCTCTATGCTAAATATGGATCTAACCGCTGAACTTTCATAGCACTTTGAAAGTTACTAAAATGACTTTCACTCTACATATTTACATTTGTACTATAGAATAATTGCTTAGTTTCATTATTATTTTCTTGAATTAATAGTTTATAACCTGCGTTTTCATATGCTTCGTCATTTAAACGTCATTGGCGGAACAGCCAAGTTTTAATGAAATTGGCACCAACGATAATAATTAGGCATTATAGCGTTTGACGCAGTGGCATTCTCCATGTTATTCGAAGCGGCGTGACAAGACTCTCATTGAATAATCTTGATATATGACATCATAATGAAACCACGTGCTACGTCTCGAGAACCATTGCTTTCATCCTTCTATGAAAAGCATTTTTTGCTGATAATGTTCATATAGTGGATTGCAGCGCAAATGTAAATATATACATATACACAATTTAGATATTGACCGTCCACCTTTGTCCGTCGTTTATACGGAAATCCACGCAAACAGTCATTTTTGTTTGATTGATGCGAAAATCAATAGGATGACTCTTCAAGAGAAATAGTATGAAGGATTGGTTTTGAATCGACCTTTTAAATTATGAGTGATCATCAAAACTCGAGTCAACAAAGCATAAAAGGAATAGAGAGTATTTTATTGTTGTACACTCTGTACATTATGGATCACACGTGTTTAAAGATATAAAGTCTTGATATATACAGCTAAAATACATTTAGAAAAATGTTTCAGTTTTGATCATATACACTACACATAATACTCGCAAGGGGGTGATACAGTATTTATCTTTAAAGTCTTTTGAAAAAATGCCGTGAAGGACAAAAACTGTTCTTTTATCATTTCAAACCTATCACGGTTAGGTAATGTCGATGTCATAATTATAATTATGTACTTAATTATTATCATGTATTGTGGAGAGGACTGTTTCTAAGATGTAATAACTCCAATCCATTTGTATATTCTACAATAAAACATGTTTAAACTATGTCGATGAGATACGAAAATAAACGTCTATTCGTTTTTCCTTATTTTAGTCAACTGTAAACATTTTATTTATAGTAACCAACATGTACTTTGACCCTTGACCCTGAAACACAAACTTGGCTGAGGCGTAATCTTAAACACCAAGCTGGACAAGAATTGCAAATATTAACAATTCATCACACAATATAATTTGTTATCCAGCGAATATACTCTCGTTATATTTTTTGCCTATTAGACTATATAATATGACGTTCTTATCCCAAACATAAAGCTACGGGGATTTTCATGAAAAGACGCTGACCTACATTGTGCCTAGGCCTCGTCTATATTGGATACCAAATTACACAAGGATTCTTATTAGCAACGTTTAGTTAGTTTAAACATATTTTATTGTCACGAAAACGACAAGAGGATTGGGCAAAAGTTATGTCAACTTATGAAACGCCCTTTCCCAACATCATGATAAATACAACATACAATAAACCTAGACAGTAACAATTATATATACATGTTTTATATTTTTTACGTTTTATCGCTGGCTCTAGTAATTGCTCATCCAAGCCTGTATCAAAACGTCATATATACTACCATTCTTAGTACAAAAGTGTACCATTAAATCAGGGCTTCGGTCTAATTGTGACACTGTATACTCCAGAAGTGGAATAAACCGGATATGAATTAAAAAGAAACTCGAAAGATCATCCGATTAATCTTGAGCACCCCGTCCTAAAAATGTTTCGTCTGTCAAAACATTGTAATTTTCATCCCTGTACCCTACCAAACCTAATTCTGTAAAAAACTTCCACAACGTCTTCGGTGTCTGATTTTTTTTTCAAGAAAGGTTGACGACGATACACGTGTATAGATGAGAGCGATCTCAGAAAATACTTTGTGTAAAACACAACAAAATCTAAGATGAAGTGTCAAGGAAGAAATTGTGCAAATGATTGAATTCCTGGTTGACAATATTTTGTTAGTTCCCAGGAAAGATTCTTCAGCAGACTTTTGGTATTACCCAGGGAACATAGTACCAAGCTTAACGATAAACGCGACGATTTCAAATTTTCGATCGTGACCTTTCCCCTTCTTGAAAGTAACTGTGTTTTACATGTCGCAGTTGATCGGCTATTTAGCGCTTGCTCTAAATATAAAGATTTTCTTGATAGATGTCGACTGCTGCTTAACAAACTCACTACAGAGATATTCGAGAGAGGCAGGTTGATCAGAAGTATGGACAAGTTTAATGGTCGCCATCTTTGTCTCATTGAGAACTATTTTGTATTTACCTGTACTTACAAGATTTACATGGCGAGTCTCATCGATGAATCAGGAGACGCTTACTCTTCCGGAACACCTTATTATTTTTCTCTTGTAATTTTACATGGTTTCCATCTTGATCTTTCCTTTTTTCGTACGTTGCTCCTAGTGTAATCGATTTTGAGTTCGGATTAAGGTTTTCTTGACGCTTCGATATTCTCATTTTTGTTGTTGTTGATATTCTGCCTCTAGTTTAATCAATTTTGGTTTGCAATATGTTTTTATTACGCTTCCGTATTCTCAGAACCGTTGTCATCGAGGACTTTCGTCGTATAAATCTATAGGTAGTTCATATCCAAATAAATATCACATCCTCAAAGTGAGAAACTAAGACTCATTCAAATTATACGAGGATACAGAATTGGGTCAATGGTCACTATTATACATGTAGCACTAACGATGTCAGTGTGGATGTTCTTAGATGAATGAAGGAGAAAGTGCATTGCTGTCATCGATATATAATGGTACTTACACTACATATATATATGGATTGAAAGTCATTTTTTTTAAATTTCATAGTGCTATGAAAAGTCAGCCGTTACATCCATATTGAATGAAGCCCGCTAGAGCGTGGCAAGACTATCATTGAACGCGTTTGACCTATGACGTCATAATTTAACAACGTGCTAAGTCTCGAGAACCATTGCTTTCATATTTTTATGAATGGCATTTTTGCTGGTAATGTTCATACATCTTCTGTATATAGTGGGTTACAGCGCAAATGTAAATATAACTTTATAGAAGGTGAAGACATCATTGTTTGAAGCGCCATTGCGATCATTGACGATTAAACTTCACACAATTTGTACAGATCTCAAAACGAATCATATAATATAATTATATACCTTTAAGCGAACAACAATTATTACTTCGGACAATGCCGCCCGTGATGACCTCTATTATTCGACATCAGCTAACGGATCTCTTCTTCTAACATAATCGTCAGAGGCTCTTTTATTTATTTGCTGTATGGTCTATAATTACTTCACAAATGGCCTGCTGAACGACTAGTTTCGGGGGTCGGAAGTGCTGGGTGATTTATGTCGTACCGCCTGGCTATATCGCGGGGTGAGACCTATCGCACCACACGGTGAATTTCTCTGGGCAATGAGACGGTAATTCGTTCCACGAAAACGCTAACATGTTATTAATATTCAATCTGGTAGTGTCACAGTAGAATTCGGGATGGTATATAGACTGCCAAAGTGGAAAACCAAGGTATCATCTGCACCCAAATAGAGGCGGCAGTCATAGATATTGATCTAAGCTCCCGGCATGCTCCACACCTTTGCACAGCTTTGTCGAAATGCATCTGCCGAAAATGTGCGCCAGTCACTATGGAGAAACATTTTTTTAAAAAGAAAATCAGATGAAGTAGCAGAAGTCTACTGGAGTTGGGCTGTATACTACATGTATCACCATTTCGGTACATAAACATCCCTATCAGTGTCGATACATCTTACCGCAGACGTTTTTTCTTAAAAATACGGAATGTTTTCTTTCAGAACGTCACATAAAACGACCATCAAAAGAATTGGTCTTGATAGTATCTATTCATCTATAACAATAAATATCCGTAGCGTATCACGTGATAACGTATATATATGTGAATGTTATTGTGTAATATACTGTATCACGTGATATCAATGCCTGTGGTCTTGTATTTTTAGTACTGTCTAGATATTAAGTTTCGGGCATAGTAGTTCAAAATGTTCGGATTCTTAAAATGAAATAGTTTCATTAGGTGCTTATTGGACACTACAATACATTGTCTATTTGCATGCGCGTTACTAAGACTGTTCAACTGTAAAATAGCCAGGGGCGTAGCTGGAGGTATTTTGATGTGCAAGCCCGCGACGTTTTCAATTTTGGGGAGGGGGTACTTTGAGGGGGGGGGGGGGGGGGGGGGGGGATGGATCACATTTGGACTTCAAATGGTGCCATTGTTTCGACTTGTTTAAATCATCATTGTCTGGCCTATCATTATACAAATTATTAATGCGAAAATGAAAAACGATATGTTTTATTTCCATGATGTATGGAAACAAAATCATTATCCATACCTTTCTTATGTCATAAACACATCAGTAAGTAAAACCAGAGACATGTACATGTAAAACCATCTTTGATATACATACGTCTCTGTTTATAAGTATATATGTTCTGTGCAGGACTCGGGAAGTAAGAACTCATGCTTGTGTTCTTAAGCATAATTTTGTATAATTCGAAAAAGCCTAGTTTCACGACAGTTCCTTGACTAAAAAATCTCCATAGAAAAGCATTAAAGAATTAACGGGAATATCTCAAGTTAAAGGAATTTTCCATAATTTTTGTATTGCTTTCCTATGGAGATTTTTAACTTAAGGAATTTTGGCTGGGCTCATTAATAATTGCATTTGCTGACATTTTGTTTTCACTGAAATGCAGTAAAAATTGGCCCTTCTTTTATTACTCTTAGAATGATAAAATGGTCATTTTTGTATATTAAATCTAATACAGATTTACAAAAAAAAAAAAACAAAAACCAGAGAGTACCAAAACGTCAACAAAACCATAATCCGAACTCAAAATCGATTAAACTAGAGGCAAAATATGAAAAAAGGAAAGATGGTACATAGAGACCCTTGTAAAAGCACAAGAGAATAAGACCAGATGTTCCGGAAAAGTAAGCGTCTTATACTTCATCGACGACAACTGCCATGTAAACATGTCAAAATGAGAACCGAGTCCTCATTGTCAATGAAAACAAGGGAAAACACTAATGAGCATTCTCAAAAACGTCCATCTTCATATCATTAGCTTAAAGATACAGAACGTGTCCCATGAAACCAAGATGGCGACCATAAAACTTGCCCACAGTCTTCATCAGCCTTCACCTCTCCTTTCCCTGTGACATAAGTTTGTTCGTCAGCAGCTGATATCTATCACTAAAACCTAATATGACATGATTTTATAAAAAAAAAAGTCGGCCTAAGTGAGGTGGTTTCAAACTGATGCTTATGTTTGGATGTTATTCGGTATTCATTTGTATACGAAATTGCTCACGATAAAGCCATTACCTATATTGTCGTAGTGAGCTGTATTATAAATATTATTCGAATTGTGTTGGCTGCGGTCTCCGACATCTTGCACAGTAATGTATGATTGAATGTGTATGTGTATTGTAATCCTATATGCTATTGCATTCGGAAAGAAACAAAATTGAATTTGAAGTATTTATAGCTACACATAACACATTTTCTGTAGCCTTATTTGTTAATCTGACGAGTCGAAAAAAAGGAGTTTCAGTGGACAATAAGTTGAATTATGAAATATCTCGACTTTAATACACATACTTTGGAAAATGATGTGCAAGCACGGGCTTATGTGCTTACATGGCAGCTACGCCCCTGATAGCCTTCAAGCAATTATAAGACAACTATCTTGTTATGAGATATAATGTACACGTACAATATAAACTCATCACGGATTCACTGGCCAACCAATCGGAAGGTGTGTTACCAAGAGAACGGCGTCTGGATATGTCGTATACAATTTGGAAAAAAGCCAGACGAATGAAACTAGTTGTAAATGTGGAAGCCAAATAAAATGAGCTGTCTTGATAGGGGTGTGGGGCAGTGTATAGTGGTCTAGTCTTCCCTGACAGAAGCATCAAGTTTATAACGAAATATCTAGTGAAGTGTCTGGACACTTCGATATCGTATTCTTTGCATTCAAGTATAGCGATGTATAAAAACTGAATTATATGAATCAATAGAAATAACAAGTTAGATAAATGTTGTGAATGAAAGAGAATTCTGTAAATGTGAACTCCACGTTACTACAAGTCTGTTAGCATTTGGCGCTATCCATACGAGAGAAAACTAATTTCCGATTCATAGAATGCGTTGCTGCCACCATCAAGTAAACACTTGTCAAGTTTGAGGGGGTTTCCCGTTAATCAGAACAAACGTCGTGACCCCAAAACCCGACACCCCAATCGAAGAGCGGTCACTAATAACCGGCATCGAACGGAACACGTCGACCGGAAGTCAAAATCATGTTTACTGTCCTTAAAAGGAACCATACCAGTCGTTTTAATAATTTGCTCAATAAATATGGAAATATGGACTCGGATTCAAGTTCAACTCTGAGTCAACGTCTTTTAGATTCGATTCGATTCGATTTGGCAGTTATCATTTTTTTAGCCTTTAACAGAAGTAATTCGTAGAGTGGACTTACAAAGGGAGGTAACCCTAGATGGGCCTAATTTGATGGTTATATAACCAGCGTGCGTATCAACCAGTGTTCCATGCATTCGACACTGTGATAGAAGTGCAGCAAGTATTTTCATTCAAAATCATGAATGGACATGTTTGCAAATGAGAATGTGTGAAAATGACAATAATCACTTTTGTATGTACATGTATTATGCTATGAATCATTAAAAAACCTATTTCATTTCCAATGAACTTCAACACAACTGAGGTTAGACTTATACATCTGCAAGGTATATCTTTCGTAGATTTGCTTACACACTTGTGTAATTTAAAATTCTAACCGGTATATCACAGCTGGAGGGAGTATGTTTCTTTACTCCTGCTTGTAATAAACGGTCGATAGGCATTATAGTGTTTTATTAGATTATCGTCAAATGTTTTATTGGTATCTCGTAGATAAGTGAAGAAAACGTCCATACCAACTCATATTATAAGATGTGATTTCCCATGTGAATAGGGCAACGCTAGCATATTGTGTCTGTTCTCACAACAACTGGAAAAACTTGCAAAACAGCGATTCTTGCAGTTCGTTGATACAGCTACAAGATGTTTAGCGATCCGGTAAACACCTGTACGTGCACCTTTTATATAAGGAATATGTCTGACAGTAACCAACGTCTTAGAAATGGAGAATGGATTCGAGAAACATGAAACAGAAAGTTTTTTTGAGTGACCTTAATGATTTATAAAAGCTAACAGAGCGTTGCAGCACTAAGCCGTGACCTTGAAGTAGAATCACGTGATTGGTAAAGGCGCATTCGCTACTAGTGATATCATTTATATTAGGGTAAATGATATATTACTTTCAATCTAACGGTAGGGCCCGCGTGATCGGCGATACCACCGCGTAACGGCCCGGTCCTGTCGCTCTACTGACCACTACTTAACAAAATACTCCCAGTTAATAGAATTTCTTATCAGATTAACGTTTAATATATTAAATGGTTTATGGCAGAATATTCGATAAATAGGTTCTATCGAATAACGATCTTCACAGTGGATTGATCAACATTTAGAGCAATTCTCTCTCGAGTATTGATTTGGCCGGAAGTACAGTGCGAGTATTTTTGTGTCAAAAATGAACCGGTCACTGGCCAAGTGGTACACAACGGAACTATATGACGTATGTACACAATCATAAATATTGGTTCTCGTACTGTGTGTTTAATATAGACAAAATGTAACCCGATTGGAATACAGTCTTTCTATACCCACTAAACGGTAACATAATTATACTTGTTGTCTCCCTGCAATGTTAAATAATGTAACTGGTCGAATTTTGACAGCTGCTTCGACCAACTGAGTATTTTAGTGTTTTGTTTTCAGCAGTATAAATTTGAGACGCCAGTTATTTGCACGTTGTACTTTGACAATGGAAGCATACGTTATTGAAAGTTCGCAAAATTAAGTTTCCAATTCCTGTTTTTGTTAAAAACAAAGAAACTTAGCATTTATGTAGGTTTGCAATGACCGACATCAATTAATCATCGACTAAATATATTAAAAAAATTGTTTATTAGTATCAACTTGGTAACGTAAATCCTAATCAATGTACAGTACAACTTGTCTAAACTGTTCCCTGTCTGATACAAATCCCTGTCTTGTCCGGCCTTAAAGTTCGGTCCCAGCGTATCCCTCTGAATTGATATTAAACTTCTGCAAACCGGACACCTGTGTAAGCCGACCAAAACATTTGGTCCCAATGACAAGATAAGTTTAGATAAATAACACTGTACATTTGTACATTATTGTATATCATGAAACCGATGGCTACCTTCTCGTGCTTCGCAAATTACAACGAACCTTTGTTAAATGGGACGAATCCAAATCAGGCATAGGAAACACTAATTTGAATGTAATACTGATATTGAAGCGATTGTCGATTTTTTCAAAAGCACGATAAAAAAAACCAGAAAGGGAACGTTATTGAATTAAATTATAAAGTGACAAGTATCCTGTACTTCAATAAAGTAAAGCTGAACTAGAATAGTTTGAAATCGAAGCTGATAAATAATGGTGTCGGTTACATTTCCGTTGTTCGTGGTAAAAGTAATTTTTCACAGCCCACGTGACGCGGTTAGAGACAACAAGACGGGGGTCACAAATGGAAAGTCACGGAGGCGTGGCTTCACAAAATGGCGTCATAATTTATGATTACAGGATAATAAATAAGGCTTCTGCGAAATAAATCAGTAACATTGTATGTATGGTTAGTTTGTTTGTTGAATATGTATTTATTTTTGTGAGCGTTTTTTATATTATTTTTGTCCACTGACCACTGACCAATATTCAAACTACATTGATGAGAATTTATGGTGCATGAAATTCTTGTCGGCAAATATACTGATACATTACGGCAAAAAAAAAAAAAAAAAAATATAGCAAAACAAAAACAAATAAAAATCAGCAGAGGATGTCCAATAATGGGATATGGTTGATTGAGTTCCAACGTTGATAGATTCGGTCGGCTTTGTAAGCATCACTCCTGGTCCGAGAGGAAGACACGTAAGTGCTAGCAAAGTCATTGCAGCCGAACTCCAAAGAAACTACAGCGAATTGATCAAGCTTTATTTTTATTCTGGGTTTTTTCATTCACATCTCTGACTTAATTGAATGTGACAGGGAATTCCTCCAATGCATTGCGAAAGTCTATCGAGTTTCCTTTCTCTACACAATGTCCAATCGATAGGGATGAGACTCGCAGTTCACTATCAGACGCTTGTCACACTAAGGTATACCGAGCAGACAAGCGCGGGATTGATTCAGACACTTTTACCCAATGATGGCAAATTAATTTGGAAATCATTTTATATCTAAACACGGCTATTATCTCAAATATACCGTTATGGAAATTCAGCGTGAGGTTGGCAACTATCCATTTCTCGGACATTCGTTGTCTTAAATAAATTAGCAACCCCCTAAGTTTGTTGATTGACTCCAATTGAACAGCAGACGTAGTTATAAAAAGTTAACGCGGTACTGAATGTAATTTCACATCGGCTGCCACGTCACATTCCAGGCAAAATGAACACCAAGAAATGTATCAAGTCTACAAAAACCAAGATTACCATAGATCCTGTGTATTAGTCTTCATATTTTGCATTTCACTGTATAATTTCGATAGCGAGGCGTCTTATCCACAAACTTGCTGTAAATATTGACATAAACGACAACCCTACTGAAGTATCAGTGTAGAAGTTTCAGTTATGATTTTGTCAGAATTTGAGTGAATTTATTCTCAGTAACGGAAACTTTCGAGATGTTCATACATAAATACAATGCGCACTCGGTATCCTGTCAAGATGAATTTGATCTAAAATATGATTGTTAGTGACATAATATTCGCCAAATTTTACATATTCTTTAGTTCTACTAAATTGTTATGCCATTTTCACGCATTCATTATCTCGCATTGTCCTTGGGAATATTGGCAAATACAAAAATACGATCGAAAATAAGAAAAAACACCAGGGGAAAATAACAGAACGCTACAATTGCTGGTGTCAGCGAGATACCACACACAACAAAATGTAACAATCAATGCAGTTTGGTTTGGTTTATTTTGTTTTACGTTCCATTAACAGCCAATGTAATTTAAGAACGTGGTTTTGGAGGTGGAGGACAGCCGGAATACCCGGAGAAACACCACCGACTCAATACAGTGTACCACTAATATACGTTTGTGATTGATTTTTACAAAAAGAAAGAAGAAATACACACACGTTTGGGTAACTTGAGTATATAATATAAAGGAAGCAGTATATACAAAGACTACCACGTGTTAACGTGAAGTATCTACACATATATAGGACTGTATGAATCGTTCAGGACCAGTGATCTATAGATAGTGAAATCCCGATCTAGGGGGTGGGGGTATTGAATTGACAAAACACCATATTTTGACAAGGGTTTTGCAAAATTTAAAAATACTGAACTGAGGGTGGAATCTCCCTATCTTTTTCTACTTTAATCTTTGAATGATATTTTGCTCTCACTCCAACAACAGAAATAAGCTCAAAAATCCATTTAAATTCGTTTGAAGTCGCTTAGATTACAATTTTAAAAATATCACTCTTTTCCCTTGAGTTTTGTTTTAGACGAAGCGGTCAGCGATAGATAGCATACCCTATATTTGAATCCAATGTTTGCGCAAAAACAAATCATTCCATCTTTCTAACATGTGCGATAATTTAAAAGGTTTTGTTTTCATCATGTTCCATTTGCCACGACTGGAAACAACTTTCAATTCGTGGACAATGAATATGTCAAAACAATGTCTGAATGTGGAAGTCATCAAAGGGTTTCATCAGAAACACCCAGTTGTAAGAAGACGTTTTCAGAATAAAAAAAATGAAAAATCCGACAAAGAATACTTTGTATTTATTGCAAATGCAAAATAAGTTGTTTTTGAGAAAGTTGAACAACAATGCAGTCATGCAGCTGCTACAAAGCAAGCAGGATTTTTATGCGACCCTCTTCGACAGCAAGGAAGTTTCCACTCACTATCATTTTCCATAGATTTCTCCCGACTTTGAATGTTGAGACGATCTTGAAACAAACACATCAAACATGTCTGATTTCAAGACAAGCTGATATGTTTTACTACATACTTTGATTTCTCGGTCTAAATTCACAAATAGACGTTCTCTCGTTTAGTTCTGTAAGTATTTGCCCTCGAAATGCTGTTGAATGATGAGGCATCATGGCCTAATGCTTTCCCTCACAGTTTACGGCACCCATGTTCACGCACTTTGGCGATACTTTTCTTCTATGAAAAGATGTCGTCTACATAAACATGTAAACATTGAAAGCAGATACAATTTCAAAATTTACCCACACCTCTGTTTTGTTAAGTACTAGAATACATAGCTCTCTAAATCACTGCATTGCCATTATATTTCTTAATCTTGTTTTAGTCACATGTGCCATGTAAAAATTGGTTTCTTACAAAGTTTTATAGATTTTTGTACCTAGTGTAGGTATTTTTCTATGAAAAATTTATCCCCGCACAATTACATTTGTTATCATAAAATAAAGCACAATATTCAAAGATACATATATGATGTATTTAATAAGGCGAACATTTAACAAAGCAAAACATAACCAACGAAGTCAAACTTTATATTTTAAAGAATGTGTCTCTGTATCATTAATAAACATCAACATTTCATTTAAAGTATAACACTCATATTGTCATCTTCTGGAACACCTGGTCTTAATCTCTTGTGCTTTTATGAGAGTCTCCATGTAAATCTTTCCGTTGTTCCTATTTTGCCTCTAGTATAATCGATTTTGAGTTTGGATTTTGGTTTGATGACGCTTTGGTATTTGTTTTAGACGGCACTTCGTTTACGAAATCAAGAGTAACAGTGAATTAACTGCGATAACACCATAGTTAGAGAAACAGTGCTGTTACCATGAAGAAAGGGAAAGAGATAATTTAATAGCCTTCAGATCAACGGTAGTGTGTAAATCATAACATTTCTGTTTTTGGCAATAAGATGTTATCTATAAGAGGAGGAGGGCAAAACATATGGGTATAGCAAAAGGCTCAGTATACAAATGTATATGTGTATGTAAGATAATATCTGCAACGTCATGTAGTACATGATCTATCTACTGCATTTACACGGATGAATCTGCCATATGTACGTACCAATCTCTGAAGGGGGACTGATCCTACTGATTCTGTGTAAAAGATAAATATATGTTAGAAATAAAATTGAGTAGTACAACTTGTATAAGGTTACCAGTTAAACTGTTAATGCTTAACTTGAATTAATTTTTTATGTTATGGCAAAAAACTGGAGTGTACTCTAAATAAACCGCGAAGCGGTTATAACCCCATTACATAAAAGATAGATTCAATTTAATCCTTATAATATATTCTATGTCCTGCGAAATTCACTTTATTCATGGACTCTTTCTCTTACAAATTCTTACGCTGCTTCGTCAGCCAATCAAAAAGCGAAATGTACTACGAATCTCTCGACGCCTTACCCTTAATATTCTAGAAGAATACTTCCATGTGATGTCAGGTCTTATCATACCATCACAGTCACGAGGCGCTGTCCCAGTGGAAATTATAATCCTGTTTACGATATCATCTAGGCGGAAAAAGTATTGGTTCACCTGCCCGACCACATGGGTTTTCTCCTGGTACTCAGGTTTTCTTTCTTATTAAGATCCCTGCACGCTTACATCCAGACCAACAAGCGTGGTTTATATACGTTGTAAGAAAGCCTTGTAACATAACTGTGATCGATATACAAAGGGCATGCATGTGTTGTAAAAACATAACAACTTATTATAAGTAAATTATAAACTGAACTTTTTTCCTATCCATTAACCTCTTAGTGAGTTTATTTTTATAACTTGTTTTTATTCATTTTTGGTCTATTCAGTTTTGTCTTCATTTTATGAAAACATAATAGAACCATATATCCCGACATCCTCTGGTCATTTCTATTGCAATACTTACTGTGTACATGCACCGCATGTGTTGTCAAATCTGATCACATGATACTAGCCAAAAACGACAGATTTTAAAGATCCACAAGTGTTTTTTAATTTTCATGCAAAGTGTACTGTTTCTCAGCTAGAGGTGGGATAACTCGTGTCTCTCGAGTAGACTTTTAAAACCGGTTATTCTAAACTATTACTGGTAACATACAGCAAAGGAAACATTGTGAACTGATTTGTCTCCTTAAACCATTATGTCCTGGCATTGATACCATTGTGCATAGGACTAGGACTGACTAAAGGTCAGTTTATTTTACAAGAATGGAATATTGTTTCTGTGAACATTTCAAAGAAAAGGCAACTCTTTTCTTGCATGATGACAGGAGGTAGAATATAATTTTTACTCTCTGGTGGCGACAGAGGCGGCGTCATCCCAATGAGGTTGAGCTTAAATTTGATTCTTCTCGCTTAACCAACACAGTTAGGACCAAAGTTTCATTAAAGCGCTTTTTTATTGGAAGTCAATAGTGCCTACTCTTTCTGGTTAGTTTAGGTGCATTTTCTTTATCATATTTCAGAAAGCTATACAATTAAAACATCTACAGAAATAGATAACCCCACAGATGAATAGCTTTTTAAAACAATTACCCATTGATTTTGTCGCTTTCACTCGTCAACCTGAAGTTTCTGTTTTGCTCTTTTTCTCCAACACTATAAGGTAGGACTGACTTAATATTGCTTATCAACATATCATTTGTATCTATCTGGAAACTTGCTTCGGATGATTCTTGCTGTGACCTTAGCTTCACGATCCAGTTACAATGGCAGCATCATATCCTGTATTAATGAAACTCATCACGGCTTTTGTTTTACGATTGTTTCATTGGCTGTGAGAGATGACCTCCTGTACCACCGACGCCATTGTATCATTTTTCGGATGAATAGGAGATCCCTTCGCCGAAACCCCGTGGTAAGATTAATATAATATTTTACTTCTTTCGGGTACGGTGGCTGATTAATGTCATATCTTTGTTTCGTCCTTTCGACCCGAAAGGACGATTTAGTAGCTTTTAGATGTCGCATTTTCTTTCTTTTGAGGCAAAAGGACGACATTTAAGAAGTATTTATTTCGTTCTTTCGCCCTTGAAAGGACGACATTTACTTCTTTCTTAAATATCGCACTTCGTCCTTTCGCCTCGAAATGACGAAAGGACGATAATTGTTCCGCGAAAGGACAATGTACCCGATAAATAGCGACCTCAATTTTCGTCCTTTTGCATCAAATATCATCCTTTCGTTCTTTCGTCCTTTCAGGGCGAAAGGAAGAGACAACGAAACATCGAAATAGCACAAATCAGCCACAGTATTAGGGTTTAGTTAAGGGAATTTCAACCCGAAGGTAAAGCTTCTTAAGTTGACAAACACCAGCTCGAGGCTTTGCTGAGTGTTAAAAATATTATGACTGTTTCCCCGATGGTTTAGATTTCCCTATGTTACTGGAAAGGTGCAGAATATTTCTTTGTCTCTTGCTTTAACTCTTTTTCATGTGGATAGATTTTGCCCATGTTAGAAAGCTATGTAAGGAAATTCTGTCTTGCATAGTATATCACATGACGTGACATCACGATGGTTCAACAATAATTTGACGTCGTCTCATGCTGGAAAGAGAAAACGACGGCGTGATGAAATCAAAACCTTTCACAAACCATTTTTCGTAAGCATTAAAAAGATGAGATTAATGTTTCTGCAGAAACTTTGTTTGCAAATATGGCGTATGCTTAATCTCGCTGTCTCATTCGTTTTCGCCAAAAAAGCCCAAGGAAAAAGTTGAAGTTTTCAAAATGGTAGCAAGATAAAAACGTATTTGTTTTTATAGTTTTTGAGATTATGGGGGCAGTTGATATAAAACCACGACCAACGGTGTAAGATAGCGAAATTCTACCCTTGGGGTTTTCAAATTTGCCTCAGGTTTTAACAAACTTGAAAACCCTTCGGGTGGAATTTTCCTATCTTACATCCCTGGTCATATAATAACAAGTCTTATAACCTTACACAAGTAAAAGGGGTGATGCTACCGCGCCGACTGTTTGGCTGCAGTGTATGACGTTACCGCAAAAATGTCTGCAAAAGATGACGTTGCAACTGAGTGGTTGCAAGATACAACATTACCGCAGATTGAATGGCTGCGATCAGTGACGTCACCGCTGACTAATTGACTGTCAGATTTGACGTCACCTCTGGGTATTGGCTACGTGCATTGGCGATACTCTTCACGTTCAGCCCCACTGCTGCAGGTGTAAATCGGGTCGAGTTATTTGCAAGTTTGTTATTACAACAGATATATTGTAGAACAAATTCACTGCCAATTGTCTGGGGAAATCTCCGTCTCTCCCCTAAATACAGACGGACCATTACGCGGGTAGCTCGACGCCGCTGTTGAAAACTTTCCCATGTGAATGTCGGTAATCTAGTAACAGGCGTTACAATTTGTTGGTGCGCCGATCAATACCAAATGTGTTTGGTATTTTTTCTATAACTAAAGAATTGAGTTATCAATGGATATTGAATTACGCTAACAGGTTCAAGAGAAAGGTCTCGGTTGCACAAGATCATCCGAGCTTGTTTGTGACGTTGACGCTACTAAAGGCAGCATCACCAACACTTCGCTACCCATCCGCCGGGCTCGTAACGATTGCCTTAAGGATATGTGTCAATCCTTCTTTAGAAATATATTCATGTTGGTCTTCCTGTCATCTTAATGGGTGACGATTATGTAAGTGATTGATTGAATAACATGTAATGTTTTGTTATGAAGCCGAACTAGAAGTGTGCGTACAATGATCTGAAAGATGACAAAATAGATGAGAGAACGATTATTAGATGAAATAAAAATAGATCCGACAGAAGATTATTATAAATTGTAAGCCGTATACCGTATTAACACCATCTACTGGATTTATATACATTTAGCTATATCTGAATGTGGTAACGTCACCAAACGCTCATTTATTGTCAATTTCATATTATTAACATTGTAATTCAATGTTAAGAAAGCACTGCCTGCTTTAATGAGACAAAAATGGTGTTTCAAAACATATGTCCCCTTTTTAAGCCGGAATAAAAATTGAAATTGTAAACGCCTGATTATTAGTTGTAAATTCTTCAGATAGTAACATCAATACAATTTGATAAGTATGTAATTATATATGGCTACCTTTCTGACTCAACTGTAACTTCACTCTTTCTCTTAAGTTTCTTTTTGCATGTCTAACTTGAAAGCTGTTTGATTTTCCGTCTGAACGCTGTTTTAGGTACATTAATATCTTTCTGATGAGTTAATTCACCAACCTTGGGGGTGTACCATTGTAAAAGTAAAATTTTGAGATTCTCAAAATTCTCATTTTGAGAATTTGATGTTTACATGGATGTGACAAAAATTTACATGGCGGTTAACGTCGATGAAGCAGAAGACGCTTACTCTTCCGGAACAACTGGTCTTATTCTCTTGTACTTTTACGAGAGTCTCCGTGTAAATCTTTCCTTTGTTCATATTTTGCACCTGTTTTAATCGATTTTGGATTATGATTTGTTAACGCTTCGATATTCTCTTATTTATTTTAACAACAGCTATATGAGCTGGTTTTAATTCATCAATATTTTCACCAATCCAGATCAATGGATTTTTGATGATGTCATTAATGACGTCATCAAAGTCAATTATGGTGTCATTATTGTTCATATTTAAATACATTGTAATCGATTGTGTATGCTTTCTATAATTGGTTGTTTGATGCAATTATGATTTTTTTAAAAGTTATAATAATTTAAATTGGGGACATGATTCCTGAAACACCCTGTATAGTACAACACGCATGTCAAGTTCATGTGATCCAGCTAATTACTTCACGAAATAAGAGTCCCTGACGAGAGCGTTGCAACATGAAGGTCCTTTTGAGTTCACTATCAAGCTTCGGTCAAGAGAGGTCGTATTCCTTCCATTGAGATTTCCTTGTCTTCATGGTATAGGAATGATTGATTATTTTTCACACCAGCTGATTATCTACTTGTTAGGAATACATTAATTACAAGCTTTGCATTTCTGATTTCAATAGGGATTTCCGGCTGTGACAACATCAATGGCCGCAGAAACAGTGACGTCCCTATATTGCTGACGTGGGGAAAACGAACGTGTGAACTCCTACCCATCCCTAGAGCAATACTATGCTATGTTGTGCTTTCTCTTTATAGGCAGGAATATATTCAACTGTACCCATCTTGTCAGAAATAGCCAACTTTAACGACGCACATTTGTTCTGACGTTTTCAGATATTACAGCTGCACGCATTTGTGTAAACGAAATGAGAGTCAGAGTTGCGTAACAGCAAAAATCAGTCAACCACTCTTGGTTATACAAACGGCAAGGCATATATAGGCTTTTCAATGGTTTTATGTTAAAATCAAATTAATTACATTTTTACCTGTGAAGTATAGAAAATATCAAACTGAAAAACTTCACTGCATTGAAAATATAAGATTTTGCAATGAAAATATCAGATTTTGAAATGAAAATATCAGATTTTGCAGTTTTGCCGTAACTACTTTTTTATGCCAATCGGTTGTGATTTCGACGGATTGGCTTAGCTATATTCAAGTAGACAGGTAAAGAAAAAAATAAAAGCATATTAAGGCTTTAAAGTAATTAAACGCACTCGTGAAAAATAAATATATAAGAAATAAATCTGCCATACTCGTGAAATATATTTGATATTAAACGGCACGCCCTTGCATATCCTCTATATATTCCACGAATTTGGAAGATTTGTTTTTATATATATATTCACGAGTGCGGAGCATATATAGCAAATATTGAAAAAAATCCATACAAGTGTAATAATTATATATTAGATATTCATCGGGAAACCTTTCGATTTACTTTATATTTTTGAGATTCCTTAAAGCTTTTAAGCCACTTAGTTCATTTTGGAAATCTGCGGTCACGGATGATCGCCTACAGAATGCAATACGTCAAAGGATAAAGGTATATTTTAAAAGAAATTGTAAGAAATACACAAACACAGTATTACATTTCTTAAATAATTATTTGTTTGAAGAAATGACGTTTATAAAATGTCTTAAAACACTACTTTGATCGCTGAACAATGAAAACTATTAGTGCGTTCTGATATCTGACGTTCACTTATAATTATATCATCACTAGTGTTGACAAAGGCTTTCTTACATCAACACTAGTGATGTTCTAAGCAGTGTTGATATAAGTTTTATCACGTTGATATTTTCTGATATTGTAATACATCAGTATATGCTTTCAGTAACTCTAACTTCTCTTTAATATCTTTAGTGGAATTACTGTCTTTTGTTTTGTCATGATTCCTCCTGGTTCCTACTTTTGACCGAAGTATTCAACTTTTTTTAATATGTACCACTGTTCCTTTTTTGCTCACATCACAACACAAAGAAACGTCCTTCATCGACGTTTGCTATTGGTGTGACCTTTAACATTGTACAACCACCGAACCAACATTAAATCTTTGTTCTTGTTCATGTTATCGGGGATAAGGAGATAAGCTGACTGGACATGAGGAAATATATAGTATTTCATTCAAAGATATGGGGCAGGTAGAATCCTTTACCAGAAAATGTACATGTAGTTAAAGCACAAAACTTTTTGAAAAAAAGTTCAAAATTTTAAGTAACATCAAACATAAACACTGTTACATATATATATTTATTTAATATTTTATGGAAGCTGGTATAAATAAACCACTAATTATGCATGCGTTCAGAACAACCTACGTTTAACTAAGTTAAAATAACTACAATAGAACACGAGTAAATTCGATAATACTTTCTAACATGCGTTGGTGTGTTGCCACTTTGGTATATGGTATGTAATGTGTATTTTTGCTTGTCTACCGTTATACGTATATTTATATCTCTAGCTATCTAACATATCTTTACTTATATCATTGACGTCATGAAAACATTTTTTGTATGGTTGTTTATGATTTAGAATTCATAGCGTTTTATGTTGACAGTAGTATGATATACATCAGAGGCAGATTTTTTGAAATCATGTATTAAGCCCCGTTTCTATCTTGCTGACAATGGAATATGCCGAATTTATTGTTTTCAGGGAAAATGACTTACTTTGAAGGACGAAATTATCGTTCGCTGAATGCGTAATTAGGGCTTGCTCTTTATGCACGCCGTATGTATAGACTATATACTATGCATCAAAAGCGCACCAGGGGACGGAAATGGAAATAATCCGGATTTATGGCGGCATTACTAAGCTATTATCGGAGTATTCTAAATACACAGGGGAATTACCACAATAGAAGTACCACTCCACCTACTCTGCAATTAGAAATGACCTCGTTATGAGATAAAAATACGCAGTTTGAACACATAGTTTCTAATATAGACTAACCTTGCATTTATACAACGAACATTTATTTTAGGACTAACTAAGAATCATTAGTCGAAATGTAAAACAAAATTAAAGAAAACCCCATCTAAACTCAGTGTTTAAAGGGCAAAAGGTCAAATTAGAATAGAATATTGTCAAATCGACAATGTTTGCAACATGAAGCCAAGGGAAACCATTACCAAGGTTTCCAGCTGTAGCATTTGTCTAGTCAAGATTCAGAGAAACAGCTGCCTAAATTCTTTGTTAGAAATCTCGTTGTCCCTTTGTATAAAATGGGACTATCCTAAGTCAATATAGATAGAGAGCTGTTAGCATTATACCTTTTTATGACACGCAATTTGTCCCTTTGTCCCCATGGAGCTCGATTGTTATTTTTAGCCCCTAACCAGAGTGATGATGGATTTCGCCTATTCCTGATGTGGTGACCCCGGCTTGGCTTTCGGGATAATTGATCATGCTAGAACTAACACACTCCGTACGTATGCAATACATTTAAACTGGAATGTATAAGTTTATGTATTTTATTTTTCGCTTGTTGTTCCATCCCCCTAATCATTGTCATTTAACATGCATGTTGTGCTATCTCGTTTTGTTATACTTTTCTCTTTGTCTTTTACTCATATTTAGTCGTTAAGTAGCTCTACAGAGCTAATGTTCATAGTTTTACCCTACACGACCTTAAATAATTCTTCTTCCATATCATATTTTTGTATCTTTGGTATTATTTATATCACAACCTTTTCTTTTCCCGGTGTACTTTCCATGGAGACCCTCGGAAAAGTACAAGAGAATAAGACCAGGTGTTCCGGAAGAGTAAGCATCTTCTGCTTTATTGACGACACCTGCCGTGTAAATTATCCAAGTAATCATCAATCCTCAAAATGAGAACCAAGTCATCATTGTCAATTACAACAAGTGAAGACACTAATAAACAAACTCAAAAACGTCCATCTTCATATCACATAAAGATACAGAATATTTCTCGATGAAATCAAGATGGCGACCATAAAATTTGCCCATAGTCTTCATCAACCTGCATCTCTCGAATCCCTGTGTCGTAAGTTTGTTCGTCAGCAGTTGACATCTATCTCGAAAATCTCAAAATTCAGAGCAAGCCCTAGAATAACTGCGACATTTAAACACCAAAAGATGGAAAAGCAGAGATGTTACTATCAAGAAAGCGAAAGTTCACCATCAAAATCAACCCGTTTATCATATATACAGCTAAGTAGTAGGTTGCCCGTGTTTGTCATAGTTTAAGTAACGATCGAGGTAAGAAACTGATGTAGGATAGTCTGTTCGGTAGGGTAATGCATATAAGATCTACTAGGCCAGCAAACGGCTTGTTTATAGAAAACACATCGTCGATTTACCTGAAAGTGACATTGAAAGATTTGGCAAGGTTTTTGTTATCCGTCCTGATAAGAAGGTAACAATCACAAGTTAGCCAAAAGTGGGTCACAGTTAGTGCCTATTGGAATGCCAACAATCTGTTAGGGAATCTTTCCTCCGAACTCAACAAAGATATTGTCAACCAGGAATTCAATCTTCCTCAGTATATTTTAAATTAGCTTTTTTGTGTTTTTCGAAAGGTATGCTCCAAAATAGCTCACAGTCATGTATTTGTACCGTTATTCGCCTTTCTACGAAAAGAAAGCTCTCATAATGGGAGACCGAAAACGTTCTTTCAGTTTGTAATGTGGTATGGTAGTGTACAGGATGGAATTTTCTTTCCAATATTCACATCCCATTAATGCCGTTATAGTGGAGTATACAGTGTCACAATAAGACAGAAGCCCTGAGAATGGTAATAAGAAGTTTTGATAATGGCTTGGTTGAGCAATGAGATGAGCCAGCGATATATGTACCTTGTTTTGCCCGTTTTAACATGCCTGGCTATTACCCCTACATCTATACCTTTTTTGACCCTCTGTTATATGCCTGGCTATTACCCCTATATCTATACTTTGTTTGGCCCGTTGTTATATACTATACCTGGATATTACCCCTATACACAGACCTTGTCTGGTCCCGTTGTTATATGCCTGGCTACTAACCTAGTTATATGCCTGGATATTATCCCTATATATAGACCATGTCTGGCTCTGTTGTAATGGCCATGCTATGGTCCTACCCAAACATGGACCTTGTCTGGTCCCGTTGTATTAGACGCTTCTGTGTTTCCGTATCCAATCATATACCTTGTCTAATCTAAATTTACATAACAATTTCAAGCGAGCATTTTGCCGTATTCAATTACCTTCTTGCCGACAAAAATAGCTTTAATTGGGTCTGTTTTTAATTCATTCCAGCAGAATTGTTCCCGTCGGTATAGCTTTCTTGTGTTGACCTAATTAGACTAGTTGTGTTACCTTGTTATTTACAGTCCGTAACCATATATAGGGTAACTAGCACACAGTCAAATCTACTCACACGTGTGATGCTCATGTCTTCTGGAATACCATTAATCCTGAAAGGCTAGATACATACATGTACATGTAACATACATTTTGTTCTAACACTTCATGTTGATCTTGTTGTTTAATTTTGGCATTGATAGTGTTCATGAATACCAACCGAAAGATGTCGCATACTGCCTCATCCTTTATTAAATGTCATATCACTGAAAACGAAATCATTCAATTCCAGTATCCAGATAGTGAAATGTACAATCTAGATGTCAAAAATACTTATGACATCAACATACCAATCATAGCTCAAGAGTAATCAGTTAAGACAAACATTCATTGAAGAAAAGAGACGGAAAAAAGCACCAGATGATGCAATGCAGTTATACTTCCCTGCACAACCGCAATTGAGAATGAATGCAATTCATTTTCAACTATATAAACATCCGATAAATTTTCTTCGTGACATAGGAAAAGTAAAACTCAAAACTTTGCATCTCATTTTTTACAGTTCACTTAACACGTCTTTTATCCAAAGAGTCATTGAGTGTTTTTCTCGTGTAAATGTTACATTGTACAATGAAATTATCCTAGCAGTTATTTCCATCGTCTAAATCCATTTTCAGTGCATAGACATTGCAATCCGTAAAATCCGAAATTTCAAATTTCAAATTTCGGTATCGTAATTTTCGTGATCACAAGGATTCGAGAGATGACGGTTGATCAGAGCTATGGGCAAGTTTTAGAGTCGCCATCTTTGTCTCATTGAAAATTGTTCTGTATCTTTAAGTGATATGAAGATGGCCGTTTTTGAGTATGCTCGTTAGTGTGTTTACTTGTTGTGATTGACAATGATACTCGGTTCTCATTTTGAGAACTTGATGTTTACTTGTATATATTTACACCTCTCCCTTCTTGTGCTTAGTAAACTCTGACTGCGAATATGTTACCGTATACGCAGTGAAAAAAGGCTCGGTGGATTGATATTTGTTCAAATATGGCGTCATTCACGCTTCAGAAAAAGAAGTATTCACTGTCGGCCACTGTTTGGTTCCTACAAGATTTTGAAACATGGAACATGTATGGAATCAATTTCTTTTGATCAAACAATAAAAAGTTTCTAGTAAACTTTTGATTCCAAGTGATGCGCATTCGAAATTATTTGACGGTAACGCAAACATGGCGGCGCCCTGCAGTTGTGACGTCTGAAGTCGGACGCGTCACAACCAGCTCACTGTGTCAATGCGTGTACATAACGACCGATATAAATAAAGAAATAAATTCGACTTGCTACAAATGTTATTTAATACCAAATTAAGATATGGTGTTATGAAGAAAAATAGTGTTGTTCACAGTGTATTTTCTAAATCTACCAATATACTGATGAAATCCAATCGGACTATATTATCTTAACAACCACGGCCATCGTATATACCATCTTAGCAACCAGCTTCGAATGCTTTTTTCTTCGTATATCACTTGAAATACCTCATTTTGACTGCGTATACGGTAGTATGCCCGCAGTTAGCAACGAACATATTCACTATAGAGCGCTAACACGCACCATGGAATATATATGCTCGTTGCCAACTGCGGGCATACTACCGTATACGCAGTCAAAACGAAGTACAATCCTTACGTGACAAAGATTTACATGACGGGTGTGGTCGATGAAATAAAAGACGTTTACTCTTCCGGAACACCTTGTCTTATTCTCTTGTGCTTTTACGAGAGTTTCCATGTAAATCTTTCCATGTTCAAATGTTGCCCCTGGTTTAATCGATTTTGAGTTTGGATTATGGTTTTGTTAATGCTTCGGTATTCTCTTATTTATTTATATACTCGTACCACAGAGTGTAGTATATATTCGTACCACAGAGGAGTGTAGTATACAGATTGTACCTCGTACCACATAATGTAGTATGCCCTCGTACCACATAATGTAGTATGCCCTCGTACCACATAATGTAGTATGCCCTCGTACCACATAATATAGTATGCCCTCGTACCACATAATGTAGTATGCCCTCGGACCACAGAATGTATTATACCCTCGTACCACACAGGAGTGTAGTATACATATTGTACCTTGTACCACATATTGTAATATGCCCTCGTACCATAGAATGTACGCAGGCGAACTAGTAATGTATTGGTGGTTATAGTTATCAAACCACGTCGTTAAACAGCAATGAGAGTTCCTGAAAGTATATACCGGTATACGAATCTAATGTGCGCCTTGTTTTAAAGCTTCTTTAGTGACAGGCCAATCCTTGTTAGCAACGTAAGGACGAGAATGTGAAAACCAAAATAAAGTATATTGCATACGATTGTAAATAAAACAACGAACTTAAATTTGCAGAAACATTTAAACCTTAACCAGGAACGGTTCCCAGAATGCCGATTTTGCCGGAAATGTATGTATTGTTAGGGTTATGAGTACTCCTTTGGTGTCACATTATGCATGATCTACGATCAGGCCCCAAATTTTCAAAGCTTATTAACTTCAAAATCCCTTCTTTCTATTTTCAGAATGGCATTTTTATTACTCTCATGTTGACACCGTACACCATTTTATATTTGAGCTTCACAATATTATTTAAAATTCTATTCAAGGTTTTTTGTTTCTAAAATATTTTTTTAAAAAATGCGAAATTTATGGCGATTTAAATATTTTACGTTTTGTTCCCTTGTGCTAAACATACTGTTGTTGAACCGTTCTAGTAGTACAGCCAGCGTGTCGGCAATTCAAAATTAATAAGGAAATAAAGTGATGTCATCCGGGGTTGGTCTCTGACTGAAATTTAGGCTAGGCTGGTACTACGTCATCACAACAGTTCAAATGCTTTTTGAAACGTAGCCTCGCTACCTCTCGGCCCTACTCGTTACTTCTCGACCCTAAACAACAAATTAATAGACTAAGTATTTTTTGGAAAAATATTGGTGTTATATTCATCATTCCAACGGCTATATGCATGTATATACTGATTCGAGAGCGTGAATAGCACTCGGTTGCCTTCAACATCATACAATATTCATTTTGTGTCTATCGTTTTCCAAGTTGTTTTCAATTCGTCTCACTCCATGTGTGTATATATAGTCTTTGTTTGGCTGTTCCGTTCATTAAGGTTTAAGTGACAGATGAGCACCGCTCTTGTGAGTTACCTGAAGTACGAGTAGAGAAGGGATAAAAAATAACATGTTTGTTTTGGTATTAATCCATTATCCAGACTTTAGTACTATCTTTGAAGATTGAATGCATGATTTTGATCGCGGCTGTAAAATTGATTATCAATGAATGAAATATTGGCTTATAATCGAGTCCAATGTTTCATTTTTTATCCAAACTTTGCAGTGAAAAATTATGTTTTAACAACATTTTATTATATCGAAATGAGTACCTTGTATTTCACTTTCAGAGATAATTCAAGGACACTACATCAGCCACTTTAATCAATCCTTATTTCCAAGATGACCAACAGAGGTGGATTACCTCAGAGGTTGTGCTATAGCTGTAACTAGCTCCCCCTTCAGCCAAATGGTATAGATATTTTTCGGATGATCTTTTTTATAAAACTCCAAAATATCTTTGCAAACACCTCCCCGGCTGTCACCACATGGATATGATATGTCGTCTGGGATTTGTCCAATATTTTCCTGGTCGGTGACAGTGACAAAGCAATGCATATTCATTTTTTCCCGCTTGTAAGTCTTGTTCTTATGAAGATTTTCAAGTGTCCTCATTTAAACAATTTCCCTTTATATCATGCATCTGCTTTAATTCTTAATTCCATTATTTTAGAAATGATATTAAATCATTATATTATATTTTTGTGAAAAAGATACATCATCGAATCATCTCTTGTGTTATGTATGATGTAAGATAAAAACATAACCGACTTCTGAGGATATCCCAGAATAAATTAAAAGAGTACGTCCAAGTGTCCTTGATTAGTAAGCTTATTCAGCTTCATTGACGACCTGTCATACAAATCTAGGTCACATCCAAGTAATGTCATATTGTCTTATCGAAAACAGGTACTCACAACGAAACTTAAAACGTATTTGTAATGAGTATGGAAATAGACATCGACCTCCACTTAAAAAAAGGATATTGTGTTATTACGTGATAAGGGCGGCGAGTATATATTTGTTACTTGTCCTCACTCTTCTTCAATGAAGATGACGTAACACATACGTATGCTTCACCTTTTAAGTAATATATACAGTATGCCGAAAAAATAATTATGCTGCATCATACAGCTGTTTCGTCCTCCTAGGACTCTTCAGTGATGCTAGAGGCCAAAAGGTTGGAATCCAGAATTTCTAAGCTAATGTAGAAGCAAAAGCATCAGGTGCGTAAAACCCCTTTAATTTATGAATTTAGAAGTAAACTTACACTAATTTTGTACATTGTATAATGTGTATATTATGCACCGTGCTACTACTCGAATGTACATATTAAGAAACATTGTGTTGTCAGTTTTCAGCAGTCCACATTCAGAATCAAAGATAGGTATTCGGAACAGGCACCTGAATACCTAATCCATTGCAAATCTACGTTGATATCTAGATAGGGAAATTTCACGATTGAAATGTCGAAATTGTTCGCTTATCGCACAGCGTAGTATACTAGTAAACCATCACATTTTGTCGTGTTTTAAGTAAAGACCATATATTATCTCAATTTTCGTTTCGACAGGACATTCATATTTGCGTTTTCAATTTTTTTATATTCGTAATCTAGTTATTCTTTTACGTATCTGGCCCTCTCATTTAATAATATTTTAGATTACAGTTTTGTATAAATTAGTAAGAGAATACCAAAGCGTTAACAAAATCATAATCCAAACTTAAAATCGATTAAACCAGTGGCAAAATATGAACAAAGGAAAGATTCACATGGAGACTCTTGCAAAAATACTAGATAATAAGACCAGGTGTTCCGGAAGAGTAAGCGTCTTCTGTTTCATCGACGACGCCCGCCATGTAAATCTTGATTTCCAATTCGTTGGTCAGAAGAATCACTGATGAAACACAGAAGGATGAATTAGCTATATGATACAGTGTATCTCAGCTTACTGACTGTTCGGCTACTGACGAACAAACTTACCGTGTATAGGGATTCGAGAGATGCAGGTTGATAAAGGAAAACATCAGAAAATACCAAAGCGTCAGCAAAACCATAATACGAACTCAAAAGATTATGGGCAAGTTTGATTGTCCTCGTCTTGGTAACATTGAGAAATATTCTGTATCTCAGTATAATGATTATGAAGGTGGACGCTTTTTTTAATATGCTCGTTAGTATTTCTTCTTGTTGTGATAAAAATGATGCCTCAGTTTTCAATTTGAGAAAGTCCATTGACTGAGATATGACCAAAATTTACATGGAAGGTGTTGTCGATAAAACAAAAGATGATTTGTCTTTGTGAACACCTGGTCTTTGTGCTCGTTCATGCATCTCTGTGTAACTAGTTCAGTTGTTCTCTTGTTTGCCATTAATTAATCGACTTTGAGTTCACAATATTGTTTTGTTGACGCTTCGGTATTCTTGATTTGTCACTAAAAATGTTTAAGTCGCACGAGTGTGGGCCGTGGTGGTGTGTGTACGCATGATTACGTTCATAATTCAATCAACTCACAACTCCTTGATAGTGGGTGGTGGATCATTACCATGGCAACCATTCAGCTGCAGGCTTTACGACCTAGTTTGTTTACTGTGACAACCAATCATCGTCTAGGTCAAAGGATCGATGTCTTTGATTACCAATCATTAATTGATCCTTTGCAGATTGATGAAGACTATGGGCAAGATTTATAGACGCCATCTTGACCTCATCGAGAAATATTCTGTATCTTTGTGTGATATGACGATGACGTTTTTGAGTTTGCTTATTAGTGTGGTGCTTATTTATTGTAATTGACAATGGTGACTGTTCTCATTTTGAGGATTGATGCTTACTTGGATGTGACCAAGATGTACATGGCGGGTGTCATCGATGAAGCAGAAAACGCTTACTCTTCCGGAACACCTGGTCATATTAACTTGTGCTTTTACTCCATGTTAATCTTTCCTTTGTTCGGATTATAGTTTTGTTGACGCTTTGGTTTTCTCTGGTTTTTTTTGACATAGTGTCATATTACTGTTATAAAACAATCAAATCACAGTACTGAAAACGGATGAAAGTAGCATTACCTTATAACCAACCAGCTTATAGCGTTATGTAATCTAAAGTTCTCGATGGCTTATCTGTCCGTGGCATGTTGGCTGCTGGGCCCATGGGTGTGGCGATATGCTTTTTCAAGATCATGATGAAGTTGAGCAATGCTTCCAAGGTTATAGAAGTCTATACTTTTATTTGTTTTGAAATCGATTGGATTGCTGCAGTATTATGTAACATTGTAAATGAAAGATGTCAAGGAAATGCTCATCTTTCAAAGTTCAAAGCAATATCTTTGTTAAAAAATCCCACACGGCGTGGAGTAGTAATATTATCATACTCTACCCTAATTGAATTACCTGAAACGTTTGTGACGTTTTCAATTAGATTGTGATTGCCCACGAACTGTGTCTGTTGATTGTTTGAAAACATCACCATTTCTGTGCCGAGTTTATTATGTAGTGACGCACCTACAGTTCAAACAAGACAAGAAGGCTGCGATAAAATAAATTAAAGTAGGACGACGTAAAGCTTGGTTCCTTTCATCAGAACTGTCATCGTCCTGTCGCTTACGTGACGACAATGTCAAACTATCAACTACGGTTTAGGCAACAAGATACGTAGATTATCTCGAAGCTAAATTGGCGCTCTTTCGGCGATTCCCTGACAGGAAAAGCAGGTAACACGTCCGTATGCATCTTAGAACCTCTACAAAAATCGTCAACACTAGCATACAGAACCACATCGCTTATGTTTAATCAAGAGACGTTGCTGAACAGGGAGACCGAAAGTGTCTTAGTATTGCTGAGTGGCCGGATTCTTTAGGCTCTGCTGACCAGTGGTCAATAGGCAAGACTACATACGATGTCCTGGTAGTTCACCAGCTGATAGGGATACTACGTCACATGTGCAGCACTGACAGGCAGTCAATAGTGAACATTAGATATTGCTTTGTCATCATGACACTTTCTAGAACAGGAAGTATATATATTGGACGAAACTCTTGAGGACTGTTAGACGAAGAAATACCAATTAAACATTGAATGTCACTTTAAATAGGTTTTATTTAGGTATTCAATATTTCTGGAAAGTAAAACATTTGAAATATACATTTCAGATAATAATAATAACAAAACTCGCAAATTAGCTTTCAAAGAACTGTTCTAGGAGTACAACGATATATTGATTATCATTGTCTGATTTTAATTTATTTATCAAATTTTATTCAGTAGTATCATTTCTGCACACATCAGGATGTAGTGCAACCCTAGGTAAGTTATGTTTTCCTACATTAACCCTGATTGGTGACTACATAACTGACTTACATAACAAACTAAAACAGATCAAGTGCACACTTACAAAAAATGTACTAAAGTACTTCACAGCCTTATCTTCTTGAAATTATGACACTGTATAAATGATGGACATTTCAATCATAGAAACTTCAAAATATTTAATATAAAATTGAAAATAATATATTGCTTATAATTAACACAACAGGCTCCAACGGGTATAAAAAGACATTTTTATGCCTAAACAAACGAGAGAAAAAAAAAACACCTCTTCAAAAGGAGAGGAATTAAGTAAAAGATTTGTCTTAAATGAGTATTCCCGCAAACACACAAAACAAATGTTACTACGTTTTTATTATTTCTGTAAAGGGCTGTCATGTAAAGAAACAATTGCCTTCTTCAAATACACATTTTTCATGTAAAGGGAAACACATAAGTACATGTAGCACTGTTCGTTAATATTTTAACACTGCCCATGATGACCTTTTAACTGCCATCCAAACCTTAAAGAGTATTTACTAGGGAAGGTGATTTCACCAATTTTCGTTCTCATCCTGTTTGAAGATAAGCACAACAATAATGATTATTTAGATACTTTCATACAAAATAACTCAAATGCAAAAAAAATATAAAAAAGGCGAACTTAAATCGGGCAACTTAACCGAAAAACAGAAAGAGCTGAAACGTAGAGAAATGTCACATTTACCAGCAAAGAGCTGTGACGAGGTTACGTCTGTTTGACGCGCTACCGCAATATGGTGTTAATGCTATTCATCAAAAATAATTAAATAACCAACTGGCGTTTCAATTTGGAACAATTTGAGGAAGACAGCCAACTTACAATAGCGATTACATTAGGCTTTTTCTTGATGGTGTTAAAATACAGCAAGTCTTCTGTACTGGAAGGGAGATCCCAGAAACTAATTAGAGTTAGTGCTAAATAATGAAAGGAAAACAAAAACGTTTTCATTTCATAAAGGAAAACATCCATGTTAATTACTTTTGTAGTCTTCTATTTCTCTAAACTTGGTTAGAATATTAAACTATTTTTTTCGTGACCTGTCGTTTTATAAGTCCTCATTGTAAACCAAACACAAAATCGTTTATTGTGATAACGTCTGTGTTTGCGTGGCAGTACATAGTCATTTCTAGCCCGATCGATGCTCGTAATTCTCTCCGGCGTTCAGTTTTCTCATTTTACCGAAAACCATTCACAGTAACATATATATTTGCCTATAAATCCACGTGGCCAAATTTGCCAGGGTAGGGGCTATACACTACAATAACAGTAGACCAAGTCCCCACGGGTCCCTCGGGTCTCTCATTTATCTTCATAATTACGACAATTCGCAATTGACTCGTATCTCCGGAGACGACTTCCGGTTATATGGGCTCTCTACCTCGGGAACAAATGTCATCCGGGCTCCTGGTGACGTATACTGTATTACAGGGCTGACAGCCGAACTGTAAACAAAAGAGTCCAGTGTTATGTTGGATGCTTTCGATACAGTCACATACAAATTTTGATGTTTTCATTTTCCGAATTCGTTCAAAGGTTAGAGAAATCACATAAGAGCAAGGGTTTTGGAACATTTCGTTGAATTTCGTATTGGTTAACACTTAACAAAGTTTATTTTAATTTAGGAGTCCGTTTAGGAAGACATATATGTAGTTTCAATTTTAAATGGCATTTCAGAGCGTAGCGAGGGTCATAGTGTAACGGTCGTTTTTGTGGCTTGATGTGTCTCGTGTTTATAAGACAGAGTTCCCTTTCCCCAGTGTCATGGACTTAAACTTAAGGAAAGTCCTTATTTTACAATTCTCCATTTGAAAGCATTAAAGACACGAAGGGGAAATAAATGAAGTAAAGGAGTTTTCTTGATTTTGGTAAAACTTTTACATTTGTTCAGGAATTCCATTAACTTAAAGAACGTTCATGACGCCGAGGGCATGATTCTTTAAGGGTGTCTAATAGACGTATGCTGGTGTGTCTGGAAGCGAGGGGCGATTTCAACTAAATGAACACATATTTTGTCTCCCTTAAATAGGACATTTTTTTACAGAAAATATTCGTTTAGTAGGTTTTACTCTACTTTATCTAAAAAAATGTGAATGTGGCTTTCCGACAAATAGCGGTAACTTTGCAAATAACATATGTCGAGGTAACATAGATGGATATTTCCCATTATCTTGGGAGGCATTCCATGTATTTGTTGTATCAATGATGAACAACACAGTTTATCGAAAGATGCATTTGGAATCAACAGTCAGCGAAAACTTGCGTTGTTGCCACGAGCCTTCATTGATATGCAAAATATGGCAATATGCCATAACACATCTTGGTACTTCAAAAAGGATTATACACCACAGGCAAACAAAGTTTACACTACAAGGAAACACAGGTCCCCTGGGTACTTGGAAAAAGAATACATTTTCTCGTAAGTATGTAATTGTTATCAATGGTAAAACAACACCATCCCTCCAATGATGTCAGACAATTTCCTTTTACAATGTTTTGTACACTCACCCTAATATACATGCTTGTGAAACAAAGTGTAAGAAAAAACAATATTCAGATTCAACCTTTGGCACTTGATCGAGCAGTGATCGACACTAACATACTGCTATCAGTTCGTACGTCCTTGTGACGAAATTTGAGACATGTAACGATTTATTGACGAGGAGATATTTTACTTTGTCAACAAGCATATGTGGACTTTGTCAACACTGAGCAAGCTCCTCGTTCTTAAAGCATGCGCTGTCAGAAAAGTTCATGCACTGGGTGTAATGTTTCGACTCCCGGTCATGTGATATGTATAAATGAATTAAAAACTGTACCACGTATGGAATACAATGAAACAAGGTAAATTTCAAACTGTCGGCTTGTATGATATTATTCGGAATATTTCGCGAAGGTCTACATTTTTCGTCAAAAAGAAAACAATTTCGTTTCCCGGGAGTTATTTTACTTCTGTAATGTTCGTGGTAAAATGACGTCAGTTTCTTGTCCATTGTCTAAAGTTCATTTTGATAAAACATTAGAGAGTACCTAATCAAGCACTCAGTAGGTTACGTTCATTGCCTCAATACAACCGATACAATTTTGTACCAAAGTCTGTAATCGTTCACGTTCTGATTTATTGTATGACGTCAGTCCACCTATTTTGGTATTTTGACGCCCTCTTCCATTGGCCAAGAATACACCGACATGTTGTTGTAAACAGTATAAATTACTTAACCTTGTGACTGTACAAAACAGGCAAGATGAGCACACATGTGATGTATAACATGAATTGCACTAATCAATATAACAGTACAGAAACAGATGATGTTTGCTTGAATTTGAGAAAGGAAAAAGATTTAGAAAATGTATTTATCTCAATCTGTGGGGAAATGATTTGTCCCTATGTAAGTAAAAATTGACACAAAGATAGCGTCTGTAAGGAGGGGACAGTTAACCCCATAGTGTGCACGGAGGCTTGTTCAACAACTCTTGCAGTCTGTAAAAGCTACGTAATGATCAAGCGTCCATTGAACGAGAGTATAATGTACAGTTGTATTCGTTTGAGGTTAATTATATTTAATCTCAGCTATAGCTTTGATTTGCAAGCTTACGGATATTTGGCCTGATCATTTGATGCATTGATGTTAGATAACTGTATAGATACGGCTGGTCTTCTCAGGATAAGGGTAATGTGCGGATTTTGGACCGGACCAGATTGACGCATTGTCGTGTTATGCACATGGACCTGAGAATTTGTTACAGCTAGTTTTTGACCTATAATAGGGTGATTAGAGTAATTTTACACATTTTGGGGATTAAGATCAATTTTTGATAAAAATGCCCCCTCAATGTATATAAAAGCTAAAGGGTGGAAAGCTTTCCAGATCGAAAAATCGACCCCACCTACCTTTCTTGCATCAAAAATCACATTTCTAGTTGAGGTACGAAAACAAGCTTGGTACTGTTGGAAAGATGGATAATTTTTATTTTATAAACTTCCTAAATGCAAGTCAAATGTATACTCCTTCCGCAGAGATAATCTCTATGTCCTCCAAAAACACGCAAAATTTCCTTGTCTCAAAGTTTTCGGCGGCTTTGCCGGCCACTTCGTTACATATTCATTGAGGTTGACGTCACCCGCGTGCTGGTCTTTTGCTGTCATTGGATGCCTAAATTTAGAAAAGACCGCCATACAATGACAGTGTAAATCCTCCGCGTGCAGTGACGTCAACCTCAATGAATATGTAACGAAGTGGCCGGCAAGCTGCCAAAAACTTTGACTTGCATTTAGGAAGTTTATAAAATAAAAATTATCCATCTTTCCAACGGTACCAAGCGTGTTTTCGTACCTCAACTAGAAAAGTGATTTTTGATGCAAGAAAGGTAGGTGGGGTCGATTTCTCGATCTGGAAAGCTTTCCACCCTTTAGCTTTTATGACCATCGAGGGGGCATTTTTATCGAAAATTGATCTTAACCCCCAAAATGTGTAAAATTACTCTAAACACTCTATTTTAGGTCCAAAACTAGCTGTAACAAATTCTCAGGTCCCTGTGGTGTTATGAGTAATGCGCAGATATACAACGACCGGATCAGGTGACATATTTGTCTGCAGTCCAATGCTGATATTTATTTGTGTTATGGGTAAAGTTCGGATATACAATGACCAGATCAGGCGACACCTTCCTCTGCTGTCAAATGCTGTAACTTATTTGTGTTATGGGTAAAGTTCGGATATACAATGACCAGATCAGGCGACACCTTCCTCTGCTGTCAAATGCTGTAACTTATTTGTGTTATGGGTAAAGTTCGGATATACAATGACCAGATCAGGCGATACATACCTCTGCTGTCCAATGCTGTAACTTATTTGTGTTATGGGTAATGTTCGGATATACAATGACCAGATCAAGCCGACGCATACTATTGTCGAGTTACAATGTAAGAAAATGTATGGAAACTTTTAATACATGTACATGATATACTTATTTTCAACAATGCGTTTTAATATTAGAATATGAGAATGCCGTATTCGTCCGATTTGTTGAACGGACTGTGTTCTGCGCTGTTAGGGGTAATGTACGGATTGAGTGTCCGGATCTGGTAATATATATAGTCGTTTGGTTGTCCATTGTTTCTACGGCTGTGTTTTGGGTGAAGCGGCACAGCTATTGATCCGCTAGTTTCTCGTTGTGTGTGAGATAGCTAGCTCAGACAGGCAACTTTCTTTGTGACCAAAGTTGTACGGATCACTATCCTAGCATTATGACTCTATCATTGAACGATATTCCCCACAACGGACCAACTCTCATGTTTAAAACGTTCAGAATGAAACATTCGTATTGATTTTCTTCAAAATTCGGTCATATACCTAGACGCTGTACCTTTTTTCTCGAACTTAGTTTAAGTGTTGGCAACAGTTACGTGTTCTGTGGCAGCAGAGATTTATCCATCTTTGCTATCCGTACAAACACCGACGTCTTTAGTTATCAGTTTGTAATGCTCTTACAAAACACAGAAGAAAATGGATTGTCAAAGAAATGTTTTGTTCTGTAGTGTATATGATTTTATATATTGATGTTGATCGATTATTATGACGGAGCATATTCATCATGCGTGTAAAGGGCTTATTTAGAGAGTCGCATCAATAAAAAACTACATTTTATGAAACAGGAAAGCTCATTTTGTAATTTTTGCAAGGACATGTTCGGAAATCGAAATATAGAGTCATCTAAAATTAAAAGTTTGCATTTTTAATATTTAAAAAACAAAAAGACAAAAACATAATAATAAAAAAACAACACAAAACAAAACCAAAGAAGTATTGTCTTTTCAAATTGTAAAACAGAATGATGAGACTATGCGTCATGGCTATCTGTAAATGTATATTGGTGGATAATTTTCAACTATAAACAAATATTTGTTATCTTGAAAAATTAAGTTATCTTATTGTTTGTTTGTTTTAGTTCCTGTTTAGATACAACTGCATCATACTGTTTCCCTAACCTTAGTAAAGAGAGATTTCCTACGGTTAAATATGCAGCGTAATGTCCGGTATTCAGTACAAAAGCGACATTTATGTACATGTACATATGTTGTATATGCATGTATACATGTATGTTTTTTGAATAACAGTATACATTTGCTGAAGAAAATATCAATTAATATGTTTTATAACACATACTCATGTCTCGCTCAATGTTCTTTTGGGATGAAATAAATAGAACTGTTTCCGTTGCCTTTTTTTATTTATGGAGTTAGGTTTGCATGCGTCCGGTGCATTACGCTCAGCCCAGACAGATTGGTCATTTGAGCTGCACGTGCACTTAGGTCTCCACGTTCTAGACTTATTTAGTGTGTAGAGACATGCCGCTGTGTTGTGGAAATCTTCACGTCTGCTCCTTACTTGAAATACGAGTTCCATAGACTTACGTGATGCTGATGAGTTTTTGTCCAATAACCAAGCCACTGTCGTGTAAAGCGTCCATAAATTCTGTGTCGACGTAACGTTTTGATAGCCTGACTCTTCATGAAGTGATCGTGCAAGAGTATTTGAGAAAAGACTTTTCCCATCAGAGTCTCCCATCAATATTATACACTGGGATGGCTTAGAGCGACCAAATTTACTTATCGTATTGCTTGTGATATCAATAATGTACGCTTCCAATTTCAATCCTACTTTTATTGTTTGTGTATTTTTGTGCAAAGCATTCAGAATATCCGTTGAGGCGGCAAGCGAGAATACAATTTGCATTACCCGATATATATGTAATTCATTTTTCGCTGACGCGTAGGAAATTTCTATTTTTGAACGATAGTACCGTAATTGTTGTCTGTCTTAATGTTACAATTGAATTCTACCGACATTGGTATCGAAAAACAGTTTTATAGCCACATTGAGAAAATTTAGAGTTATATAACGACAATAGAACATCATGCAGTGGAACTGTCTCTAACCATTTTCTGAAAAATTCCAAAGGTTGTTGTTGATATATTAGATCGGATTGTAACAAATCAGTACAAGAAATTTCTCATCCATTTAAATCAATGGAAGGTGTCGTGTCAGAATTGTATGGAAGGGCAACATTCTATTTGTCTGTCATCCAAATTGTATTCATATGGAATGTATAATACCATTTGATAACATATCAATGCTTAGGTATATACCTGTATGTATTTGAAATGGTTTGTATTAATGTAAAAGAAGTTATTTTGATTCTTAATAAATCTCAATTAGCCAGAAATCGCCATTATGAGACGAATTTTAATTGTAAATTTGTGTATTTATGCTGTAGTGTATTTTGTCCTTTAGTGTTGACGCTGTGGTATATTTTTCCATAAGTGTTGACGCTGTGGTATATTTTCTCCGTTAGTGCTGACACTGTGGTATATTTTCTCCGTTAGTGTTGTCGCTGTGGTATATTTTCTCCGTTAGTGTTGTCGCTGTGGTATATTTTCTCGTTTAGTGTTGACGCTGTGGTATATTTTCTCGTTTAGTGTTGACGCTGTGGTATATTTTCTCCGTTAGTGCTGACACTGTGGTATATTTTCTCGTTTAGTGTTGTCGTTGTGGTATCTGTGGTATATTTTCTCTTTTAGTGTTGACACTGTGGTATCTGTGGTATATTTTCTCTTTTAGTGTTGACGCTGTGGTATCTGTGGTATATTTTCTCGTTTAATGTTGACGCTGTGGTATATTTTCTCGTTTAGTGTTGACGCTGTGGTATATTTTCTCTTTTAGTGTTGACGCTGTGGTATATTTTCTCGTTTAGTGTTGACGCTGTGGTATATTTTCTCGTTTAGTGTTGACGCTGTGGTATATTTTCTCGTTTAGTGTTGACGCTGTGGTATATTTTCTCGTTTAGTGTTGTCGCTGTGGTAAACTTTCTCGTTTAGTGTTGACGCTGTGGTACATTTTCTCGTTTAGTGTTGACGCTGTGGTATATTTTGCCTTTATGTCACTGATATAATATTTTTCTTTATATGTTGACGCCGTGGTATATTTTATCGTTATGTTGACGCTTTGGTTTATTTTGACCTTTATATGTTGACATTGTGGCATATTTTGTCTTTTTTGTTGACTTGTGGTATATTTTGTCTGTGTGTTGACGCTGTGGTGCAATGCATATTTTGATTGTGTGTTGAAGTTGTGGTATATTTTTTCTGTGTGTTGAAGTTGTGGTATATTTTTTCTGTGTGTTGAAGTTGTGGTATATTTTTTCTGTGTGTTGACGCTGTGGTGCAATGTATATTTTGAGTGTGTGTTGAAGTTGTAGTATATTTTGTCACTGTGTGTTGACGCTGTGGTATATTTTGTCTGTGAAGTCCTGGTATATTTTGTCTGTGTGTTGACGCTGTGGTGCAATGTATATTTTGAGTGTGTGTTGAAGTTGTAGTATATTTTGTCACTGTGTGTTGACGCTGTGGTATATTTTGTCTGTGTGTTTAAGTCCTGGTTTATTTTGTCTGTGTGTCGGGGTTGTGGTATATTTTGTCTCTGTTTGTTGAATTTGCGATATATGTTATCACTGTGTGTTGACGTTGTGGTATATTTTGTCACTGTGTGTTGACGCTGTTGTATATTTTGTCTGTGTCGACGTTGTGGTATATTTTGTCACTGTGTAGTGACGTTGTGGTATATTTTGTCCTTGTGTAGTGACGTTGTGGTATATTTTGTCCTTGTGTAGTGACGTTGTGGTATATTTTGTTACTGTGTAATGACGTTGTGGTATATTTTGTCCTTGTGTAGTGACGTTGTGGTATATTTTGTTACTGTGTAATGACGTTGTGGTATATTTTGTCCTTGTGTAGTGACGTTGTGGTATATTTTGTCCTTGTGTAGTGACGTTGTGGTATATTTTGTCCTTGTGTAGTGACGTTGTGGTATATGTTGTCACTGTGTAATGACGTTGTGGTATATTTTGTCACTGTGTGTTGACGTTGTGGTATATTTTGTCACTGTGTGTTGACGTTGTGGTATATTTTGTCACTGTGTGTCGACGCTGTGGTATATTTTGTCACTGTGTGTTGACGTTGTGGTATATTTTGTCACTGTGTGTCGACGCTGTGGTATATTTTGTCACTGTGTGTTGACGTTGTGGTATATTTTGTCACTGTGTAATGACGTTGTGGTATATTTTGTCACTGTGTGTTGACGTTGTGGTATATTTTGTCCTTGTGTAGTGACGTTGTGGTATATGTTGTCACTGTGTAATGACGTTGTGGTATATTTTGTCACTGTGTATTGACGTTGTGGTATATTTTGTCACTGTGTGTTGACGTTGTGGTATATTTTGTCACTGTGTGTCGACGCTGTGGTATATTTTGTCACTGTGTGTTGACGTTGTGGTATATTTTGTCACTGTGTGTCGACGCTGTGGTATATTTTGTCACTGTGTGTTGACGTTGTGGTATATTTTGTCACTGTGTAATGACGTTGTGGTATATTTTCTCGTTTAGTGTTGTCGCTGTGGTAAACTTTCTCGTTTAGTGTTGACCTTTATATGTTGACATTGTGGCATATTTTGTCTTTTTTGTTGACTTGTGGTATATTTTGTCTGTGTGTTGACGCTGTGGTGCAATGCATATTTTGATTGTGTGTTGAAGTTGTGGTATATTTTTTCTGTGTGTTGAAGTTGTGGTATATTTTTTCTGTGTGTTGACGCTGTGGTATATTTTGTCTGTGTGTTGACGCTGTGGTGCAATGTATATTTTGAGTGTGTGTTGAAGTTGTAGTATATTTTGTCACTGTGTGTTGACGCTGTGGTATATTTTGTCTGTGAAGTCCTGGTATATTTTGTCTGTGTGTTGACGCTGTGGTACAATGTATATTTTGAGTGTGTGTTGAAGTTGTAGTATATTTTGTCACTGTGTGTTGACGCTGTGGTATATTTTGTCTGTGTGTTTAAGTCCTGGTTTATTTTGTCTGTGTGTCGGGGTTGTGGTATATTTTGTCTCTGTTTGTTGAATTTGCGATATATGTTATCACTGTGTGTTGACGTTGTGGTATATTTTGTCACTGTGTGTTGACGCTGTTGTATATTTTGTCTGTGTCGACGTTGTGGTATATTTTGTCACTGTGTGTTGACGTTGTGGTATATTTTGTCACTGTGTGTTGCCGTTGTGGTATATTTTGTCACTGTGTGTTGACGCTGTGGTATATTTTGTCACTGTGTGTTGACGTTGTGGTATATTTTGTCACTGTGTAGTGACGTTGTGGTATATTTTGTTACTGTGTAATGACGTTGTGGTATATTTTGTTACTGTGTAATGACGTTGTGGTATATTTTGTCCTTGTGTAGTGACGTTGTGGTATATTTTGTTACTGTGTAATGACGTTGTGGTATATTTTGTTACAGTGTAATGACGTTGTGGTATATTTGTCACTGTGTAGTGACGTTGTGGTATATTTTGTCACTGTGTAGTGACGCTATGGTATATTTTGTCACTGTGTAATGACGTTGTGGTATATTTTGTCCTTGTGTAGTGACGTTGTGGTATATTTTGTTACTGTGTAATGACGTTGTGGTATATTTTGTCCTTGTGTAGTGACGTTGTGGTATATTTTGTCCTTGTGTAGTGACGTTGTGGTATATGTTGTCACTGTGTAATGACGTTGTGGTATATTTTGTCACTGTGTGTTGACGTTGTGGTATATTTTGTCACTGTGTGTTGACGTTGTGGTATATTTTGTCACTGTGTGTTGACGCTGTGGTATATTTTGTCTTTGTATGTTGACGTTATGCTATTTTTTGTCTTTGTGTATTAATGTTTTGTTATATTTTGCCATAGGTTTAAAGCAGCAGTATTTTGTATTCTTTTATTATCAATTTAGACACTTTCCAAAGAATTTCATTTTATACATTTGTGTTTTGGTTGTGTTCATATTGACATCTCATACTATGATAAAAATTGTCATCCCTAAAATCGTGCAGACATCGACCAGTTAGCTAATCATAAGTTCATGAACTATCTTTTTCCGTTGAATTGAGACGTTTTAAATTTGGCTTTCTTGTTTCTGGAGAAATAATTAAATGATGGCATTTGCTATTCTAAGATACCTCCCATTGTGTGCAGCTTATTTAATGAGTCTGTTACCGTATCTAGGACCCCCTCATAGGTTTCACTGCCCTATCTCATTTAAATCAAATGATTGAGATGAAGCTGTATAGTTCTCCATAAATAAAACACTTGACAAAACAAAAAAGGAATTGCGCATTTGGCCACCGCGACTTTGATGATCAAGGCATGTTTGTATTTATGACATACATGTACTGTGCGAAGCTGGTCCAGAGAACAAAGTACTATTAACCAATATATTTGTGATGTATGCTTTTTTGTTTTTAAATTTCCACAAACGTGAATTGTGTAACTAAGTCATGAGGAGGACACAATATCCCTATCAGTAGTTCCCTTGCACTTTTACTTTATGTCAAGTTTTCAAGAGTTACAACCATGGCATATGTGTAAACGGAACATTTAACTGATTTCAGCCTATCTATTGACAAAGCAATAGTAAATAAAGTACTGTCAGTTTCTTTTTCGTGACTCCATGGGAACTAAAACTGTAATATGTATCAACGTTCAGTAAATGTCGCTGTTAAAAGTGTACTGTTGTTTCCCTCTGGGACTTGCCGTAGTCATCAATATCAAATGAAAAAAAAGTTCGTAGCTTTTATATTTGTTTTTAACTATTTTCCACAGTATGATATTAAAATGGGGAAATTGAATTAACTGAACATGAAAAAGTAATCAAAAATATTTTCATTTGTATTTTACAAAACTTAAAACGAAGTTTTGTAAACAGCCAGAATCCGTTCAGCATTAAATTCGTGTAAATAATCTGGTGAGAAAGTTTACGTGGGTTATTTAAAAGGTAGTGTTAAATTCCATATACACCATTAAAATAACCTAAAACAAAAACAAAACACATCACAAAAAGTAAAAAAAAAAAAAACGCTAGACGCCACATCGAGTTGTGCAGAAATCTTGACACAATCAACCGTTAATGATGTGACGTTATTCAGATGCATGGGCTGCAGTGGCCGAGTGGTTAAGGTGTTCCGACATTCTACCACTAGCCCTCCACCTGGGTTAGGAGTTCGAATCCCATGTAGGGCAGTTGCCAGGTATTGATCGTAGTTCGATGGTTTTCCACTGGGTACTCCGGCTTTCCTCCTTCTCCAAAACCTGGTATGTCCTTAAATGACCTTGACTGTTAATAGTACGTAAAAAAAACAAAAACAAAAACAAAAAACAAAAATTATAAAGATGCAATACAACTACATTGTTTCTTTGTTTAAATGCACATGTGAAACAGAAATAAATATTAATAAAAATCTGTGATCGTATCCGCAGTTGTTTTGGTTGATTGGCGTGGACATGCTTCGCTTCTGTAAGTGCTCAATATTTGATGTGCTTAATATGCCCAGCAAGTCAATGATCTTATGGCCGCATGCATATTCACCGATATAATGTTTCAATTCTTATATTTACATTTTGGATTTTTCAGATGCAACTATAAATGTTTTTTTTTCTCATATCTCGCCATGTTGGATAGAGGTTGCCCATGTAAGAAAGCTATGTAAGAAAAATCTATCTTACATAGCATTTCACGCGACGTGACGTCACAATGGCTCAACAATGACGTGACGTCACGAATACGGTAAACTCTGATGCCGGAAAGAGAAAACGACGGCGTGGTAAAATTAAAACCTTTCACAAAATTTTAACCATAAACACCAGGAAGAGAAGATTAATTTTTCTGCGCAAACCTTGTTTGCAAATATAGGGTATGCTTAAACTCGCTGTCTAATTCGTTTTCGTCAAAAAAGCTCAAGGAAAAAGTTGCAATTTCAAAATGGTAGCCTGTTTAAACATATTTTCATGGTTTTTGAGCTTATTCGGGAAGTTGATATGAGAGAAAAAGACTCTTTCATTATGTGTGTATGCAGGATAGGGATATTCCACCCTCGGGATCACGAAATGTTGTAAAACCCTCGGTAAGCCTCGGGTTTCACTACATTTTGTGACCCCTCGGGTGGAATATCCCTATCCTACATACACGCATATGAAAGAGTCTTATAATCTTATATACAAACGTAGCACCTTTTACAGCTTCTTTTGGCCGTTGAGGACAGAAATATCAATTTCAGTTATATGTCGATTTTAGTCTAATATATGATTTTATATAAAAAAAAAAAGTTTCCAACGTGGAGGTGGTATGGCTTTGCGTCATTACGTCAAAATATCAAGTCTTATGGTCGCAATCTTAATCTCATCGAGAAATATTCTGTATCTTTGTGTGATATGAAGATGGACGTTTTTGGGTTTGCTTCTTAGTGTGCTTACTTGTTGTGATTGACAATGATGACTCGGTTCTCATTTCGAGCATTGATGCTTACTTGAATGTGACCAAGATTTACATGGCTGGTGTCGTCGTTGAAGCAGAAGACGCTTACTCTTCTGGAACACCTGGTCCTATTGTCTTGTGCTTTTGCGAGAGTCTCAATGTAAATCGTTCCTTTGTTCCTATTTTGCCTCTAGTTTAATCGATTTTGAGTTCGGATTATGATTTTTTGACGTTTTTTTTCATCAAAGCATGACGACGAATTACCTATATCGACAGAATCTTATAGTGAAGTGCATCGTTTGCAACAAATGCTTTGCTACAATGGCAACAACACTTGCACGCATACGTCAAACGTATAATGTAATAACCATTGATCACCCCGTGAAGACAGACTTTACTGTGATCGCTTCATACCATACTGCAACACACTATTTGGTACATTGTATGTGAAATAATATATAAGAAAATAAGAAAACGAAATAAAAGATATATTACAAAAGTCTAACTCATGGTATAATTCATGGAAGTATTGCAGTCAACCACCCTTAAAATGTACATTTAGGTTCGAGGTTGGTCAATGTTAAGTGTGACATACATATATCATACTGTTTTATTAACTGTGAAACAAAACGTTCAACAGAATGGTCTTGAACAAATGCTGATCGATGGAATTCTATTTTTCAAGTTTGAGACAATGAGTGATTTTTTGGAAACTGAAAATGGCATGATGATTTTTCTTTCAGTGCAACCTTTGCAGCCTCAAGCAACCAGCCACGATACCAACCAGACTGAGTAAAGGTTGGCAGTCGTTAGGAAGCAGACCAGCAACATCATCAGCAATTGATAGATATTGACGGATGTCTGGGTCAAGGTCTGACAAGAAATTACTTAACATGTGTACATTTGTCCATCAGTAAGCAATTGATCATATTGATTTACAACATTTATATCAATCGTAAAATTTCTCTAATGTAAAGCCCTTCGGATAAAAGTATTTATATTTGCAAACAAACGGGACTTATAATCATCATCAATCGTTTGGAAAGACTACAATCAAACGCTGTTCTGCAGGTAGGGCGTAAGAATTATACCTGCTGCCTCCATTTCATGATCGTAAGAGGCGACTTAATTTGTAATCCTATCTTTCAAATTCTTTATAACTCTATGACCTTTAGTAGAGCGTTCGCCCCTCTGAGGAAGGCTATGGGTTCTGTCCGTTTCGAGACATACCAGAATTTCAAACAATGGTAGTTACTACTCCCTGCTTGACGCTCCTCATTATGGGAGTGGAACGACTGGTTCACCCGTTGTCAATATAATGTGACCGGGTTGGGTGTTCTGCTGGCGGCCTTCGGCAGTATACCTTAAATTCGGCAAACGATCCGGACTATCGCAAGAAGGCTAACACGAACATACCACGACTTCCCTGATACACATGCATTGAACTCACGCATACAGCGGGAGACCGTCCTTAGAGATGACACTGTTTGTTAATATGACGTAAATTATCAAACCAAGGCAAACAATCAAACGATCAGTTGGTTTGAAAGATGTACCTCCGGGCAGGCAATTGGCATAGTCGAACCGAGAGGTAGCACATAAATACACGCAAAGTCTCGCATGTATCTGCAGTAACAAACTGCCGGATACAGCAAATGTTCCTGATCTGGAAGAGCTAGTTAATACTTCTGACAGTAATGATAGTGAATTCAGGGACACCATGAAAAGGCAAAATAAATATGAGGCCAACTTTAATAATCTACACCATCACAGTTCAAGTGTTTAAAGACACAAATCGATAGAAAACTGTATCGGTTTTCTCTTCATATCCGACAATAAGAGGGAATGTTGTCTAGAGGAGAGGTGCAATTTGAATGCATCATGAGTCATACAGATTTGAAATAAAAATATTCGCAATCCCCTGGTTTGTTTCTCCCGGTAACCTATGCCAAACAATTACCATTGACAAGGATATCGGTTACAAATAAATTGCTTGTTGATTATCTTATATCCTCACTATTATCTGAAATTGGGTCAGGTTGACTCTAGAGGCGAGACAGCAAACTTTATTACTTCGCATGTGTTTAGTTTCATCAGAATGAGATATCAGTATTCCAGTATAGAGCATGTATTACACGTGTAAAATCAAGGATTCGTGTACGGTGTATTTGAAGCCGTTCTCAAATGAATTTCTAAATTCATAATTTAAAGGGGTTTTACGCACCTGATCCTTCTGCTTCTACATTAGTTTAGCAATTTTTGGCCCCTAGTATCACTGAAGAGTCCTAGGAGGACAAAACAGCAGTATGATTCAGTTTAAATATTTTTGGCATACTGTATCTATTACTAAAAATGGTGCAGAATATGTGTGTGTTACGTCATCTTTAAATACATACTATACTAAATCGTTAATATAACCATTATTAACCTACCGAATATATTTGCATGCACAGTATCTAATAATTGCCAATATACCTACATATGCATACTGCGAAAGGCCTTGAAAACTGATACATTGTCAGTAGCATGCTAGAATGAAGGGCTACAAAGTTTGTTTAAATAAATGACATTGACCCACTTACAATGTCACAGGGGCCAAAGAGAGTTTTTCTCAATGACCAATAAAATAAATGCCTTAGATACTGTTATTAGGCAGGTGGCATGCTGGATGAAGGGCTACCAAATTTGTTCAAATGAATGACCTCTTCAAGATTACCGGGGTCAAATGTCTTTAACTTCTTCCAAACAAATTTTCAGTAATTATTTGGCCCATGGTTCTGATATTTGGCTGGTAGGATGCTGAGGAATACATTAATAACACGTTTGTTCAAATAAATGACCTCGACCCATTTTCAAGGTCATATGAGGCAAATATGTTAATGTCTTTAGCAATAACCAGCAAAAATAATTATAGTCATATGACCTTTAAGGCCCATTTGCTTCACCTGGGTTATCTCCACTAGATATCATCTGGCTGTAGGACCCAGCCCCGTGCGCTAATATCTGACCTAGATTTTGTTTAATTTCACTATGACCTTCAACCTTGTTATGTCACTCATGAATGGCATGGAACTTAACTGACCTTTCAAAGTGACATTTAGATGCGTTGATCTTGAGAGTTGTGACCGCATAAAAGTAAAACAGCGTATTTTGCATAAAGAAGTAAAAATACGTTTTCTATGTTGTTCTGTTCTTTTCTTTATATTTGCTACGGCTTTTCTACAGAGAAATGGTTGCGTTGCCTTGAACAACACCCTATTTTCAGCTTGCGCAAAGAAATTTTCAATCCCATAAGTGCCAATTGTATTGAATGTGGGAAGTTATAATAACATGAACAATATTCATACGTTTTACAACTGTTCTTTTGACTGATAGGCCTGGGTTTAATTGAACAAACATACTCTGAATCACGTCTTTGTTTTGCAGTGATATTGAATCATTCATTCCATTCACACAATACTTGAAGTGTTTCAGATCACTAGCCAAGATACATTCACTCTTCCTCACTCTCCCATGACAATGATTGCGATAACGTGAGTGGGGATCCATAGAAGTCCACGAGAAACGTATTTTATCTCTCAAAACATTTTGTATCTGTTGTATCTGTTGTATCTGATATTATCTGACTTAAGAATATTGTGACGGATTTATTTTGTAGGTAAAAAACGAAACCAGATTATACACTTTTCTTCTTTAGCCCATTTACTGCTTTTGTCGTCTGCAGTACATTTCTCCAAAAATGATATGTAGATGTTGCAGTTAAATGGATTGGAGGTACCTGTACCGTTTTGTAACGTTACATTGCACAAGTATGGTACTTCACGTGGCTGTGTCCCCGAACACACCTCCAAGTCAGACGGATCGCTTTCTGAATTTGAAATGGAGCCCTCTGCCAGGACCAGGAACTGGTCAGTCGAGAACGTCCTTTGGAATTTCAAAAACAATGGTAAACACATAAGTATCCATGCAGAACATGATTAAAGTAATTCATTATTTTATACTTCTTCATTTTCAAATTTTGGTGTTTACATGTAGCAGTTGATTCGATATTCTAGGGCTTGCTCTAAATATCTGGATTTTCGTGATCGATGTCGACTGCTGACAAACAAACCAACAAAACAAGAATTCGAGAGATGCAGACTGATCAGAACTATGGACAAATTTTATGATCACCGTCTTTGTCTCATTGAAATATTCTGTATATTTAAGTGCTATGAAGATGGACGTTTTTGAGTATGCTCATTAGTGTGTTTACTTGTTGTGATAGGCAAAGATACTTGGTTCTCATTTTAAGAACTTGATGATTACTTGGATGTGACAAATATTTACATGACGGGTGTCGTCGATGAAGCAGAAGACGCCTACTCTTTCGGAACACCTGGTCTTATTCTCTTGTTCTTTTACGAGGGTATCCGGTAAATCTTTCCGTTGTTCCTTTTTTTGGCCCTGGTTTAATCGATTTTGAGTTAGGATTATGATTTTGTTAACGCTTCGGTATTCTCTAATTTATTTCCCAAAACATGAATCTCCATCTGGAGCTAAAGACGAGAATTATTTTGTAGCGCTGAGATAATCTTCATATTTATTAAACGATTAGGAATTGGGATGGTATGAACCTGTAACAATAATATAAACCTAGTCACAATGAGCATACATAAACATATCTACGATTACTGTCTGTTCGTCCATGTTGATGACTTATACTTATTTCAATCTGATTTGAACTATGATAAATCCTTCATTATTGACATCGTCATTCAAAAAACGGAACAGCCATTTTGGCGAACAACCGTTGTCGTTTCTATGCCAAAATAATAACGTCATAGTCGTTACGCACTGGGTTTTATTAATTATCTCTTAAATCGCACATCTCCATGGTTACTTTTCATAATGGCTTTGCCATGCAAATGTAAAAATTAACTATTAAAAATGCTTTCACGTAGCAGATAATATCTTGGACGTCGAAGGGAAACCTTGATCATGTTCGATTGTTCTAACAATGTTGCATAGTGCGTATGAATTTCTCTGTAAACAGTTCATATTTTGTATAACCTGTTGCCTTCCCATCGCTTTGTTAATGATAACAACACTATGCCCGATATTCGGTTGATTTATTGCATTGCGATGTCAAGAGAATTTAAATATTTCTATTGTGAAAAATATCGGGTTGTATTTAAGTGCTTTAATATTTGATGTGTTTAGATATACCTGAGGGAATTCATCGTGTATACACAGTGGACGATGAATGAAATTCCTAAACCCACACGTTCCGTTCCTTGTTTTATTCCCCCAGGTGTGCCGGCCATGTTGGTTCCGAAGTCCTGTGTATATTTGAAGAGCTAATAGAAACGAGAAAAAAGTGGGAGAAACCAGGTGTTCGGCTGCAAACCAAACAAGCGTCAAGTCATTTCGATTGTATTCCTTCAGTACATTCACATGAATACGACGTTGTAGTAGTTTCCGTATATATAAATTAAGAGTCACTATGCTTCTGGTAAGATTGTCATAAAAGGGATATTATATTTAATTAATCACTCAGATACAAATACATACTTACATGGTTTCCAATGATTTTATATCAAATTCAGGAATATTGTGTTTTTTCATGAACGCCATTCTATGCTCACATCAATCTTCTATAACTGTTATATTGATCAACCTTTATACACAGTCGCCCTACATAAAACCCTAATTTGTAATAATAAAAACCATGTGTATCCTTTTTTTCAGAAAATTTACTATATCGTTGGTGTAAGCGGGATATTCTACTACAGATGAAGACAACAGTTAATTCCTTCCGACACCTAATCAATCTTGTGCTCAGAACCAGCCCGCCTGATACATCAAGTGCTTCGTCGATGCTTGCTCTAATGATATTTCGATATTTGGCCTTGAAATGATTTCTGATCACATGTATATCCGAGGAATTGACTGCTGTTCTCCGTTTTGCTGCTCACTTTTTCAACGCTTCAATACTGTAATCGACTTAGAAGTGGTTTTAGGTCTACAAACTGTGATACTTATAACACGTGGTCTTGAGTCTGACGTAATATCCGGCGCTTATCAGCTGGAACCTTGTCGATGTAATGAAAGATCTTGGGTCTATTGAGACGGATACATATATTGTAGTCTATCAGGATGATGATACATTGTAGAGATATATTAAGCCAATAGCATTACTGCAGAAGCAGTCTCGGTATTCCTGGTGCTAACATGTTCGCCTCCTACGTTTGTATAGAATAAGGAAACAAACAGTTATTATGACAATATTAAAAACAAGATGGATGTGGTTGCGTTATTATTGGTTGCTTGTTTGGGCAGTTAAATGTATACTAATGGATGTTTAAGTTATTAAACTGGAAATATACGAGCATTCGCTTGTACTGTTGTGTCTGCCTGTCTAACTACCCACGTTGGTGGTGCGTCATGACCATGTTGTCTAGCTAATATATGCCCTTCCTAATGGGGCAATTACAGGGGCATTACATTACTAACTCCCACACTGGTCTCTGTAAAAAAAGGGCCGCGAAAGCCAAGTGATTAAGGTGTCTGACATTCTGCTAGAACTAGCCCTCAACCCCTGGGTCGCAGTTCTGAGGACAGTACCCGAGCCAGCCACCAGGTACTGGTTATAGGTGAGTTTTTTTGTCCGGGAACCCCCAGCTCCAGCACCCACCTTAAATCATAGCCTTAATTGGTAATAGGACGTAAACTCTAACAAATGAAGCCATATTTTACATTATTTGACCTTAACATTCACATTTTTGTTGACTGCATGTGCTTCTAGGTCATATTACATAAGTTAGCTGTTGTAAGTGTTAGATAAGCGTGGAGCTGTAATTAATCAATAGCAGGCACTTAAAGAACGAGCGTATCCGTCTGATCTTTAACCAAGGATATATTAGTGTTAAAACACTAAAATTGAAATTATATTTGGCATTTATCGCTTGCCAAGTAGATTAATTCAATTCACAAGATGCATACAGAAGTTATGTAAAAAAATAATAATAGTTTATTATGCATTTGTTATCATTGTTATCAATTATGAAATTGGACACTTGGGTCTGTTGAATGGAGATCAATAGATAAATAAAAAAATAGACAGCAAGAAACTAATCGCTTCTTTAGAAATTTTCGGTGATATTAAAACCAAAATGTTTTAAAAACATACAATGACTGAGTCTGCATAATTTGAATTTAACTTTGTGATATGATAAAATAAATGTTTGTTTTATGTAAGCTGTCAGATAATGATAAACACTAGTACAAAGAAATGGAATTGTATGATATGCTGGCAATGGATAATATCGTGCAGACAGACTTCCATGTTTGGAGAGCCATGTGTTTCAGGTTCGATAATTACTCCTCATCCAGCTAATGGTTTACATATGGTATAGTGGTTACACGCGTGACTTGCCTCGAATTATCGCAGTCCCAAGAGTCTAAAAACAGAACGATATGTACATTGGTGACGTAAGAGACTGGCCGCGTCATTGATCGCTTGTCTATAGTGTTATACAATGTTATACAATAAATGGATTTGGAACAATGTAGCTACTGTTATGGAGAAAACGTAGGGAATAAAAGATGATGTAAATATATTGATCTGTGGGGCAAAAATATCCTAGCCACTCTTTATATATGTATGTTCACACATTTCGATTCAGATGGGTAATTGTATCTAAATTATATGAAAAAATGGCCATGCTGTTTATTTCCCACCGAGTTGGACTTCCCGGTCAGTCTGACATTTATTCCATAACAATTTCTTTTGTTTTGATTGTTTGTCAAACTGAACATTTTCAATATCATTATTCTGGGAAACACGTCGATGAGGTAGACGACGCTAACCTTTATAGAACACCTGATCTTATTATCTTGTAATTTTACAAGGATCATAAAGTGGCTCTTTCCTGTATTCATAATTTGCGTTCGGATTTCGGTATTGTTGTCTCTTCGGTATTTTCTTTATGTTTTAGTATTTTGTATCGACTTAATACGAAGATACCTGTATGACTAAATCATTAATCGCAAGGAATTTCTATTTTGACTTCTTTGATAATAAAATTCGCAGGTACATGAAACAACGAAAAAGGCAACTAATTAAACCCAAGGTAGATTTACACAATAAGGAATCGATTAACAATCTTACTATCAAACAATTGCATTTTGAGGTAAAAGGATACAAAAATCCTAGAAAAACTAAATCGGACCTCCTTTCATTTTCCATCGAAAAATGAAACCTTGGTCCAGAAAAAGAAAAGTAGAGCGGTGAATCCTTCGCATTTTGTGTTGTATTGAAGTGTGCATCTTGACGTCAGTAATTATCAAAATATCTCAATAAAAGCTACTAATTGGCTTTCTAATTGGAATTATATTCTCAAGGATGTGCGTCATTAGGTATTTAATGAGAAAATTCAAAATGAAAGAAATAAAGTTATGAAAGCTTTTTTACGAACATGTGAGAAACTCTCGGATGACAGATGCATTCGTCTTGTATGGCGTTTCATGGCAGTGTGGTCTGGTAGTGAATACCTTGTGTAGTTACGTTGTTTTCGGGTGTAACATATACTTATTAAGCAAAACCATTTAGAGAATACTGAAGCGTCAACGAAACCATAATCTGAACTCAAAATCGATGAAAGTAGGGGCAAACATGAACAAAATTGAAAAATTAGCATGAGGAACCTTGTAAAAGAGCAAGAGAATCAGACCAGGTGTTCCAGAAAAGTAAGCGTCTTCTGCTTCATCGAAGACACAAGCCATGTAAATTTTGATCACATCCAAGTAAACCTTAAGTTCTCAAATGAGAACCGGGTCAGCATTGTCAATCACAACCAGTAATCACTAATGAGCGTTCTCAAAATCTTCATATCACTTAAGAATACAGAATATTTCTCAATGAGACAAAGATGAACATAAAACTTCTCTCGAATCCTTGTTTTGTAAGTCACAATATTTAAAGTAGGCCCTAAATTGGAAAATTGAAATCATCACGTTTATCGTATAACGTAGTCCATGTTATTGGTAGTTTAAGTTGAGATCGAGGTAAGCAGCTGCTGGGTTCTTTATTTAAAGTTCAAAAGGGTATATATAACGATCGAGGTGGTCAGCAAACGTCTTGTTGTTTCTAGACAACACATCGTCGATATATCTGAAAGTGAAATTGAAAGATTTGGTAAGGTTTTTGTTAACTGTCCTGATTAGCTCCTCAACAGCCTCGTATAAAAACAAAAACAAGTCAACTAAGGTGGACGTTTTTGAATATGATCATTTATGTTCTCACTTATTGTGATTGAGAACGATGACTTGGTTCTCACTTTGAGGACTTGAATTTTACTTGGATGGTACCAAGAGTTACCTTGCGGATATCGTCGTTGAAAAGGAAGAGAAGCAGAAGACGCACACTCTTTCTCTGGTATTTTTACAAGGTATCCATGTAAATCCCTCCTTTCGTTCATATTTTGCCCATAGTTTTATCGATATGGAGATCGGATTATGGTTTTGTTGACGCTTCGGTATACTCTCGATGTTTTAATCATTCCGACATAGAACAAAAACACAACAGTGAAGATGATCGTCTTGTTGTCGTCTGTTTTAGGTCTTATAAACTCCGGCCTCTTATCCATTTATCTAGATAAGTTAAGAATAAAAAAAGATGTGTCCGGGTTAATTCGAGTGTATGAGATGGAATAGATCTGCCATTTCCTGGTATATGACCAATTTAATCCCATGTGAAGCACCATTTTACAGGTTAGATATATAACCATGATACTTTATCTTACAATTTATATGCAATTACGTAAGGCAGTCGCCAGTACTGGCCACAGGTCGAAAGTTTTCTCCAGGAACTCCAGTTTTCCTCCACATGCACAACCTGGTACGTATTTGCATGGCTATAACTGAAAATATGACGTAACACACGAACAAACAAAGCCATAAAATCAGTAACGTAATATAAGATTTCGGCTGGGCCATTGGTTTTTACTTTAATAACAGTGCAGAGGGGTAATGAACAAGGTCATTAACTTATTGCGAAACTTTTTAATACATGTATTGTAAGATCCGTCTGTTACAAATGATGTGAGGGAAAATTCAGGTGACTAGCTTGACTTGTTTGCAAAGCTAACAAATGTTACAAATCACAGGTACTATATGTACACACAATGTAGTTACATATGTAATGATGTATCATTTAATGCATGATAGTCTCGAGCCGAGTATATTTTTAAGACGCTTTCTCTTCCTAAATACCTGGTCTTAGTCTCTCGTACTTGTTCAAGGGTACCGTGTAAATTGTTCCTTTGTTCAGATTTTTCCGCTAGTTTGATCGATTTTAAGTTAGGATTATGGTTTTGTTGAACGTCGTTAATGATATTTCCCCTATACATATTGTATGCGAATATAGAACAAATACAATTACTTGAATCCAGGGTTGTTATTTCAGTAAAGGATGACAATTACTCGAGCTATTAACAAGTCTCTATCATGGATTCACTAAGATAATACTATCTTGGAAAAGCATATTTCATTTTTAATGAATTTTATGAACCTAACAAGAAGCCATTTCAAACAGTTTACTGGCTTACATTTGCGCCCAAATTTTTGCATTTCTGGCTTGGATAGTTGTGGTGCCCGAAGCGCTATAGGAGGGGATTGTCATGGGAGGGGGATACGTCCACCTCCCGAAGAAGGTGTGTGTGTGTGGGGGGGGGGGGGGGGGGGGGTGGTGATCTGAGGGTGTCCCCAAAGAAAACATTTGATTTCCTGAAAATCTTTGGAGCATTTGAACGTGTTTTAATGCCAATTGGTATACTGAATTAAAGAATTTTTCTTGTACAACATTTTTTATTACAAATGTATTTTAAATGTGTTTTTTTTTATGAAAATTATGTGTACGCACCTGCGTATCTGGGTATAGGAAGCTACGCCCTTTAAGGACCAATTACTGTCCTCCTGGTCTTATTCGTTTGTATCTTTCCAATGGTTTCCGTGTGATTATTTCCTCTGTTCATATTTTCCGCCTAGCTTGATTGATATTGAATTTGGATTATAGTTTTGGTGATGCTTCGGTGTTCTTATATAATGTTTTTCTCTATCATCAATACCTTCCCCTCTTGTATTGGAAGCTCGGCCATTTTCTATTGGAATCTAATATCATAAGTCAATGGTTCAGCTGTTTTAATGTTCTTTATTGCAAAGAAACCTGCATAGTGGCGATCGTGCATTGTAAGTACATAACAACGTGTATATAACAAAGACTTATGTACAGTAAGTACAAAATATCTGGAAGGTTTCAACAAGAAAGAACACATTTATTTATATAATCGTTTCTTTAATTAATTAATTTATTAATTAATAACTAACAATCATACTACACTAACGTTTAAAAGATAAAAAAGTCCACCGTCAAAATACAGAGGAATGAAAGAGTAAAACAAATATTGGTCCGTGCATGATTCATTCCAATTCAAAACTTGAAAAAACTTAAACGACTGATGCAAAGAAAGATACAATCAATATATGGATAACATTAACTGGTCCGGACAGTTATTTAAGTTTTGACACTTTTTAAATGCATTTTGTTTTCCAATAAAAACGATGAAGTTGGAATTAGCACTTTCTTTGATATCCCACATATCTTGAGAATGGATATTGTTCTTTCCACTGGAATGTATCACTTCGGAAAACGATATCTTGGCCTATAGCCATTGTAAAGGCAGAAACCGTCTTATAAGAAAAATACTATTTCATTTGGAAATACGTGTAAAATAATGCTAATGAAGATATATCAAATGACATCGCTCCAGCTACATTGATTTACTAAACTATCGCCAAATTGGTGACGTCATACTGACGTATACAGGTTTCTTGAGTTTATCATTCCAAAACGACTCATATGTGTGACGTTATTTATCATACATAACGTGCACGAGCGCATGTTGAATAATTGAAAGGTCAAGAATAAAAAAGTATAATAAATGTACGACATAATTCATCAACACCATTATACAATAATGTGTTTTAACAATGGAAAAACGCATCATGAATTTAATTTTGCATTTGGAACAGACAAAATTTAAGATATTGCCAAATGCCAAATTAAAATCATGGTAAACTATATTTCTAAAAGGAAATTGTATGGTAGTTGTAATGACTAGATTTCTCATTTATGAGACACACACAAATGAAAAGTAGAAACATAACATGCCCTACATAATGGTGTCATGGGAGAAACAGGACAAAAGTGTTCAATACACTTTGGACCATGCTCAACAAATCTCAAATGATGAAATCACCAAAAAACCTGAAACGGCCATACAAACAAACTGTCACAAGTAGGCTTATCACGTGTAGAAACGTTCAGTATAACAGTTCCATTTCAAGAAAAGTAGTCATCGTATATCATTGAGCAAATGCAAAAACTCGTGTAACAAACACGTTTGAATGAAAGTCGTCAATCTATCACCTGATTGTCTATAGAAAGAAGAAAACAATCGATAAATCACATTGTGTGCGATACACAGTTGGTATCAAACAGACAGTTTATGTATTAGGCAAATTGCATGTATATTATGTTCTATATAATGGCCTTTTAAAAAACTTCTATACCAATTGAAATAGAAATACAACAATATACATTGCAAATAAATCTACAAGTTTAACAAGTAAAGAAACAGTAAATGTGGGGTTGTGATATATATATATATAGCTAACAAATGATTAATAACAAATATTGATAGAACATCCACAAGGTTACAATTTCCCAGTGAGTTACACTTGTGTATGGCTTAGTTTTTATTTATACCATTGATGTGTACTATTGACATTTTGTAAAAGTCTGATAACCATCCCGACTTGTAACAATTTAAAAAAAAAACTATTTAAATTTGATATCTTAATTCAGTTTTATGCTTTTTAAATCTAAATTACAACATATCCACTTCGAATAAAATGTCAATAAAACCTTGTAAAATTACCAACGATACGTCACTAGACGTCATTTCCGCAATAACATTTAAACGTTTAATATTGCATAGTATTGAAAAAAAACTACGTTCAGTCCTGCTGAAGAGGAATACCGGGAAATAAATCAAATACTCATTAACATGTAATGTATGAGTATACTTTGTAACATAAACAAATTACAAACTAAGAAAGAAGGGAGTTTCTCGAATAGAATATGACAATATCGTTGCTGTTAAAAAGCATTCGTTCACCCTATCTATCACCGAACGAATCGAATCCATGCCTTCTTTCACCACTCTGTCTTCTCAAAAGATTTATGCACAAACATATAGCATACATGTCAGGAGAACATGTCAACACACTTTCTGATAATGTAAATGGAATGTGCTAATGCATACTTTAGGAATGTATGTGTAATTGTTTTTAGGGAATGAACAAAACAAATTGATTTGGATAGCAATCGTTTAGAAAAAAAAGAACACGATATGATGAATAATGTTCAGAAATACGTGCCCTTAATGACACGAAAAATACAAACATGAATATTTGCAGAGAAAAAATTGTCCTGACTAACCCTAACAATGAAAGGTACCCTGGCTATATAAAACTGTACATAGCTACAATTACTATGTTCTAGTGTATTATCAAAACGCTATATCATGTATTGATCCTTCAAGTAGCAATAATATTTCCTTTTCAATACAAAGTCAATCTTCTTGTTTGAATGACATACAGCAAATTAGTAAACGCAAACAGTAATGATACAAACGAGGAGAAAAATCAACTTTTCTAATTATTGCCGACTAATAGTTTTCCGTCCCGCCTGGGAATAGATAGGGCAGTCATGTTATGTCCATGCGTTGTCCTACGCACTCGAGTTACACTGCCGTCCTTGTCAATACATGGCCGGGCCATCTCTCCCTACATACAATACCCTGGCCAAGCATTCCCCTACAGACCAGGAGATAAATTACTGGTCTCAGGACCTAGACTAGATATATTGATAAACTGTCCCCGTTTCACTGACAAGCGTTCTTGGGTTTAGCCTCTAACGTCTAAAAGTATGCCTCCATAAAAAATTCCACATATAGAAAAGAAACTGGAATCTGTTTTATCATAAACCTTCATTTGTTAGGCTAAATGTATACACGAAGTTAAATTTGACCCGGTTCAAACTTGGGTTCTGGTATATGCTACTACTGCCTGCATAGTAGTTATGCCTGACACTCAAAATACTTTTTAAAAAAACCATTCCTGTCAAGCTCAAATATTTTTTAAATTAACGTTTGATAATTTACATCTACATGTAATATCATATTTGTAGAAATTAAGATAAATTCAAAATATATATCTGCCATTGGCAGGTTCCTACTAGTTAGCATACATACAATGTAATAGAATATTGACACAAAAAGGCCAACGTCACGTGACACAATGTTGCAAAAGCTTGTTTAAAAATTTTAAAAAAGTACTTCTGAATCATAGTATTTTAATGTTTTTCATAAAATGTACTATAAACAATGACGTTCTTTGTAAAAACGTTTCCTAATCAGTTGGTCTATAAATAATACATCAAAGTAAATCAACCCACTGCGTCAGAATCAGCGGTCACTGGACTCTCTTTGATACCCTGTATTAGCGTGGCATCCCATTGCTCACAACATCCGCTATACATGCTATATCATTGTTAGGCGTGAAACAAAGTGGTTGCTGGCTGGTTGTTAAGAAGTTTAACTTCCACGCAATGTAACGCAAACCTCACGATAGACACTTGATATCCTTATATGGACTACAGTAAATCTCCGCGTTCACCGGCAGCAGTATACGTCACACCAAAAGTCAATAAAGACCATGATATATCCGTACCAGCTCGTTAATCCTTACACCGAACACCGTTTTCTACACTTTAAACAGAAATTCATTTTCGTTTCTGATGTCGTATAACTTCATGTTGATTATAAAGCCGAAATGTCGACAGTGCGTGCTTATGATAATGATTACTGAGTGGAGAGGGATTATAATGACACCCCGGCTGTGTGCTTGATCGAGTGTTGTCACCGTGTGCTGTAACCCATTCATTTACATGTGATCGGGGTCCCACGTTGATTACATGTTGGGGAGAGATTCAGACACATTTTATAGGAAATACTGCTAAAACGATTTCATTGCAATTTATGTATAGCATCTTTCATACAATATTTAGTTTGTCTTCAAATAAGGTATGCATTGCTACCGTTCAAATTTAAAGTTTAAATCAAATCAACTGTAGGTTATTTCAAATGGCGTTAACCAGAATAGGAAATGAAAGAAAAGTGTTCTCCTAAACGCAATAAAAAATATTTCGTGAATTTAGTTGGTTAAAATATTGAACAGCTTTGTCGTATAAACGCTCATTTCTGCTGCATTGTTATGTAGAACAACACAGGATGCATTAGATGTACACTGTACTTTAAAGATATCGAAATCGTTAAAAGCGAAATTTAATTAAAGCTCTAACAATGGTAAACATTAGTTTTCTTGTAACGCAATGTGTCTCGTCAAGAAGTGTGTTCAGTGCACAGAGGCATTATAATGTCCTGCCGTTAACTCAAAGCTGTGACTTGTATACCTCAAGGAGTTTGGATTTCATTTTAGTGAAACAGTTACACGTAAAATGAATGTTAGTGCTTATACCAAACAGTTTACCAAGATACTATCAGAGGAATCATGGAGTTAGTTATGAGAACATGGTAATACTGAAATGTTACATGGTTTCCTAGTTTGACTTGTAGTAAGCTTAAATAACACTGTCAGATAATTTTGAATACCAAGCCCAATCTATTGAAGCAATCAACGAAAACTGCTCGAGTGTAAAGTCATTGATACACTTGACCGGTCACGGACACACTTGACCAGTCATGTATTAAACCATACATATATGATTTAGGATAAAAAAAAAATAGATGAAAAAATTGTTTTCTCCAAGTTCTCATCATGAATAGCACATCTATGCAGTGAATAACATATATTTGTTCCATGAATAATACATATATTGTATAGATGTTCCATGAATAGCATATTTGTTATATAAATAGCATTTCTGTTAGCATATATATGCTATCAATAACATAAATAGCGTATCTGTTTCACAAAAAAAGACATTTCGAATGTAAATAATGTATATTTCATTCATTTTTTGTTGTTTATTGAAATTATTGATATGGATCCATAAAGATATTTGTGGGTTGTTTTTCTGTTTCAAACATACGTTACTACATATGTTTTTTCTTGAAAAGCCTGTCCCTGTGCTATACCGAGATAAAATCATAATACTGATACCATAAGTTAAAGGAAGTGCTCAATAAATTGGAACAGCAATTTTATAGCACGTGATATGACACTGGGAATAAATCATGGTTGTATTTCGAAAACAATCTGCAGAAGAAAGTGTGTAAAACTATTATAGCGGAATATTTTGCTTTAATGAAAATGCCCCCTGCTATGATTTCTGATCAGGGTTGATCTCGATATGACGATGTATGAATTATTCATACAGTATTGAACAAATTGCAATAAACAAGTCGTCAATCAGGGTGTGACTGCAATAAACTATATGTATCATCTCCTATAGCTTGTTTACACCTCAGATACTCTCTAAAGTATCAATATCATTGGACAGTTCAGTTATTAAAATCCGTACAAAAACCCTTTACGCATACTGTAATGGATTTTTGCATAAGCAGTGGTAAACAACACAAGCTTAATATAAAAATCCTCCCATCTCTTACCCTTAGGTAGTATCGTATGTCGTTTGAACGTGGTGGATTGTTAATTGCATATGCATCATGGGAACTGTAGTTACAGATAGCCTGAAGATGTTCCTACCATTTCAATTATAAACATTTATTTTAAAGACTTTCATTTATATGGGTGACAATGAGGTTTTAAGTGTTATTTTAGTATAAAAATGATTAATGAGGGTTTTTTAAAATAGAAATACTTGGGGATAGAATACTAATATCTGTTTACTACAGAGTGCTGATTGCACGTCGTCGGAGACAGGGCTACCTCTACCGTATGTACATGATATACACACATTATTAACAAATGCAATATGGTTATCAGGGGGTTCAACATCCCGAAATGGAGAACATGGTCGTAGATAGAAGGTATTATCATGTTATAGCAGGTAAACAATAGTTGATACTTTATTGGCATTACTCTTTCCTTTTTACAAAAGTAGTTACTCGTTACTAAATTTATTAATCTTAATAAGCAGAAAAACAAAAGAGGTCTAAGAATGCCTTAATTTCGATTCTGGGGGAAATCATTCGGTGCATAAGTTAATTTTCGACTGCAGAAAATAAGCAATAAACGTATACTTTATAATGCTACAGTGTGTATAAATACTCGTTGGTATTTTGCCTGTTCCGAAAAAAAGCGAAAACTGTTCGCACGAAAATTGCAAAAGTACGACACTCTTTTCACTGACAAACTTTCCCAAATTTAACAGTATATGATACATGTACGTTCTGAACAGACAAAGTAATCATGAACGAATCAGAGATAAAAGCGTCATACTCTATTTGTTGTTTATCCCCTTTTCCGTTGTATATATAGGCATACATGAAACCACGTAGTGCACAATCAAAGCCTGACATAGCATTAGTGTACACAGCTGCTGCTGCTGCTGATGTTTCGAATATATTATTGGTTGAACAGTAATATTCATGTATTTCATATCATAAAGTCACTGATCTCCACTTTGTTCTTTGAAACATACAAGTATAATTGTAACATGTCCAAAACGGGATAGGATATAGTCCAGAAATACAGCTGTAGTCCATAAAGTCATAGAGGTGAATATTCTTCCTCCTTCCATTGACATATACCTTATCACATAATTCAGTACTTAAGAATTTTATCAACTTCATTACAATTATATCTTTTTCTGTTTTCGACAGAATATAATGAAAATAGATTCATGTAATAAAAATTTCAAAAGACAACTATAAATGTAGCACGATAATTCATAGAATTAAATGTACTTTTACCATTAGGACCATGAGATGCCCTTCCCCCTTTTTGCTGCATGTTAAAATCTCCCTTTTCCGCATTCTGATACATCTTACTGGGATTTGATTATGCTGTGTAAGTTATATGTGAGCTATAGGAAGCGAGACATGTAACGATGTTAGAGGCGAGTAACCATCGCGCCTGTAAACCCACAGCGTCAAACACTGTCATGGCTGAACGTGGTCAGTATAAGTCTCTACAAAACTCCATGTCTGTTGGAAATGTACTGGACATTCATGTACACCATTACCAGAAGACATTACTATGTCTGCCTATTACTAAAAATAACTTACAATTTACTGAACAGAAATTAGAGGCGCGAATTTAATGTCTGGAAGTGGTAGGGATTGCCAGAGCGCGTGACAATCCATCAGACTGGTTCACCGGCTCTACACAGTCAGCTGCTAGCATCCAGCCCAGCTAGACAGACATAAAACTGGCACAACTCAGCACATATAGCACTAGCTATTTTAGTCAAGCAAGTCCTTACGTAAAGGTGTATTCTGATACAAGGTTAAGTTTATCACATCCCAAGTGAATATATGGCATGATCAGTATTTGTTTGAATCAACTATATAAAGTGTACGGTAGATACATTTGTCTTAGATAATACTCTTGCTTAGCCTTTTTATATCTATGATTGTACTTTTTGCCTATATCCACACAAATCTGACTTAAAATGAGTGACTATAGTCTTTTCTGTCCCCAGTTAACTCCTGCATTAAGCTACCAACTTTCTATATCAATTGTCAATATATTTAGATTAATCTGAGTTCTCCAGAGCTGATCTTGTTTAAACAAGTATCATTAGCCTTCTTAAAGAGACAAATTACTGAAAAAGACCATTTCCATCTTGGGCGCCCTCTAAAGGACACACTGTCATCGTTACTCTCATTCCAATCAGAAGACCATGTTTACTTTGTTTTAAACAAACGCAGGGTTCAACGAAAAATTGTAAACGAGACATATTTGTTATAATTACGGTGACATTTATTAAGAATCATTACAAAAAGGCAGCACGAAAGTGACGAAATATTGGAACCTTCAGACACGTGACAAGTAACAGAACTTGTACCAGGTTTGTCTTCAACAGACCTCCCGTGGCTGTGTCAGACACCAAACGGTCTCTCGTGGACCTGTAATGTCAGACAAGAATACGTTGTTTATCCTTCCTGAGTGACATTCGTGTGAACTCATGACAAATGGCATTTCAATCGTAACGAAAACGGTATTGCATATAATGTTTAACCTTCTTACTCTGTAATTCTGGGCGATTTTTATCATCAATTGCCGTTAAATCAATCTATTATGTATTGGCCAGGTCACCGATCACGCGCTTGGAATTGTGAAGGTGCAGTAACAACCGTCACAGCTCCCCCTAGCGGCTCTGACGGTGACATTTCCCGTGAAGTTGTGTTCCGAGAGAGAAGTCCCCAGGCATGCGTGGAGCGATACATTTAACGGTAGCCGTTAATAACAATTAGCCTGATTGTGACATTAAGCCACGATTGTTATATTAAGACAAGAAAAGTATTGATTTAAAAAAAAGAATAAAAAGGAAATTAATCTTGAATTTAAGAGTCAGTTTTCGATTGTATGGATCAAATTCAGTATGGAGTCAGTAAGTATGAATGAGAGACAAATGAGTGTTTTCCGCAATTGAACACCAAACAATATGTCATGATTAGCTTTTTGTTCATCGATGTTTTATTCATGAAAACCACTGACCATTAATCTGCGCAATTGTAAGGTATATAAATACACTGGTATATCGAACAATATAGAAATAATTTGATTGAACGATCCGGCATTATATATTTATATTCTAGATACACCTAATTATCATTGGTGCCATTAAGTCAATGTTGTACTGAATGACTAGCATGTCATTCCCTGGTGTACTATTTTGTTTGTTTTGTGACTGTGTTTGTGAACCAGCGGAAGTCAATATACAGTCAGGGTAGGAAGACGTGTCCTGTGGATAGGCCCCTGGTGCCACATCATGGCGGCACTGGTGTTACTCATCCAATCAGCGTTCGTGCTGACGACGGCCCTGTTGCAGAAAACTCCCGGCTACGCTCCAAAAATCTATTGATTCCTACCATAAACTCTCTTATCTAATATTTATAGTTTCCATACAAAGTTCTGACTTTCAAAGACTGCAGTGTGTTTATAACTCCCAATGAAGCGGAGTAAAAGGCGAGGTTCTATCCAAGTTAGAGCTTGGAACGATAACATCGGAAGGCGTCTATCTCATGGGGGACACCAGGAGTAAACACACTAGATACGATTTGGTGTCAATCAGGATCTCGGTCAACACGGAGACCGCGGGACCAATTCTACTTCCACTGCCATCCCCCCAGTGCACTGTCTATACGTATCACCGGGCCAGACACATTCCACACAGGACAATGCAAATACTACTTTTGTATAATTTCAACAGATGAAATTAATTGTCTGTGTGTACAAAGGTTGGATGTATACAAGATCAATAGTAATGACACCAAAGGATGCTGCATGACATGGCCACTCACTGATCTCCAATCTAACGACACAGACACCAGTCTTCACGTCCCTAGTAGCTTCCTGTTTACCCAAACCTAGTGTCCTAGCATGCGCTCTGGTTGTCTATCTTGCAACGAACAAACTTAGTTCCTTCAAATTATCATCAAATGTCTTGCTTGATAGACAAATGTATAGGTTTCGCATTCTCTTCATCAGTTCCTTCAAATTATCATCAAATGTCTTGCTTGATAGGCACGTTTATAGATTTCGCATTCCCTTTCGCTATCAATGCAATTTGTTAACTAAGTATTCAACACGTTCATCTCATTTAACTAGATATGCACGAACTCGGGGACTTAAATCGTCCACACAGAATTGCCAATTTAGTATGCATACTGTAAAATGCATATTTTAGCGGTAAACATATTTAAACGATTTTCGCGCCGACAGATTCCTCTAACTTCCCAGGCCGAGACAAACCAGAGTCTCTAACAATGGTTGTTATTTCTCCCTGCTTGTCGCTCAGCATTATGGGAGTGGAGCGACTGGTTCGTCCGTTGTCAATATAATGTGACCGTGGGGTTGTTCTGCTGGGGGCATTTGGCAGAATATTTCAGTGTGGTAGCACTTTAAATAGGCAAAAGATCAGGACTTTCGCAAGAAGGTTTACACGAACATACCGCGGCCTCCCAAATACACACGATCTCAACACACACACCCACATCGCACACACTGGGAGGCCGTCCTTAAATGACCATGGCTGTTAATGGGACGTACAAACAATCAACCAACCAACCAACCTTGTATCAACCTAGAATCTCGGAACCTGCATAGTCACAGTTATTTCATTTTAGTATAGGCACACATTTATTTTTGTATTTCACTATTTGAAATTATACAAAATTTACTTCTAAAATTCATGAACTAAAGGGGTTTTACGCAACTGACCCTTCTACTTTTACAGTAGTTTAGACATTTTGGATTCCCACCTTTTAGCCCCTAGCATCACTGACGAGTCCCAGAAGGAGGACACAGCTGTATGATGCAGTTTAATTTTTTTTCGGAATACTGTACGGTGTCGTATGTTTGTGTGTTACGTCATCTTTATAAATGACACATATCAAACTATTTAGATTAAAGTTAAAGTTAGCTGGTGTTGAATTTTGAAAATGAAATAAATACAATTTGTATAACCACCACAGAATGGGTCCTTATTTTACCAGATGTTCTTATACATTGTACATGTAGTTAATTGCAATTAAAAGCAATATAATTCAAACTGAACCAATTGTTTAAATTGCTTTTAGCGATAAAATTGGACGAAATTACTAGTAGTTCAATCAGGTGTACCATACTTATGCATGGAGGTGAATTGGCAACATAATTTGTGAATACACATACAAAGTTTTATGATAGGAACGGCGCCCTGCATTGTATAAACCACACATGGCCTCCATGTCGATGATATGTGATAAAAATGAAATAACTACAATGTGAAAATCAATAGGTATGTAACCCAGTTTGCAACTATAGAACGCGGCACAGTGACCAACCTTCATACAGCTGCTTATTTAAACGAAAACACGAGAGCCAAATGTGATTACGTATTTGCCATGAAGCCAAATCGTATCATTGATTTCTGTGTATAGTCATATATCTACCTTTCATGTATTGTGTGTGCTCGCCGGGTTATATACTGACGGAGAGGTCTGTGTGAACAGCCTAGGACCTGAAGGGATTCTTGTGCCCCGTCTTAATCAATACAAACACATTCAATCCCCGCCAATGTCGGCTTTTAAGGCAGTGCCCGGAGGCGACATAACTCATGTGGAAATTGAAAATGTCCCATCATGTCGTAAAAAAATCGTCAGTCATTATAAAAGTCTTTCCGTGCCAGCGCCCTGTCATTGTTTTTTAGGCTTGCACCCCTATTCGGTCAGTGCTGGCCAGACCTGTGTATTGACCGGGCCCTACTCGACATCCATAAGGTGTTTAGTACATTACCGCGTTGTTGAAATGTTCTACATCCGAAATAGTTAGCCGTGGACAGCAGTTACACAACAAAGCGTTGGAAGTTTTACTTATAATTTTATCCTGTTGTAATCAAAAATGTAAACGTTTCTCTACGGTTACATTTATTCTTACAAAGTTTTTCTGTCCTTACACTTCACATTTTCATGTTCCTACACTTCACGTTTGCATATTCCTATATTTCAGACTGACCATTTCCTAGACTTCACGTTTGCTTTTCCTACACTTCACATTTCGCTTTTCCTACACTTCACATTTCGCTTTTCCTACACTTCACGTTTTGCTTTTTCTACACTTCATGTTTTTCTTTTCCTACAGTTCACGTTTTGCTTTTCCGATACTTTAGACTGCCCTATTCCTACACTCACGTTTTCCAAGTTCTATATTTCAGACTGTCCTATTCCTACATTACACGTTTTGCTTTTCCCACATTTCACGTTTTGCTATTCCTACATTTCACATTTTGCTATTCCTACACATCACGTTTTGCTTTTCCTACATTTCACATTTTGCTATTCCTACACTTCAGTTTTATATTCCTGCATTTCATGTTTTCATGTAAACTCTACAAAATAATTGTTTTTACTTACAGCGTATCGCTTTACATACACCTTAGTCTTCCCAAAACTTACCTTACTCAACGGATTCAATTCCTGTTTTTTTGCAAGCGTTATACGTGAATTAAAGCACTGAAAAGTCTATGTGGAAGCAATAGAACAGTATACGTTTGTCCTTCTGTTTGCTTAGTCTCACAACGATAAACATAAGGTCTTTTGACTGACACATTTTCTCATAACAATTTTTAGTTCAAAATTCTCATGATAATATCAAACTAAATTGCTCATTGTTTTTATATAGTCTAACAATCTAACAATACACAATACATATTTGTCTTTCAACAATGCAATGCTTTGATTATAATCCTTCTCCTTTTGCAGTCAGATTCGTTATAACTTTAGTAAACCTTCGTCAAACAGCGGTCCAGAATTGACATTATATCATTCATCCTAGTCATTGTACAGTCTACGTCACTTGAGGTCGGGACGTAAGGATAAGAAAACAATAAAGTAGCGTGCATATCGGTACAATAACACTATCACTGGAAATTACGGATAGTCCCATCGTTTATCACTATCAGGAAAATATGGCGAATCGTGAGGTTTTATAACAGCAGAATGACATCATTCAGTACAACAACTGATAAATAACCATTAAGTTGTCATTTTACCTTCAGAACTATTCCACTATGAAGGCAAGTTGAAGCTGGGTTAACCCCCAGTAGTATAATTACTATTTTTGGCATCCTGCCATACCATAGTTCATCGAATACTACCTCTACGCACGTATTCTACATTATTTGCATTAAATAATATACTTGATGCTTAAGCTAAATTTGGCACTCGATAGCTGCTGGCTACGATCAATGACTTTAAGCGCTCATCCCCAAACATTTGTGGAGTATCATCTGATACGTTACGTATTAGTCAGCCCATCCTGACAGCGATATCGATTTATTGATCTGCCATACATATTCATGGTAATTAATACAATAAACTACGCGACAGGTACTCGCTATTATCGATAAATAGACATGCACGTGACTTTTAGACAGCACATATTCACCGGAAATTTGATAGCCAATCAAAACGCATCGGAAATAAATGCTTTTCTGACCGGAAGAGGAAATGTCAACAATAAAATGTGGTCCGGTTGGGTCCGTTTTACAAGTCGTAAAAGATTACTGTATTTTACTGTAAGTTTACCTACAGATGATAAAAGATTATCTGATATCGGATAATGCTACTGCTTAAAATGCACGGTAATGACCATATCCGTCGTATAGCTTGAATGTGAATGAAAAGAGATGCGCAGCATACTTTTCAGGAACTTGTTAATGACACATATCGATACAATTTAGTTAGATTCTAACATAGCCTATACCTACATAAGCTTCCATTTTTTACTACATTCATGTTTTGAGTATGTTTCAAAAATCAATATCAGTTAAAGTGAAAATAGAAAAATGTACTCATGCCAATTAGACTGAATATAGATTTTAGAAAACATTGTATAACTAAGGATGACGTAACACACACATATGCCGCACCTTTTAAATTTAGTAATAGACACAGTACACCGAAATATTAATTAAACTGCATCATACAACTGTTTCGTGCTCCTAGAATTCTTCAGTGATGCTAGGGGCCGAAAGGTGGGAATCCAAAATTTCTCAATTAATGTAGAAACAGAAGGGTCAGGCTCCTTTAAACCTCTAAGATAATTTACAACTCTTTGTTCCTGTTCAGACATTAATTTACCATCCAGTAAAGATATTTCAAAATATTGTTAAAATAATTGTTTTGTAAGCTCATATTCTACATGGTTAACTTGTATTCTTCTTTTTATGGACCGATTAAAACTCATTTATTTACATTGTACTAATGTAAATCTAAAATGTTCTAGGTAATGTTGCCTCAGAATTTATTATTAAATGGTTTCTGACACATGGTAAGGAAATAATTCTCGACTTACAAATAATGCAAGTAGCTTCAATGACTTATTTCAGGATACAAACTGTATAAACATCAGCTGAACACTTAACAATTACCGGATATGAACGCTAGCGTTATTTGGACAGATACACTGTAAATGAGAAATTAGAGAACTTGTATATATATTTAACCATTGCCATAAAGAACTATTGTGTGCTAACCGTTGGATAAACTCGCAAGGGGAGTGTATGCAGAGGAAGCAATTAGGCAAGCGACTTCCACTATCGCCAAGCATACTCATTTGTAAATACATTTTAGCAATAATTCCTGGTAAAGGTGGGGGCGTCTAATGCTACAGAAACCTAGAATATATCATGTCCAATGTCTATCGGTCTTAAAGCTTCTGCTCCCAGTCTTATCAACGTTCCTTAACTGAAGAAAACTCCTTAACTCAACAATCTTCAAAGGAAAACATGACATAAATCAAGGAAAATTATCAAGTGATGGAACCTTCTTTAACATCTGTAATACTTTTCTCTCGATATGTTCAAATGCTTGTAAAAAGAAGACACACGGAAATAGCACATTTGCAATTAAGAATGATATCCATTCGAGCAAACATTGAATACTAACACACCACACAGATTTATCGTCCTTCTAGGACTCGTAAGTGATGTAAATAACGGAAATATTTTAAGGGACGTTCATGAAACTTAGACCAGATTCATACTACGAACCATATTTTTGTCTTCATGCTGAAACTATCTTAAACATTTACTAAGGAAACAATTTGCAATTGGGTACTTCCCTTGTGACTTATCCATATGTAGTTCAGAGAACTTACAGAACATAACAAACTGAACAATGGAAAATGACACATATCAATATAAATTGTTAAACAATCCGACACGTATACTGGGAGAATAGAATCGTTTAAAAAATTACCTCAGACACAAGAAATGTTGTTACTGTACATATTAAAAACAAAAGAAAAGGACGCTACTGTAGCTTTCGATCACTCAGTAACACAGGTTGATGTTTAGGAAATAGCTAACGTGAAAAGCGGTTTCTTTATGGAGCAATCGGTATAATACTGAGTTGATATTTGGGAAGGGGGACTTAAGGCAATGACTCGAAGACTGCTCGGAAATTCTCAAATACAGACGACAGAAAATAAGGAGAGCACTGATAGACTTGTCATAAATCATGTATTATGCATACAGTTGGATAATAAAGACGAGGAAATAATCGACAGTGCACTCTTGGTTTAGACGACATAGAGGGTAGAGGACGTCATATATTATTGCCACTGTACCGTGATCCTGCTCGTCGTTATTGAATCGTTATTTTTGTCATTTCCGTTCCTTTTAAATTATGTAACTATTGTTAGTAATTGTAACATCATAATTTTTGCGTGTCTGGGCTACACGTGTGCTGTAATCAATACCAAGACCTATTAAGTAAAGGAATAACGAGTTAGGAGTAGACTCGACCGTATTTTTTGCTAAATGAATTAAGTCAGGAAATGTTATTGTCATCAACACAGTAAAGCTATGCAGCGCTATATTTATCGCATATCCACTAAGGCCTACTTTACAAGTAGGTCAAGACTTTTAAAAAAAATTATATAATGTATAATTGTTTTTTTCTACGTTTTACTGTTAGTATTACGGTATATGTCATACCGTATACTAGAATGTTCCTGTGAGTATTCTAGAATGTGTCTCTCGGTATATTAATACATCACTGTTAGAATCATAACATATCTATGATGCTTCTTAAATGACTGATAAGTTGTTTTAATACGCGTCCAATGGTAAAACAGTACGCTAGAGCGTGCTTTTAAAATATTTAATACATTTAGGTTTCTAGCTGTCAGCCTAACGGTATAATATTATGCCAACGATGCGTGTACTAACTGTTTAGTACCAACCACTGCTTCTGAGGTTTAACCACTGCTACAAGAACTAAATGTATAGCACTGCTACTGATTGTACAGCACAGTTACTGATATAACACAACTGCAACTGTTGGTATACCACTGTTACTGATAGTATACCACTGCTACTGATGGTTAGCACTGCTACTTAGAGTATATACCTGCTACTGATAGAATACCACTGTTACTGATAGTATATACCTGCTATTGATAGAATACCACTGTTACTGATGGTATACCTCTGCTTCTGATGGTATACCACTGCTACTGAGAGTATATATCTGCTTCATGTACTGAGGTTATACTGTTGCTTTTGAGGGTATAGCTATGCTACTGACAGTATTCCATTGCTCTGACGGTATAACACTGCTACTGATGATATAGATAGCAGTGTTACTGACGTTATATCACTGCTAGTGACGGTATAGATAGCATTGTTACTGACGTTATAACACTGCTACTGATGTTATAGATAGCATTGTTACTGACGTTATATCACTGCTACTGATGGTATAGATAGCATTGTTACTGACGGTATTACACTGCTACTGATGTAATAGATAGCATTGTTACTGACGTTATATCACTGCTAGTGAAGGTATATCACTGTTACTGACGGTAAAGCACTGTCACTGATGGTACAGTATATAGTACTGCCACTGTCGGAATAGATTAATGAAACTGACGGTATAGCCCTTTTAATGGCGGTATTGCACTGCTACGGACGATATAGCACTGCTTCTAACGGTAAACTGCAGAAGTGTAAGATACGACTCACATCCATCTAGGATTTAAAATAAGAACCGGTGCTGTACTAAGATAAACCTGCTGATGAATCATTCAATATGGCGCGGACATATTGTTTTTAACTCTGTGACAACACAGTTGATTATATCGACATGTGGGAATAATCTATAGCTCAGTTAACTTTTAAGTGACGTTAATGAAATATATTTCCAACGTGCATAGCGTATAGCGGTTCATAGTATCGATATCATATTGCTTGAAGTTAAAACATTGTTACAATGTTAGAGGAATAAGCCACAACCTGATGCGTCTGTGTCTAAGCGTGTTCCTGTCAGGAGTATTATAGTTAAAATGAGGTTCGCCTCGACTGAAGAATAACATGCCCCCTCTCTCGACATGTGGTAATCAATACATGCATGAGCCACAGGAAACCTTACTTCGTTATAAACGTGTAGGCTTTGAAGATCAAATTTTCATTTCAAATCTCAACCAGAATAAAAATCAGCCGATTCCCATCGAATATAAACGTTGGACATGATAATCGAAAACTATACTAAATGATAATAAATAGAAGAGTGATATTAAAATTTGTGATTATGACTTGCATTTACAATTTACGTTTTTCAGTTTTAGGTAACAATGTTTCATATATTGAAAATTTATTCAAATAAACTCTGAGCTGATTTGCATTCGGCACACTTTGTCGAGTTTGATTTAATGGCACTCAATTGTCAATATAGACAGAATCTCTGTAATCAACTGTAAAGTGTTAGTGTTTTTAAAATAATATTTGAAATCTGTTACATCTAAATGTTAAATATGACATGCTTTCTCTCATAAATGTAACAATGCAAGTTTATTCCTTTACAATCATATCTATTTAAACAATTAAAAGCACATACCACATGACATAAATTTTGACTTTGGTGCCGGTTTTCCTGATCTGAGATAGAGAAATGCGTGTTGCATATATAATTGAAAATATCACGCTACTTTTACTGTTCCGATGTGTCAAGACTAACGACTGCATTTGTTGGAGACGGGACTGCGATACTTTAGGTACAAAATCGTACTTTTACCAAATTTCAGTCATTTTTGTCTTAACATTTCACGAAAATAAGAAACTTCACTCTCTCGGAGAGGTTACTCCATATGTCTGTATGTTTTCACCAATAATAATTAATATTCATATCTTGTCTAATGTATTCATTTACATTTTCCTTCTTGTCCCAGAGTGATTACCTTATGTTTCTATCACAAATGGAGGGTGTTATTTAACTCCCAATTAATCAGTACAACGTTTGTATAAAAAAAAACAAATAACAACACGAGGATTAAACTGTCGACGTGTGTATTTACTGAAACGATGAACTTTGACCGGAAGTCTTTTCTAATCATGTGGTTCAATGTCACGTACTGATTATATACGATGTCATTTTTTGCGGGAATATACGATACGATTTGTTTATCTGAAATCTAATGGCATACTGCACAGTTTCTGTTTTTGACATTAAATTGCTGCCAAAAGAATAGCTTTGAAAATACATGTAATAAGATAAGTATTCTCCGTAACACTCTTACAGAACACCTGGTCTTATTCTCTTGCACTTTTACAAGGGTCTCTATGTAAATCCTTCCTTTGTTACTATTTCGCCTCTAGTTTAACCGATTTTAAGTTTTATTGACGCTTTGGTATTCTCTGATTTTTTTTATTGGAAAGACGAAGTAATCTTTTAAAATAAATGAGTGACTTTAAGGTATTGGTCATGTGACTGTGCTAGCCTTATCATCACAGGTTACACGCTATCTGTATTTGACTGAGATTGTGATAAAAACAGATCACACGACTCATGTTTATTTGATATGGTATGTATTTTTCTCTACTTAGTTAATGTTCGAAAGCTCGTCTCCTAACGAGAACGAAATACAAAAAATACTCAACAACCACTAGTTGTGTAACCTATACTTGTATATGAGAAATGACAAAATAAACAAATAATATGCTCATGAAAGTGTGGTAATTCACGAATAACACTGTTACATGTTAATTCCTGAAAGTACCAAATCACATTTCGTGACTCAGATCATGAATAACGAACCAATCCTATGATCTTGTCATGGTAGAAGATGACGTGGTCCAGACAGAAAAGTGAAAGACGGTTTTCAAATGACAAAACAAAAGTCTATTCCATTATAGTGTATCAACGGTAAAGAGGCACCATGCGGAATAGTACGGTAAATAGATCAAAGAATACCAATATTCAATAGAATACAGTGTATTATACACTTAAGAATACTGCTTAAAATGTGTACCCAAAATAATTGCTAGCAAATTTTAAAACTTATTTTTTTTAGAGAGATTATTGATTTCTGTTGCCGCCTGTCGTCCGAACCTGGGGAAATTTAAGCTAACGGTAAAATAAATGTCCTTTTCTGCTCTTTAATCTATTTTCAATGATTCTATCCAATAACTTGAATTGCTTCAGAACAGTTATGTTTTAATGAACTTTACAGAGAAATGTAAATCAAATCGTCCAGATGGACGGGTTTGCGTGTACATTTCATTTAATCACGTGGCATGTGATATCTCTAGTACGCAGCTTTATTTACTAGCCTATCCAAACCTATTTGAGTACGTCATATCTCATTTATAAATGTTCTAAAATATTGATAACTTCTTTCATGTGTTTCTTACTATTGCAAATCAAATATTTACAAATATTTGCCAAACCAATTATAATATAATTTTTTACAAGATGAAGTCATAAACAGTCATTTGTGAATCATTCACCATTCATTGATAGCTCATGATCATGTGAAGGGTACATTACCTCGTTAACGATATGTGAAGCTTACATTACCACGTTAACGGTATGTGAAACGTACATTACCACGTTAACTGTATGTGAAACGTATATTACCACGTAAACGCTATGTAAAACGTACATTACCATGATAACGGTATGTGAAACGTACGTTACCATGGCAACAGAATGTGAAACAAACATTATCTTGCTAACGGTATGTGAAACGGTATTCAGGCTTACACCATGGCATGTCAAATCGTTACACAATTTATCAGTATTCAAAACCAGCAACCACTTTGTTGAGAGAACATTAGAAGCTTAAACTACAGAAGGAATGTAAATTACAACAAGAGGTTTCTACAAAACTGATGAAATGAAAGCTGGAATAAAACCCTTCAACATATTCGTCTTGCTGAGTATGTTATAGATCAAAGGCTAATTCTTATTTTTACAATGAATTAAAACTTTCCTTCATACATTTTCGTTTTGTTGGCATTCTAACTTAATTCATTCGGGTTATCTTTTTTGTGTTTTATTTCAAGAATTACATTTAAATGAACAATTGCAGTAAAGTGATCATATACATTTGCCAAGAATCTAGATGTGCATAGTGCAATTGCTCTATTAAAGGCCCAATATACGTAACTTCTGAAAAAAAATCCTGGACCAGTTGATAACCATGCAAACAAATAAGCTTAAAACGAAATAAACCTGGGTGATAACTAATAAGAAACTCTTGACTGAAAAATCCAAAGAATTGGAAAATCAGGTGGGGCCCATTTCAACAACAAGCCGAAGTCAGAAGACAGTTAAAAATGGACGCGTGTTTACAAATACCGAGTTTCAATTGCTGCTGTACCGGTAACCGCGTAAGAATTCATCTTGAATATTGCTGATATCAGTTAATCTGAATTAAATCTATAAATATAAAAAATTATTAGGCTTGATTTTCGCTTCAAGTTTTGTCGAAAGTTACATATATTGGGCCTTTAATTAATATCACATTAGCTCATTTCAAATAATGAAAACAAAATCAGGCTTTGATTTCTATAAAGATACGTATCTGTATGAATGCCAAAAGGTGTCCATGTTGAATAAGAAAAAAAAACTACCATATGTGTAAATTACTTTGATGTGTTACATTTTAAATATCACAATTGCGAGTTTAACTTTGATGTATGGCCATACTGATGAAGTTTTGCACCAATGGGTCCAATATAATTCCCGTACATGTACACACCTGAGGGATAGCGTGAATACTAACCACTAAGCCAGGTGCTCGCTACAGCTTTCCTTACCTGGGTACCTGTCGACAGGCCGCCTCCATCCTGCTGTCTTCTCAATAATGCATGCGATTGCAATCAAGGTGATAAAGTCACTTTCACGAAGCCAGCCAGATGTGGAATCCCTAGAATGATCCGTGATATATCCGTTCCCACAGATAAGGATTGCCGGTAGACTATATATCGCATAGAATCACAGTGTGTTACTCCGGGTAGTATTCCATAACATTAACGTGGTCATTGATATTGCAATCAGCGACATTTGAATCCAAGAACTATTAAGTTTAAGTATGAAAAAAACACAGGTAAAGTTACCATGCAAGATAATTCCATACTGCAAGATATTAAAATATCCTGTCAGATTCAGAGAAAAAAATGAACAGGCCCGAACACAACTTTTCCATGGTATATCCAAAATTGAATTCGTTCATCTTCTCTTGCAAAGCCGATGTATAAACTACTGATTCAGAAGTCTTGTAATTTCATGCAGAAGTCCCAAAGAATATTACAAAACTTAAACATATGCATTCCATAAAAGTCAAACAAATCTACAAATTGTTCCTACACTCTAAGAGTTAAAAATCTTTCATTTTCTATGTAAGCAAAAGTTCATTGGTTTGAATTTTAGGAAGGCAAACCCAAACACCACAATGCCATTCCACTGTCTTCAATTTTTCTCATGTGTAGTAATAATACTGAACATAAGTACCGTAATGCTAAGTGAACAATAATGAAATACAGTAACAGATATAACATATAACATAGTAATCAGGAGACGATGTTATCTTTAAGAAGGAATGTCCTATTATAACTAGGCATGTCGGACATGTGCTCCATAATTTAATTACGGAAACACATTGGTATCAACGCGCATGGTAGTTTTAAGGGTATATGCGGTACTTGTTGCGACTAGATTCACACACTGACTATATTCTGAATTTTAGATTGATGATTTTCCAAAAATAAATTCAAATTATTACTTGTTTCCCAAAAACTTGTAGAACAAAAATAAGAAAACAAATAACGATAAACCCCCACTTTTCTGTATTAATCTTTGACACCTGAAACACTGCATGAATTTTCATTGTACATACACCACCTTGCAAGGTTTTTAAATAAAACTTTTATGTGAGATTTAAGGTTTGTATGACAAAGCTTGATCAAATTTTGAAATTTCCTCTTAACATCACATAAGACACTATTTGTTACTGTCATTCTAACCTTTTTCGTGAGTGCTTATTTTCCTATGCTTTTAACGACATAGTCGCAAAGATTTAATTTTGAAAAAGGTAACAATAAAAATAGCTAAGTAGACACTGTTTGTTTTCCTTGTTGTCTATAGACAACAAGCTTGTTGAAATGGAATGATATGGGATTATGAAATAGATCAACACAACATTCGTGCAGTTTCGAGAGTGGTCATGGTAAATTTCCCCAATGACATTTAGAATAATTTTGGTAATTTCTAGGTGTTTGATCCATCCATTAGATAGATGGCCATATTTTGCGTTAAATGGGTTGGGGGTCTCATGATGTATAGTTAAAGCATGTATTCAACAGAAAAATATACAGATTATGTTATTATTGTCGATAATGCTGATTTGGACTTGGATTGACTGGATGCATGGTGGAATTATGAGGTGGCATTAGCAAAGGCTTTTGTCCTCGATCGATCCGGTACTCATAACACACGCGGATAACTCTACGTGACTAGCGATAATATGCTCCGTATGAATGCACTACCTAAATATTGCAGTATAGTATAAAGTGTGGATCACTGGACTGTGTGTAACAGGGTTGACATATCGGTAATTACTTGGGCCTTCCACCATCAGGCCCATAGCAGCTCATTGCAGACCTACCGTTTCAAAGTAATCTTTATTTGGATAGAATATTTACAGTACGATTTTCCCAATACAATATTGACTGAATAAATATTATAACAGGGCTGATTTTTCTCTAATATAAAATCCCATAATACTTCCCTATAGTTCCTATCCATGGTGATTTTACTATGACTAAGCTTTTGTCGATTATTTTAACAGAAATGGAATATTATAACAATCAGTCTCAAATCTGATTAATGATCTGTGTGGCCATTATTGAAAAACAATCATATGCGATTTCCTATTGGAGATGCAGAGTCAATAATGCTTTTACTTCATAGGCCGCTTATTTTAGATTGTAATTAGACTACTCCTTAGGATTAGTTAGCTTAATTGAAGCTTGTGTGAAAAATGATACAAATTGCAAAAAAAAAAAAAACAAATCTAAATATATGTGACCGGTTCTAATCATTCATTCATATCACTTAAACAATCAACCATTTCTCTCTTATTTCTATCAAAACACACGTGTAATGAAAGTTTCATTCATCACGTCTTAATTAATTAAATAGGCATGCATTATCCATATAGAGGTATGTTCTAAGGTGTGAGATTAGGTATGAGAAATATCAAACATCTACTTCAATGATGAAAAAAAATCTACTCATATACATATAAATATATATATACACAATCTTAAACAATACTTTCTTACCCTAGAGTCAATATCATGTTGAAGGAAGAACAGCTAGCCTGATAGGAACATTTGGTTTGATTATGACAAATACGGTAATGGTTGCCTAAGGCATTTCCATGCAAATGAAGAGGAAAACTTTTTAACCACTTTGTACAGTGGAGGAAAAATTGACACTAGTCTTTTAGTGTCTATATTTATCTAATACAAAGATAATAACAGTCTTATCAACTTTCTAATAGTAATGTGACAAAAATACTAGAAGATCTTTGAATCACTACATCCTTAATCTACCGGTTTTGTGTGCATAGAATTTGTTGAAGTTTTCCGTAATGATTGGTACTGGTATGGCTAAAGTAAGCACACCAGCTAATGCACATACGGACCCTATAATTTTGCCGAGGGGCCCTACAGGGACCTTATCACCATACCCTACAGTGCACATTGTGATGACGGCCCACCAGAACCCGTCAGGAATACTCTTGATTTGTGCATCGGGGATTCCGTGTTCCGCGTAATAAATCGCACTAGAGAACAAAAGGACACACACCACCATGGCCACGAGGAATAGCATAAGACCTTGTATACTTGCTTTGAACGTCAGAATCAACACCTGTAAGCCTGCCGAGTGTTTGGTCAATTTGAATATCCTCACTAATCTCACCACCCTGAGAAAGGCGAGCGAAGCACCGGAGCTGGCGTTATTGCAACCATCGGGCGCCAGGAGGTTTGAGAGTGACACGTAATAAGGAACAATAGCAGTGATGTCAACAATATTTTTGAAGTCTTTGAAATATTTGATTTTACTTGGGCACGAGAAAAGACGAACAACCACTTCTAGTGTGAACCATATGGTACATACCGTTTCCATAATGAAAAAGGGTTCCATGAAATTGGGCCGTCCATCTATACAATCGCTTCCTGAAAGACCTGGTAAGGTTTCAACACAGAACAAAACAATTGATAATAAAGTTATAATCACCGACACTATGGCAACGACGTAGGCATACGGTGAAGTTTCCGGGTATTCCATCAGCATCCAAATTTTTCGTTTCCATTTGTTTTCTGGAAGCTCCATTTTCTCCTGTATGTAGCCCTCTTCGTCCTTGTAAAGGTCTACAACTTCCTTTTCAATTTCATAGAAGTCCAGTTCCCTCAGAAATATATCGTCAGGGACGGGTTCGGGTCGCCTGATTTTCCCTCCATACATATAGTAGTTAAATATGGATTCAAAGGTAGGTCTGTGTCGATCAAAGAAAAATTCGTTTCTCCTTTTATCGAAATATTTTAATCGTTTTCGCGGATTGCCAAGTAGTGTTGTTGGGTGCCGGTTGACTATTGTTGCCCATAGCTCATAGTACTGACCGCTCACATTAATGGTGAAGCGGTCGCACGTGCTAAGACAGCAGGTATGAGGTGACGTATTTCCGTTACAACAAGTTTCCAAGCAGACAATAAGCTCTGCATCCAGTTCCTTATCATCGCTACTACGGCTACTTCCAGCTCCTTTTGTGGACTCGGGTGACTGAAACAGCCACAGGTCACCGTCTGCGTCCTGGTCTTGGTTTCTATTCCGACTCATTGGTCTCCGGTACCGGGACTGATTCGAAATGAACGGAACTGCCATTTCCTTTCCGAATCTTATTAACTTTGTATAAGGGAGGCTTGGTTTGAACACAAAATCAATATTTTCGGATATACACGAGAGTCATCCTGCTCGTAAAACTTACTTTCGAAGTTTAGTTTTCTTTCATTAGAAATCAATAAAAGAAGTAACATGCGAGAAGAACTTCCTTCAAACATGAAGCCAAAGCACAATATAGCCTATCTGTTGTTGAAATCCCACGATGACTGCCGATCCACCATCAGTACGTACATGTACTACATACAAGTCGTATTCCCGACACTTCAGCACAGAAAATTCGATATTCTCCAAAAACGCAGACAGTTCTGTTTTAAGTATTTTGACTGCAATTATATTTTCGTTAGATATGCGAGTGAGCTGTCAGTACCAGGCACGGACTTGAACAGAAAAGTAGTTTTTTTTCAAAACAAAAAAAATCTTTATAATCCTAGGCGGTTAATGTTATGAGAACTATATACTCCAACAGATCCAAATCGATCTGTGTGAAAGGTTGACTAACTTAAGAGTGAGTTCAAATATGTTGGCGTGTTAAGGCTATGTGGAGACTTACTTTGTTTGCGGTCACTGGGCACTAGCGTTAAACTCCTATCGCTTGCTTTCGAACTATGATACGCACACGATGCTCCTCTAACGTTTAGTACTAGATCACTAGGTAGACCAGTGCTACGCAAGGAAACATGGCGTCCTCTTTCTGTCCAATTTCTATAGGAAAACTTTATAATCCCCGTTAAAAAATCACAAACTTTGAGACCAGTTGCACTTTTCATACCGATTTGTTAGCACCGATAACGGGCTCCTCCAGCGTGTTATTTGTAAACACACTTTACCGTTGAATCAATGTTCACTCGTAGTCAATCGATGGCGTATTAAGACCCCATCTTTTGTGCGTTGTCGTAGATTTTCAATTCATCTCTTCAGTGGGTCCAGTATGTAGACTACCTACAGTAGCGTCACAACAACAAAGGGTGGGGATCAATACCGCCTCTCCAAACACACGCACACATCGTGTGGACCGACTTGTGTACTAGTCTCTGTTCCTGCCATCTTACAACCAACTCATACGAAAAAAAAGCAAAGACCAACTTAGGTTAGTTTTCACCGTAGCACTATTGATAATGATCAATGCCAGTGGTAGTAGATAGTAGCTTCAGATCTGACTGTTACTTGTGCACTATTTACTCCACGCTATGCCCGCTGTCTAACCGTTGCGTGGACGACACAACGCAAGCGTGGCGCGCTTAGACACCTGGGACCTCAGATCGTAGAATCAAATTAACAGTTGTGTTCCGTTAAGCATGACTGACGATTGACGTCACTACATCCCAATATACTGCGCGTGACTTACCGTGTAGCGGTACGGTCAGTACGGGGGTCAGCGATACTTTTGACCAACTATTGATGTCTAGATGCTATAACATTAGATTAGTCCTAACCATGGCCATCCGGTACGGTGGATTAAAACATCTAAGACTATCCCTACTTTCGTCTTATGTGTTTTCATGGAAACGCCGGTAACAGATGTGATACTAGGCAAGTCACCACCGATATGTTATATACACTTTCCTGGCTTCGGTCTATAGTCGCTTTATTGTAATGAAAATTGTGTATTAGCTTGCAATAGAGCCAAGGTCTTGTAGGACCGAATTACCCAGGGAGCTCACTCTGTGAAAGGCATTGTTAAGTGGATATTAATAATTAAAGAGTTTAAAATAAGCATAGAACCGAGTGAGGCAGTCGCTGACAATGTCAATAGGTGTTCGCGCAGGTAAACCGCCAGCTATTATTTTACTATTGCCGGCTTGACGTTCATGCGCAAAGCTTCCAACAAAAACGAATAAGTTACTGCATTATTGATATGGTGGCACTACGACCGTTCTTGTTCCAGAAGTCAGGTATACCATTGGTTTGTGATGAGGTCTTTGCATGACTTTCAAATCTATCTATACATAATGTGTTAATACATTTTAATATAAAAACACGGAAGGATTTCGTTTATTAATAAAAACTACAGAAGACTTTATAAACACGAACCGTTCGCCATTACAGGTGGGTGAATCACTCGCTAAAATATGAATTATTCCCTCTGTATAGCTTGTTGTTATGCCTTTGTAATAAATATATTTTCGCATGGCTCGTCCTGAAAGGAGCACCTATTTAATACAATCGTCAATCCTGCTAACAGTTGGCACTTTTGTAAAATATATGTAAGGTTAGTCTATACATGAGTGAATGAATGAGTGTAGGGCGACTGGATCGATAAGTTGGAGTAGCGGTTCAATAAAGCCTTGCCATTGTTCGCTATTGTTGGAATTGTTATGGACGGGGATCATGCATAACGAATACGTATAGTCTTTCAGGTAGAACAGGAGAAGCCTCTCAGCAGATCGGGTACTTGTTTTATTACTACACGAGTTTACCATCCCTCAGCTCATCGATGAGGCTGACAGGGAAAAGGGATAAACAGTAGAATGAGAAAGGGAAGGGAAGTGTCCTAGTGGATCCTGATAGTAACATGAGAGTGGATATACCCGTGGGTCTATAAATCGACATTTGTTTGTGAAAAAAACAATATTGGTTAAAGATAAGATTGTGTGTTGGCTGTTGTAACCTATGACTCCGTACATGATATATGTTGTAAAAGGTCTGTGTTGTTATCGGCGTTCTGGATCAATTTACACCGCTGACATATTTACAGTTAAAAGTGTAAACAATAACGTATAACATTTCATACTTAAATTGGCCTATTGCCCCATTTACATCAGTTCGGGCCTTTATCCTTACTTACACTCCCTTGGGTACCCCAGTTTAGCCCTTTGTAACAATATTGCAATATGTCCTTGGCTATGGAGAGCGTAACCTGACAGTGGTATGACAGTGAAAATGTCATGTGATTAACTGTGATCATCGTTGTCATATGTAAGTGGTGAACCTCAGTTTGACTGTGTATACGGTAGTACGGTGTATGCGCACAGCTTGCACAGAACATATTCTTTATTGAGTGCGGTTCAGTCCAATATTTAAATCATTAATACTGTACAAATAGTTTAAGGAGGAAGCAAACATCCGAAGTAGGTTGTTGGGATGGGTACTGCGGTAGCCACGATTGATGGAAAATAAAGTTCCCTTAAATCTCCATAGATACATTGGTGGATCTAGCAAATAAGCAATGAACACTTCTTTTCCCTTTTCATTGCTTTTAAAAGGTTGTTATATACGCGCATTGACAAACTTCACTCGTAGGTGTATCAAGGTAAAAAGACGCTTGTTACCTTTTGTTTTCTAAGCTTATAATGTTCATCATGAAAAAGATTTACGTTTCAGGGAGTCACGCAATGGCTGACATCAAATAGGTATCGTGCTAAAGCGTGGACGGAGCTATACTTGAAACATATATCGGTTCCTCCGGCATTTTATCATGGCGTATACGCTTATTTAGTTGCAGATTTAAATAGGCTGAAGGCGAGGGAGATGTAACTGTTTGATATATTAGGACATATCAACAGCATCTGACAAACTGTCACGAAGTACAAACCCTGTCCATCAGTATAGTAATCATAGCATGGGAGACATTAATATAATTTGTTTTATATGTAAACACTTATTTACAAACTAAATAAATGGACAACAGTTTGTAAGTGGAGCACACATGGATTAGATATACATCATGCTATCAATTCATTAAGACTGAAAGACGAATCGGTCAACCACTGTGCCGCCGATTAAGTTTTAAATCATGTTTTATTGTCTTAACATGCAACAGGATTTATCACAAGTTACACAACTTATACTAAACCCGTTCTTTTACACAACACAAGATGCAATGTATATATATCTAATGTATATACAAGACCTTTGAACTCTATTTACGATGTTGTATATTTAGAAGAGATACAGATGTATGGTCTTACTCTTTAATGGAATAAAATATGAAATATATTCAATTTTATTGATAATAACCTATTAATTATCTGTTAATTACAGTTTTGTTTTTGTTTGGACACAGAATATTGGCTTCTGGGAACATTCTGTACATGTCCCGCCTACGAAGACGATAGAAGGGATGCCGTATTAAGTTTGAGAGGGTTCGGTATTCTAGCGTCACAAAATGCCAACACGAATGTAACTGACGACACAATTAAAAGCGACCATTGTTTGTTAATTTTCACGCTGAACACTCTATTATGTCCAGCAATGATAAAATATCGAAATCTGTGCTTCGTCATATAGAAAAATATCGACATGACATTCCTCTTAAAACCGGTAAAATACAATAATGCTTACTTCGTATTTTACGTATGTACAGAACAAGTTGAATGGCGTCGGGCGAAGGTTGCTAGTCGTACCTTTACATCATGATAACCGATATCTCGAACAGATCTCGACAGCAGGAGGCGGCAGCTGGACGGTATAAGCCTTCACATATGTCGCATGTTAGAACAAATTCCTCAACATTGTGAGTCAAACTTTGACATAGTCTGATATAAATGTGGACTTAAAAAATAATCGGCTATTTGTAAACTGTTTTTGAAGCGCCATTGATCGCGTTCAGGGATTGCTGGCCATTTGTGAGAGTACGCTCGGTATAAGCAGCTGTTTTGTTATGGCCGTCAACACCGGTGACAGATGGGGAGATTGGGGTGCGATATGTTTATAAATACATACAAATAACAATATCAATAAACATCAGCTATTAAATGGCGCGTGCTAAGGGTGTTATATGGTGTACTGTTTCAACATAAATACATGTTTTATATTTAGTGTACAAGTATTGATTTGCTTATTTTTTGCCGAATGTAACCTTAACTTTATTTACATGTACATCCTTCATCCTCCATTATCATGTTTCGCATAGAAATCCGAATCCCCCTAAACTTGCCAACTATTTCAATACTAATGCATTTTCTCTTTAGTTTGTTCGAATTTCAAATAACCTAATCCTACAAATGTGCTAATTGAGATTATTCAACTGATATTTTCCAAACCGGTTTTCCTAGTCAAGTTAATTAGATGATTCGAACTAGACGATATTATACATCATAATGTTCGATTTATAATGGAGTTTTCGATTGATTACGTACTTATTAAATGAGGTTTACTTAATATTAAACAAATCAAACTATGATACAATACTTGAAGGAGGTATAAAATGCAACTCTAACAAAACTCAATTTTTTGACGCATGGGCAGCATACACCTTTTAATGTTTTCTTTATGTTCTTCGACCACTTTTCTTCCAACTTCGTTGAAGGATGTGCTTTCGCGGGAAAGCAATAGACACACGCTTACCTACTACCTGACTGATATGGATCCAAGCAAAGGTAGAATATCGGGGTATCTTTTGGGTTTCTCCTTGAGGACAGTTTGAGAAACTACCATCTGCATGGAGCAATGTTGTTTTCCCAGCCTTGAAAAAAACCCCAGAAAAACAAGTATTCTTCTGTTGTACTTTGAACTTTTCGAATGACCCTTGAGTGGGGCCGTCCACGTTTTCTTCTGTAGTTTCTGCTCAAAAGACAAAAACAAATATATTCTCCGTTTCGACCGATTCACCTCTTCTTCAACCTTAAACACCCACCCACACACTTACCGATACATGTATTTTTGCCTTCGGTTGCCCGACCCCCTGCAGGTTTTGCCGTCACATATCGTCAAACTAAAGAAAATCAGTTGATCGGAATATCGGGTACCATGTACTTTTCTGAATAGTGATGAGGCTATTTTTCTATCCCTTGTACTTCTCTGGCAAGTCGTCATAGTAACGCTGATGTAGCGTGGCGAATGTTGATACAAAACACGTGCATGTGTTTTGATCACGATCAAGGTAGTCATCAACGGCTTTGTTTCTTTAACGTACAGTAATATAAATCTCAGACAAATATTGATGTTTGGAAAGGATGGGTTGCGATCTTAAATTATTCACAGTTTCAAGACACTAATCTTTGAGTTTTTAATTGATTTTAGAATTGTTATTCTTCAGACAACGGTATTGTATGCATTATTCAGACTTGAGTTACAGTAGCGCTCCTAATAGTATACGTAATGTCCTCGTTAGACATATTAAACGAGTCAAGTCTGCGTTCATCTCAGACAAAAAATTACAACCATGCAAATATAGCGTGAAAATAGGGCATAAAACATATATAGCGGTGTTTGTCAGTGTTCTGGAGCGTACCGCTGGGCGGTGATGCGCGAGTTTCTTGTTTTAACAGAAATGTAAAGCCATGTAGAATGGTGATACTCCTATCTAACTAATCAGAAAAGTCAATTTTCTGCGTTTTTACTTTATTGATCTCATTTAATTTGTTCCTGTTATCTTAACTGGCATTTGTAGTGCCGATTTCATTAAACAGTTTACGTAAAGTGTTGTTTCCTGGTACATGCATAATGTTTTCCTTCCCTTGTACGACTTTTCTCACAAAATGTTAAGAGTTGTCTACCCTTGTGTCAAGATCCTTATGATGCTTGAACAAAGTGTTTATAAAAATACAGTATAGTTGTGGTCTATCCCCTGTATGATGATGCTTGATAATTTGAACTAAACATTTAAAGTTGTGCTGCCCGGTATGATGTTTGAACTAAACATTTAAAGTTGTGCTCCCCGGTATGATGTTTGAACTAAACATTTAAAGTTGTGCTCCCCGGAATGATGTTTGACCTAAACATTTAAAGTTGTGCTGCCCGGTGTGATGTTTTAACTAAACATTTAAAGTTGTGCTCCCCGGTATGATGTTTGTTAAAAAATGTCAATGATTGTCTTACCCTTGTATGAGGTTCGAACCAATTATAATTGTCTTCTCTTGTATTATGTTTCCCTAATTCGTTAGGAGTTATCTGCCGTTGTTTGATGTTAAAGTGAAAATAACTCCCTACCCTGAATCATGCTCCCCCAAAATGTGAACTTATAGTTGTTATTCAGTTTGTATGGTTTGTAAGTTTCCCTCGCGTACATAATTTCCCCCCAAATATGATAAATGTAATAGTTGTCTTCATTTTTTTCATGCTTCAAATCCGCACGTAAAGTTTGTTTGTTTGTTGTTGTTTTTTGCCTCTGCATTTTTTTCTAAACTTGATAAAGTTGTCTTCCCTACATGTTCAAGGTTGTTTCCCTTGAGTAGGGTTTCCTCCTGTGTTCTATGCTGTTCATTGGAATTGCTGCACACCCCCCCCCCCCCCCCCCGAAACAAATCCTATGTAACATTTATATGTGTTTTTCCTGTACAATGCTTCCCTCGACGTGTTAATATTTAACACTCCCTTGAGTATGTTTGTATTTCTACCTTATATAACGTGATGACATGTATTTACTGTCTTACCACTCTCCAATTACGTTGCTGTAACTTTCGTGATAATAGCTGTCTTCCCTGCAATCAGGTTATCTCCCTTGTGAATAACTCTCAATCACGTGTGCAATGCGTTTTATCTGAGACTATAAATACTTATTTGTATACCTGTCTTCCTTTGACTTTCCTTGCATTTAAACGGTTGTTCTAAGCGATAATGCTGATGTATAAAAAATGAAGAGAAATGATACTTGTCGGTCGGACGCTTTGCACAGCTTTGCAGCACATGCGTGACACGACCCATGTGTACGGGTGCACGTCTAATTGGGCTATTGTATCCCGCGCGACAGACCAATTTCAGGATTTGTCAAATAAATCAATTTCGAATGTAATTGAGTCAAGTAGGGCTAACCAACTCTTCACAGTTGATTGATCTGTGTGTTTAGTGACACGTTTCTTAGTGATTGTCACTTATGCATCATCAATCTTCGGGCAGATATATCCACCTTGTAGTTGCCATTGGAAACCTATTGAAATGCCGTTTGAAACAAATCAAACCAAAGGCACGGCATTTTAACATCGCTCTCCTCAATAGCATCGGAACATTTATGTATTTACAAATGTTGGGCTGCAATTCCCCAATGAAGTCTCAATTTTACAGTTTAGAAATTCTAACCGTTCAGAAGGGGGGAATTGTGAAACTGTGCAAATAAATCGACTTATAAAAGCGATGACAGGATAGCATTGTACTCTGTGGACAGGTTGATGTAGTTCTCTTTAATGGTAAACCGGCACTAACAGGAGTTAGTAAACATTCATAGACATTTCTGAGTCGGGTACATTACACTTGTGACAGGCCGTTTGCTTAGAATCGTGAAAAGTAAACAGTTTGTTTGTTTATCATGTGTATCTGTACAACTTGTATATGCATCCTCCTCCTCCTCCTCTTCCTCTCCTCCTTCTCCTCCTCCCCCTCATCATCATCATCATAACCATCATCTTCGTCGTCATCGTCGTCGTCGTCATCACCACATCATCATCATCATCACCGCTTTTTTCACTTTTTATCTAATGCAGAAGCTATGTTGTTACATGTATGCACACGTAGGAGGGCCGTCTCGGTTGAGTGTCCCATACGGTAAGCCCATTGCAGGTTGTCATGGAGACTGTTTGTATGGAGATGAGCCTCTAACCGCCGGGACACAACTTTCTCAAAGACAAAACAGGCATTTGATACGGTTGTTCTACAACTCCACATTGTCCAATCCTGGCTTCTCAAGCAATGGTCTTACATGTGCTTTCTTGAAATACAATGGGACCTTTGACTCAGCCAATGATTTGTTCATGATTGAGGTAATCAAAAGGATCAATGTTTCAAGACATTTTTTCAGAACGTCTGTTGGAAATTGTTCAAACTCGCATGACTACGTTTCCGAAGTTCGAATGATGCTGCGTAGCTGACCGGAGTTGTTGTATTGAGCTTTGACAATGGTTCCCCGTCAAATTGAATGTTAGCAGTCACGATAGTTCACTTCGTCAATGTTTCTTCTAATAGTGTTGATTGTATTCAGAAAGAAATCGCTGTTAGGCAAGACTTTGTCTGTTGTACAACTTGGCAGGATGTTTTCACATTTTGCACTCTGTTCTCTAGTCATTGATAACTTTACATAATAAATTCTCGATTTATAACGGGCTGGTGTTTATAACGGTATATGTATAAAATGGCAAGCTTATCGTTAAATCCTTTGATATTACAATGTATGCACATACATTTGCAATACAATCCACTACATTAGAATCACCTGAATATTGCATTTCATTTAAGCATTGAACTGCTTTCAGTAAGCATTCATAGGCAATATGAATGCCAACTTGACAAAGGCAAATTTAAAGAAGCGCTCTAGCCTAGCCCTAGCACTTCATATTGGATTTGCCTTTGTCCAGTTGGAATTCATATTGATTATGAATACCAACTGAAAGCAGTTAAATACCTTTATTTACCACTTTAAATGCTTCTAGTTCTAGACTGCATAGATAAACAGTACTAAGATATGTAACCCAGTCTCGCTAAATATATTTCGTGACATAACACATTACTTACCTTCTGGCGTATTGTCACTTGACTTTTTATAGCATGAAAATTGCATCGGCTTTAGATTCCCTAATGGATTGCACTATCTATAAGCGCTAATTGAAATTCGAATAGCTCTGTTCAGTCAATGTCGTGTTATTGACGGGACAAACTTATGGAAGCATCGTAACTTCATTCATTGATCGAGGAAAGTAGATAAACAGCGCAATCAATATGCAGATAGAACTATGCAAATGTAAATACAAATACCGGTATATAGAATTAAGTGCACGAGTCTGCAATGAAAAAAATATTTTTGTTTGTAAACATTCAAATTGTTGAATCAATTATCAATATTTTCGGAATATAAATACACAAGTTGTATAAGTCAAGTTGCTACCTAGTTCTGTAATATTACTTCTATAGAATATAAACCGTAAGCAATGATTTATAAATATATAATTAATGTCATGGCGTGACTTTAAACTATATATATATCGGGAATACATATAGGGCGATAAAAGAGATTTGGAATAAAGAGAACGGTTTTGAGTTTACACACAAAGAATGGTTAGACTTATCTAATTAGCGTTTTGTGGAATAGAGAAGTGATTACGTAAGCATTCCTATGTGACCCAAATTATCCTTTGAATTGAAGTATAATACTCTACAATTCTGCTTCAATTAGCTTACACTTAAAACCAGTTCCAATAAAACCACTCTGTATAAGCAGTAAACCCCTACAGCTAGTTTCCACGTGTTTTGTCAAAGGTTGTTAACGCACATGGAAATTGTCTCTTTCCCTATGGAGTCCGTTGAGCATGCGCAGATGTCGTTTTGGGAGCCACTAGATTATCCCATGCCATTCGTTAGAATAAGGTGTCTTTATGATAACCGTTTCAATCGCATCACGCATTGATTGACCTTCTAAATGTAGGTTTGCTTGAAAGATATTTCGGATTTATATATATGCAATGTATGTACACTATGCTCGAATGTAGGCTTGCTTGAAATATATTTCGGATATATGTACATTATTCTCGAACTGAAGTACGTTGTATGTGAAGTGCGAGCCGTCCCGTCCCCAAAGGTCTTTTAAAACCGTAGAACATGTTTTAATCAATATCCTTAGAACATTCGGATTCCACTTCAGGGCAGTATTTGTTCCATTTAAAAAGTAGAAACAAAACATATAAAGAATGATATAGTTATTGAACCAAATGGATGTTTCAGTAAACACGGAAAGTACGTTCTTTATATAGGCGATACGACAAGGTTTACGTAGCCTACGGGCAGACTTAAACACCTGATCTTCGGTCACGTGGTCAAGTCTGGTATTTAATGCAACGGGAAAAGTAACACTGATGATATTACCCAGCCGCCGAGGATACAAATTACTTTTCTCAAAAACAACTTTTATTTTTTAGTATCTAGTGGAGAATGATGCACTGTACATACAGACTCTGAAGGATACTACTCCGATGAAGTGAGAACTTACAGTTTGGGCGTGCTTGTTTCTACGTAATCCCGTGCAGACCCAGATAAAAACCCCGCCAAGAAAAATGGAGTCCAAGATAGCGGGGACGACGTTCAAGAGTCTTACTTCTTAGAGCATTCACTGTATGAAAAACATTATAATTTACAGCATAACTAAAGAAAACTGTAACATTAACAGTTTATAACGTACAGTTAAAACACACTCAGAGACCTGTTACGTTCAGTTATTACACATTCAGTACAAGATAAATAAACCAGCAAACCACACACTTAAATCTTTGAGCAGTTAATGTGTCTATACTTAGCATCCCGTTAAAACAGGTAACATACCTATGTAATAGTGAATCAATATATCGACTTCCGGTATGTATACAGTTAATATAATGTAACAAGAAATATAACAAACTCCGGTAAAACAGTTAGTACATGAAAAGTGTAATACTCAATATACTGATTTCCGGTAAATAGTGATACCACAGTGTAAAACTCAATATACCGACTTCCGGTACCGATACGTACAGTTTACGAAGTGTTGGGCTCAATATACCGACTTTCAGTACCCATACGTACAGTTTAAGAAGTGTTAAACTCAATGTAACGACTTCCGGTACCCATACGTACAGTAAACGAAGTGTTAGACTCAATATACCGACTTCCGGTACCCAAACGTTCAGTTTACGAAGTGTTAGACTCAATGTAACGACTTCCGGTACCCAAATGTACAGTAAACGATGTGTTTGACTCAATATACCGACTTCTAGTAACAATAAGTTCAGTTTACGAAGTTTTTAGACTCAATATACCGACTTCCGGTACCCATATGTTTAGTTTACGAAGTGTTAGACTCAATAAACCGACATCCGGTACCCATACGTACAGTTAACGAAATATTAGACTCAATGTAACGACTTCCGGTACCCGTACGTTCAGTTTACGAAGTGTTTTACTCAATTTACCGACTTCCGGTACCCATATGTACAGTTTACGAAGGGTTAGACTCAATGTAACGACTTCCGGTACCCATACGTTCAGTTTACGAAGTGTTAGACTCAATATACCGACTTCCGGTACCCATATGTACAGTTTACGCAGAGTTAGGCTCAATATACCGACTTCCCGTACTTACATCCACTAAACATGGTGTAAGACTCAACCTACCGACTTCCCGTACTGTACGTACAGTTAACACAGCGTATAAACACCCAATACACCGACACACCGAGTAACTAGCTGTAAGGAAATTTAAGTAGTCTTTTGATACCTTTATATTTATTTCTGTGTTATCGATTAAACTTTGCTGGGTTTTATATTTTTAAAAACGTCTATTCCAGTTTATATACTGAATATACCGTACCAACGACTAGAGGCCTATACTTATGAAGCACTATACATTTGGGATAACTATATGTTTCGGCTTGACACGTCTGTGTTTGATTGTATGTCTTATCGGTATTTCCGATGAGCACAAGTTGTGGTGACAGTGCGATCACTTTCCTTTACAATATTATCGACTAGTTTTGCCTGTCCTTCGCCAGCTGTTTCAGTCGTGCTGTAACAGTTTTGACGTGCTCACGTAACATGTTTTATATTTATGGCCAGGTAGTTATAAATATTTCAAACTTCGCTGACTTTGTAATATTTATTGGAACATTGTTATTTCATAGCATATATATATAGAATGTAGTCAATTGATGAATAAATCCGTATTTGATGGTATATGGATTTGCGTTGGTAGGAAACGCTATGAAATTATATAGCGTTTTCGTGACACGACATTCGATTTTTTTGTACGAGACAAAATATAGTTTTGATATCATATTTCTGTAAACACACCCCTGGTTCTGATCTCAAGCATGCGACAGAAATATTTTGCCATTTATAAGCACATGACAGAAATTACCCGCTAGTGATTTCGATATTTGTTATCAAGTGGTGCTTTAAAACATAAGAGTGATTCAGATATTAGCTGTCACGTGGTTATGTTTTTTTTCCAAATATACACCGTACTAACGAATATACGTTATTATGAACCTTGAACGTGTTGCTGTAGTCAAGCATTCGATAGCTTCCGATAGACATGTAACTAATTTGGTGGTACAAAGTACTATACACATCATTTAGTACATTTACTCAGCGCACACACTTAGAGGTATGTATCTATCAAGATATTTAAAGGCCCAATATACGTAACTTCAGGGAAATTTTGCGTGATTCTAAAAAAAAATCTGAAAAAAAATCCAGTTGATAATCATGCAAAAATAAGCCTAAAACGAAGTTAACCTGAGCGGTAACTACAAATGTAACATGAAACTCTTGACAATAAAATCCAAAGAATTGAAAATAATTCAGATGGGGCCCACTTCAACAACAAACCGAAGGTAGAAGACGGTTCGAAATGGACACGTGTTTACAAATAGCATGTTTCAATTGCCGCTGTACCGGTAACCGCGAAAGAATTCATCTTGAATATTGCTGATATCAGTTAATCTTAGCTAAATTTATAAATATGATAAGTTATTAGGCTTGATTTTCGCTTCAAGTTTTGCCGAAAGTTACGTATACATGTATGTATTGGGCCTTTAAACAGGCAATTTAGGTTTTCCGTTATACAATTTGTTTCTTTGATATTTTCCTTCGTGGTTTAAAGCCGTCTAGATCATTCCGTATGTACTAACGTTCGTGGATATGCTTTCTCAGTAAATATGATGTAATAAACAAGTATATCATTCCTACTGTACATGTATCCGTTTTCGTGGTTCAATTGTGCCCATGAAAACAACGAAAATGAATACACAACTGTTATACAGTTTTGTAACATACCGCACATGGTAACGTTAGAAATTTTACAATAGTACATGTACAACGGTACTTGTGGTGAAAAACGTGGCTTACATCTTATGAAATGACGATCGGTGTAACTAATATCGCTATATCCCTCCCCCACATACGTTCCTGTAAAAAGATTAAAAAATGTTTCAATCACGTAAGACAATCTACAAACGCACGACGCATTTTTCGCATACTTGACTACTAAACGTTGATCGCATGATCCGTTGGCAGGAAAATCTCAACCCTCGGGCAATACCTTGTGCTAGAAGGCCAAACGTTGACCCGAGGGTCGCGATTTCCTTCTCCACGTTCCACACCCATGTAGGATTCGTTCAGTTCACAACTTTTGAAAACATTTTATGACTTAATGTTCCTATATTATGATGTACCGTATATGAAATGTTTCTTAAACAGGGTTTCTATTTCAAATGTTTAAACAACACTACAAGATGTAATATATGCCTCTGAAAATGATTATTTGTACCCCGTCGTCAGTTTCTTTATAAAATCTAAATTAACATTATTGATTAGGCAATTTAACATAAAGCCAATATATCTGAAAACATTAATAGGGATTTTAGACCTGGTAAGGACAAGTCCATAGCAATTTTACCTTTGACTAATAACGTAAAGGATGAAATTTTCAATTCGACATGGCAGGAAAACAACAACGTCAGCTAGATGCTTTCTCTGCAGAACAGTACAGATGAAAGAATCAGGCTGAAATACGTGTTATGCCCAAACAAATTAAGAAAGTTTTTGATATCTCATTATATTTTATACGATTTTTGACAAATGTAAAATGCCATGTTTAAGCGTATGGATAAGATAAACTGCCCCGATATTAAACAAAGTACGACGACCTGTGATTTTTTTAATTATTATTATTAATATTAAGAGTATAATATGCATTATGAGGATAACAGCTGAACATATACTCATAAGAGTTGCAACTCTTTATAAATATATTGCGTTTGCATCGTCAGAATCCATGAATCAGAAATATATTTCCAAATGGCCAATACGAATATACCATTATCCTCGAGTCTTTGCTTTAAGATACACGTTGACCACAAAATAAGAAACGAAGAAGGTAACAGATTTAAATGAAATCATTAATGTTGAAGTTGTCGATGATTCGAATCACAATTGCAAAACGCCAAATGGTTTACCAGCGTTCTACTAATCTACTATTAAGCCCTTTCTAATGTTAACTGTCGTCTAAAATGCAGGAATACACATTGTAACCAGTGAAAATTGCCCACGGTTTGAGATTCGATAACGATGTATGATATGATCTTATTTTCAGTTAAAGTGTGCATGTGCACAAAACATGTATTGATCGTGATGAAAATAGCACAAATTTTATAACCCATTATACAACAAACCCGACGCTGGTGCGGCGCCCGTTAAGGACGCGGGAAACCCGTGTTATACATCTCGCATGTGTTTTTGTTAATTGTGTGGCGTTCCCTCCGGTGGAACTGCAGCACGTGCTCATGAGTTAAGCACGTCACAACAGTCCACAAAGTACCAAAGGCAATTCGGTTTACAGGAGATGGTGGTTTTGATCGTTCTTTCGAAAACAAACTTTTCTCTCTTCTGATTGATCGTCTCCATAAAGTGTTAGAATCGGGAACATTGCATGTGGCGGTTATTATTTATTACAAGATTAAACACATGTTTGACGGTACTGTACAAATATCTGACAGTAAAATCAAGTGAGGGGTGTACAGTTGCAAAAACGTTCGTCACGTAAAACGAAACCAAAACCGCACAAAATGTGCACGTTATTGGAGAAGTGGCGGTCTATTGAATTCATTATCTCCTGGTCGGATAGCTTTCCGCATTATTTTGCCATGTTGGCTCCTAAAACCAGAGAAACTTTAGAAGTACAAACCACAGAATCAATAGGTCTCTGATGAATGGAAGAGATCGCTCTGTTCTGTTATTGCCTAATCGAGATCAACAAAACACTGTTCCTCTGCTTTATCGCTTTGACTAAATTGAATGGTAACATAAATTTGTATCGTTGACTCATAGAAAACTCCTAGGTGCAATTCACATTCACAGACTACATGGTTGCGAATGTAGGAGGGACACATAACCAAGATGTAGAACACTCCCCTGTAGCGAATGCGTATTCGTATAACGACCCGACGTTAATACGGCGATATTAATTAGAACAGGGTACTTTTCTTCATTGTTCTCAAACCTCCCCTGTTTTACAGTATCTAAACAGCTAAGACCCTTTAAAGACCTCCTTGCGTGCATGTGTTATACATGTGTAAGTGTGTCGGGGTATGTTGCTGTTGGAACCTTTCTGTGATAACACGGATTTGATGCCGACTGGAAGTGCAATCTCACTGAAATAGCATACCGAGGGACCCAGTGCAGCTTTCCGCCTCGTCACATTATACACACAACTTCGCATTACGGCCGATCAAATTATAATAACGACTGGTGAATCAACCAACACAGCATTCTGGCCAGTCACATAATACTTACAACGGGTGAACCACCCAACACAGCATTCCGGCCGGTCATATTATACCGACAACGGGTAAACCACCCAAAACAGCATTCTGGCCGGTCACATTATACTGACAACGGGTGAACCAATCAAAACAGTATTCTTGCCGGTCATATTATATCTTACATGTACGATACATTCTTCAGGTAACAGTATGTGTATTCTTTGTTCAGTCATCGACATACAGGATAGCGATAAAACATCTCTATTGAAATATCGGTTCAATGGTAACCTTTTGTAAATATGAAATTTGTAGATGTGCAAGAGGCGACGAACACTTTCAAAACAATGGGATGAAATGACTTTTATTGTTCATGTACGTAAAATCATTAGTCAGTGTTGTTTTCAGAAATAAAAATTAATATATTTTCAACAAACAGTTTCATATTTTTACAATTTTGTGACGTCACAACACCACTGATACTGTGACGTGACAACCAAATTCTATTGATATAGCTTTTTTCTAATTATTTTCACTTACTTTCATCAACCTGACCATTTCACATATACATGTATTTGATTAAATGATTATATTGCAAATGAACTAGTCATAAGAAATAAATAATAAATTAATTAATAAATGAATAAATAAATAAATGAGTAATATAAGTTGGCCTATTAGTTCCAGTAAGCGGAATCATGTAGAGATGTCGATATTTATTTTATCATCATATTAATTTTTCCAGCCAAAACCGAATACCTCTGTCTTGTCCGTGCTTCAGTGATACATATTTCTCCTATATTATCTCCAGTTTCTACTGTCAGACTAAACGAACTTTCACTGTGAGTGGAGGAATACGTCAATGTCAGAAGGTTATTAAATAATGGCGAGGCTTTGTCAAACGATCGGCAGCAAACGCCGTGATTTAATAGCATTTAGATGCGCCAACACCAGGAAGACAGTTCAAGTTCCCAGCGTTTTGCGGTGATGAGAAAAGTGATATCTGCTAATGGAATTATCCCTTCTACATGGTAATCTCCACCACGGCATCCCCGAGATTAGATCATACGATAACTTATTCAAATTTCTCACCATCCTGTCGACTCCTAGTTTAAACAGTATTTTATTTGAATACAATCATGAAAATATACATAAAGCTCGATGAAGGATTTGGAAACGACTGGTAACTCTTTGAATTATTATGCTTTGCTTTACCTGTACAATGTATGACATCACTAGTACATGGACAATCCAACAAGTGGAGTGGAGAGCTGGAACCTACATGTAGGAACACGAAGATGCATCAGTAAGTTGATATGAAGATCATGGACATCATTCAGGTATGCTATTAGGATCACAGTTGAGTCTTGCCTACAAGTGGATTTTCGTATCCCAAATCTATAAATTGGCATAAACACTTTTGATCTAAAAAGCCATATAAATGAAGTTCCGTCTACAAGAGAGTGTTTACCATATCCGTTATGTACTAGGTCTAGTAGATTGGACAGACATCAGAACGGTTTGCTTATAACGTGACAGGGTAACAATTTGAAAAGTTTATCTATGGTTTGCATATTTAGTATCATACAATCGTGGACGTTCGGACAATTCTTCAGGCCGTTTGAGATGATTGGACTCTTGACTTTCGGACATTTAGCCCCCTCGAAATTCTGGTTTGGCACCATCAAGACACCTGCTTCCGGTTTTGGTTGGTCTGACACGAACCAAACCAAATGTACCTTAATAACTCATTATATAATGTATATGTAGATGCCCGACGCCATTTCAACACCGTTGTCAATATGGATGACTTTAACTTTGATAGCGTCTTGTCCGTCATCGCGATTCTTTTAATACGAACACCCTCTAAGTTCACTTTATAAATATGTTCATGCCTTTCAATATCGTTAATGATGAGAGGTAAAGGCCACTGACATCAATAGTTTATAGTAGGTTAAACTTATTAAGCGAAATGCGTGTGCTATATTTTGCAACATGTTTAAGTTTTAATTGTGGCAGTGAAAATTCCCAGCGGATAAAAGGCATCATTCCCTAAATCATACCAGCATCCATTTAGACATTGAGACGTAACCCAACTCGACTTCACTAATCTATAAATCAAATTGTGCGATTGTTAAATTTTCAAATAAAGTGCGAAAGCTATTTCGAATTCTTGAAGTTGTAGTCTTTTACACTTGGAAGCGATCGATACTTCAGAGACAATACAATATTTGGTGTGAAGCCTTTCACCACAGCGCAATTTATCAACCAAGGAATTCATACCATTGCTCGGTACTGAATGCATTGTTTGCTGGTAAGACTGGAACACCGGTACCCTGTAATGGAGGAGGAGAGAACGATCGGGGTTGATGACGGGCAAGCAGCCAGGGAGTATCCTTAGCCGTTGTTCCTTACCTCGGAACTACTTTTGGGAGAGGCAAAATCAATATCAACGCTCACAGACGAAGTTAATGTTGAACAAGGACGACAGTTTAAACACCAATATGGAGGGGAGATTGTTACATAATGGCTACATTATATCGCGTCTAACCTAGCGGTAGATGGCGCCCCGCTGGGCCTTCTCGTCACTTGGTCTCCCTTGGGAAGTTGTATGTCGGTTCTAACATATACGTAAAAAGTAGATCGTTCCGAGGGGAATATGTCGTCATGACACTCGCGTCATTGTATATTTAAATAACTATCATATCTATATAATACAGTTCATTGAGCTCAGGAAAACAATATGTGTATTAATCACATTACGGTCTGGATTTGCGGTAACTAAATGTCAACAAGCGTCAACGAGAGACCGATTTGTAACTGAGAGCGTTTGACAACATCGAAGATCTTCGTGAAAATCGCATCTTGAACTAGCTCACCTCCAATTAAATGATAGATATGTTGTTATATTTGAAATTGTGTAGGGCATGGTTATATTGTCCATTTACCTGAAAATAGGACTAAAGTAAGATTCAGACGTATTTTGACCAATAACAAGTCGCATTTGCTGTGGCAATATGGTGCAAGAAATTGTAACAAGCGTATGCAAAAATGAGTGCCATAACTTTGGCAAAATAGAAGGACCACCTAAACAGTTTGTTATGGTGTAAACTGAATGTCCTCATGTCGGAAAGCTTTTGTTTAGTGGTGTTAATTTTTATCAATGCAGTTTACTTGTCATTTAAATCGTCCTCATGGATATCTGTTGTGAAAAAGTAAACAGTACGGAATAAGTACAGTTTATTTCAACAAAAATGTCCGACATTCACAACAAACAGAAAATATGCTGGGACAGTAAGTACATACAGAATACTGTGCAGTACTTATATGTATCGAAGAGCAAATATAAAGAAATGGAACATGGTTGAAAGAAAAACAGAAAAGGAAGCAAGAAACCGAATGCATGAAAGTGTAGGAAGCAAACAACTTAAGAAATATAATGACAATACAGAGAGTATACAAGTAACATCACATGCATTTATAAAAAACAGCACAACATAATTGAAACGAAGATATATACAAACAGATGGGAAGGGAAAAAAACAAGCTCATAAAAGTATCCCTTTCATACAGTGTTGATGTATCATGTATTACGAATTTGATTTAGAATAATGGTATTTGAATTAAGTATAATTCGTGAAGTTCAATGAAAAAACAACAATACAATATACCATTCAAAATTAGACTTAAAGTAAATAACAGCTAATCAGGACAGGTAACAAAAACCTTGCCAAATCTTTTAATGTCAATTTTAGCTTGAAATAAAGGACAAAGCAGACTCTTCTACTACTAAAGTTATGATCAACATGGACAGCTTACTACTAGTTAGGCTTTACGATAAGCGTGTTTTCCGATCGTGAACTTTCCATATTTTGATAGTAACATTCCTGTATCTCACACATGGTGTTTACATATTGCAATTGGTTCATTATTCTCAGGGATTCGAGAGATGCAGGTTGATTAGAACTATGAAGAAGGTTTATGGTCGCCATTTTGTCTCATTGAGAAATGTTTTGTATCTTTGATGTTTACTTGGATGTGACCAAGATTTGCATGGCGGGTGTCGTCGATGAAGCAGAGGGCACTTACTCTTCCTTATTCTCTTGTACTTTTACGAAGGTCTCCGTGTAAATTGTTACCTTTTATTAATTTTTATACTTTAATCAATTGTGAGTTCAGATTATGGGTTTGTTGCCGCTTCGGTATTCTCTGATTTCTAAAGATACAAATACAAAATACTTTGTCATGGTATTCTCCTGTCTTTTATTGTATTTTTTTCTGTTGCGTTCTGCTTGTATGAATATCATGTGTTGGGGAATAATTTATGCTGTGTCTTCCTAGATATCGTATACATATCCATTTAAAGCTTCGATTAATGTACAAAAACAAGATGTAATCGTTTAAGCAATTGTTCTAATTTGAACAAGTTCGGACAGAACTAAATGTCCTAACCAAGGGGGGTTCAAATGGTGACGCTGCGCATGTACGATATAACAAATGTTATTGTTTTGTTTTTCAGGCCGAAACGTTTGGTTTACTGGTCATACAAATCTACATATATTCCTAGTCTGACTTGGAAGGGCGTGGTTAGTATTTGAAACAAATCGATATACTTTCCCTCCAGGAGTGAACTCGTCTGGAGTCTCCGGGGGTCATAGCAAGTTTCCGGGTAGCATAGCGAGTCACTAGGGGTCAGGTCATGGCAAGTTGTTTGGCGGCATAGCGAGTCTCTAGGGATCAGGTCATGGAAAGTCTTTTGGGAGCATAGCGAGTCACTAGGGGTCAGGTCATGGCAAGTTGTTTGGGGGCATAGCGAGTCCCTAGGGATCAGGTCATGGAAAGTCTTTTGGGAGCATAGCGAGTCACTAGGGGTCAGGTCATGGCAAGTCTTTTGGGAGCATAGCGAGACTCTAAGTGTCATATCGGGTCTCTAGATGTCAAAGCAAGTCTCTTGGGGGTCATGACGACAGGTGACACCGGCGTAAAACTCATTTGGCATGAAGATTAATATGTCACAATGGAGTAGTGTATTTCCTGAGCTCCATGTATCTGCTCTGTAACTCTGAACAAATACGGTAATGCCCTGTTTTCTTTTTACATACTTATTTCCATACATACATTTTTTAAACAGAAATTCATTATAAAATGTTCTTGATAGCTTTTATTTCATATGAGTTAGTATAACAGACAGGAAGGTTAAACATATATTTCGTTGTTAAACTTATGCTATCGTTATACTGTTATATCATAAGAAAGTGTAATATGACCTAAGCTAACCTTCACCTTTCCTGGTGGCAACCCTTTACCCTATAAATATATTAGGATTCTAGACGCTTAATTCTCGCCAATTACCAGCTAATAGCATGGTACTTAGTCACACAGAATCGCTAGGGTAGTCGTTCCGGATAGCAATTTGTATTTAATACGCCATAATCTATCTGTCAATATTTGTCCGTTGTTCATTTTCCTTGAGAAATACCACATGTTCAACATGAATCGCCGGTCGATCTGCTTAACTGTTTTGCCTGGCATTGCTATGCCCAGAGGACTTAGCTGGAGTCCAAATATGATCACTCCGGAACAGGGCATGCGTACCAGATTGTTTAAGTTTTCCTTTTTACAGGATCGATATAGTACTCTATCTAGTCTGAATCTGTTCAGTTGTCTGCGAACAACACCATTACTAGATTGCTTAGTACAAAACTTTCATAAAATTACATACATTACAATCCATCTGTCTAAGTATACAATTACCAATGTCATTGAAGATAAGTTTATTGTGTCTCTCTCCGCATTCTCAAATATGCATTTTATTGAATTTATTTTTGCATTTAAATTCTTATTGATTTGTCGCAGGTAAATTCCGGATATCATAACCCGTATCAGACACTTGCCGTTTTGTGATGTTACTTAACCCCTTCCATATTTGAAAGTATATGTGGTACATTGACGTATGATATTTCACAGCCGAGCATATAAATAAAACGTGATAAAATATGATTTTTTTTCTCGTCACTCGCTAGTGTTTGCATAGATAGATGATCTAAATGGTGCCTACCCATTAAAATATACTCTAAATCTCATTAAAGAAAAAATCAGTTAGTAATTTTGGTAAAATAGTGGCTTCATTTATTCGCCTAGTTCGGCAGAAACTTTGACATGTGTGTGGACTGTCAAATATGGTTGTTCATCTTCTTCATCTTTCCTGTCAATCTCCTTTCTCAATGTTATATATTTTACAAAGAAATAACATATTTCGAAATAACTTTTTAACACTTCAATGCCATAGTATAGTGACGTGGTTAAATTGCAGTTGAAAAGAGATAACCTTTAAAGTTCGATTCACTTTTACAAGACCGCAGTATCATCGACAAGGAATCTTGCTCCTTACTCTGTATAAGACAAGTGAATCAGTGATTGAACGCATCACTTTTCCCAAACATTTAGTCTTTTTTTACGGGGACGAAATCCGAACAAAACATGATTCATTGAGGGATACATATAACCGTATTTTCCAACCACAAGGGCAACAAATATCGTACATGTATCATCTTAATATTTTACTTTTAGACATTTTATGAAATTCGAATTCGCCAACAAGTTATATCCTACAACAAAAGTATGTTCAACATCACACATCACCGTACTTTCGATCCACATGCACCAGTACACCTATAATGTCTTTAAGTTTTTCTATACCTATAACACTAAAACTTTTTCAATTGTAAGCAAACGCAGCGACAACTGAATATAGATAGCCTTAGAACGACCCTTCCGTCAGCATGTTCCTGTTACATATGCTGATATGTATTCTTCAGTCTATTTCATCTTTCTTTTTGTTGTGTTTTTCACAAAGAATGTTCAAAGATACGTAACTACATGTTACAACCACGTTTTTGAATCGTCGTCCACCTTTCTTGTCAAAGAAAGCGCCAATAATGAGATATCTAAGTGTTATTTCAGTTTATTAAGGGGTATGCAATTGTAATAGGTGGAAAAATCAATTAATGTGATAAACGAAACATTTTTTAAAAGTTTTTCAAAATCAACATCCCGTTGATTCCACTTTTGGAGTAGCCCTGACTAAAGGTACAAAGAATAGAAGTCAAACAAAGGTTTGGTCGAGCAATTAGCAGAGCAAGTGACAAAACGCTGTGTTAAAGGATCCTTGTGTAGTTTCGGTATAAAATATAGACGAGATAGGTCAGTGTCTTTCTCATTATCGGTATCGTGAAAGAATGTAATGCTGATGTTTGCTTAGATAATATTCCATTTTTCGAAAAACCGGTCATCAAAGCTCTCGTAGCATTATTTTGGGAATGGTATACTGATTGCCAATTACTGTCTGTCCAGCTGGACAATAACAATATCAAGATGTACATGAACATGCCGAAGGAGTAGTCTTGTTTTAGCTGACTGTTCGCTATGGGAGCAAACTCTGCCTCATCTTCGCTGACTTGTTTCTGTTTTCATACGAGGCTGTTGTCGAAAAGCTTACAAGGGAAGATGACAAAAACCTTCAATTTCACTTATAGATATACATTATCGACGATGTGTCATCTTTAAAAAACAATCGCGTCTAACATGGGCAGTTTGCTACTAAGCTATACAATAAAAGTGACGATTTCGATTTTTCGATATTGAACTTTTCATTTCTCGATAGTAACATCCCTGCTTCTCCAATCAACGGTGATCACATGTACATGTTGCAGTTCATTTATTTGTTTAGGGTTCGCTCTGAATATCGAGATCTTTCGCGATAAATGTCGGCTGCAGGCGAACAAAGTTACAACATAGGAATCGGAAAGATTTGGGTTTATGAGGACTATGAGCAAGTTGTATCTTTGTCATCCTTGTCTCATTGAGAAATACTCTATATACTGATGTGATGTGAAAGTGGACGTTTTCTAAATATGCTCATTTGTATACCTACTTGTTTTTTCTTAAGATTTTTACCCAAGTTTAATCAATTTTGAGTTCGGATTACGGTTTTGTTGATGCTTTGATATTCTCAGATTTTGAAATATGAACAAAAGGGAAATTTACATGGAGACTCCTGTAAAAGTACAAGTCAATAAGACCAAGTCTTCCGGAAGATTTATCGTTTTCTGCGACATCGAGGTGTGTGGTGCATGCTGTTCAATGTTCTTGATAGGCTCCATACAGGGCAAAGTAGTGGGATAATTCAATGGGATAACATGAGGGGTAGGATGATGTGATGTTTTGGGATTTACGTATTTAAAAAATAAATCTGTCCGGAGATACAAAAGGGTGTTAGACATTCTATCTTTCAGCCTTTCTCTCATATCTCGCCATGTTGGATAGAGTTTGCCCATGGAAGAAAGCTATGTAATAAGTTTTCTATCTTACAAAACATATCACGTTATGTGACGTCACCATGGCTCAACAATGACGTGACGTCATGAATACGGTTAATCCTGATGCCGAAAAGAGAAAACGACGAAGTGATGAAATTAAAACCTTTCACAAAATTTTCACAGTAAATATTAGAAAGATGAGATTATATAATATGGGGTATACTTAATCACGCTGTCTGATTAGTTTTCGTCAGTAAAGCTCAAAGGAAAAGTTGAATTTCAAATGTTAACCCGGCAGAACGTATTTTCTTAGTTTTTGAGCTAATAAATTAGGTAGTAAGATAGGGAAATTCTACCCGCGGGGTTTTCAGATTAGGAAAAATCCTCGACAAAGCCTCGGGTTTTACCAAATTTGAAAACCCCTTGGGTAGAATTTCTCTATCTTACATCCCTGATTATAAAAGAGACTTGTATCCTTACACCCGTTTTACTTTACGTTATGTTTTGACGTTATGAATTCGGAAAAGCCCGATGCTTCGATGGAGAAAAATGACGTGATGAAAATGACTCCTTTTAAAACATATTGACCATAGATAAAATCAAAATATTTTGTTTGTTATACATCGCACTTACTTGCGATTTTCGTCTAGTGTTTGTGTACTCCAGAAAGGATTTTTCGTTGATTTCGTTTTAAGAAGAAAAAGAGGAACGAAAAGGAAACATACGATATCTTTTAACAAAACATAACGCCGTTTATTATTATCACATATAGCAGTAATTCCACTGAACGCTTAAACGTGCTTTTTCGTGTGTAGCAGGACTAGATAAGCAAGGTACATGACGTAACTAGTTATTACAATGGTGGACGTACAAGGCCTGCTATACTACAATGTTTGCTGACGTAGTGTGGGCCGAGGCCTGATTCAGTGGGTCGGTATAGCTGTACCTAGTTATATATTACAATGGTGGACGTACAAGGCCTGCTATACTACAATGTTTGCTGACGTAGTGTGGGCCGACGCCTGATTCAGTGGGTCGGTATAGATGTACCTAGTTATATATTACAATGGTGGACGTACAAGGCCTGCTATACTACAATGTTTGCTGACGTAGTGTGGGCCGAGGCCTGATTCAATGGGTCGGTATAGATGTACCTAGTTATATATTACAATGGTGGACGTACAAGGCCTGCTATACTACAATGTTTGCTGACGTAGTGTGGGCCGACGCCTGATTCAGTGGGTCGGTATAGATGTACCTAGTTATATATTACAATGGTGGACGTACAAGGCCTGCTATACTACAATGTTTGCTGACGTAGTGTGGGCCGAGGCCTGATTCAATGGGTCGGTATAGATGTACCTAGTTATATATTACAATGGTGGACGTACAAGGCCTGCTATATTACAATGTTTGCTGACGTAGTGTGGGCCGAGGCCTGATTCAATGGGTCGGTATAGATGTACCTAGTTATATATTACAATGGTGGACGTACAAGGCCTGCTATACTACAATGTTTGCTGACGTAGTGTGGGCCGAGGCCTGATTCAATGGGTCGGTATAGATGTACCTAGTTATATATTACAATGGTGGACGTACAAGGCCTGCTATATTACAATGTTTGCTGACGTAGTGTGGGCCGAGGCCTGATTCAGTGGGTCGGTATAGATGTACCTAGTTATATATTACAATGGTGGACGTACAAGGCCTGCTATATTACAATGTTTGCTGACGTAGTGTGGGCCGAGGCCTGATTCAGTGGGTCGGTATAGATGTACCTAGTTATATATTACAATGGTGGACGTACAAGGCCTGCTATACTACAATGTTTGCTGACGTAGTGTGGGCCGAGGCCTGATTCAATGGGTCGGTATAGATGTACCTAGTTATATATTACAATGGTGGACGTACAAGGCCTGCTATACTACAATGTTTGCTGACGTAGTGTGGGCCGAGGCCTGATTCAATGGGTCGGTATAGATGTACCTAGTTATATATTAAAATGGTGGACGTACAAGGCCTGCTATACCACAATGTTTGCTGACGTAGTGTGGGCCGAGGCCTGATTCAATGGGTCGGTATAGCTGCGTTCCGGATAATCTGTTAATAACTGTTAATAGTTGGTTAACCTAGAATTACATTTTAATTATTCAACACCTTATTCAAGGCAACAGCGCCGAATTGGACAGGAGTGGGCGATCAATTAGGCGACCTATACAATCCCAAGACGTTAGGGCGTACAAATTAAGAAGATTTTCGAAGCTAATTTGCTCAGAAAAGAAGAGAGCTTGGAATCTCTGAGAGAGGAAACCGTTAACACCGCTTTACAAATACACCCCGATATGGAGCAACTATTGACATAGCTCTGTGGCACTCCTTACACATCTTTACAGTGGTTGCCACCGGGGAACGTGGACGGTACATGCCACCTTGCATGAATGATAGAAGGAAACATGGTGACGAACGTTTTCTACTAATGACCGCCGAACCTTTGAGACCGTGCTGTCTCGACCGCGCCCTCTCTAGTATAAATCTTACACGCGTCCATTTTTTATGTCTGCTCGCCACATAAAGCGCAAAGTTTGATTGTAAGAGAGTGCTGTGAGTAACTGGATTTATCATAATAAAATATGGAAAAATGAACATGTGTTTTGAATTTACTCTGCATAATCAAATAAAAAATTGATCAACAAATAAATATCGAAAGAAAAAAACCATTTACTATTGAATTCATACAGAGCGCAGACGCATTTTACTAATGATTCAACGAAATCTCCTTTCTTTTGTATGTGTGGTTTTAATCATATTTCTGTCACAGATACTGGGCTCTTGGGTCATTATGTATACATACCTTTCCTAGTTACCTCCCTTGAGACGCCATAACTTCAGTCTCGTTCGACGGTATACACCAATTTGAGACTAACGGTATGGTAATATGTCTGACGTTGTAGATGACGTGTACATACGGGTTCTTGGAGATGTTTGTGACTATAGTGTTTGAAACTTTAGTCTCTGTCTGCTCGTCAATCTGCACCGATAAGTTTAATTTATTAATGAAGGTAGTGTATGGCGTTAAGTACAGGCAGGTAAAGTCACTCCCTTGTACCACGGGTATCTGTTCATATGTCCAGAGAATGGCCCCCACTTAATGAGACCGTGTTATCTATGCCTACTGAATAAATCATAGGGTTGGTGCATGTGATATTTCTGTTTGATTGGTGCTAATTACCAAGAGGTTGCCCAAGGCTACATTATAGCCGGGGTCACAAGCATATTGACCGACCTTTTCTACAGGATAGGTCAAATTTAATTGGAGTCTACGTTGGTAGGCATACCATGTCAGAGGTCATATCAGAACTATGGGCAAGTTTTATGATCGCCATTTTTGCCTCGTTGAGAAATATGTTGTATCTTTGTGTGATATGAAGATGGAAGTTTTTGAGTATGCTCATTAGTGTGCTAACTTGTTGTGATTGACATTGATACTCGGTTCTCATTTCGAGGACTTAATTATTTGGATGTGACCAAGGTTTACATGGCGGGTGTCGTCGATAAAGCAGAAGGCGCTTACTCTTCCGGAACACCTGGTCTTATTCTCTTGTACTTTTACAAGCGTCTCCATGATGATCTTTTCTTTTTTCTTATCTTGCCCCTACATGTAGTTAAATCAATTCTGAGTTCAGATTATGGTTTTGTTGACGCTTTGGTATTTTCTATTTTTTTCTCTCTAATAGCCTGATCATGATTTTTACTCCTTTAATGAATGACAAATTAACAGGCTGTGCGTGGTTTTCATTCACTTGTGGTGGTCTCGTGTCACTTATAACTAGCTTACAGTAATTTTACGTTAATTTTCAAAATGCATTTAGACCCGTTGGTTCACAACAAAATGAAATAATTGTAGTGACATTCTAGCTTCATTCCAAGCATGACGTTGCACACATCTGAATATCATTATGTAATATGTCACCAAATGAAAACGTTGCTAGCATTTACATCACCTGTTGATCACTCCAAAAGTTAATTCCACAGTTTGGAGATGTAGTTGAAATACAGGCTGTACACGTGTCATGATAAATCAACAAGCCCTCATTATATATCAATGACGTTTACTTATTTGTTTATTTTTATTATTATTTGATTTTATCCTCTGCACACGAACTTTACCCACAATCTCTAGAAAAAAGACCATCATTTAAAACTCACCATCATTTTGTTCATTTTACTTATTGATTTATCGGATTTTCGAATTGACAATTTTCAAGAAATCATTTCGATGATAATTATAATACACGAAATAACATGACGTCACAATCACGTTACCAGGAAAAAGTAGAACAGCATAGTCGTTATCGAAAGTGTGAAAAAGATTGATCAGCAAGTGTTTGGTGCCATGATGGCTTGTTACCAATGAAGAAACGTGTTGAATTACAAATCGCCGTCACGATCTCAGAGTATCAGGCTTTAGGAGTTATGTGAGAAAATGTGATCATCCATAATTTGATTAGAACGTACCCGCGCCGGTGATGTTGGTAGAGTTCATTTACCTCGTACTCCACGTGTAACCAGGCGTATCATCTATTATACATGGTGTATTGTTAGCGTACGTCTTCAGTACCATCTGTGGACAAAGAATCGTCTAATTTAGAGGAGAAGTCTTGAAAAGGTACGAGAAAACATGGCACCGAAATGTGATACGTAGAGAATCGTGCATAAATATCAATGTAATATGGACTTTGTTAAAACCAGTTCATTATTTTAATATGTCACGAGCTTTTAGGCTCGGGGCATATTAAATTATTCAACTCGTTAAATAAATTCCATATTACATTGACACGAGCGTAAGATTATATTTATCACATAACTTATATTCATGAGAAATCACACCAAAAATATCTTTAGCTTTATACAAAAGGCAAATATCTACTTTGATGGTACGATTTTCACTAACGAGACAATCATATGACGACTTAAAGACGTAATTTGTCTATGACGTCACAATAGTGTTATTACTCATGTGTAATACCATATTTATGACATGACCTATGACATGACTGAACGAGTCAGTTATGTTGATAAAAAATTCTGTAATAGGCATAAAGGTTAATACTTGACAAATTGGGAGACAAAGTCATAGCTCAAAATGTATTGATATTAACATTTGCAATGTGACGTTTTAATCGTTAGATATGGAAAGAATTTTTTGATTTACGATATTTTCTTACCGAACGTCATACAATCTTAGTTAAGTTGACACATTATGTCAAAAATGTAACGTGCATGCGGTCACCCATCCAACTACTGACCGCGCACCGTTGCTTAACTATCTTGAGCGGGTCCCCGGAGTATACCGCATGGTTGAAAAAGCTAGCTTGCCAGTTAGGTAGTAGTCCCCTTCGTATACCTAGCTGGACATTAGTGTTAAGACACGTTCTAATAAAAAATACCACAGATGTCGTTTTATTGCATACGTTTGATTTTGCAAAGTATATAACACATAAAAACAAGTCATTATCGGTTGTATGAATGTGGCGTTTATTGTTATGCCTTCCGTGTCGGGATATGAATATGTATGGTAGTAAGTAACCAAAACACGTGTTATAAATAACACTTTGTAGAAATCATATTTTTCTCGGAAGTGTTACCTTCTCTGTGTTATTTGTATTGACAGTGCGACATTTAACACATACGTTTAATTCATTTTACACGTTGTTACAGTAAAAATAGTGTCTAAACACTCGTCTAGGTGTTTGTCACGATATATCTTTAGTTTTATTGCTGATATTTTGACGTCTCAGGCCAAAATTCTGGCTTGGTGTCCATCTTATTGCGTGACCCCATTCTCAGTAACTGGACCCAAGCGAATTGGGGAACACACAATGGCGCCCACGGCTAGATAGACTTGGCAACTGGAGACTGTACAGTGCAACCGGAAAGAGTATATCAATCTGTAAACACTGTCGCGGATATGGGTCACATACATAGGCAATGAACCGGAAGTGACGAGGGCGGAAGTAATGTGAATGTGATCGATGTAACGGGAGGCCATATCCGGTGTAGTAAAGCTATTCCACCAACAGTACGAGTATACAATCAGTCATGGGAGTATAAAATAAAACACAACCTCCTTAAATGACATATATTTAAGATTGCTCAGCTTTTTCACAGAATTTCCAACTAAGCAGAAATATTTGTATACGCACAGCTGTATATTGATAGATGATGTACATGAACTATATTGAATGAATATGTGGCATTTTTGTCTTAAACCTTAAAGGCCCGATATACGTAACTTTCTGCAAAACTTGAAGCGAAAATCATGCCTAATGACTTATTATATTTATAGATGTAGTTAAGATTAAGTGATATTAGCAATATTCAAGATGTATTCTTACGCGGTTACCAGTACAGCAGCAGTTGAAACACGATATTTGTAAACGCACGTCCATCTTCTAACTTCGGTTTGTTGTTGAAGTGGGCCCCACCTGAGTTATTTCAAAGTCTTTTGATTTTTCTGTCAAGAGTTTCTTGCTAGTTACCGCCCAGGTTTACTTCGTTTTAGGCTTATTTTTGCTCGGTTATCGACTTGATTTTTTTCAGAATTTTTCAGAATCCCGAAAAATTCCCTGAAGATACGCATTTTTGGCCTTTAACGTTTACAAAGTTTAAACAAATTGCTTAAATTCAGTTGTCATCTTATACATTGTACATCGAAACATGTACATGTATATGGTATATACATGTTTTATGGTGTAAAGAGAAAATTAACTTCCAATTTAAATGAATTGTGACGATTGCTAGATAAAACATATATATTATAATTTTATTTTGAAATGTAGTAATTTTTACTGATTTAAAAAAAAAAGTGTTTCATTAAAGGCCCAATATACGTAGCTTCATGAAATTTTTCGTGATTCTGAACAATTCTGAAAAAAAAATCCAGTTGATAACCATGCAAAAATAAGCCTAAAACGAAGTAAACCTGAGCGGTAACTAACAAGAAACTCTTGACGAAAAACATCCAAAGAATTGAAAATAATTCAGGTGGGGCCCACTTTAACAACAAGCCGAGGTAAGAAGACTGTTCAAAATGAGCGCGTGTTTACAAATACCAAGTGTTAACTGCTACTGTACCGGTAATCGCGAAAGAATTCATCTTGAATATTGCTGATATCAGTTAAACTGAACGAAATCTATAAATATAAAAAGTTATAAGGCTTGACTTTCGCTTAAAGTTTTGCCGAAAGTTACGCATATTGGGCCTTTAAAGACGACGAAATCTAGGATCTTATCTCTTCCTTCGGAACTACGGTCTCCTTCCATTTATTGACCTTGACAATGACACACTTTTGGTTTTCAGCTGAGCATGTAACCTAGTTAGGAAGGCTTTGGGACCAGTAAGGGGTGTTCTGCCGATGGCCTTTAACAGTATACTTACAGCCTGGTAGCGTTTTGAAGTCGGCATCGTTTCGCACTATCGCAAAGAGGCTTGCACGAATGCATTGCAGCCTCTCAAATACACGCACTCAACACATAACCTTTCATCGCTTACATCGGAAGTAAAATCACTTCAGATGTTAATAGGACGTAACGAAAAATTAAACAATACCAAAATAAACCTTTAATTTTGCATTTTAACGTGGAAATAGAGTTAATATTATCAATTGTGGACTGTGCACACTACTACATGTATAATGTAACAAGCGAAATTAAACGTCCTCATGTTTAACTTGTAAATGGAAGGTATGCCGGGAGAGGTAAACAAAATCTATATATTTTGTAAATATATCAGAAGCGCAAACGAGCACAGGAAAATTCAATACTCTGTGAAGCTGATATGCGATTTTTTTTGTTCTAGATCTGGTGACGCCGCTTTTCTATACCACTTCGTATCAGAAAGGATGGGTGCTATATTATATCATAATAAGAGAAGGAAATTATCGTGTTTCATTTTATTTTATTTTTTTTTTAAATATTCGTACTCGAACTTAAAGTGTCCATTTGCGTTAGCCCACTGGCCGTCCATAAATTAAGACATCGAGTTTCATTTGTTATATTGAAATTCGTTTGTGACTGCTTAATTGCCACATGTATATTGGAAGTTTAACATATTGCAACACGAGTATATTTTAACAGGAAGGTATGAATTGATGAACGTGCTGTACTCGTTATGACAACATAGTTTGGTCCTATCCCTTTCAGTGATTGTACATGACGAGAGGAATAACTGAAAAATATGGTACTCCAAGTCAAAGACGAAGCGTGCCCGTCTCCCAAAAAGACTGGAAACTGATGATAGTGATAGAGGGGAACATCAATAACTTTCGTCTGAATGAGTCACGGCGTTACCGCACTCGAAATTTCATGTTGAACCTGGTACTCGATTACATCACGAGACTTAACACCCCGGTACAGTCCAAACCCCCGGGCTGCTTGTCTGTCTTACAAGATTTCATTTCAGATGAGCTAACAAGTATTTACCATTCCACTCAATTCATTCCGAGGGCTATATGGATATTATCCACATTAAGTCTCCCAAATTGAATAGAGCTAAGCTAATATTTTATTTGTATTCCGATTCCGTATCGAATCGCCGTCACTAACCCTTTCATTACCGGGGTATGAGATGCGATATTTCCCTGTCCTAACCATAGACACATCACTCAACCGATATTTATATTAGGTAAGACGAGAAAAGCATAGAAGCGGCGGTATTTATGACAACTTATTATGTCACGTGACTTGCATACGAGGCAATAGGTATTCAAATGATATAGCCGTATGAAGACGTTTAATATTGTGTACATTTGAAATGCACCAGGCTGCAAGCAGTTAATCACCAACATAACAATTCATTAAAGATAATTGTATAGGTTTTATTGGCGGGAAACTCATTTAGGAAGCCAGTAACTGACAAAGTAAAGATAGTCTTTATCCTAAGCTCCGGACAATCATTCTTTAAGCCACTTAATAAGTGCAGGGACTCATCTATATACTTGTTTTCGTTATTGATATTGGCGTTACTTTCGCTTTATTATGATATATAAATTAATTTTACATACCCGTCATTATAAACCATGCTTGTTTCTTTTTTAAATCATCATTCTTCAGTATTTCTTCGTATAAAAAATACTGACTGTTATTTGGACCAGTGTTGGTTTTACCAAACATTTTGTCCCTCCTTTCAGAGGAAACCGGGATAAAGTCTAAAATTGATCTGGTATGTACTGTACAATGTATCAACCCTTGGGATCTCTAACTTCTCCTCTTCTTTGTAGTGACACGTGACACTTAGCTGATCCTTGCGACGACACATAAACTCTCCTAGTACCTCAGTGCAGCCCTTTAGGTCGTCTATATGAGCTCTCTGATTCTCTTCAGATTTCTCAGGGCTCGTATCGTTGGCTATTTTTTTAAGTGACTTGACCTGTTTAGATGACACGGCCTCGTTTGTGTGTTATATTGGCTATTTATATCGGCAAAGGGACCCATCATCATCCAACGATCATCGTATGACCTTTCAGATGCAGAGATGACGCAAAACATTTTACAAATACTCTACGGACATTAGGATCCATGATTGTATTTTTTCTGTTCATAAAAACCATAAGAATACATGATATCAACTGCGTAGATAGTCTTGTACCTGTTGTACTGTGCAGAAGGAGGCAATATAACTTACCGGGGTTTGAAATTTAGGCTGAATATTGCATGTTTTAGGGGGCTTGTTGAACATTAAATCTAATGCTTAATACACAGAGAAGTGAATTGGAAGTGATAATGATACAGAAATAGCTCAACCCAAATATAGACAGTTCACCACAATACTGTGCAACTGTGTTTTCTTCTCGGCAAAGTCTGAATAAAAAGAGAAAAAGACTACCACGTCTACGATATCGTTAGTGTATATTAAAGGTCCAATATACGTAACTTAGGAAATTTTTCTTGATTCTAAACAAAATCTGAAAAAAACTCCAGTTGATAACCATGCAAAAATAAGCCTAAAACGAAGTAAACCTGAGCGGTAACTAACAAGAAACTCTTGACAGAAAAATCCGAAGAATTGAAAATAATTCAGGTTGGGCCCACTTCAACAACAAGAATACCATCAGCATCAGTGACGTCTTTTCCATGTGTCTTGTGTTGGGAATACTTTCGAGACGTCACACCCTGAAGTGACGGTTATCAACTAATTTGTTCCAAACTTTTATATTCTTAATTTAAGAAAAAAAAAAAAACTTGGACCTTTTCGTTAGTCGTCTCCGTCGAAGGAGTGATTAAAAGGTTCGAATAACAGATAAGAACGTGACAGGAACAACAGAACAAAGTGGATTTGGGATTCGACAAATCAATATACATAAAGAACATTTGGTCTGCTGATTAGGTTGGCTAATTACAAAAAGAAACAAAAGAGGAAAAACTTGAAAATGCATAGCTTTTTATCGTGTATTTAATGTGCATGTCTCTGAGGTTTACAAGTATATTCTGTATCTTTGTGATATGAATATGGACGCTTTTGAGTATGCTCATTAGTGTGTTTACTTGTTGTGATTGACAATGATACTCGGTTCTCATTTTGAGAACTTGATATTTACATGGATGTGACAAAGATTTACATGGCGGGTGTCGTCGATGAAGCAAAAGACGCTTACTCTTCCGGAACACCTGGGCCCGTATTTATGAAACTGTTCTCATGCTCAAGCATGGATTCTGTGCTCAAGCCAGCTTTTTTGAAGCTCTCCTTAATCATGTCGAAGAGTCAAAAAGTCAATATAAATGTTGAAAACAGTTTTTGGCTTCATGTCTCTTCAATTTGTTTTTCCAAAACTTTGACAAAGTAGATTTTCTAAATAATTATTAGCCAGAACAAGAAATAAGGCTTGAGCTCGAAATCCATGCTTGAGAATGAGAACTGTTTCATGAATACGGGCCCAGGTCTTATTCTCTTGTACTTTTTAACGAGAGTCTCCATGTATATTTTTCCTTTGTTCATATTTTGCCCCTGGTTTAATCGATTTGAGTTTGGATTATGATTTTGTTAACGCTTCGGTATTCTCTTATATATTTCCATCAGTATGGAAAAATGTAGAAAACATCTTTCTTCCGACTGGGTTCTCTTTACTTTATACTAAGAACACTACAATGTACATACACGGAATTACGTCTCGTGTACTATACTACGCTGTATATATACGAGTCTGACCCACTTGTCGTGGTGCCCAGATCTAGACAAGTTGTAGGTCGAATTGTTATTACTCGAGTTGTTCCTGATTATGTGGGTAAGTTTAGGTAGGGTATGTACTAGAAGGTCCCGGGGGACGGGTCTCTCTACATGATCTTCCGTGATTGTATGTGCTAACGGCTGGGACGGAGCCCGAGTTAATCTGATTTAATTTCCTCGGGGACAGATTCCTAGAGTAGTCTCCCTTTGTTATTTCTCACTTACACAACCTATTCCTTTAACAGACCCTGTTTTCAAAGAAAATAATCGCATGCGTACATTTTGTGAAATCCTCCCCGGTATGGCGCTACTATCTGTAAAAGATGGTGACGATTCACACAGACTAATATAGATATTAATATAAAATTGATGATGGATTTTCCCTACACGAGGTCGGTAATAATGATGGATATCGGACGTAACCCCTAACACTCGTATGTAACTCAGCATCTCCATTGTCTCGTTTCACCTTTCCTCCTCGTCTCATTTTTCATCTACCGTATTGATCTGGCTCCCGTTGTAAAAGAATCTAAGTGCAAGTTCGTCTCGGCGTCGATCCACAGGGTTTCCGATAGCCCCGTCTGTCTTTGTAGGAAACGGACTGCATCTTAATAAAATAAAAAGGACAATAGATATTGCCGAACAAGGTGTCTAAATTGCTTCGTTTCACTGGCAGCTTTAACGTTGCAGCCTATGCCAATAATTGGAGAGGTACAGTGTGGATATTGCTTTTCTTTAAGAGATTACACTAACATACAAATATGTTTGTCGTAACTATGCAGTCTCGACCCCGCATGATTAATCATGGATCAGCGTTTCTAGTCAACGTGAAAGTAAACTGAAGCCGCACAGTTAGTTTCATTTACACCAATAGGTCGTTTCGCTATTTTCCTATATTGTATTTCGATAAATTGATGTGCCCAGGATACAGTGTGACGGGAGTACGGCGGTGCGGTGTCTCAGACTCTGATATTGATCTCAGACAAATAATCACCCCTCCCCTATATCATACCAACGCTGATACAATCAACCCGCTACTTTGTCCACTTGAAACTCGAATCCATCACAAGTTCTCACCACCAGCGAAAGTTGAGAGGATTTTTTTATCTGTCTTTTCTTTCCGAAAATTGTCTTACCGTAATTGTCGGTTGTGTATGCATACACCGATATAACGGACGGAGTTCGGCGTAAAAAGGACACGGCTGTTTTTGTGTAATCGATGGGCACCGCTTTCAGGTGATCTAAAGTATCGCCCACGTTCGGCTCTTCTCCCGCCTCATAGACATACCAGTGCGTATCGACCCGAAGCTACTGAACATCAATACACAGAACAGTCAAAAGATGCAGCAAAGACGAAAGTCGAAATATAGTTGCAATGTGTTCGGAAAGTACTATAAGATAAACTTTCAAATACGCGTAGGTTTGTATGACGGTTCATTTAATAGCCAGATCAATGCAAAACTGCAACAGTAAAGCCGCACACAACATCGATTTAAAATTTTTAAAACTTATAAATCACACCCATAGTAATATAATAACAGGCCACGTTAAATATTAAGGTTCATGATTTTTTTATTCTCATAATTTCAAATCAGTACAAAAGTGTTTGAATAAAATGTGAAATCGGTTGCATCAACTCGTAGTGCCCCGAACAGGTTTTTACTTTTAGATGAAAGCGGAGTACTTGGATAAAATCCTACTCTTAAATCCTTAAAAAAGTAAACACAACATGTACTTGCTACAAAATATTCATAACAGTTGCAAAGTTGAAAAGACACCAGCTTTTGTTTATCATAACAACGCGATTCATTGCTTTTTAGTCACAGTAGGCATAATCCGATACGTTTTAGACATATTTAACAATAAAAGTGACGATAAAGAAACAACTACAGCAAAATATTTGATCATAATACATATATAACAAATACACATCAAGGCAAATGTCTAGTCATAGCGAAGACAAATGTAAGGGCAAAGACATAAGTCGCATCAACAATCAAAACAAGCTATGGCAAAGACAAAACTCAAGTCAAATACAAAAAGTCTAAGGCAAACACAAAACTCAAGTCAAAGTAAAACCACAAGCTACGGAAAAGACATCAAGTCGAAACAAAAGCAAAATTCACAACAACGATGAAAAAATACAGTTACACCAAAATTCAGCAACATTAGAAATACAGCAACACCAAAACTACAAGAACCAAAAATACAGCAATACCAAAAATGCAAGAACCAAATATACAGCAACACCGAGAAAACAGCAGCCAAAAATACAGCAATACCAAAAATACAGCAACATCACAAATTCAGCCACACCACAAACACAGCAACAACAAAAATATCGCAATACGGAAAATACAGCAAAATAAAAAATACAGCATTACCAAAAATACAGCACAACGTAAAAAATACAGCAACACCACACATACATGTATAGCAACACCACAAATAAAGCTACACAAAAATAAAGCAACGCAAAAATACAGCAACATCAAAAGCTACAATACGTGTGGCCACAGCAAATGTTTATAAAAACACAATGTATTTTTTAAGTTATAATCTAAGTTATAAATATGTTTTCATTTAAAGACTGTAATAGCGACTGATGTATAAAATATATAAATCTAAAGACGCCTTCATTTCTACTGTTTACTTAGTATGATTAAGTCATCAATTTTGGCCCGAGAATAACAGGTTTTTAAATAAATCAAATCATAAGAAAAGAGCTATAAGGAAAGGAACTAAGCATGTTCTTCTCTTAAGTATGAGAAAGACTATCATTACATGTTGTTCTCCTGAGTATAGGAACGACTATCATTACCCAAAGTGGTTTGGGAATTATTACAGATATTCATTGGAAGTAAACTAAAGTGTTTAAAGTACTTTTACACTTTCACACACTGTACAAAATTCCCAGGCCCAAATACCATTATCGTCTGCGTATCATAAATTTATGTGTGTATTTCTACCCACTATCTCAAACTTCGCTTCCTGACTGAAATAACACTTGGTAAACCGTCCATACATCTTGTACAACTGTCAGTGCTTATTGTAGCTTTAGCGACATCAACTTTGGCATTACCTCCAAAGCCGATACACCACTACCAATACAAGGCAAGGACTTAAGTAAATCCAATGCATGCATACAAGGATTGCTCTCCCACTAATACTATCCAACGTGGAACATCTCAACGATATCAACATAGTATATAGTGTATTACCAGCTATGGATACCAATGGTATGACTTTCGATTGATAACAACAGAAAATCAACACTGCCTACCTCTTTCTGCAATAACTTTTAAGGAAAGATTTCTAATAAGAATAATCTATGTAACACTAAAACTGGATAATCTATCATCTACCAGATAAGGTATTCCACAAACATACCTGCTATGGGCCCTTCTACAATTAATAATTTAAATCAAAATATTCTACGAAAGTATGTGTCACAGACCTTCTGCCAAGATAACTAACATTTAACAACGGACGATTATATGATATTTACCATAAAAACCTCCCCCCAAAGCTCTTTTTTATGGTTAACTGTCTACACCCCATGTACGACGCGGATGTCTTGCCTTTGAGTAGCTCTATCAAAGTAATTATTATGAGACATATATATAATATATAAAACTAGGCTGGTACCTTATAAGTTTTAAAAATCCATGACAAAAAATCAATATTTTTGTAATAAAGAAAAACATTGTGTAAATATTTAAACCTTAATTCTCTGTATGTGACGGGTTCATAACCTTACATAGAATGAAAATCCTAGCTAACGCAGCATATAAGTAACGTGGAAGCTTTAATCTAAATGAATGATGCAGGTTGCATTAAATTTTACCGATAATAATACACCTAAGTCATAAAGTAGCGATAACTGCAGTAAATCCAACCGAAGGTAACGTTGATGAGCGTAGGCCGATAGAAGGGAACCCGATATACGGCGCACACAGGCAATCGCCGGAGCAAAGTCAGTTTACGTCAATTTTGTTTTTGATTTACTACATTAATAAATTCCGTTTTAAGTGTGTTGACCGCGATAGGGAGGTTATCGTTGGCCATAATACGCTATGTTTATTACAGACAATTAAATCAAGACACTGCCTCAAATTTAAGTCGTAAAATACACCAATCAAATCTGCACGAAAGTGATATTGCATTGCAACATGAAACATTAGAGTCCACTTAACCAGCACACAATATTTTTTCATAGAATATAATTTTCAATTGTAATTATATGTTTACTGTTTCGTGATGCAAATCTCCTGAGGCGACTTACGTGGGATCTCAAAGTAGAGGCAAATCTATCCATCGGTGCTGCTGTAGGAATCAATATTGATCTGACCATTGCACATATTATAGTTTACTACGCCATTTTTACTATTGTTTCCATCTTTTATTTATGTCAATAAATGTATACGGCAATATTGTTTGAACTGGTCAATAATACTCTACCAATACGTTAATGACCTGTGTATTTATCATATATATTTGTGTATAATAGCAGTAACTACTACATTGTACAATTTTAATGCTCGTCTTTTCTCGAAATGGGAGGTAGAACATTCATCTTTTCTCGAAAACAAGTTCTGATAACGCATGCAGCCTTCCATTAATCGTCTCTTATTGTTATTGTCAGTATATATATTGTTCCTCAGGAAACCCGTTCTGTATTAGTCGCTTCTGATGATCATGAAATGTATCTAGTGTTCTCCTTGAAACATTGTTTCAGTCGCCTGTAATGATCATGAAGTGGATATAGTATTCGCAAAGAAAACCTGGAACTACAACTTGTTCTGCAGGAAACTTCGTATCCGTCACCTCTGCTGAACAAATAGTGATATAAAATGTACTTAAGGGAAGTTTACATTAATCGTTTCTAGTAAACTTTAAATAAAACGTATTCTTCATATTTAAAGACGAATGTGCTTTTCGCTTATCAGTGGCATATGACGAACTACACACTTCATGTAAGTAGCATGTAATAGTATATACGTGAGAAACAATGTACATCTGTAACACATTGAGTCTCACGGCACTATAATTTATTTAGTGAGATACGTATAAAATGTACTTTATTACAACTAGAAATATTCGTTTCTTATCATCACCTTAGATTCAATGTGATTTACGACTGACACATATAATAATGTTTATGAGAATATCTTCTTTTATGTAGTTTTTCCTGTCTTGAGGGAAATAAGGATTCCATTGATTGACCCAAATATCCATCACTCGATTAGTTGTTCACGTTTTATTTGCTTACCCAACATTTATGCCATCACACCTGACTAAATCGAACTCTAGCGGGTTTCATGCAATATGGATGTAACGGCTGACCATAGCAATATGAAAGTTAAAAAAAATCAGTCCATTTATATACATTTTTACTATATAACAATTGCTTCATTTCATTTATGTTTTTCAATAATAGTTTATTACCTGCGTTTGTATATGCGTCGTCATTTAAACGACTTTGGCGGAACAGCCCGGTTTAGATAAAATGGCGCTAATCATAATAATTAGTCATTTGAGCGTTTGACGTAGGGGCGTTCTCTATGTTAGTCGAAGCGGCGCGCCAAGACTTTTATTGAAAAAGCTTGATCTATGACGTCATAAGTAAACCACGTACCACGTCTTGAGAACCATTGCTTTCATATTTGCACGAAAGGCGTTTTTATCGGTAATGTTTATATAGTGAATTGCAGTGTATATGTTGATATATTTCTGTACAAATGTAGACTAGTAATGGAAATGAAACTCTTTCCTTACTTCATAAACTAAAGTGCAAGTACTAAATCCGAGAACTGGCCAATCGATTCAGACATCTGTGTATTCAAAATGGTTGATTTTATGATTTTTTTTTTGTATTTTCCTATCTTAGATACATATGCAAATACAAAAAGGGTAAACGAGAAACGGGACATATACTTGTAACATACATTCGATATGGGGCTTCTTTCTTTCAATAGTTGATTGGTGAGATAGGAAGTGGATGGGGGATAGAGAATAACGGAGTGTCAACAAAAGTATAATCCGAAGTCAAAATCGATTAAACTAGGGACAAAATACGAAAAAGGGAATGATCAACATGGAGACACTTGTAAAAGTACAATATAATAAGACCAGGTGTTCCGGAAGAGTAAGCGTCTTCTGCTTCATCGACGACGCCTGCCATGTAAATCTTGATCACATTCAAGTAAATATCAAGTCCTCGAAATGAGAACCGAGTCATCATTGTCAATCACAAACAGTACTGTAATTAGCATGCTCAAAAACGTCCAGCTTTATATTACAGAAAATTATAGAATATTTCTCAATGAGACAAAGATGGCGACCTTTAAACTTGCCCATAGTACTGATCAAACTATTTCCAGAGAAACATTAATATACCCGATGGATGCTTGGGTTCTAACCGATCCCATTGAAGAGGGGTGGACTCCAACGAACGAAGAGAAGGAGCCGTTACATATCCAGATGCTAGTGGGAGATTAGAGAAGGCTCTATCACATAATATTTAAACAGAAGATGCCAATACATATCCAGGTGGTATGGGAAACAGATATGGATAAGTAAACTATAACCTTTGACCTATCTATCAAAGCAAAAAAAAAAATTATTGAATGCAAAAACAAAAAACAAAAAGCAGTTAAGACAAACCATCTTAAAGATGGGGGAAGGATTGATGAAGGGAGAAACAAAATTAGAGAATACCAACCGTCAACAAAACCATAACCCGAACTCAAAATCGATTTAATTAGGAGCAAAGTATGAGAAAAAAGGAAGATTTAAATGGAGACCCTTGTAAAAATACAAGAAAATTAGACCATGTGTTGCGGAAGAGTAGGCGTCCTCTGCTTTATCGACGACTCTAGATGGTGACTTGAACCATTTCACAGTATTGTGTTTGGTGAAACAACAGTGTGAGTAAGGTGCCCGTCCATATCGTTGAATATATGACTTGGAACCGTGCCCATGATCCTTCTAAAAGAAAGGACAAAAGGGAGACCCACGCACCTCCTAGATAGTATGAGGGGCATTTCTTCACAACAATGAAAGGGGATTGCGAATACACAACAATAATACGGATACACATTTACACATCGTATCTGGATGGTTCAGGTAATACATAGTTATGGCAGCGTTCAGGGGGAAATAAAACAGAAACAATGAGTGCAAAGAATACCCTTAACCATCGTGGACGTAATCCATTCACAACAAGTTTTACAGCGATAAGTTAACAGCGAGAACCAGAGGAGTTACGATGATATAAACAAGATAGTGTACCCTGGCTCCATTAGCGATGGATTTATGTCATTGTGTTACTCTAAAATGTACTGGTAGGTTTCAGGTGGGTCGTATACCGGCAGGCGACGAGAGTAACGACTATGAGACGTGGCGAACACCAGTGATAATTCCACTGTTCAGATTCAGTAGATCCTTCTCGTTCCTTCTCGTTGTTTTTTTTCTATGGTACAGTTTTCTTCTCGGATATATTTTTAATTTGATATAAACGTAAAATCGATAATCTAATAGACTTTAACACATCATTCACGATATTTTTTTCGGGATAAATTACAAATTACAGTTTGAAGGACTGTGGTTCTTAATTTCCTGACGTTTTCATTATTTTACATACACTTGTTTTATAAATGGTATATTGAAAAAGCAATATACAATATAAATCCTGTTTAAAATACTAAGAGCAATAATGGAATAGATGTATTATCTTAGACAAGGCATGGCATCTCAGACGGTGGTTTAGCTTCCGATATAAACTCAGGAAGTAAAGTGTAACTTCACAGATTTTCTGAACAAATATTTGTCAGTTATAATTTGATGGGTAGGTATCTGGGTTATATTTTGTTTAAAAAATACACAAACGATCCTTCTTTGAAACATACACTTTCTGAATTCGTAACATTATTTGTTTTTGTTTGCAGAAACGAAGATCTACTATACAAGGTAAGTCTTGGTGATTATAGAAACTAACTCATACGTCCGATACATTTCATCTTCAGTTTGTAAAGACAGATTCTACAATGTTTTGTATCGCTCTTTTCATTCCATCTAAATATAGTGTGTGGTCAGTTTTTTCGATGAGACTGCATTAACAAAGTGTCAAGAACGATCTATCGACACTGTCAACTGCAAAACGTCAGCATACTGGACAGATGCCTCGCAGTTACATTAAGCTACTATCCAGGGGTTTCTTATAACATCTAAAATGTCTGGCCTTAAGACAGTCGGTCGCAGTGATGGTAGAAAAAAGTATTTAAAAAAACTTCAATTTGCTAAAGCTGAAGTCCATACTAGTCCAAAATCAATCTGTACAACTCCACAGTCTCGTCACACTCAGCAACAATGTTGGTCGCCAAGTTTGTTATTGGCATGCTTCATTGGCGCCGACTCGAATAGACATGGTATTCGTGCAACCCATATTCCTTGGGAGATGATTTTCCTGGCAGACGATTTGTCCGGAGGTCATGAATCAAACGGATACCTGAATAAAGCATCAGAATCCTTTCAGCTACAAGTACTAGAAAGAATAGGAAACCGAGAGAGTCTTTCTCCTTATTGGACCAGTTGACAAATATTATTTGAGTATATATTCTCTCCTCACACTCCAGAACAAACCTTGCATAATACCTCTAATAGCTTTCTTTCTCTACCACGCTTGGGAGCGGATATTCTAAAAATTCTTATTCATGTAGGAGAAGCAGTTCATTTACACACATACTTAGTCATTGACATAATGCAGGTGTTATATATTTTTAGATATATCAAAGGATAAGAAAAGTAACTTCCCCTGAGTGGGGTGAGATAAGGGATTGAAACACTACGAAGGAGATTCTGAAGTTCCAAAACGTTTACAGGCGATACCAGCAAATGGATGTATAAAATTTGTCAGGAATTGCATGTGCCATCGATATGCTACAATATACAGCAGATGAAACCGTACAATCAAAAACAAATACATTTAACATAAAAACCAGAGCTGTTTTAATGGTTATGATTATGGAGAAGGCGAGGAAAACATTTTTGTTCTACATTATATCTTCTTGTGCCTACATAGTTTCAGTAAGGTTCAAAGTATCCCTCCCCTCATATTTTCAATTTGTTTAAGTTACAGATCAAGTTTTTTTCTATCAATAAAAATGAAGTATTTAATAAAAAGTAACTGCATATTTATCAACTTGCACGCAATAAAAATATTCCCAATCCAAACCCTATAAATACACGAAGGTTCGAGATTTCATACACGTATACAGTGTGATAAAATCTATAATTACAACTGAGCCTAAATGAAGAGATATTGTATGTACTTCTGCACTATAATAAAAATGTCCAGGGTCAGATCGGTCATCGTGTATTACTGCTATGTCTTGGCGCGCCAATAAGATTTTGTCATTTGATTGCTATAATTAATGTATGCCAGAAAACAATAAAAACGTCAAAATTCCATCTCTCTGGACGATGAGTCTGGCCAAAACCAGCGGTCATAACTAGGATAGCATCGAACAGTTTGATAATACGAGATAATGGGACTGAAGTATTGTCAACTTAATATGGAGCTAAGTTATCGCGTAACGTCAGATGGTGACCCGCAATAGTGGTTCATGTCCCTTTTGCCGACGTAAGATTTCAGATGGTGTTGGAAACATACCTCGGGTATCACTTGTTTTGTAAACCACGTGATGTCAAAGCTATCGGAATTAAAGGCTTGTTTTCGAACATTAAGGTAGGCATTAGCTGAATTGATCTTTAAACTAAATTCGTAACGACAAATTTAACACTTTTGTTTCAAATTCATTATTGAATGTTTTATCATAATGTATATTATTCTGAAGGTTTGTTTTTTAATCGAACGAATACGATGTGTTAGAGAAGGTTGTTATTAAGAAACGCATTGTATGACTGTCACCTAGTCAGAACGACTTTCTGCAGTAGGTCTTGTATAAAGGGTAGGGTCATCTGGCTATACATAGTGTCTATGACGTACGTTAGTACCCACGGGATTAATTCCATGTCTCGCCCATCAAAACACCATCTGAGCAAAGGAAATTTCCAACGTTTAGAAATAGAAAAATATATTGAGGTACAGTGTACAAGTCAGTCTGTTATTTATTAATCTTTTTTAAAATGTCGCACCTTTTGTGGGCTTGCACAATTACCTTTCTGATTGCTACCTAATTTATAATATATTGTATGATCAACCCTTCAAGAAGGATGGGGAAAACACATTCCCAGAAAAAGGAATAGAAGTGCGATCTCATTACCTAAGAAAGACAACTCCCACGTCAATATACCTGTGTAGGGTGTGATTTATGTATGTGATTTCTCTGTAGAGTGTGCTTTGTTGTGCTTTGTACATGACAAAGCACACATATAGGCACTGTTTAATACTAGTAAACGGAAAGTATTTTCGATGTTCCGCCCTGATTTACACATTCTCATATTTTTGTATGTCATTAATAAATTACCATTTAACAGCAACAGTATTTCTCTGTTGTTTTTTGTGTAAATAAAACATATGAACAACAATACAAGCTGCAGTCTGAACTGGTTACCGTGTTGACACAAATACATATATGTATACTCATCGTACAGATAAACCAGAGAAATAAAAATGTGTTGAGAAGATTTAGGGCTAAGAAGGTAGAATAACGATTTATATGTGGATACACTCTAAAAAAAGTATTACTTAGTAGTTGAGTTTTACTTAAATTAAGTAGATATTTTACTTACACATTACTTAGTATTACTAAGTTACGATTGGTCATTACTTGTTTTGCAGCGTATATTACTTAGTAATCCAAATTTACCTGTTTTAAGTAATATGCAGTTATGCTTTCCTAGTTTTAAGTAGTGTGCTTACTTAGATAGTTATTTTAAATAATTGCTAAAATCAGATTACTTACTTTGAGCAGTGTGATTACTTAAATTACTGATGTTGATTATTCCCGAATTTAAAGCAGATTTATATAGCTGCAATAAGCAATTTAACATATTTTTACTATCGTACATTATGCAAGCTATGTGTTTCAAATTATTTTATTTTCATAATTTACGGGTTAAATTAAAATACCTGCATTTGTAAGAGATGTTACTCCTTCAAATGAGAAAATGTTTAAAAAATGTGTAATCTGATGTGATGCTATAACTATGTACTCAAATGTGATATGCTTTCTTAAATAAATATTATTATTATTATTGAAACATGATGGATACACCTAGGCCTATATATAGCTAACCATCTATTCTTCAGATTTTTCCGGGATTTCCCGTTTTGTTAAATATAATCTTATTTCAAATCCCCGCCATATTCTGAGTTTAAAAACTTAAGTTGTCTCCCCTTAAGAACTCTCTATCGTTTACGGTAAAAATAGCACCAGCTTCCTGTTTAATTTCAAACCATGTGCGTTTGTCAGTTTCTTCGTGTTGAATCTAAATTCTGCTAAGGATTCATACTCTTACAAGATGTAAATGTCACACAGAAAGGAGAAAAACACTGTGAAATACGCTACGAAATGTGGGAATGTGTGTTCAAATGGCTGAGCCTTTCTGATACGGGATTGTTGCCGTGTTTGCCAGAAAAATCTTGTAGTGGATAACGGTCGGCAAGTATGCCAAGCAACATTCAACGGGCCTTGCTGACATATCAGCTGTTAATTCACACAGGATTGTATATTCCTGCAGAACGTCTTTCTGACGCCGGATAATGAGGGTAAGCAATAATAACTGTCTGTTATAACTTACTGAGTGTTTTGAATTAGAGTCGCATCGGCCCACGGTAAACTCGTCCAAAGTCACCTCGGCCCACGGTTACCTCAGCCGAAGTAAGTCATCCCATGTGAATCTCGGCCTCGTATTTTAAGATTTGTAATTGAATATTGCTTTAATGTGCCTTATTTAAATTTTTTGCAATGTATTACGAAAATTTACTGTTACAACATTATTGCCAACCCCTTATATATACCCTGTCAGAATAACCACGGAATTATGCTATCTAAGTCCGTGGAATAACTGAGGTAATTGTTATATTATTAGACCGAATATTTCGTATAAGAACTAAGTTCAAAGCCATACAATTGCGTGTTTTGAATTAGCTTTATTTTTTTTCAGGATACGTTCTAAGGAATTAAAGATATAGATGAAAGAAAACCAATCATGTGCCGATTCATAGATGAACAAGGTCATTGATTCAATACCAAGTGTGGATGCACCAGGACTGCGGAAGGGCAGATTGATGAAAACCAAGAATTAATATTCCAGCTGAAGAAATGTGTGAACATTGAATTGTATTACGGTCGCTTCGGAAATAATCGGGACAATATTGATTTGCACATTATTTTGGTTATTTGTTTGTATTTAATGTTATTACATGTACTATTTATGTCCTATATTTTCACAATAAAATGGAATTTGTTGTTAAATTTTATTTGTCTTATACTTCCATTAGAAATTATCCAAAAATTACTACAAAATAAGTACTAGAATTTTTACCAGCTAAAAAAATCATGTATTCAGTTTTATTAGGTGGGTGATCTAGTGTACATGTATGTACTTAAATAATTACTTATTTTTTTAAGTATTTTTTGCTTGAATTAAGTAATACAATTACTGTACTTGTTTTTAAGTATTATATTACTTAATGCAAGTAGAAAAACTACTTATAAACAAGTAATTCAATTACTTAATTCAAGTAAAAAACTAGTTAATAACAAGTAGTAAAACTACTTGTTTTTAAGTAATATTAATACTTGAATTTAGTAATGTTATTACTTACAAATAGTAATATATATACTTATTTTTAAGTAAGAATATTACTAGATTCAAGAAGAAAAGCTACTTAAAAAGTTATCATATTACTTAATTTAAGTAGAATTATTACTTAATTTAAGTTGAATTATTACTTAAATTTTACGTTTAAGTAGTATAATTACATAAAACAAGTAAGTATTGTGTTTAGTTTAAGTAAGTATTTATACTACTAAGTAATATATTACTTAGTAGTATGATTACTTAAGAACGATTACTAAGTATTACTTATCAGGATTATTGATTACTTAACCGTCTGACAACTTTTTTTACTTGTTTTAAGTAATAATATTACTTGTTTTAATAATCCTAAGTAATATTTTTTTTAGAGTGTAGTGAGCGCTCAACGTGTCCCTAGCCGGAAACTGTAAGCAAATAATACAACTGTTAAGTGTTTATACATAAAAGGTGGTTTAGAATCATTGTCTGACAAAATATAAAAAAGGAAATAATCTTTGTTTTTTATATTTCTCATTCAAATCTCGCACACTAATGTAACTATCTTGTCTACTACTGTAACTACGTAGCTGACTCAGAAAAGTCTCATTGTAACTCCCTAATCATGATGAGAACAACTGTAGCTTAATCGCCGACTACACCTACAAAACACCTTATTTTCCGTCATCAATCCGACGCAGGAACAATTTAGACCTATATATAAGAAACAGCGTTCTGTACACAGTTTCTGGAAATCCACTTCGGAGGCAATACCTACAATATATGTCCTAAATTATTGTAAATGTGAAATTTTGATTACTAATTTATGGTACTAGAACGTTAGCGTAATCTGGAGTAATTCCGATTAAGCTAACGTTCTAGTACCATAAATTAATAATCACAATTTCATGTCAAGTTAATTGAAGTAATAGCCAAACAAATGCACATGTATATTTGATAAACAAGATTTATATTTATATAAAGAAACGCAATGGGTTTTCCTTGCGAACTTGAATATAAAAAAGAACAAAAAACAAAGACTTTGCGGCAAGGCCTTTCTGCCTTCTCAGGCTTCTTCAGGCGGACTCCTGAAGAAGCCTGAGAAGCCAGATGGCCTTTCCGCAAAGTCTTTGTTTTTTATATACATGTTTATTTATATTCTATCGAATGATGCCGTCCGATGGAATTCCCATATCAGAAGGGAAAAAGCGGCAGTTGGATGGCGAAACAATGACGCATATCTTCTCCTGTCATATCGTTTTTACATTATTAGCGTTTAACCATTTAGGAGTGCGAAAAATCATACAGCAAAATCTAAAACTCTTTTTTGAAAAATCTCATTTCAAAATTACATAAATATTTAGTACTAATATATATTACTTCAGTATGCATGAGTTTTTACCAATCAAACTCATTGGCTCACCCATACACAAACTAGAAAACGAATTATTATAATTGAAGAACATCACGTACATTACCGATGGTTGACAAAACATTAATGCTAGTAGTTATTATGTTAATAAATATCTACCTTTTTTTTCACTGCGTTTACTCGGAAAAGTAAGAGTACAGTGTAAGCATTGATTACACAAACTAGTTTAACATCTCATTCTGTAGTTTTTTAGTTTTTTGTTTGTCTCACAGTTCTGTAAGATACAGAACCAGTGAACGCAATTATCTCTTCCAAGGATCACACCCAAAGAAAAATACATGACCAGAATTATTTAATAAGAAAGCATCATTGCATATAAATGTAGCATGTATTATCAATCTTTATCTCTCATATACAGAGATAGCTTCACAGCTGTAAACATAGTGACAGATTGATATAAGACCCAATATACGTAATTGAAGGCAAACATTTAAGCGAAAATCAATCCTAATAACTTATGATATTTATAGATTTAATTAAGATTATAATTAACTGATATCAGCAATATTCAAGATGAATTCTCACGTGGGTATCGGTACAACAGCAGTAGAAACTAGGTATTTGTAAACGCGCGTCCAATTTGAGCTGTCGTCTAACTTGTGTTGGTTGTTTTAGTGGTCTACATCTAAATTATCCTTTGGAATTTTCTATCAAGAGTTTCTTGGTTTTTACCGCTCAGGTTTACTTCGTGTTGGCCTTATTTTTTAATGGTTATCAATTGGATTTGTTTTCAGATCTTTTTCAGAATCATGAAACATTCCCTGAAGTTAGGTATATTTGGCCTTTTAAGACATTATTATTAATCGAAAGAGGCATTTTTGTTGTTGATTAAGCTGTGGAGAACATTCAACGGGAAGTAACTCAAAGCAAAGTAAATAGCCAACGTCATGTATCAAGAGATGACTTAAAAAGTAATGTATATATATATATATTTTTTTTTTAATTATATTATTCAAAGTACATTGTATATAGGTAAAGCCTTTTTCTCAATCTCTTGGATGATTAATTTAATCAATATATTTGAAATTAAATAATAATATACAGTATATAACAATTGTTTATCTTTGCTTTATGCAAACGATGCTGATAAATATTAAATGTATACTTGTATATTTAGGCCTACAACAAATTCGTGTTTTTTTAGAACATGTATATATTTAACAATTTCAAATTAATCAACCATTAATTACACAATTTATATGGATGAGTCAAGCGACTCGGCGAAGCCAATCACTATCTTCAGCAGCTCTGCTTAGAGGGGGTCTCATCAATGTTATCATAACGCATCAGGCATGCTTCTTCCTGTGGTCTTCTTTTTTCAAGGTCATAGGCCTCCCTGACCTTTCATTAAACAGTCTTCAGAACAGAGGACTCAAATTCTTGTATTTCTTTGTGTTTTTCAACACATCAGAGAGGAGCGTGGGATTGCATCCATTATTATCTAATACTGGTATGTGTAATGCCATCCCATTCCTTATCTTATTATAACTGTGCATTAATTGTTTGAATTTGAATTTGTGTTTATTAAATATCTTAAAGAATCATTCAAGTTAAACACTTACTCTGCGCTGATCATAATTGTTCTATTCCCGTATTTCTACAGTTTGAAATCTCGAATGTTTTTCTTGTCTCGCTCTGCCCGATTTAGTTTCTTAAATATGCATTGTACCTGTATTGTCAATGTCAAACCCACCACACTTTACCCAACCTATTCATTACAGGGTCATGTTTAAAATCGGAGTGTAAATGAACAACAATACACTACATACAGCATATGTGTGTCCCGCCTTATAATCCACATAACTTGACATGTAGAAACTACCTTCTTGTGAACAACGCTATATATAAACAGTGCTAGCCCTTTAACGGGTTGTCTTTATAATACTATAAGACTGTGTACTCGTACAAGCCACAGGTATATAGTTATAATTATAATGTTAATGTATTTTCATATCATTGTTGGTGTACATGGAAAGCTAATTATCTACAGGATTGGTTCCACATATATAAATTATATATATATTAATTTATTTCTGAATAATGTAAATTATGACCCATGGTGTGCAAGTTGGCAGTTATTAGTCTATATAATGTACAGTATTATACAGAGACCCGGCCTAACCCGAAGTTAAGCAGCCTGCATACTGGACGGGGCTGAGGTTGATCTGTGATACACATTCAGATTTAAGCTTGCACTTATATATATTACCAATACAAACCGGTTAACTCTAACGCTCCTTGTAAAATGTTTTACCTGGTCCCGGCCAATTAAAATCTGCTGCCAACATAGATTTACTGGCCAACAGTACTGCTTAACTAACAGTGGTACGGCAGACGTTATATAGTAAACAAACAGCACAAACTGATTTAAGACATATATAATTACCTCCAATATAGATGTCCTGGCCGTCAATATTTACATTTTACAGTTCTGACCAATTTGTGTTCATTGTTCCGTAACAACGTCTCGCTCTTGTTAATGTCGTTATTGCCGAGTTGTTTATACTGTGGATCAGTGTTTCTGTGTTAGAAATTGCATGTATACAGTTAAAAGTCATGTATTTTCAAATAGTGTATACTTAGTCTACACCAACGATTTACATATAGCACCAAAATATATTATACAATATTGACATTGGAGTTGAGTTTTGGATTAAGAACACATGCATAAATTTACTGTTTCTACATGTTTCTTCAGATTATTCTACACAATACAATTAAAAAGTATTTATTTTGTTCTCCTACATTTACATAAGCAATCAAGAATAATATGCAATAACAATATATTTTTTATTAAATTAAATACATAATGCACAAATCATAAAAAGATCTTGCATGGTTCTTTACATGGAAGTCACAACCAAAAAAAAGTCATTCAACGGACCAATCAGCGTCCAGTAATGTTACAGGGAGTAGCACGTGCCGAAAAGAGTTGTTCTCCCTCGCAACCATATTGAACATTTCTAACATAACGAATACGACTGTTAATAAAGTAAAAAATAAATAAAACACATCACCCAATCCTTGTCTGCGCTTGTCTGTAGAAAGTATTGAAATTTGCCACTATAACCGGAACCGGAAGAGCTATAGACAAAATTCCACATATAACTGTCATGCTTCCCACTAGTTTACCAAATGTTCCACAAGGATACATGTCGCCATATCCCACCGTCGTCATGGATACAATGGACCACCAGAACGCATCAGGGATACTCTTAAAATGTGTATTCGGCTGAGGCAGTTCCGCATAGAACATCGCACCGGAAGATATGATGATTCCGATACCGAGAAACAAGGCAAACATGACCAGCTCACTAATACTGGTCTGCATTGTCTTCCCGAGAATCTGAAGGCCTACCGAGTGTTTGCTGAGTTTGAGGATCCTGGATACTCGCAGCACTCGTAGCACCGATAGGAAACCACTCTTAGATTGTCCGCATTCGTGGGTGATCAAAAACAACAGCATCGACAAATAAAATGGCATAATGGAGGCAAAATCTATCCAGTTCACAATGTCTTTGAGGAAGCGTCTCTTAGAAGGACTTGCGAGCAGACGACACACAAGTTCTATTGAGAACCAACATATGCAAACTGCTTCTATTATAAACAGCGGATGCTCAAAGTTTGGTATTTTCCTGACATCCACACTGCTGCTATTGGCAGAACTATTCGCCATGATAGTCACACATTCCGAGCCATGAAAGTCCGGTAGCGTTTCTACACAGAAGGTGGTCACCGATACCAGTATCACAATAACGGAACAAATGGCTAAGATTCTGGCTGGCACGGAGCTGTCTGGGTACTCGAATAGCTCCCATACCTTCCGCTGAAACGGTTGTTTTGGTAACTCTGGAGATTCGTTGCTGCTGATTATGAAACCTTCCTCCCCTCTATACGTATTCAAGACAGATTTACCAAGTTCAAAAAACTGCAGTTCGCTGAGAAATATATCTGACGGGACCTCCATTGGACGCTTCAGCCTTCCCCCACTCTGATAAAAATACAGAATCGCTGGGAAGCTAGGTCGATGGCGATCAAAGAAAAATTCTTTTCGTTTTGAGTCCCAGTATTTCTTCCTTTTCGCAGGATTACCAAGCAATGTATGTGGAAGTCTATTAAGAGTACGAAGTTGGGTTTCGAACTTGAGTCCACTGATGTTGATTGTGATACGTCTGCATCCCTCTACGTCACATTCATGTCCATACGCTAAAACTTCCTCGGAAACAAATGCATGCGGGTCCTGGACACTCTCATCATCCTCATCGTCGGACACGGCGCTGGATACGGCTTGGATTCGAGAGTGTGAAGTAAAAACATCCTTCCAATTGGAGTCGGTCGATGAGGACCGGAAGTGGGTCCTCTCGTGGTGATTGGAAGGCGGCTGTAGGTAGCCCCTTCCATCTGTAATCGTATTTTGGTTGATGATATGCATGATATAGTATCTGAAGGTCACTTACTTTTAAAGACGATCATAATGCAATGTGACAATGTTCTGACTCCCATTGACTGATCAGATTTCCAGTATTCACCAGAATATCAACACTTGCTCACACATAGGCACCCCATCGCTCTATTTACTACGTTTGACATATTTCATATGTGTTGTCGCTGCCTTCCTTTGAACACTCAAGATTAAATCCATTGTAAAACTTTCAATTGTCACTGAGGCATTTAAATAGACGCCTTTTGTTAGTTTAAATCTGATCCTCAGAGGCGTACCGTTGCACGTAACGCTGTGGTGGCATTTACAGACTGAAAATTATCTGTCAACTTTGAACACTTGTTGATATTCAAATGCGTTTATCAGCACAGTATTTGCCATAACAGATATTTTGGTGACTTGAAGTCCGCAAGGAGGCGCCCTGGTCGGGACTTGCATGTCCGTATTCCCACTATTCCTTTTACCGAGTGCAACTTCGAAATAGCTTAACCCAGTGTATTGGCACGACTCCATTGAACTTTAATGGCATTGAAAGGAAGGTATAAATATACCCTACCTGTATTTGCGAAAGTGTGTAATAGCTCTACCGACTCGCTGACCCCGATCCGCTCATATAGGTGTAGCTTTAGTGAAAGACCCTGTGGTTTAAACCTTGGGGACATTTGAAGGTGTTCGCTTCTTGATACAACTATGTATAGGTACTTTATTGTCACAAGACTCGAGAAATTTGACGAGACCTCTCAGCTTTACAAATATTATTTTCTTCTGTTGTACGACTGGCTTACTTGCGTTTTGTTAACAGACGCTTTGGAATTGAAACATGGTAAAAGTCTTTACCTTGTTTCGCGGCTCGATGATAAACGATTATTGTAAATAACATTGTTCCGGGGCATGCTGGTTTAAATAATCACGTATATTATACATATATCACGCATAGTGTTATAGCCTGATAAATCCAAGTATCTCGGCAAATCACTGATACACCTCAGGAATTTGTCGTCATAAAAGAGTTTAATTTCTCGCTTATGCAACAAAGAACTTTGGGCTGATATACGCTCGACGTTAATGGGCGTGTGACAAATCTCTAGACCTCCCATGGGTGAATACACATTATCATTAATAAATAGCGGAGTAAGGCACAATTAGGTGACCTCTCTATCCACATACAATTGTTAATCATGTTATCATCAGGACACTTTGAACCAATATATGCAAATAGAAACATTTTCGGACTTTATGTCTTTTAAAAGAATGAAGATATCTCACTTCTACAGAAACATGATCCTTCGGCTATAATTGTTCTTATTTGATTAACATGGTAAAGGATAATATTGGTTGAGTACCTTATTTACGAAGGGATATATCCATAATAGAATAATTGTAGAATTATATTTTTTCTTTGATTATTTACTTATACATTTGTAAATAAATAAATAATATCAAATGCATGCGCGAAATTGTAATTATTAATGTTATGCATTCGATTACGTTATAATTACTTTCTGAAAACCCTTTTAATTAAAGTGATTCCTTAATTATTCGCGACTTTTGGTGATAAATGCATTATTTGCATTTTGGGGGGAAAGGGAGTCCATAGCAGAGCAAAACATGCGAATAGATTAGTAGATAGGTAATATCTAGTCCATGGATGATGTATATCCTGTCGAATAATAACATAATAACGGTGACCAGTCTCAAATATAAAACCATAATACGCAACTGACCGGCAAATAATCTCATTTCGCACGATCACAGAATGGACCTTCATGACCAATGAGGAGTTTAGGACCAATAGATATTTGAATTGATGCTTTCAGAAAATCAGTTTTTGGTAAGATCGGTTTTTTTTTCAATCTCTCTGTGATATGATATTGGCATTTTTTACTGGCATGTAAAGGAACTGTTTTATGTGTGCAGTACACTCGCACATCATTGTGCACTGTTATAAACTTTAAGTATCATCGCAACAAGAGCGAAAAAGCGCGTGACCTAATATCTTCATTAGGAAATGAAGTGATCAAACATTACAAGTTCCATTGAGGCGTAGCGAAGGCTAGTTTTATTATAACTTTACCTTTTACCGAACATAATGAAAAACATATATCAACTTTAATGTTTATAATTAATTTCAAATATCTAGTCTACACTGACATTCACGCGATAACCATTTTTATGCAAGCTAGAGTTATCATATCATACACGTTACTGTACTTGAGCACGCTCCAGCGTTCTATGGCATTGACAATAAACGTGGAGGGAGCTATGCAAATTATCTTATTTGAAATGCAATTGTGACGTCTTTAACAATAGACATTGGCGGAGTTAACCACGGTTTGATTAAATTCCATGTTATATTTATTTACCCTTTCTCACGCTTATAAAATGTTTGAAATCTACATGTATGTCTGTAGATTGGACAATAATGAGCACAATAGTTATAAAATATTCATAGAAAATGCTGTTAATGTAAGGATTAACCTTCTATTTTTTGTAGTTCATGAGATTACAAATCCAGTGTAGCAGTCAGTTAATTATTGGTTAACATTTCGTCGTTTACGTAATTCACGCCTGCTCCATAAAAAGCAGATAATTCCGAAGCGTCAACACAACCCTAAGATTTATACTGAGACCCATGGAAAAGTACCAGAGAACAAGACCAGGTGTTCCGGAAAAATAAACGTTTTCCGCTTCATCTACGGCATCTGCACCGTAAATCCTTGCGTCCTTCCTGTGTCACCTCCTATGACCCTCAATGTAACCACAATGTAGCTTTGATCCAAACATTACTGTTTTTTTAAGACAATTTTTAATAAGGTTATCGGTTATTACGACATTCGGGAATCGTATTATTATAAACATATTACTCCTGCAATAACGCGAATGAAGAGGTAAGGAGCGTGGATCAGTATACAATGTAGTTAATATTTGTTCATGAAGACGATAGTTGGGAAGCGTATGCGTCTAAAGCTCTGCATGCTTTTTTCATCACTACATTTTATGAGACGTTGTATACGAAATGAAAGAGATACATCGTGTTGAATCTATAACTAACTTTAATCCGATCTTAAGATATCTAAAATGTGTTGAAGAAATATTTCCCCTAAAAGCGGAACATAGAGACAGTTTACAAAACAGAAATACACTCGGTATACTTTTGAAAAAACAATCGGACATTCTACCATTTGGATTAAACCAGGACAGCATCTCATTTACAAACAGATTAATGTATTTTAAAAGTTTGGTGTCAGATATCATCTGGACGACGCCGTAAATGTAATAGCCGCGGGATGTCCATTTAGTTCACAATGACACTAACCGAAATCAATCAGCATTTGTTAACTGTTGATGATCGATACTTCATGGCCTGGAGATAAACACCTCCGATTCTCGACTAGCACGGTTTTTATTATTGTTAACACAGCAACAACAACTATAGGTGATGAAACAGGTGTTGAGGTCAGGGCTGAGAGCGTAAACAATAACACCGTAACCCGTGAACGCCTACAATATCAATATGTGTGATGGATTGCAGATGCTTAACTTTCTGTCAGTAAATTATAAGTACATATGTGTGAAATCGGCCTCCCATTACAGTAATGGAATGGAAGTATACCAACGATATTTCTCAACTATTTGTAAACAATGCACATAACTTACTGGTTGCGAGTCTGTCGTGCGATTCTCAGACGAAACATGTGCATTGTTTACAAATAGTTGAGAAATAACTTTGGAATACTTCCATTACATTCTGTAATTGGCCGCGGCTCCATATATATAAACATTTTTTATATACTGACAGTAACTGTGGATGAATAGCAGTCGGTTGTTTAAAATCCTATATATGTGTGTGGCCTGAATGTGTATGTTTAAATTTCAGTAATATACACATGTATACACATATACGAACATATTTAACATCGCGTTGCTGTGCATAATTACATTTGTTGTATGACATTTAAAATATTCAATAATGCAATTTAAAATGCATTTTTGTGTGCGCTAAAAGATGAACCTAACAAACACATCTTAAAATTAGTAATAGATGCAATATGCCGAAAATATGAATAACACCTATAAGATTCATGATTTTTCCACAAAGTACTATATTTTATTGCACAGTGCATTCACATTTATCTTGTTTAATAAAATCTCAGAAAAAAAATTTGCAATGAATCTATTATTTGATAATCTGGCATCTGAATATGCTTTTAAATTTTAAAATATTGTAATTGAATGAGGTTTATCGAAAAGCTAGTGGGGTGCATCTTTCGACAAAGTAATTTCGAAAGTATTGGACCATAGCTGGGGTCTATATGTGTAAAATCCTGGATAAATTAAGGTGTATCGGCGCAAATCGAGCATCATGTTTACAAGCCTGTTAATCACTACTTCGGAAAATTTAACCGAGTAAATCTATCAGTTGTTGGTAGGTATATATATCATGGCTAACCATGCTGTTATACTCACAAGTGTCTATAGGATGCCACAGGGAAATTGTTAGATTGGATAGGGCATAGGGCACATTGATTCGGTTTTTACCTTGAAATATAAATGGCGGCTGCAATAGGTATTACACAATTATGCATATCATGAGGTATTTCATTTATAAAAAAAGGTTTCTATCGGATATAATTTAGAACAAGGTGGGGAAAATGATTTCAAAAAAAATTTAAAACGGGTCGTTGTTGTGTCAGAAATATGCATTTTTATCTCAAATTAAGCAGTTAAACTTCTTTCCCTTAACATTGCCTTCTTGATGTATTCTGAAGTACTACAATAGATAGTCTTTATTTATAGAACGGAACATTTGTAATGATTGAAATACTTCTTTATTTAGTACTTCCCTATATGATATATATGTGTGGTGCTATTAGCAACCACCATTACAAAAATGTAGCATTTCAAGGAAATAAAATAAGCAACGTATTTACTTTTATAGAGCCATATCCGATCAAACGAATTACCCTGCCATATGCTATTGACACTTATGAGCATTACGGAATGGCTGTTTTATGATCCGATTCAGGTAATTGTTTCTCCATTAAAAAAAAACACATTTTCCCGAATGTTTGCCAAAAATACCAACCGACTTAGCAAATTACATATCAAAAGCAAAGTCCATGGTTAACCATGGTTTATATCACTGATCAAGTTACTGCTGTTAAGGACTAGGTACAGCCATATTGGTTGTTACCTGGATGAAAATGGTAATGTTGAGATTTTAATGTTTCCTTCCAATACATGGCATAAGCTTTATCCCATTATGTTAAATATTGATATAAAATGCAATTAAGCCCCCCAAATTAAAAAAATCTGTACTTAGGAAAAAAATATTCAGTAAATAATATCGAAATGGGAGTGCACAAATATGTTTCATATAGTTACTTGAAACATTTCAAAAAAATAATACAAAGTTACTGCAATGTTCATAGAATGATAACCCAGTGTTAAAATTTCTATTTTGTTCTGTAAATCAGAGTATCAGGGAGAAATACACAGGTACCCCCTCTAAAAAATGTCGTCCATTGCATGCTGTTTTCAGTTCAGGTAAAAGTAGTTACCTGTATCTCGTGGGGGCAATATAGGGGCATTATTTTATATTGAATAGGTCATTTGTCATGTAAATGTAAGTTTCGTGTCAAAAAAGGTATAAAATTGAAATAATAACACCGACATAACGTAATTTACATTTACGATACGGTTACCTAATTACTAATTAAGTTTGAGAAATGTATTTTGATACCATTGTGCCTCAACTGCCACACATGTTTACGATGGCAACAATTTACGCTAGCGATGTTTGACAGGTGCGAAGCCGAGAACGAATCGGTATAATCAGTGAGTTAATACTGTCCGATCCATGCGGAAGTGTATAATATATACGAATTCCATCAGAATTTATACAACACAAATTAAACTTTGTTGACAATTCTTTCAAAATCATTAAATTACCTAAAAAACACTGCCGGAAGTGCCGAACAACATCTTTTCACGTGCTATACATTCGCCCAAAATTGGAAAACTGGCAATCGCTAAAAACAATTCATCGTGATAGGAACGGGCAGTTTTTGCTTTGTGACGATATACCAAGTAGCATTTACCTTTAATGCATGCTTGAATCCAATTTAATTGTTAATTTTATCGATGTTTCACCATGGCTCTAAGTAAGGCGTATGAATATCTAAAACAGTAAATAGTTGAAAATGGAGGGCATAGGATAATTTTTCGCTACATGCTACGGGAAGATGTTGATTTAAGAGATCTGATATAATGTCATAACTCGTCATACCGCAGACGGTAAGATTTTTGTTTTGGCTATGCGGCGTGCCACATAAATTTGCCGATCGGCGATGGAAATTTTTAAAATTTGATCCAGATGAAATCGGTGTCCTGAATGTACGTAAATTGCCATTCATGTGACGAGTACGTTCTCTTATTCTGCGGTTTTCAATTGAAAGAGAGATTTATTCAAAAATCGAAGGCTCGTCTATCATTCTGTGTATATTAAAGTAACAAAAAATGATATTCATTGTTTTTATTATCTTTCGCAGTATTCTGCAAACGTGCACGCGTTTTTAGACATATAACATCAAATATCAGAAAAACCACCAAACGTACCAAAATATGGTTGAAATTATCGATTCTCCATCACAAAATGTACTTTGTGGTCTATTTTGGTCATGCATTTTGCAGTATTTAATAAAATAACAAGTTTTGGTAAAAACACCTCCGCCATATTGAATTGTCCTGTACCTAGTCCTTAAATTGCCCCGAAGTAGGGATTAATACGCTTGTAAAACTATCACCCGATAAAAACTACATGTACATATATATACCCTTTAAATAACAATTATACTAGTTCTCTCATAGTTCCAGTAGGTACATTTTGTAAATGCATATTTTATAGCACGTACATGTACTTCATGTATTATTATATTAAGAGACATAACCAAGTATTCAACATTTGTTTATATTGTGATGCATGCTACATTTGTATATAGTACATACAAATATCAGTTAGACAATGCATGTATTTATAACAATTCTGATGCCCTTTTGCAGATCTTGTGTCGTCATTTTAAATATTTTAAGATATTTCGTCTAAACATAATTCAAGTGCATTATATCATAAAGATTCCCTTCCCGAGAGATAGGTAAATTATATGTCTATAAGAAGACTCCAGTAGAAGTTTTTAAATATGCTCATTCTTATGCCATGTTGATAATTATATAGGTACTACAGTTCTCACTTTGAGGACATGGCATTTACTTGGATGTGACAGCTTCACATGGGAGACGTGTATCCTTCTGAAACACATGGTCTTATCATCTTGTTCTTTTTCAATGTTGTCAGTGTAAATCTTTCCTTTGTTCATATTTTGTCCTTGTTTAATCGATTTGGGTTCGGATATTAGTTTTGTAGACACTTTGGCTCTCGGTTTTTCGTGTTAATATTTATGACGCCACTAGTTAAATAATACGGATCCTGACCTTACCTTTGTCAACGGCATTTTATTGTTGATCAAGTACATACATTTTCTATATGGTCACGAAGGTTAACCATTACAAAATAGTCTATGAAATCATCACGTTTATCGTATAGCTTAGTAGTAAGCTGTCCATGTTGGTCGTACTTTAAGTAGAGATCGAGGTAAGCAGCTGATGTAAAAGAGTCTGTAGTGTTTAAGCAGAGATCGAGGTAAGCAGCTGATGTAGAAGGGTATGTTGTGTCTAAGTAGAGATCGAGGTAAGCAGCTGATGTAGAAGGGTCTGTTGTGTTTTAGTAGAGATCGAGGTAAGCAGCTGATGTAGAAGAGTCTTCTGTGTCTTTTATTGAGAGGCCACGCTTATTTACTAAAAGACCTAATGAGTACAAGTTGTTTGACATCACCGTTGCTGAATCATTTATCTATAAACTATTCAACTAAACAATTGTGTAATAATAACCAGTGTGCGTGGAAGAGGGTTTTTAAACGCATTCACCAGATCAATTAATAGTTAGGCACTATTAATCCAGAAATAAAGAACATCACAGTTATTGCACTGCAAACGTGAGTGTGCTGCAGGAGTTAAACCTATCGTCCAGGTCAAACTTTCATAGCATCATCTAATCCAGAGTATAAACACAATAGTCAAGTCAGCACGAAAGTATGCGGTGGCTATGTGCAAGACTATTGCAAGACTAGTATTAATGATGACAAAATCACACTTAGGTAGTTTAGAAACATTTTTAAAGTTTATTTTTAAAGTTTTTATTTTAATGCGGTGAACATGTTGATTTAACAAATATTTTTCCAGCATAATTTATAAATCTCGCTAGGCAAGTCTGACAAATAGTACACTGTAGTTGTTTTTATGTCATTTCAAAGTAAATTGTCTAAACTTATAATGTATGAACTAAAGAGTATTTATTGGTCCCATAGTCATTCATTTCTATTTAGAGGAACTGATAATTATGGTGGATATAACAATAAGCTGATCAAGCGTGTGCTCATTAAATAATAAAACTGTGGTAAGACATTTTTCTTGAGTGCTGGCCGAATGATATACAATCCCTGTCAGATATTGTCGTAAGAAAGACAACTCTTGCTACTAAAATCTACTTCTTACATCGACTTGATAACTGACCACTAGTAATATTTCATTTCTGTATAACACGTACACGTCCTTTATACTTTGTCCGCGATACGTAAACGCTGAATGGCCTACTTAGTACTTGTGTTGATGCTTCTGACCGAATGCGTATGTGGCATCCAAACCGGAAGTTGCTTGGCTACCTTTCGAAACATGACGGGGTCGTCCTGTATCAATGAGCGGACCATCTGAGTAGTTGGTAAAGTAGTTCCCTTTACGATCTGCCGCTGACTCCTAAACTTTAGCATAGCCATTTTCTTCTTTCTGTTGACCGATTTTTGCCTCTTAATCGAAAATATCGAGCGATGTTTTTGTTTGCTTGGACGCACGCGCACTATTCTTTCCGGTTCTACTGGTTCTCGGCAACATCTGCAGCACCAGCAACAACAGGAACAACATCCGGCGTAACCACAGCAACCAAAGTAGTCACAGCAGCCATCATTCGTGTTTTCTGGCGTACGCATACAGTAGAAGCAGCATCCGCAGCACAGTCTACTGCACCCCGACTGTTTACCTTCCTCCACGTCCGCAGTGTCCCGCACTTTTCTTTGACGTCTGGAATATAACGATTCGTGCATTATCTTGTTTATATGACATATGAATGGAATTGTATCAATTCTGCTCTTTTTTAATGTTATGATTTCTAGCCTTTAACATACATATGTACCCACCTGCTTGTATACCTGTATATAGAGGGAATACGTGGTTGGTATCTTTCAATACAACGTTTATATATGGCGGGGGTTAGGAAAGGCGAGATAGCAAACCTCTGGCGAGCCTTCTTCATCTTTCCGTTCTGAGCCAAAACATAAACATTGTATTGTTACATTGTAGATAATAACCATGTGTTCTGTTTATCCTGCAACCATTTAGTTTCGATATTCACATGAAATTGGTCAAAAACGTCATTCGTTTATCTTTTTATTGCACTGAAGCCATGCGTCCGCATGCCCGTTATTTTGAGTAGGAAAATAGTCATTCACTACTTCTTGCAGAAAGTCAAGGCGCAATACAATATAGTCTCACTTTTAATGGACACAGATAGAAACTTAAGTTTAGATGTATATATTAATATTAAACAAATGTTATTTATTTCCGATGAATAGCAGTTTAATACAATAACACCAATCAATCAAGAAATATTTTATATTTTTCGCACTTGAAAGTAGTTCTTCAGGACTGGAATAAATTCACGTACATCGTATTAGCAGATGAAGCACTGCTTTATCTGGCAGTAGTTATCGGCCGATATATGTGGCGGTATTAGGATAAACCACAATTATCAATATCAAGACTTTTTAACTGCTTTACCATACAAAAATAACGCGATGAGCTAAGCGATCTTATACTAGTATATATAACAATATCAAATGTTTTTGATTTACACATACATGACCTTAAGCGAAAAAATATAAGATGTATAAATGCAAACAAGCATTTATGTACAGTTTTATTTATATGAATACATGCTTATTACTAGTTGTTTGAATATAGCTTTATAATTCTTTATTCAGCAATAGACACACATTTCATTGTGCCATAAATACATTTCATATACATGGTATATTCAACAATGAAATACATTTCACAAATATATACAGCAAAACAGTGACTATATGAATGTCAGTGCTAATTATCCGACATCAGGGCGGACGTAACTCTTAATTGAACAAATAATTATTTCGTATTTCATTCGCTTAACAAATGAAAGCAGCAGTATTTCTTCACATACATCTACACCTGTTTGTACAGTAGACGATATTAATTCCAGAAACTTTGGTTTATTTGGGTGATAATATGCATGTAGTACCTCCTCTTAAAGTATACATGTCTTATGTTAGCATATAAAGTAAACTCCACAAGGAAATGATTCTCGTCCCCTAAGACCTCACAACAGTTACATGTACGATTCTCGTATGGAATAGGGTTCGGTCTGTGCCAACGACCTGCCTCAACACTTAAACGATTCGAAGAGGCTCTAAATTTGTTAAGGCTATACGAAACTTTGTTTATGTTGACAAGGTCGAGATATAATTTATATTCGAAATCATTAGAAAGACTAAGTTAACATAAAATCTTGCTCTGGTAGAACCAGATAAATCCCTCTGATAATTTTGAACAAAAATAACTTATTTTGAATATAATGCATAAAGGCTTCAATTCGACCTACAGACTGCATATACCAGACATAACCAAATCCATTGGTAAAAAGAAGTTATTTCACCGCACTAGCCCAATTTCTTTTAGAAAAACGGTTCAGCGTCTTGATACAATATGTTAAAAACCGATATAACAAGATCATTTGGTGAATCACATACTATCCTTAGTCACTATTTTATTACTCTACAATATCGTGCTTTTTTTAATGGAAAACGACCTAATTTGTCATAAACAAAGTTATTTTGTGTAGTAGACTTTACATACAATAACCTTTTACAAAATTTAAGGTGAACACGTTCAATATGATCAGCCGAATGGAAGCCCCATACCTCGCTATACCGTAGCAGAGCACGGGCATTACCAACTTGTCAAATAAATCACAGATATGTTTGAGCAATAAATCATCAAAATTTTGTAAGTATTTCTCCATTTTGAATATAGATTTAGTAGCTTGTCCGGCAAGGGTTTTCTGAGCCAAATAAAAGGACCCCCCCCCCCCCCCCCCCGAAATAAAAAGAATTTCCAAAAGCGAAAATTTATTTACTATCTCGATTTCTCTACCGTCATAATAGAACCTTACATCACTTGCCATTCTTCCGCCTTTTCTGGATATCATAACCTTAGTTTTATTTATCTACATTCAGCTTTAATTTCCATGTGTTACAATATACTTTCAAAATGTCTAATCCTTGCTGTAGCTCTTCAGCAGATTCGGTAAATATTGTGATATCATCCGCGTATAGAACTAAATAGAGTTTTAATTATTCAATTGTTACACCACCAAAACCATTCAATATTAATTCATTTTCTAAATCATGTATATGCATAGGAAACAAAAAAGGAGACAAACTTTCACCTTGACGAACTCCGGAAATGCACTGAAAACTTTCTGAAATTTCATAATTTACTTTAACACTTGTTTTGACAGAAGTATACATAGATTTAATTATATCAAGCATTTTGCCCCTAACGCTAACGTTGATTAGTTTTAGCCACATATAGTCCCTTACCACATATTCGAAGGCTTTTGAGAAATCAATAAATTAAACCACAATGTAGACGCTTTTTTAAATGAAAAAGATGGGAGATAACTCCATTTAAAATAATGATATTTTCTATGGTGCTGTGACAGGTCCTAAATCCAGCCTGCGCGTCAATGTAAACTTTATATTTCTCGGCCCAGAAATTAAGCCTATTATTTAATACCCTCGTAAACAATTTTCCATCCACACTCAATAAAGTTATCCCTCTGTAGTTTGAAACATCTGTCAAACTTACATGGGCAAACTCTATCCAACATGGCGAGATATGAGAGAAAAAATCTTTCTCTCATATCTCGCCATGTTGGATAGAGTTTGCCCATGTAAGAAAGCTATGTAAGAAAAATCTATTTTACATAGCATTTCACGCGACGTGACGTCACAATGGCTCAACAATGACGTGACGTCACGAATACGGTAAACTCTGATGCCGGAAAGAGAAAACGACGGCGTGATAAAATTAAAACCTTTCACAAAATTTTAACCATGAACACTAGGAAGAGGGGATTAATTTTTCTGCGCAAACTTTGTTTGCAAATATAGGGTATGCTTAAACTCGCTGTCTAATTCGTTTTCGTCAAAAAAGCTCAAGGAAAAAGTTGAAATTTCAAAATGGTAGCCTGTTTAAACATATTTTCATGGTTTTTGAGCTTATTCGGGCAGTTGATATGAGAGAAAAAGACTCTTTCATTATGTGTGTATGTAGGATAAGGATATTCCACCCTCGGGATCACAAAATGTGGTAAAACCCTCGGCAAGCCTCGGGTTTCACCACATTTTGTGACCCCTCGGGTGGAATATCCCTATCCTACATACACGCATATGAAAGAGTCTTATAATCTTACATAGCATTTCACGCGACGTGACGTCACAATGGCTCAACAATGACGTGACGTCACGAATACGGTAAACTCTGATGCCGGAAAGAGAAAACGACGGCGTGATAAAATTAAAACCTTTCACAAAATTTTAACCATAAACACCAGGAAGAGGAGATTAATTTTTCTCCGCAAACTGTGTTTGCAAATATAGGGTATGCTTAAACTCGCTGTCTAATTCGTTTTCGTAAAAAAAAACTCAAGGAAAAAGTTGAAATTTCAAAATGGTAGCCTGTTTAAACATATTTTCATGGTTTTTGAGCTTATTCGGGTAGTTGATATGAGAGAAAAAGACTCTTTCATTATGTGTGTATGTAGGATAGGGATATTCCACCCTCGGGATCACAAAATGTGGTAAAACCCTTGGCAAGCCTCGGGTTTCACCACATTTTGTGACCCCTCGGGTGGAATATCCCTATCCTACATACACGCATATGAAAGAGTCTTATAATACATACCTACAGTTTTTGCAGCAGTATCGAATACAGAACCAGGTGAGACAGCCAATCAGGCCAAGGGTTAAAAGTCCCAGGATACCTATCAGCAACCAGAACCACGCTGAAACAAAAGAAAGTCTCAAATCAGCAACCAGAACCACGCTGAAACGGACGAACGTCTCAAATTAACAATCAGAACATGGCTGGAACAGTCCAGCAGTAATAAGTATCATCAATAATTATCATCAAATCAACAGATGAAACAAAAGAAAGTCTTAAATTACATTATGTAGTAACCAGAACACGGCTTGAACAAATCGATATCTTAATCAGCAACCAAAATGAGCTGTAAAAAAATATAATCAAATAAAAAACCAGAACAAAGCTCAAACATATAGTATCAAATTAGCAACCAGAAACCAGGCTGAAACAGGTAGGATCAAATTAGCAACCAGAAACCAGACTGAAACAAATAAAGAAATGAACCTGTAATCAGAACCCATGGCTTCCCTGAGAGGCCTAGATCCCTATAAGTCTACTGCATTACGTATTGTTTCCATGTTCAGATAGTTTTTAAGTCGGCTTTATGTCTATATATACAGAATGCAATCTGTGACGTCATATCATGAGCAGCAACCATAGCTTATGTAGAAATGGGGGTGTTATTTAAGCATTGAACTGTTTTCAGTTGACATTCATGGGAAATGAAAATGCAAACTGGACAAAGGCAAATTCAATGAAGCGCGCTGGCGCTTCATGTTGGATTCGCCTATCTCCATTTGGAATTCATATTGTCTATGAATGCCAACTATTACCATTTTTAGCACAAATTCATCTTATTAAAACCGTTTACACTTTTCTTATCATCTAGCTCAAATAATACATCTGTCGAGTACACTTGTTGGATATAACAGCCATCTCCGGGCCCGGGTTATCCAACGTAACAATTATGACGTCATTTTAATAATGACAATCGGTCCATGGCGTTCATACAATGTAGCCTTATGAATGCCAAGTGAATTCGGTAGTGTTATATAGAGACAATGCCATACAGTTGTAAATAGTACCAGATTAATCCAGAACTACTGAGAGTTTACTCTAAGTTCTCTATGACTTTCTGGAATGAACAATGTTTGAAAAGACCCATAAAGTAATTGTAAATAACACATTAATAATAAACACGAATTACTCACGTCATAATGGCAAACAATCTTATAGTCCTTTCACAAAAAAAAAAAAAAACATACATTTTAAAAATAAAATTGCAAATACCGGATTAATATAAGTTCTTTTTAAAACTTGTTTCCTGATCCTATTCCTGCATATTCTATGTCTGTAATGTTGTACATTATTGTATATATACTGCTTGAATGAAATAAAGTTTATATTAAATACCTGTGCGTATTATGCACAAACCAACGATATCTAATTCACAAGAGCTGTCTTTCTTCGCCAATTACCTTCTACGGCAACACGTGGGGGGAGAGGGGGGGGGGGCACATACCCTCAATAGTTTTTTCAAGTCCATAAAAGGTTAAATCTATAGATATACAAAAAATTGACAAAGAAAATATTTCAAATGTGTTGCGGTAGAAAGTACGTATACGGTCAACGTACCTGTCTCCAGAAACTCGAGTGTACATATGGGGTATGAGCCCTGCAAGACTGGACCCGTGGAAGTACCGGAAGCGGAAGTGGGGCCCTGTACACACTGTAGAGTGGAACCTCCAGTCATACTGTAGATCGCGTTACAGCCATACTGTATTGTCGACCCTAATCCGTAAGAAGCCTGCGCATTGATCAGATGTCCGTTTGAAATTGTCGGAGGTTGACACGTCATCTTGGATCTATTTAGCTGTTGTACTAGAGATATGTAGAGTACTGCGCTACCCTATTTGTTGTCAGTATGCTTGTTGATATCCGCGGTTATGATGACTTGTCTTCAATCGTGTCATTGGTACATCTCCTGTGTGATTAATCTGTCTTCTTCTGACGTTTTTCTTCTTTTCTCCTCATACATGTCGCTGTATGTATACTTTGTCATTTACATGCTGAGTGTTCTCTCTCACAGGCCAGTAGGACCGACAGTTGCTCCAACGGTACCTACCTCATATCATGTTTTTTTTATAACATCTATTTAAATGTCGACATTCTCGGGTAACGCCACTTCCAGTTAATGATAAACAGCCAGAATTCGTCTTAAATCCGGGTCTCCAGAACAACTGGCATGTGTACGTTTAAAATCATTTTATTTATTTCTAAACAAACATGCCGAGATAAACCAATGCATGTTCAATAGAAAACATTAGGCTTAAAATCAATTTGTACCAAACTTATCGACCAGGAGGTATTTACATAAGAAATCTGTTTTGATAAGTTATATCATTCAATATGGCCACATAAAAGTTTATCTCGTAAGTGAGTCAGGCCAGATACACAGGTTCTGATATGGGTGTGTTCAGCACAGGGATATGTCACGAGAAAGTTGGAATCACAGTATATCGGTTAGTACTACTCTAGATATGCCGTCACGGTGATTTAGATTGTGACATGCCCCTGTGGTGCTGTAGGTACACACGTTTAACATTGGCTGGAACTTTCCATACAACCTTACAAACTACTATTAGAACTCGTTTCACAACGCCTATCATTCACTTGAATCAGTTAAATAAAGGTTGTTCAAGTCCATTTATTCAGATACGTTGGGAAAGAATTGAAAATTAAATTGGTTGATAGTTTTCCCGATGTTATAATTTCAAGTTATAAAGCGATTGCCCATACAGTAAAACAGTTTTGAGAGGTCGAGTGGCGACGTGAATAGCGCACTTGCCGTTCACTGAGGCGACCGGGGGTCGAATCCCTGATCGGACGTGAGATGTTATTGGACCGACCATGTCGGTTTTCTCCGAGTAATCCGGACTTTCTTCATTAAGACCTCCGCGTGTTAACATTCGGGCAAACAAGGGACACTTATGTAGTTGAATAGTCATGTGTTTAGCTTAGAATTTGCAGAAGACAGCTGACATTTCATATTTGAAATACCTTTAGATATGAAACTTTTCTTTAAATTCATACAGTTAATTCACAAGACATGCTTATTATGTATTTATCTATTAATAAATTAATTGATTAAGCATTCATAAGAACTGAAAAAGATGGGCTAGAAAACACTTTAACTTTGTGAACTAAATAATTGTAGTCTTTATTGTAACAATAGAATTGTATTTTCTATTATGTTTGTTACTTCAGTTGTATTGTTGTGTTAATAGACAGTCAATTACTAATGTAATTATAAATGTGCTAATAGGGTTGAATTAAATTGAAATTGTATGACCTTCACAGTTATATACACATACTTTATGTACAAAAAGTTAATGGCTCTGATTATTGATAAAAGTAAACTACATATATATGTACACACAATGTTTAATATATATTATATATATTTGTTTTATTGTTCAGAAATAGGTACACACAAAATTAGTTTGATGTCCACAATCAACTAGAGAGGTTAATTAAAACTGTAGTTCAGTACGTGTTTGTACATTTTATATATATTTAATACTTCAAAGTACAGTGTACATAAACAAAAGTATTAATACCCGGGGTCTCTGCCCTCGACACAAAACATATACAAACGTATAAATAACCGGGGCCTCTAGATCTGCCCTCGACACAAAACATATACAGATCGTCACGTCGTGTAGAGCTACGTTATCGCAGCTTAAGTTTGGCATGCCTATAAAATGCATTTTATTTATTTAATTGATCTTAGTCGACAGTACTATGTACTATTGGGCTTTATGCTGATACCATATACATGTACACCGAACATTTTTGAATTTGAACCAACAATGCACAATGGTACACAGTTTTTTTTGTGTGCTAACCCGCAGGGACCTGATAATTTGTTACAGCTAGTTTTGGACCTAGAATAGGGTGTTTAGCGTAATTTTACACATTTGGGGGGTAGAGATCAATTTTCGATAAAAATGCCCCCTCAGTAGTCATAAAAGCTAAAGAGTGGAAAGCTTTCCAGATCGAAAAAAAGACCCCACCTACCTTTCTTGCATCAAAAATCACATTTCTAGTTGAGGTACGAAAAAACGCGTGCTGGTCTTTTGCTGTCATTGGATGGCTAAAGGAAGACCGCCATCCATTGACAGCAAAAGACCAGCACGCGGGATGACGTCAACCTAATGAATATGTAACGAAATAGCCTCCAAAACGCCACGATCCTAAGACACGGATATTTTGCGTGTTTTTGGAGGAAATGGAGATTATTTCTGAGGAAGGAGGATACATTTGACTTGCATTTAGGAGGTTTCTAAAATAAAAATTATCCATCTTTCCAACGGTACCAAGCGTTTTTTCGTACCTCAACTAGAAATGTGATTTTTGATGCAAGAAAGGTAGGTGGGGTCTATTTTTCGATCTGGAAAGCTTTCCACCCTTTAGCTTTTATGACTACTGAGGGGGCATTTTTATCGAAAATTGATCTTAACCCCCCAAATGTGTAAAACTACGCTAAACACCCTATTTTAGGTCCAAAACTAGCTGTAACAAATTCTCAGGTCCCTGTGTGCTAACCTATTGATGCTCCCATTCGTGACCATAAATAAATCATGTGAAGATCAAAAACGAATTTCTCGTACAATGTATTTACACTCGTGACAGATCTTAGAAGTTTATCGAAACTGAGTATTGATATTTCTGTAATAATGATAAAATAATGAAAAAAAATAAATCTACAATTGCGAAATCATTAGAAGAAACAAAGATTTTGTCCGAGGAAGGGGTATACATTGTACAATGTGTGAGTATGTATATATAAAAAGTTTTTAAAAGAAAATATATCAATTTCCCATCAGTACTAAGCATTGTTTTCGTACGTCAACTAGAAATGTTCTTTTTGATGTAAGAAATTTAGGGTACGTGGGTCAATTTTTCGAATTCAAAATTGTTCTGCTTATAAACCAAACGTCACCCGCCGACTTGGCCTCTAACCAAATTTAAAATCACCCCCAAACACCTTAGTTTAAAGGTATAGATATAGCTGTAACCAACAAGAGAAGCCTGTGGACCGGACGTGGTGTAGTATATTTAAGCATTGAACGGCTTTCAGTTGGCAGTTATGGACTGATAATGCCAACTGGACAAAGGCAAATTCAATGAATCGTGTTAGCGCTTTATGTTAAATTTGCCTTTGTCAGGTTGGCATTATCAGCCCATAGCTGCCAGCTGAAAGCCGTTCAAAGCTTATATTTACCACTTGTGATTTTGAAAAGATAACTTTAGGCTAGTCAATTAAAATGTAACAGAATTCAAGTTTCCCCACCATTCTCGGCTGTGAGCCTGTTAACAGCTCTACCGTGTAATGTTGTTCCGCATAAAAACTAGTGCGAAACACAATAGAAAACTAGACAAGAATAATCAATGTAATACATATATTTGATGCAAATTAACATGATGAAAATGCAAAATTTTACTTCTTCGTATAGTTTTCCAAAACAAAAATGTGTATTTGATATGTTTTCCACAACTGCTGTTGGGAAACATTATTAATGCGCCGGTTGGCAGTTTATGAGATGGTAATGCTCAACTACTGTTGGTTAGGGTATATAGTGACAGTGTCATAGAGTGGTAAATATTTCAGGATGATAGTGCATGTAAGACTCGTTCATGACTTGGAGTGTGAAATAGGAAACTCCACCCAAGGGAGTTTTCCAAAGTAAAACCAGAGGTTTTGCAAATTTAACAAATCAAATTTTGTCACTTTTGATCATGAAAGAGAGTGTTTCCCGCATTTCAACTTGAAGAATAAACTCATAAACTACGTGTATAAAACTATATTTGGGCTGTCTACCATATGAAAATATCAACTTTTTCCTGTATTTTTTAAAGATTGAGCATTCCCTATATTTGCAAACAGAGTTTGCACAGCTAGAGTCTTCGAAATTGCTATTAATCCAGGTATATAGAAAAATATTTGCCATTGTATGGCATTTCCACTATATGACCCTACCAATTTCAGGAGGCATTCATAAGACCATGAATGCAATTGGCCGATTGTTGACGAAATCATTATTATGACGTCATAATTATTATAGTTACGCTGGATACCATTGACCGTCCCCGGGCGATGGCTGTTCTTTTCATTGAAAAAGCATACACGATATATGCATTATGTAAGCTAAATGCTGAGATATAAGATGTGTTCTTGATTGTTTTATGAGATGAACAGATTCTTTAAATAATAAATATAAGTATTGAACTGCTTTAAGTAGGCTTTCATAGGCAAAATGATTACCCACTGCGCGCTTCATTGAATTTGCCTTGTCCAGTTGACATTCATGTAGCCTATGAATGCCAACTGAAAGCAGTTCATTGCTTAAAAAAGTGAATATGACGCAGAACCACATACATAGTTAAGAAGCAAACATGTTACGTTTACGATATCGTACTGTACCTGTCTCCAGAAACTCCAGCGAACAAATGGGGAACGCACCCTGCCAACGGGAGGAAATACAGGTCAGAGTGGAACCTCCGGTCATACTGTAGACGGAGTTACATCCATACTGCACTACCGAGTTATTTACGTACGGAAGCTGGGGGCTGACCACATGTCCGTGGGCAACGGTAGGTGGACTAGCACAACTCATTATTAAAATCTCTTAATCCCCTCTATAAACTTTTTACAGATTACAAAACTCTTCAGTATTCAAAGACAAACACTTCAGTATTCAAAATAAAACCTGGAAAACGGAAAAAAACAACCGAATTTTTGTCTTTGTGGAAATCCAAGATAAAAATTAATTCCAATTGGTAATCAGGGACGTACCGATGAATCATTTGTGTAAAAGTCTTACTGTCGTTGCGGTTTTATTTTCTCCATATACGAACCGTTTTACATTTGTACGTTAATATATATTCTCCCAGATCGTTTCCACGGAATGCCAGCTTCCAGTGTAAGAAGTTCGGTCAGAATCCGTTTCTAATATCACTGACGGGTGTTACATATTTCCTCACACATGTCGAGATAAGCCAATGCAATGATTAAAATTAATTTGTATACAACTTTTCGACCAGGCAGCAATGAAATTAATTGATTTTAGAAATTTGTTTTTAGGTACAGATCGATATCATTCAATAGGGCTGTATATATTTAACTCGAGTTTGTTACGTAAGGTGTGTACCGTGTGTCGTGACATTGTTTGAAAATTAAAAAATGAGAATTAAATAAATTTGATTTTTCACGAGATGGCGCCCTCATGCGTATTGGGTTGTATCACACCAAGAAAAGTTTCATATTGGTTTTTTTTTCAAAGTAGTGTCATGAATGTATATATCACAATGGTGGAGAGCTCAGGGACCTGAGAATTGTTTCAACAACAATGTAGTTTTGGACCTAAACTAGGGTGTCGAGAGTAATTTTACATTTTTGGGGGGTTTAGATCATGTTCGGGAAAAATGCACCCTCCCGTGGTCATGGATGGCCTTTATGATCATTGAGTGGGTATTTTTCCTGAACCCCCCCCCCCCTAAAAAAAAAAAAATAAAGAAAAGCAAAAGCAAAAAACAAAAACAAATGTGTAAAATTACTATAAACACCTTAGATTAGGTCCCTGTGGTAAAAAGCACAGATTGGCCGGTGAAATTATTTCCAATTCCAAATATTACACAGAATATCTAGGAGGATCCAAACAAACAAAATCGTCAAAACATGTGATTCTGTTCTATCACTAAAATTCAATATAATTCTAAATCTAAATCGGTTTTAAACAAATTTGAAGCTCAATGATGCTGAATAGACAACATTTTTGTCAACACCTAACAGGTTTAAATATCAAGATAGCTACCAAGAAGTCAGCAAACCTACTGTCTCTATAAGAGAAGACATTATTCCTGTTTTTAAGCCAGACACAGAGATTTATCCAACATCAAACACACAACAGGTTGTTCACAGCGATACCAGTTTCATTTAAGCATTGTATTGCCTTAAGTTGGCATTCATAGGCAATATCAAAAATGTTTGCGTGTTTGTTTCTTTGTTGTTTCCATATTGTTCCACAGTGTTGCGAGGTCGTCATTCCATCAGGGTTTACCCGTCCGACGTTTTTTGTTGTTTATACCAGTTTGCAGTTTTCTAGTGCGTGTGGTACAAGACTTTGCTATTTCCTGATGTACATGTACAATATTCATACAATTATATAAATACGCATCGTTTTTAGAATTTAGAAGAGAGGGAGACTGTTTATCTTCGAAACCACTGGCGATAACAGGTGGCTTAGATACAAATTTAAACTAGGTTTAGATACAAACCTAGGTGACTTTGACATGCTTTTGGAGAAATATGGGATATAACAGGCTCAGATTTATAACTCCATCTTACCTTCACATAGTAGGGCAGACTTCCAGTAAATTATGTAGTCTTACAACGTTCCTTCTCCACATACTCGCGGCGAATCATCGATTCAGCAACCTTGGTAAGTAAAAGGTACTTGTTCGAATTCGTTTACTTTAATTATGGTATGATTTTCAGGAACGAACAATTACAAGTGAATAACGCATTAGCATTAAAACATGAATTACTCATGTACATATGGCAAACAATCCTTAAATAGTCCTTTGCAAAAATCAGCATTTTACATCGGTAGCATACGTTGCAACTGAACAAGCCAACGATACAGATATAATTTACAAGAGTTGTCTTTCTTCGCCAATGTACTTCTACCGCAACATTTGGAGAAAATAAAACGGCACATACACACTACAATAATCAATATAAGGTTCAATCCTTAAATGACAGAGATTTTATTTCAAATGTTGCGGTAGAAAGTACATACGGTCAGCTTTGATTTGTCAAAGAAAGATAACTCTTGTAGTTCTCATGAGGAGGACCAACTATAGTCGGCCTCGTGAGAATTACGTGTTATTTAGTATTGTTTTTCACTTTCAACATTTTCTATATGATCTACCATATAAACTGTTATACCATGTATCACATGTAAACTACATACTACATGTGTTATGTGCAGCCATCACATGTACGGAATACATATATTTCTCTCATAACCGCCATGTTGGATAGAGTTTTCCCATGTAAGAAAGCTACAATGTATGTACGAATATAAGACTCTTTCATACATGCGTGTATGTAGGATAGGGATATTCCACCTGAGGGGTCACAAAATGTGGTTTTACCACATTTTGTGATCCCGAGGGTGGAATATCCCTATCCTACATACACACATAATGAAAGAGTCTTTTTCTCTCATATCAACTACCCGAATAACCTCAAAAACCATGAAAATATGTTTAAACAGGCTACCATTTTGAAATTTCAACCTTTTCTTTGAGCTTTTTTGACGAAAACAAATTAGACAGCGAGTTAAAGCATACCATATATTTGCAAACAATGTTTGCGCAGAAAAATTAATCTCCTCTTCCTGGTTTTTATGGTTAAAAGTTTGTGAAAGGTTTTAATTTTATCACGCCGTCGTTTTCTCTTTCCGGCATCAGAGTTTACCGTATTCGTGACGTCACGTCATTGTTGAGCCATTGTGACGTCACGTCGCGTGAAATGCTATGTAAGATTATAAGACTCTTTCATGGCCAGGGGTGTAAGATAGGGAAATTCCACCCGAGGGGTTTTCAAATTTGGTAAAACCCGAGGCTTTGCCGAGGGTTTTGCCAAATTTGAAAATCCCGAGGGTGGAATTTCCCTATCTTACAGCTTTGGTCATGAAAGAGTATTTTTCTCTCATTTCAACTACCTGAATAAGCTCAAAAAACATGAAAATACTTTTGACTGGCCACCATTTTGAAAATATCAAATTTTTCCTTGAATTTTTTTGACGAAAACAAATGATACAGCGAGTTAAAGCATATCCTATATTTGCAAACACAGTTTGCGCAGAAAAAATAATCTCAGCTTTCTAATGTACACGGTTAAAATATGGTGAAAGGTTTTAATTTCATCACGTCGCCATATTTTTTTTTCGGCAACAGATATTACCGAACTAGTGACGTCACGACATTGTTGCGCCATTGTGACGTCACGCGGTGGCTGTATTGCATTGGTAGGTGTGTGATACAACCACGGCGATCATATGTTTATTATATACTTACTGTAAAATACAGGGAAATTGTACAGTATATCTGATAAATACACATGTTTTTAGTACATATCAGCTAACCGGGCCAATATGGACAATTCTTCGCTAAGCGGGCCGAATACACTGTATCAGCCCGCTTGCTGAGCGGGCCGAATACACTGTATCAGCCCGCTTCCGAAATTGTCGTGACGTCATATGACGTTCTTGATGTTACAACAATCGAAAATGGATAGGAGGACAGATGTTGACGTTGAACTTGGCGAGAAAGTCATGGAGTCTGTCGTTTCAAAAACACTAGAGCTTGATGAATTAATAGAAGAAAAAGAGACATAAATGAAGACGCCGATGTAGAGAATAGGTAAATAATTCCGAATCCATTGCTAATGGTATGAATTAGTATCTTAACCAACGTCCAGACGATTAAAAAAAGTTAGGAACAAAAAAGAAACATCAAAAACAGATATTCATGGACCGTCACAAAATTCAAAGTATATAATAAATAGAATATGACATGGTCATTTCCATATCAGGCCTTGCATCAACCCTCGATCCAATATCGACCCTTGGGCCGATATTGGGATCTCGGGTTGATACAAGGTCTGATATGGAAATGGCCATGTAATATTCTCTATGTATTGCCCTAGACAGGCCAGTATTACACACCTAGAAATGAGAGAAAAGGAAATTCAACCCGAGGGATTTTCAAATTTGGTAGAATCCGAGGCTTTGCCGAAGGTTTTGCCAAATTTGAAAATCCCGAGGGTGGAATTTCCCTATCTTACACCTTTGGTCATGAAAGAGTATTTTTCTCTCATTTCAACTACCTGAATAAGCTCATGCAAATACTTTTGATTGGCCACCATTTTGAAAATATTAGCTTTTCCCTTGAGCTTTTTTGACGAAAACAAATGATACAGCAAGATTAAGCATACCCCATATTTGCAAACATTGTTTGCACAGAAAAAACATGGCTTTCTTACATGGGCAACTCTATCCAACATGGCGAGATATGAGAGAAAAATCTTTCTCTCATTTCTAAGTGTGTAATACTGGCCTACTGTCTAGGGCAATACACCTATGATCGCTGTGGCTGTATTACACACCTACCCATGCAATAGAGCCACGGCGTGACGTCACAATGGCGCAACAATGTCGTGACGTCACTAGTTCGGTAAAATCTGATGCTAAAAAGAGGAAAATGGCGACGTGATGAAATTAAAACCTTCCACGATATTTTTTAACCGTGTACATTAGAAAGCTGAGATAATTTTTTCTGTGCAAACTATGTTTGCAAATATGGGGTATGCTTTATCTTGCTGTATCATTTGTAACCTGTAATGCCGAAAAGACAAAACGACGGGCATGATGAAATTAAGACCTTTCACAAATAATATAACCATAAACACAAGAAAGATGAGATTATTTTTTTCTGCGCAAACTTCGTTTGCAAACAGTAGGTATGCTTAATCTCGCTGTTCGTTTTCGTCAATGACGTTCAAGGAAAAAATTGAATTTTCAAAATGGTAGCCAATAAAAACGCATTTTCATGAAAACGCATTTTTTTGAGCTATTCGGGTAGTTTGTATGGGAGAAAAAGACTCTTTCATGACCAAAGGTGTAAGATAGGAAAATTCCACCCTCGTGGTTTTCAAATTTGACAAAACCCTCGGCAAAGCCTCGGGTTTTACCAAATTTGAAAACCCCTCAGGTTGAATTTCCCTATATTATATCTATCTGATAAACTATTCAATTAGTACAGTAAAGTACATTACTGTAATCTAGCATATGTACATTATACTCTTTACTAGTAGTACCCTACTGTATAATGTATCTAAAATGCTCACTTATCATATAATTTGACAAAAACAAATCCATCATTTGCTTTTGTAAGCGATATCTTATGGTCGAAAATGAAATAACCATTCGAATGAAACAAGTAATTAGTTAAAACATGACGTCACTTGAGTCCTATTTGTAATGATGATAGGTGTCGCCACGTGTCTCTGGATAATTACACAATCTCAATGAAATACTTGTTTACATATACATAGCGAAACAGCTATCTCGTATTACAAAGGATGGGGAAATCAATGAATTACAATACATCCGTGTGGCTGGTCATTCCTATTATTACTTCAAGTGATTGGATGGCTATCACGTGATGGTAGTATGACAGGACAATGTGTACATGGTATAATGTAGTATTTGGTTTTCATGTACAGTATTCATGTTTATTAAGTCAACCCGTGAAACGAAGTGGGGGACCGATCCTTCTTCTTCTTCTTACTGCACGTTTTCGCAGTGGTCATTTATAGGACACTAGGGAGGGAGGGAGGGGGGTGGGGGCATGTTAATCGAAAACTGATCTAAAAAACCCAAAAATGTCAAATTACTCTAACCAACTTAGTTGATAGATTCGTAAATCAAAAAATTTTGAAAATCAAATACAGTTGTAAAATTCATTAGATTATCATACTTTAATCCGATACAGTAAATAAAAAGCCCATAACGTGAATTCATACATGTAACATTGTATCAAAAACAACCTGCCGTTGTCTACTATTAACAAACACGATACGAGTTTTTCACTACGTCATCGATTTATTATTGTTTATGTCGTAACGCTCTTTAATTTAGAAGGTTGAGTGACATGACATATACATTGAATACCGTTTAGGTACCGTTACATGGGTTTATATTACTCGTTTTGATGTGATGGTCTGACTTCCGGCTAAAACGAGCCGTTCTACGAGGGCGCTGTGATTGTTCGAGGTCCTGTAGGATAAAATGGGTTTCGTAATGCGATGACCATAACGGTATACAAAGTGTATTTTGATCTGCAGAATAAATGATTTATCAGAAATTATTTTGTTGATTGTTCACGGATATATGTCGTTGGTTGATTACATGATACCGTCCCTATTGCTACACACCAAAGAATGGTACTTAAATCAACCGATAATTTAACATGGACAGGTTTTAAAAAGTATCACGTACGAGAGTAACAGCAATGTAAACATCGCACCATTACGTCACAAACAGCAGCACCAAATAAACAGCTAGATTGGATTGTCATTAATGCAATTTTCAATTAATTTCAGGGTTTTTCAAACGACAACAGATTCATCGTACATGTTTGAATTGCAATCAGGGCGTGGAAAATGACGAAACTCTCGACGAATATTACAACAGTTTGATTTGTGAACTCTTGAAAATACTGTTTTATTAAATCACGTGCTTGGGCAGATTACCCATATATAGATTGTTATCTGCTACTAATGACTCTAGGTTGAGATCACCATATTGCAATTTTCTCTATAAATATCGCCCACTATCACCCATTGTAGGAGTGATTTCCGTGGGATTTTCCGACTTTGGAATCACGTAGCCGAGACGGAGACATCGGAGTAGGTCGTCGTCACTTCCCCCAGGGAAACGAATACGCCGCTTGGTAAGGCGTCCTCGTCGTGTTATTGGTATGCTTCCACTTATGGACGATAACAAACACGTGTTTAGCGATGATTGGTGATCAGGGGGACTTCGTCAGCAATGATGCTTTATTAATTGGTAGGCGATAAATGCTGAACCATCGGGAACAGAAGCTTTGTGTCAATTTGTTCATTAATGTGACCACATGAGAACTTACACAACAATATGTAATAAATATTGGAGATTGCGTCTGCTAAGGAAACTCCTAATGAATCATTGTCCATGTTCTGACATGCTTTTCCTCCTGTGTGTGTAGTTATTGCCCGCTTTAACAAATTACTACCAGCATTATAATATGAATCTTCATGCGAATGCATGTGTTTGTATAATGGGTTTGGTTTATCATACATGGCACCAAATAGCCAGAGAGAAATGCTTCATTTTTCAAAGATTGCCTGTTTTAATCCATTATTTGGTTGAACTTTTACGAAGAGAAAAAACAAAAACAAAAGGTCATGTCACGAGAAAGGACCACATTTGGTGTAATTTGGTACAAGAAAAATCTCAACAGAAAGAAAATAATCATTTGGATAAAGCAAAAAAAATGGGAAACCTCATGTAAAAATGTACGGCTATATTAATTATTAACGCGACTATGTGATGATGCACGACGGTAAGCATCTCAAATTCACTTTCAGCTACTGAAACAAAGATATTGACCTCACCCCTCCCCCCCCCCCCCCCCCTCCCTTTTTGTTGATAAATTAATCGTCAAAACCAAAGTCGTATTAATACATCTCCCACTCCGACACACACACAACCAACACACTACTCCCTCTCATAAAATGACAACCTCGCAACGTCATAAGTCGCGAAAGCAATAAACAGCAAAAACAACAAATGCATTGATTATGTGATTGTAACGTTCGCCTATAACTGGAGTTGACATGTACACTTGACGTAATGGAACTATTATCATACAGACATGTACAAATCGAATTGGTCTCATCTTATATCTGTCACGTCTTTCTGTTATTGAGTAAGCGGAGAAGGTGACATTGCTTGCCATGCTACGTGAGTGCTGTCATTGAAACCTTGGTGACCAAGTCGTCTTCATTATCAGCGAACGTGACATGATATCTGGATCGCTCTGTATAAAAACTGTCCTTTCTTTGAAAAAAAAACCCTGACCAGATAATGAGCCAACTACATTACTGGTTGCTGAATGACGTGGCTGGATTATAATTTCCAGTCCGTCCTAACACGTTAATGTTTTATTTGATGATCAAAACACTGTACATAGATCACCCCAATGCCGTCCATGTGTTGCCACTCAAATACATGTACCAACTACGGTCATACTAGTAAAACATGTCTTTTATGTCTATGTCTTATGTTTAATCAACTTCAGTGAAACATGAATTATTGACATCAATGGAAACAGGAATTATTGACATCAATGGAAACAGGAATTATTGACATCAATGAAAACAGGACAATATGAACAATGGAATATATTAGAAAAGAAAAAAAGCAACATTGGGTATTTCAATAAACTGTAAACAACGGAAACAGTCTAGATTTTAGTATAAACTACATTCTAATTCATTAGAGGTCGTATAGTCTCTTCTTTTGTAAAATTGAGATGGAATGAAACAACATTGAGATAAAATGAAGGACAACGTCATCAGGATTGAAAATAATTTTTTAGCTTTCAAAGTGCTACAATGTATGAAAGGTCAGCCATATTGCGTGAAGAATACTAGGGCTTCATGCTAAATACGGATCATTCATTGCATTATATTTACATTCTGATTGTTTCTTCTCTATATGAACATACCAACTGAAAACAACAAACACTAGACTATGAATACATCATGAATACACTATGAATACATCCATTCACGTGAATTACTTATGACGTAATATATTAGTCTTGTTCAATTGGAGTCTTACGGCTCCGCTTCGGATAACATGGAGAATGCCCCGCGTCAAACGTTCAAATGACTACGGTAGATTATTGGCGCCAATTTTACCCAAATTATGGCTGTTCCGCCTTTTTCGTTTAAAGGACGGCGCAATAACAAACGCAGTTGATTAACCAGTTGTTCAATAAATAAGGAAATAGATTAGACAATTGTTCAGTAGTAAAAATGTAAATATATGAATTGAACGGCGTTGTTTTAATTTTCATGCCGGTATGAATGCAAAGCGGTTACACCCATATTGATCATGAAGCCCTAGCGGGCTTCATGCAATATGGATGTAACCGCTTTGCATTCATACCGGCATGAAAATTAAAACAACGCCGCTCAATCCCTATATGAGAGTTAAAAAATGACTTTCAGTCCATATATTTACATGTTTACCATAGATTGAACAACTGTTTAATTTTGTTGGTATTTTCTCAAATAATGAATTTTGATTTCCTGAGTTTGACATTGGTGGAACAGCGCTTATTTGAAGAAAATTGGCGCCAATTATAAACATTATTCATTTGAGCGTTTGACGAAGGGGCATTCTCGATGTTAAGCAAAGTGAAGCGACAAGATTTGACTATGACGCCATAAGTAAACCACGTGTTACGTCACGAGAACCGTTGCTTTCATACTCGTATATTTACATTTCCACTACACAGAGACTAGATGAAGCTCCTGTGCGCAATTTATGTTATTGGGACATTGTGATGTCATCATGCTTATGACGACTTATAATTGTAGCGTTGGAAACTGCACTGCTCCACTGGCAACGGTTGGCTGTTCTCTGTTGCGATTTACTCTGACGTTGAAACACGCTTTGACAAAAACTTTATGTATATGCCTGCATCAACTGGATGTTGGTAAACAAAAATCTAAATATAAGTATTGGTTGTCAAATTTTTGACATTCATTTGTGTGTAACATACATTAGCATACTTACATATTCGACATGTAGCACCCGATTGTAAAGGGGCAATTTAGCCAACCAACGTTTTTTTTTAATTCAGCGAGAAGAAAAATAATATTATATACATTCAGACAAAAGAATCCGATAATGATTTTAAGACAACACGTAGCCAATGTCCAGTGCATTTTTTCAGGAAAGCCCATTTCAAATATAGCAATCTCAAATATAACACGAAAAACCATTATGTTATGTAAACAAATGTAAAATGGTATGTTTTATTTCACAAATACTTCTTTCTATGGAAGTTGAATTTACGAAATATGATGCAAACAATTAATGATAGGTGTTTGGATAAATATAATCCAAGATAAATTGTTTTGTTATATTTGTATATCAGCCAGAAACGGAAATCATTGAGAGCTAACACAAATGGGACCATTTGATTACCTGGGCACGTGTGTTCGCCGGTAAGATACGGTTAGTGTTGCGTAAAACTAAACTCGTTACAATTTCAGCTATAGAGGTGACGTGAAGAACCTCTTCAACTTGTGGGTATTCATAATGTACTTGAAACGAAAGAGATAAGTGTAATAATCGTATTTATCAGTCTTGATAACTCGCCACTTGGCTTTGGAAGTCACTTGCATTTACATCCACGAGAAAGGTCGGCGCAGGCCTCGTAGGGTCAAAGTGACCACAGATGTTGGTATATTTGTTGGGTTGTACGATTAAATATGTCTTTATCAATAATTTAAAAAACGAACGGAAATCATCGGGGTTTTTCATAAGGAGTCGGAACTTCAATTGTATACATCTTCATTCAATTGCCTCTTTAAGTATCCATTGATAGTTTTAGGATAACTTAGGGTATAACAGTTTGTCTAACGGTCATAGGTTGGATATTATTGTTTGTCTCATGTTCATGTATTTGGATATGGTGGCTTTTAATACATGTATATTTACATTTGTTCTGCATTTTCCCATTGACTCAATGCTAAGATGCAGTTGCTGCCATACGCCTATAACACCCAGTGCCTCAGACTATAACAGCAGTTGCTATTGTGACGTCGTCAATCTCATTTGTGACAATTTCATTGTTGTCTACACTTGATTTGCTGTTCAAAATCGGCCGAAGAACCTAAATAAAGCACAATAATTCTATCAAAAATGTAAATATAAGTAATGAACATTTTAGCAATCATTGTTACAGTCCTATAACACACATTGTTATTGCTAACAAACTTACATATTGCCTTACCGGGCTTTATTTAGTTTGTCAGCAATAGCAAAATTAATGTGTGTTATAGGACTGTAACAACATTTGCTAAAACATTCATTGCTTAAATGTTTATTTTTCTCATTTTTAGTTTAAACAAATATGTGTTATGACCATGATTGTGAAACTACATTGTAAACTTTTGTGAATATAATACATGGAAAAATACTTCTCGACCCGCAAACTATTAAATAAGACTTTTTGACATTGCTGTTTACAAAGGTCATCTACATCCGAGTGCTGGGAACAATGTACATAAGATATAACAGGAAGCCGACCCTTAACTAAGCATATCAAGGTCTTGGTTGTGTGGCTCACAGATGATGCGCGCAGAGGATATAGCGAAACTTACACATTCAACAGGCTTCCCATATACAGCTGTTTTGTGATTGTGCATATCTAGTTTAAAAAACATAAACAGTCTATTTTTCTGACTATTGTCACAGGCACATGTGGCCAGGAGAATAACCATCTCTATATAGATGACATAGGGAAATATGAATAATTATAAAAAAAAAAATAAGAATAAAAATTAAATAAAAAAATTTTTTTTTTTTATATTTTCCTTTTACAGTGTATGCTATAAATTTTCTAAATCCCTAATGAAAAGAATTGCCAAATTTCAGATTGATGCGTCAAGCGGTTAAAATTTCACAAAACAATCGATTATCAGACACTCTAGCTATTTATTTTTCAGTGTATGATAGTCGATATTTTGGGAAATTTAACTGCTTGACGTATCAAACTGAATTTGGCTTTTATTTTCATTAGTGTTTTAGAAAATTAATGACATAAATGAAAATTTGAAAGTTTTGTTTTTATTTTCTTTATGATGTTAGTCTCCTTGCCACATGTGCCTGTGACTATTGCTCGATCTCCTGTGTAACTGACCTTGGTCAAGTATATTTAATGATCATTGTACATATGTAGTTTACAAATCAATCCAACCACAATGTGTAATAAATGACTTTGACCTTATTTAAAAATCGTACACGACAAACATATTGATGAGTTTACTATAATACGCCGTGTAAAGAACCATTTAGTCTATGGCTTAAATTATCGGTGTGAGGAATACCAGATTGACGTTAATGAAATAGATGTTATTCAAAGGTCACTGCTAGATGGTCTGTTTATATCCTTATGTCTTCTTTAAAATTATAAGGCCAGATTTATTGGGCCTATTGTCTGGTGTAATGATAGCTATACGTTATTGTATGGTTGTTTGTATTCGCGGGGATTTAATTAGCATTCATTGGGGTTTAAGACTAAATGACCTGTCTCGTGTGTTCACGTCATCATTGTTATGACGTCATAATGGTACAGACGCAGAGCTTGAGATATACAATGCAGCATGATAATGAGTAAATGTCACCTTTTAATAACAAAAACGCATTAACAAGAAGTCGCTAAAAGTAATATACAACATTTGATACAGCGCCCTATCTAGCTAACATAAGCCACACTAAAGCGCTTTACAATATATAGATATACAATCATCATACAATCAATACAATTAACACATACAGTTCTATCATATACAATTCTGAGGAGTTCGCAGGAGCTGCCTTATCAGGCGGTAATTACTTGTCCTATACCACCTGCCAAGTATCTCCATATGTGTGTGTATGTATGTGTGTGTGTGCTGGAAATGAATTGTGTTCTGTTTGTAGTGGGACCGTGTTTCCAAAGGCATCTTGTAGAGTGCCACCTCACTTGAATGCTACAACACAGATACTGCAACACCCACCCCAGACCATTTTATACTTCACCTGGGTTGTTGGAGTTGTGTGGGCAGGAGAAAAACACTTTCTCTGAATGTTCCATGCGTATGACGATTACGGGGATCGAACCCCGGTCGCCTGCATGGAAGGCCGGAGTGTTAACCACTCGACCAATCTGCCTATCAACAATAACAAAATCTTCTTCACCTTAGGCCCGGTCACATAAACAATAACATGTTTGTTCGCCTTTTGTCTATTCGTCATACCAGATGCCTGGATATCTTTTAACGTCGAAATCCCTTACCAGACACAGACAACAAGAAGGACAATTTGGATTCATTGATATTTTATTACAAATGAAGCAAATTACCACAACATGTCATTGTTTCGTTTTCATCTTTCGGATCCACTTTGTTGAGACTCCTTACTCTTCTTCCTTAGACCAGGCAGAGTGTCTTTCTCTATCGACTTCTTACAGCAATACGCAAACGAAGTGAAAAGTTTTTTGCACTGTGAACGAAAGTTTGTGTTGAGAAAACTGTAAACAAATGGGTTTGCTGCGTTAGAGATGAGATACGTCCTGGTTAAAAGTTTCATCATCACCTCCTCGCGCGGTGTCATGGACGAGTTATAATCAGGCGTAACCGCTCGGAAGATATTGATGATTATTCCGGGGAGATAACTCACAATAAAAACTATGCTCACCGAGAAAAATATGAGTGTTGTACGGCTCAGTTTTATCTGATGAGGTGTTTCTCCAATACTGGCGAGTCTTTTAGATTTCTTTAACATTTCTGTATTAGTTTGACTATTTGAACATGATTCGTCATCACTGGTGCTATGTCTACTGACCTTGAACTTTCTGATAACTGCCGGAGATTTAGGAGAGGTCACGTGATCAGATATTACAGTGTCACGACGATGCTTGATTTCAATCCATAGTCTTACATAGAACCCAATCATACACGAAAACGCAGTGATGAACATGATTATGAGTGTGGTGAAGTAGACTTGTTGGAAAGGCCGTCCCTTGTAGTCCTCATCAATCGAACAATCGTAGCCACGCAGACCAATCACGGGCGTGTCCGTGCACGTGATCCCAAACAGCAAGAGGGACGGGGTGGAGAAAAAAACTGCCAGAAACCCCGCCACAACACACATAAGTTTGATTCGAGATAACGGGAGAATCCTCAACGGCTTGCAAATTTTGAAGTATCTGTCAAATGCTATGAGCACCAGTATAATGGCCGAACCGTACACTGTGACAGACTCGGCGAACCGGAAGAGCTTACAGATCGGACCGCTGTAGAACATGTAAGGATTACTAAGGTCCAGTATCTCAACCGGCATGGCTATCACACAACTCAGAAGGTCAAAGATGGCCATGGTTCCGATGAACAGATTGGCTGACCGTCGTTTTAATCTCCAATTATAGATGTAGATGACAAGAATATTTCCGACCGTACCAATTACCATCAATACAGCTACTGAGACGATGACCGGGAGGTAAAGAGCAGCTTTCTCGTCGTTGAGTTTGTTGAGCATTGCCCATCCGTGGGACTCGTTAGTGTCAACCGTATGGTTGCTGGGTCCGCACCACAGATGATCAGACCTAAGGGAATACAATGGGAATATGTATTTAATAAGATTCATGTATACACTTTATTGGGATATTTTATATAATTCATACAAACATATGTATTATATATACACAATGAATGACATAAAAGTCATGAAACGACTAAAAAAAACTATTAAGAGTTAGAATTAAGGCAAATCTGACTGTATATTTATCAATAGCTAAATGTATAGCTTAAACATTAGTTTCATCTCCGAGACAAATTTAACGAAATATTCAAAGACCGAAATATATTTTCCTAATATAATCCTAATTGACAAAAATACTAATAGCAATTTTGTTAACTATGTATTATGTTATTGAAGGCATATCGTGAATTAAAAAATGGTAATATGTAACCTCTAATTAAATACGGCGTTTAAGTGAATATTTGAAATCTAGTTACATTCCATCAATATGTAAAATAATTCCTTAAAGTATTTTGCCTCATAAAATTCGTTAGACGATTATGAGTATTATAATTATTGGCCACCTACCTTGTCATGATGATAGGCGTGTAAATAAATCGCGTCCTAACCTCGCCGAACCATCTCCTCAAATGTTGAGTTATCAAAAGAGTTCCCGATTTAAACAACTACTAACAAAAAGCTGCTAATATATCCGGTGATCAGAGTCTGTTTGCATACGTCCACTGTCCTCGCTACCACCGAGCTCCATGTGACAAGGTGGGACGCGACGTCGTACAGCGCGCATGCGGGTCAGTGTCAACACACTCGCGTACTACTGACCACAGGTAGCGCCACACACTTCCGGTGCAGCGCGTGAAGAACAGAAACAATATTGTGAATTTATTACACTGTTACTCCATCACAAATCCGTGTTTTGTCTAAGCGTATAATTCTCACGAACGTAAACAATGATTCAGTTTCAGCAGCGATTGACTATGATGAATTGAGCGGCTTTGCCAGTCGCTTAGCTAATGGATGGACACGGCCATGTAATGGAAACTTTATTAGCGTTAGGGCAAATTGATTGAGGCCGCACGTGGGTTAATGCTGTTACTGTTCCGATCATAGGCTCGGGGACAAAGTGCTATCTGTTACACACATACATATATTGTAATCAGTGAAGAGGAAATACGAACCACGCCGCCACAATATTGATATAAATCATAAAAAGTGATATATTGAAAAATAGGTATAATGAAATAATTTGAGGTATATACAATTTGTGTTTTTTCGGATTTCCAATATGTGTATAGGCAATATCCTCAATTGTGTAGCTCAAACTATTGTCAATCCATCATTTCTCAATAACCAGTTGGATGCTCTTGCCAAATCGATACATATATACTTTAATAGCAAGGTGGTTATGAGATTTCGATATGAAAGAGCCGAGTAAAATGTCATATCAAAAGGGATCGGTATATAAGTTATATAACATAACCAATATGTTCAGCCACAGTACATTATTACCATGGCAATAGCATTATAATGCAGCCAAAAAAGTCGGTCGATTCCAGTACAATCTCGTACACTATATACGTTTGTACGTCAGTACACGTACGCTTGAAACTGGTCGTTAGTCTGATGAAGGTGACAGTGTAGTCATCAATATGTCATACTTAATACCCTATTGATTAAGACATATAACTGCTATTCTATAAAAGGCCCAATATACTGTACGTAACTTTCGGCAAAACTCGAAGCGAAATCAAGCCTTATAACTTATTATATTTATAGATTTAGTTCAGATTATTTTATATCAGCAATATTCAAGATGAATTCTTACGCGGTTACCGGTACAGCAGCAGTTGAAATTCGGTATTTGTAAACACGCATCCATTTCGAACTGTCTTCCAACTTCGGCTTGTTATTGAAGTTGGCCACACCTGAATTATTTGCTTTTCTTTGGAATTTTGTCAAGAGTTTCTTGTTAGTTACCGCTCAGGTTTACACCGTTTTAGGCTTATTTTTGCGTGGTTATCAACTGAATTTTTTTTCATATTTTTTCAGAATCCCGAAAAATTTCCTGAAGTTACTTATATTGGGCCTTTAATATTACCAATACGAAATAAATGTTCCGAAACAAGTGATCAGTGTTATCCTGTAAAAATCAATAAATGTTACAACACATATTTTTTATAAGAAACGCAATTAATAGTTAAATAGTTAACTTTATCCAATAATATTACATCGTTAACCAATCTGACAATGAGTAATTTCTAAGTATAATTTATCATTTGTGTAACAGTTTGTTAATAGCGTAATGAGATCTGAGGACATGTACAACTGTATATGATTGTGATACATCAGTCAGATCGATAAGGAAACATATGTGTCTGTAAGATCTCAAGTCGATGTGACAGCGAGTCCATGTAATGTGATACAAGGTTATTTGTGTTAATTGATACTGGTGACGCTCTTTGTTAAAGGTTCACAGGGATGTCCTACAGTACATGGTCGTAGTTGTTGTTGTAGTTTACGTGTCTGATCAGTAACACTTATGTACAGGGGTATACTGGTGCTTGTGTACAGTGATAGTGATGCTTGTGCTAAGTGATAGTGATGTTTATGTTAAGTGATAGTGATGTTTGTGTTAAGTGATAGTGATATTTGTGTTAAGTGATAGTGAAGTTTGTGTTAAGTGATAGTGATGTTTGTGTGCAGTGATAGTGAAGTTTGTGTTAAGTGATAGTGATGTTTGTGTTAATTGATAGTGATGTTTGTGTACAGTGATAGTGATGCCTGTGTACAGAGATAGTGATGCTTGTGTACAGTGATAGTGATGTTTGTGTTAAGTGATAGTGATGTTTGTGTTAAGTGATAGTGTTGTTTGTGTTCAGTGATAGTGATGCTTGTGTTAAGTGATAGTGATGTTTGTGTTAAGTTATAATGATGTTTGTGTTAAGTGATAGTGATGTTTGTGTTCAGTGATAGTGATGCTTTTGTTAAGTGATAGTGATGTTTATGTACAGTGATAGTGATGCTTGTGTACAGTGATAGTGATGTTTGTGTTAAGTGATAGTGATGTTTGTGTGAAGTGATAGTGATGTTTGTGTTAAGTGATAGTGAAGTTTGTGTTCAGTGATAGTGATGTTTTTGTTAAGTGATGGTGATGTTTGTGTACAGTGATAGTGATGTTTGTGTTAAGTGATAGTGATGTTTGTGTACAGTGATAGTGATGTTTGTGTTCAGTGATAGTGATGTTTGTGTTAAGTGATAATGATGTTTGTGTACAGTGATAGTGATGCTTGTGTACAGTGATAGTGATGTTTGTGTTAAATGATAGTGATGTTTGTGTTAAGTGATAGTGATGTTTGTGTTAAGTGATAGTGAAGTTTGTGTTAAGTGATAGTGATGTTTGTGTACAGTGATAGTGATGCTTGTGTACAGTGATAGTGATGCTTGTGTACAGTGATAGTGATGTTTGTGTTAAGTGATAGTGATGTTTGTGTTAAGTGATAGTGAAGTTTGTGTTAAGTGATAGTGTTGTTTGTGTTCAGTGATAGTGATGTTTGTGTTAAGTGATAGCGATGTTTGTGTTAAGTGATATTGATGTTTGTGTTAAGTGATTGTGATGTTTGTGTTAAGTGATAGTGTTGTTTGTGTTCAGTGATAGTGATGCTTGTGTTAAGTGATAGTGATGTTTGTGTTAAGTTATAATGATGTTTGTGTTAAGTGATAGTGATGTTTGTGTTCAGTGATAGTGATGCTTTTGTTAAGTGATAGTGATGTTTATGTACAGTGATAGTGATGCTTTTGTACAGTGATAGTGATGTTTGTGTTAAGTGATAGTGATGTTTGTGTGAAGTGATAGTGATGTTTGTGTTAAGTGATAGTGAAGTTTGTGTTCAGTGATAGTGATGTTTTTGTTAAGTGATGGTGATGTTTGTGTACAGTGATAGTGATGTTTGTGTTAAGTGATAGTGATGTTTGTGTACAGTGATAGTGATGTTTGTGTTCAGTGATAGTGATGTTTGTGTACAGTGATAATGATGTTTGTGTACAGTGATAGTGATGCTTGTGTACAGTGATAGTGATGTTTGTGTTAAATGATAGTGATGTTTGTGTTAAGTGATAGTGATGTTTGTGTTAAGTGATAGTGAAGTTTGTGTTAAGTGATAGTGATGTTTGTGTACAGTGATAGTGATGCTTGTGTACAGTGATAGTGATGCTTGTGTACAGTGATAGTGATGTTTGTGTTAAGTGATAGTGATGTTTGTGTTAAGTGATAGTGAAGTTTGTGTTAAGTGATAGTGTTGTTTGTGTTCAGTGATAGTGATGTTTGTGTTAAGTGATAGCGATGTTTGTGTTAAGTGATATTGATGTTTGTGTTAATTGATAGTGATGTTTGTGTTAAGTGATAGTGATGTTTGTGTTAAGTGATAGTGATGTTTGTGTACAGTGATAATGATGTTTGTGTTAAGTGATAGCGATGTTTGTGTTAAGTGATATTGATGTTTATGTTAAGTGATAATGATGTTTTTGTTAAGTGATAGTGATGTTTGTGTTAAGTGATAGTGATGTTTGTGTTCAGTGATAGTGATGTTTGTGTTAAGTGATAGCGATGTTTGTGTTAAGTGATATTGATAGTTGTGTTAAGTGATAGTGATGTTTGTGTACAGTGAAAGTGATGTTTGTGTTAAGTGATAGTGTTGTTTGTGTTAAGTGATAGTGAAGTTTGTGTTAAGTGAAAGTGATGTTTGTGTACAGTGATAGTGATGCTTGTGTACAGAGATAGTGATGCTTGTGTACAGTGATAGTGATGTTTGTGTTAAGTGATAGTGATGTTTGTGTTAAGTGATAGTGTTGTTTGTGTTCAGTGATAGTGATGCTTGTGTTAAGTGATAGTGATGTTTGTGTTAAGTTATAATGATGTTTGTGTTAAGTGATAGTGATGTTTGTGTTCAGTGATAGTGATGCTTTTGTTAAGTGATAGTGATGTTTATGTACAGTGATAGTGATGCTTGTGTACAGTGATAGTGATGTTTGTGTTAAGTGATAGTGATGTTTGTGTGAAGTGATAGTGATGTTTGTGTTAAGTGATAGTGAAGTTTGTGTTCATTGATAGTGATGTTTATGTACAGTGATAGTGATGTTTGTGTGAAGTGATAGTGATGTTTATGTACAGTGATAGTGATGTTTGTGTACAGTGATAGTGATGTTTGTGTACAGTGAAAATGATGTTTGTGTTAAGTGATAGTGATGTTTGTGTTAAGTGATAGTGAAGTTTATGTACAGTGATAGTGATGTTTGTGTTCAGTGATAGTGATGTTTGTGTACAGTGATAGTGATGTTTATGTACAGTGATAATGATGTTTGTGTTAAGTGATAGTGATGTTTGTGTTAAGTGATAATGATGTTTGTGTACAGTGATAATGATGTTTGTGTTCAGTGATAGTGATGTTTATGTACAGTGATAGTGATGTTTGTGTACAGTGATAATGATGTTTGTGTTAAGTGATAGTGGTGTTTGTGTTAAGTGATAGTGAAGTTTATGTACAGTGTTAGTGATGTTTGTGTTCAGTGATAGTGATGTTTGTGTACAGTGATAGTGATGTTTGTGTACAGTGATAGTGATGTTTGTGTTAAGTGATAGCGATGTTTGTGTACCATAATAGTGATGTTTGTGTTCAGTGATAGTGATGTTTGTGTTCAGTGATAATGATGTTTGTGTAGAGTGATGTTTGTGTTCAGTGATAGTGATGTTTATGTACAGTGATAATGATGTTTGTGTTAAGCGATAGTGATGTTTGTGTTAAGTGATAATGATGTTTGTGTTAAGTGATAATGATGTTTGTGTTCAGTGATAGTGATGTTTATGTACAGTGATAGTGATGCTTGTGTACCGTGATAGTGATGTTTGTGTACAGTCATAGTGATGTTTGTGTTAAGTGATAGAGATGTTTGTGTTAAGTGATAGTGATGTTTGTGTTCAGTGATAGTGATGTTTGTGTTAAGTGATAGTGATGTTTATGTACAGTGATAGTGATGTTTGTGTTCAGTGATAGTGATGTTTGTGTACAGTGATAATGATGTTTGTGTTTAGTGATAGTGATGTTTGTGTTAATTGATTGTGATGTTTGTGTTAAGCGATAGTGATGTTTGTGTTAAGTGATAGGGATGTTTGTGTTAAGTGATTGTGATGTTTGTGTTAAGCGATAGTGATGTTTGTGTTAAGTGATAGGGATGTTTGTGTTAGTGATAGTGATGTTTGTGTTAAGTGATAGTGGTGTTTGTGTACAGTGATAGTGATGTTTGTGTACAGTGATAGTGGTGTTTGTGTACAGTGATAGTGATGTTTGTTTTCAGTGATAGTGATGTTTGTGTTCAGTGATAATGATATTTGTGTTCAGTGATAATGATATTTGTGTACAGTGATAGTGATGTTTGTGTTAAGTGATAATGATGTTTGTGTTAAGTGATAATGATATTTGTGTTAAGTGATTGTGATGTTTGTGTTAAGTGATAGTGATGCTTGTGTACAGTGATAGTGATGTTTGTGTTCAGTTATAGTGGTGTTTTTGTTTAGTGAAAGTGATGTTTTTGTATAGTAATAGTGGTGTTTGTGTTAAGTTTTAGTGAGGTGTCTGTTAATTGATAGTGATGCTTGTGTTAAGTGATAGTTATATTTGTCTAAATGATACTTGTAATACTTACTTAACGTTTTTTTCTGATTCATGCTCACTTAGGTAATCCTAGCGATTTTGGCATATTAACTGATAGAGTGGGTTGTGTTAGTCGACAGTCTTGTTATTTTGCTTTTTACTGATATTTAAGTCCTCAGTGCTGCATTGAATTAAGGATTTTTGGTCATTATTTTCCGTATACGTAACTAATTAACATAGTATATTAAGCCGAGTTACATTTTATTATCTAGCTTATTTTCATAAACGCCCATGACCGGATAGATAAGGACTACAGCTGACGTGTGTAAGAGAATGGGCGTGTATATTGTATACGGGATGTTCTCAGACCGGACTTGAAACACAGGATGTGTGCATTTATAAAGATGATATAGCCTTAATTTTTAACATCGTTGAATTTTCACACTTATCTTTTTTCACACTTTTTATCTAAACTATCAGATCTTCAATGAAAAGTATTTGTTTCCGCTTAGTAAGACTGATAACGGATCCTATGATATGAAATATTAAATATTAGTTTATTATTGTATTTATCTAAGATAAGAACAGATTTTGAAGAAAAGATGTTTTTGATATTTTCAACCTTTACCTTAACCAGAAACCACAAGAGTGATGCAATGTACATGTACACCAATGTTATTGTATTTTGAAATTGTCCAGTCACGAACAAATTATTGTTTTAATCTACATGAGTAAAAGACTTTACCAGTTCCGTAATTGCTTATATCCTGTGTACATGTAACACCATTTTGACAATAACTTGTTTTATTATATAATGTGTTTTTATTGCTGTTGTCATTGGAAGAATCGCTTACACATGACTTTTGTTAAATAGTGATATTGACTGGCTAACCAGTTAATAACAGAAAAACCGGTTAATAATATCACCGCTAAAATCGATTCTGGAAATACCCATCCGGGATCCTGTACATGTAGAGACGAACGGTAAGAGCTTGAAATTCACGTTTGTCATCATTAATCGGTACTTGTTATATAATAAAACAGTTATGACAGCATATTAACCAAGTAAAAAGTCCATAATTGTATAATATATAATGGTCACAATGACATGACCGTCTTATCAAACAAAAAGTAACTTTATCTATACAAAATAAATGTTATCAACAAAATAATGAATGTGAGAGTTTCAAAACAAATCAAATAGACATCGGAAAACGTCTGTTTGTCAAAATATTTGTTTAATCATTATACGTTACTCAGGGTTTTCATTTATCATATTAACTGAACAGTTACGGTACTCTAACCAAGATTAGTTATATTCAATATTCTTGAGTGTTAATGGAAGTAAACTAAAAAGAATTGACTTTGATTCAATTCCAAAGTTTAGTTCAGTTCCCTGTACCACAATAGTAGTTATCAGAAAAACACACTGCCTACAGATGTGGTTTCTTGTTGCAATCACAAGATTACCAATGCCTTAAAATGTCTTTCTTAATGTCAATTAAAACTGTTTATGCTATCCTGGTTTATCTTTCTCCATTATTGCGATGTATAATAAATTATTATCACATTATGATATACTCGGAAAGGCCATAAGGAAATGCGGTATGGTGGTCAAGAGCGCTAGGCTTCTAGAAACTTGGTCAAAACAGCCTGAACTCTGTGCTATTTGGACAACTACCGTTGACATTTATTTCTTTGACCCATATCATTACTTATAGTAAAGGTACTTCTTACATTGTAATAAGAGAGGAACAGCATCGAAAAGTCCTTTGGATTGAATGCTGTCATGGGTTAATTCCGAATAGATTTAATGTTCAAGTTAGAAAATATTTATCAATCATTTCACTTTTCCACGTTTAATATGGGATGGACAGTTTAACTGTCATTCAGCTAAGCAACAATCATCACCAAAGGCATGACAAGTTAGAACCATAATTCGAACTGAAAATCGATTAAACTAGGGGGAAAATATGAACAATGGAAGAGAATAAGAATAAGGTGTTCCGAAGGAGTAATTATCTGTTTTATTGATGACATTCAAGTAAACGATAGGTCCTCAGAGTGAGAACCGAGTCATCATTCTCAACCACAAGTACTTTTAATAAGCATACACAAAATACGTCAATTTTCATATCACACAAGGATGCAAAATATTTTTAACGAAACAAAGACTGCGCCCATTAAACGAGCTCGTAGTTCTCACCAACATGCATATCTTCGAATCCCTGTGTAGTAAGTTTGTTTGTCAGCAATCGACATATATTACGAACACCTCAATATTGAAATAAAGCCTAGAATAACGAGTCAACTACGACATATAAACATTGGTTGGAGGACCAGGGTTGTTACTATTAAGAAATGGGAAGTTCACGATCGGAAAATTGAAATCGTCACGTTTATCGTATACATTTTGTAGCTTGGTAGTAAGCAGCCCATGTTGGCCATAGTTTAAGCAGCTGATGTAGAAGAGTCTGTTGTGTCCTTTATTTCAAGTTCAGAAGGGAATATACGATCGACGTGGTCAGCAAATTTCTTGTTGTTCAGAGACAACTAATAGTCGATATATCTGAAAGTGAAATTAATATTTGGCATGATAAGCTCTTCCTCAAACAGCCTTGTATGAAAACAATGTATGTAGATTGATGAAAATGCATTATCTCTCGTAATAAACTGTTTCTTCATTAATGTGTTTTTTTCAATCACACATGAGTCTTCATTTAATTACCGAGAGAAATGTCTACTGACAGACGATCGTCAAGATAAAAATAAAGATGAAATACTTTGTTTTTAGACCTTATCTTCTACATTTCTGGAATAACGATCACTCAGAATTCAAGCAATCCTGCGTTATAAGGGGTGAACCTAAAAACTATGCACTAGAATACCAGAATAAGACAAATAAGGACCCGTATTGTAAATACCACCACGGTGTTTCCTGTACTTAGAAGGGATCTTAATATAAACAGAAATATTAGGACATGTGTGTTATGTCGTGAACATAAACCGTGGGAAATTATTGTGATGGTTTACATATAAAGTTAACCTGTACATACCACACAGAGTCCTTAGTTTTATGTGGTTACTTTAGGGTAATACTGTGGACGTGGTTAGACATACCACTGTTGTACGTTTTATAGTAACACGCATTTTGTAGCACGTTCACGTGTGTGGTTTAAAGACTCTTCGTGCATTTCACGTGTGGTAACATAATAATATATAGATCGTGTATGGTTTGATGGCTTTGTGTATTATATCTTGTTGAATTATATAGTATACAGAACAGGAGTACAATTGATGCATACAGATAGCCATGCAAATAATCCCAGCTTTTTAATTCCAATTGTAAGAATGTTTTGTGTAACGGTCATTGACTGAGGTGTTAAAATATAATGTATTTAGAATTGAAAATATAATACTTTTATTTAATTTAATTCCTATTTATCTAAGTTTATATTAAAATACTTCGTTGTGTTGTATATGTTACTTTTTGCAGAAATTGCATTTGTACATTTGTATAAATTAAAACAATGTTCTACAGCGTAAACAGGATACAACCCAGGTGTATTACGTACATGTAGGTATATAAATAAATAAATAAGTATACATCATTTGATATAGCATCCTATCTAGCTAACATTAGCCATTCAAAAACGTTTTACATGGATATACAATTATTATACAATTAACACATACAGTACTATCATATACAATTCTTAGGAGTTCCCAGGAGTTGACTTATCAGGCGCTAACTACTTATCCTATACAATATGTGTGTGTATATATGCGTGTGTGCTGGAGATGATTGTGTTCTGCTTGTAGTGGGACCGTGTTTCCAATGGCAGCTTTTAAAGTGCCATCTTTACTGGAATGCTAGAGCACAGATACCCCAACGCCCACCTCAGACCATTTTATACTCCACCTGGGTTGTTGGATTTGTGTGGGCAGGAGAAAAACACTTTCTCTGAGTATTCAATGCCTACGACGATTATACATCAACTATATTATATCAACTACATGTATATTATAGCAACTATATCAAGGACGCAGGCAATTCCTATTTGGTTGTCGACGAAAGTTTCACTTCGAGATGACATGTATTACAAGGCAAATTTGAAATTTATTTGCATACTGTATATATACAATTAAGCACATCACGGCTTTGAGGCAGTTGCGAATCAAATGATCTAAAGAGAATTGTGTACATAAATTGAATTGAAACTAAATATATGTATAATATATGTGAGGGCTAATTTGAGTTTTAAAAACAATTTTACAAATAACTAATTTTCACAATACAAAAAATAATTAAAACATAATGTTATAATCTACAGTTAGTAAAGAGAAACATCAGTCAAGTATGAATAATATGAATCTATAGAATGGCCGGAAGTGCTTGTCGATAAGCCCCCTTTCATCTACGAACTAAGTTAAAGCAGCTACTTTATATTATTCGCTGTACACATGACCCTATCTGGAAATCGTGTCAACTTTATGTTTATTTAACGGTAATCCGCGTACCCTCTTATACTACCGGCTTTATACGACTATTTGTGTGCTTTATAAACAGGAGAGTTCTCCGAAGCAGCATTGTCAGTTCAAGGCCAGGGGTTAAGGGACGGTAGTGTAAATAAACCATCGCGACTGTGACGTCAATGTTTAAGATGCTTTCCTGTTGATAATGTTATTTAGCGTTTTTAATTTGCATTGTCCACGTTTTGAATTATAAAGTAATTACACAGTAAGATTCAACACAAGCTCTTCAATATCGTTTTTAACCTCACACTTAAAAAGAGTAAGACATTACACCTGGGCCTAGTTGTTCAAAGCTTAATCACTATTTAACGATTTTGTTGCCAGATTTTGATAATGCTATCAATATACAAGATGAAAAGTTGCACGTAAATTGACATTATTATATATTTGATATCTGCAAAATTGCCACTAAATCTATGGTTTCATTTTGAAGTTACAGGATAATTAAATTTTGCGCTTTTAAGCTACATATGTGAAATAACCTTTTGCACAACTGGGCCAAGTAATCAATATATACATGTACGTGTAAATTTATATCAACCGTCAACCTGGTATACTTTTTTCATTGTTTTGATGGACAAATAAGCTCATTCAAATAATTTATCAATAACAATATTTCATATAGGATATTAAATATTTTGTTGTTTCCTGTAAGAGTTTTGCAGCGAATAAAATAGTTTAGCAGGCCTCTGGCGAGCTTAAATGAAATATTCGTGATAGTTCAGTATCGATCTCAAGGCAAATGAGAAAAAAAGGTTGTAACATTCTTTTTTTTAACTCCAATTTTTATATAACATTAAAATGTATAAAAAGCCAAGAGTTTGTCTCCGGTGCAAAGGTCGATAACGTCATGTAAGTATCCTTAATGTGGCGTCACGTTACAATTGATTGAAACAGCTAATCACATGCATGTAGCTGATATGTTGTATTAAACATGCATAATACGCAATAATATTACTGGGGTACATTCACTGCATTTCACGGCAACTGTGATAGATATATTTATTACAAAATTCGAGTTGTCGAAGATTAATCATTGAATGTGCAACCTTGATCAATTACATATTTTAACACTAATCCTACTCAAACAGTCAGTAAAATACACAAGCTAAACTTTTTGTAAAGAATTTTTATTATTAAATGATTAAGGGTGAGTTGGCGAATTATATGAATTAACTGTATGACTATATATAACAGTCCATAAGAGTCTTGTATTCCGGAGTTCTCGTGATCAAGCACTTGACCGATTTGTCATAAAAGTCCATCGCTATCAGCTATCGTACGGGTTTAAAAGACCATCGTGTGGTCAGTCCGATAGATAGGTCAAGTTCTCCTAGGCCTAATTATCATATAGGGTATTTAAAGAAATATTCAAAAGGATATTGTCTGATAATATTTATATAAGAATAACATATGGTTTGTGTTTTGGGGTAGATTGCAGATTTGAATATCCAAGTACGCTTTATACAGTATATAGTTTTGATGTAATTTGTATATGTGGAGATTTTGTTAATGTTGACATTAAGTTAGTTGTGCTGTCAATGTCTGGGGTTTGTTTGCCATAGCATTACCTTAAAGGCCCAATATACGCAACTTCAGGAAATTTTGCGGGATGCTAAAAAATTCTGAAAAACATTCCAGTAGATAACCATGCAAAAATAAGCCTAAAACGAAGTAAACATGGGCGGTAACTAAAAAGAAGCTATTGACAAAAAAAATTCAAAGAATTGGAAATAATTCAGGTGGGAACCACTTCAACAACAAGCCGAAGTTAAAAGCCAGTTCAAAATGGACGCGTGTTTACAAATACCATCTTTCAACTGCTGCTGTACCGGTAACCGCGCAAGAATTCATTTTGAATATTGCTGATAACAGCTTATCTTAACTAATTCGATAAATAGAATAAGTTGTTAGGCATGATTTTTGCTTCAAATTTTGCCGAAAGTTACGTATATTGGGCCTTTAACTTTTCTTTATACGTCCATGTCCCTCGTGCTGTTATAGGAGAGAATGGAAGTGGCTCTGTGTCAATATAAATACAGCTTGTTAAAATGGAAATAAATACAATGTAAATATTGTAAAAGGAACAATAACGCCCGCGACTTTTTGTCTAGAACAAATACTTCAGAACTGTTTTCATTGTGAAAGATAACGGAATAAATGTGACTGAATTAATGATTTACCTTAATTTTGATGCCGGGCGCTGGCGAACGGCTTGCGGCTCAAAGCTTCGAGAGATGCATATTGATAAGTTTGATGGTCACCATCCTAATCTCATTTTGGAAATATTCTGTACCCTTGTATGATATAGAGATGGACGTTTTTTAAATGTTATATTATGAATGTGCCGTATTGTTGTAATATGTTTTTGTTGACGATTTGGTATTCTATTTATTACTGTAACCCTTACCATATCAGGCACAGAACCAATTGATTTGTTGCCACATGAATTGAACAAATAATTAATGGAAATCTTGCCAGTTTAAGCAGATTTTAAAGCAGAAAACGATGAAATGCATTGAATTAAGTTTATTACGTTCGGTGTTTAAAAGCAGTATGTACGAATGCCTTGGCGTTGCGATGTATTTATATCATTATTAAACCTTTCCTTATTTTACACTTTATAAAAAGTAGGTAATAGAAATACTATTTGAAACATGTCCTTTTAAAATATAATAGACCGGCTAAATAGCCATCAGAGATATTTACCCGGAATGAACTACTTGACCTCGTTCAATTTTTCGCGGAATTTTTTCGCTTCCTTCATTCTGATTGGACACTACGTTTCTCCCTTCATCGCTTAGACTGCAATAAAGTCCGTAAGCATTTCCATGACCAAGATGAAGCAGACAGTTTATAAGAGTTTGCCTTTATTACTTGCATGTATGCGAAGTTTTTAAAATTGAAAACTTCAATGTTCGTCCTATACTTCTAAAAGTTGTTTTCCTTAACCTCTGAGGGGTTTTTCTGTCACTTCTAGGAGTAAGATATTCACAGTAAGTTTGCACAGTCGATGAAGTGTATAGCTTTACGTGATATTTATAAAAAAAAGAAAGTTTGTGTAAAGTATAAATATTAGAAGTATAAACAACAGGCTTCACCAAGTAGTCTTAGGAGAACAAAACAACTATAGATTTATTTTTACTTCGCTACTAGATTGAGTCTTACGAAAATACGTCTATATACTGCATGTACATCGTACACTTTGCTGATGGACACCTACAGCTACCAAGGCATTTTGTAACCTGAATAGTTACTAATAATAATTTTGATTTTGTGTTTGTAATTATAAACAAAAATTATGACTATTTCATGACCAGGGATGTAAGAAAGGGAACTTTTACTCAAGGGGTTTACAAATTTGGTTAAACTGGAGGCTATGCCGAGGATTTGCCAAATTTGAAAATCCCGAGGTTGGAATTTCCCTCATGAAAGAGTATTTTGCTTTAACATTTCAACTACGTTAATAAACTCAAATACCATAAAAATACTTTTCATTGGCCTTCATTTTGAAAATATCAATTTTTCCCTTGTGCTTTTTTGACGAAAACAAATGATACAGCGATAAACCAATGAATGCTGTGGTTGTATACACATCTTCCCATGCAATACAGCCACGTCGTGACGTCATAATGGCGCAACAATGACGTGACGTCACGAGCTCGGTAAAATCTGATGCCGAAAAGAGGAAAATAATTACATTCAATATGCTTGAAAGCATTGGCGAAAATTGTATTCATTTCTCATAACAAAATGAACCTCATCACAACAACATCACATGCAAACAGCATGTAGTAATACATTGAAAAAAAGTTGTAGTTCCTGAACAATACAAATTATTATGATTTTTAAAAGTAAAATGTCTAAAATTAGAAAACAAAATATTTTTAAAAAATGTAATTAAAAAAGATTTCCTTGAAAATACAGTGAAAACAAATACTGTCATGTTTAGATAAAATGTTAACCAATGCAAGCTTTCTGTATGACACCGGAAGTTACCCTGTCGTGTACTATCCGCCGTCAAGGCATCGGAATTGTTCTTCTACCCGTGTTATTGTAAATCAACACGATCCATGTAATATGTAGAGACATTTAATATTGTAATGGTCCACTTAAAGTTCAAAACATAAAAATCACTCCAAAAAATCTCACAAAATAAATGTTGTAGATGGAACTACATTTTGGTTGCGGTTGTTGTTATGACGGTTGCTAAGACCGTGTCACGAAAAACGGCTGTTCTCTCTCCGACGTCACTCCCGGTAAAAACATGAAAAAATGCATTTGCTTTTATTATTGTATGCGTTGTTAACAGATAAATAAAAAAAATCATAATGTAAACATAAGGAATGAAAATATTTTCAACATTCATGAGGTCATAACAACATTGGCTTTCTGGACTTATTGATCTTGAATCGCTAACGCTAACGCGATTCATGGAATATGTCCAGAAGCCAATGTTGTTATGACCTCATGAATGTTGAAAATATAATTTCATTCCTTAAATAGCGACGTGATTAAATAAAAACCTTCCAGGATATTTTAACCGCGCACATAAGAAAGCTGAGATTATTTTTTCTGCGCAAACTATGTTTGCAAATATGGGGTATGCTGTACTTGTTTCGTCAAAAAAGCTCAAGGAAAAGGGTGATATTTTCAAAATTGTGGCCAGTCAAAAGGTATTTCTATGGTTTTGAGCTTATTCATGTAGTTGAAACGAGAGAAAAAATACTCTTTCATGACCAAAGTTGTAAGATAGGGAAATTCCACCCTCGGATTTTCAAATTTGGCAAACCTGCGTCAAACTCCTCGGGTGGTAATTCCCTATCTCACACCCTGGCCATGAGTCTTACAGTATGTATTGCGACAAAATGTGAAATATATTTAAAATCAAAATCAAACCTGGGATCACTGTATCAACTGTGTGATTAAAACAAACTTGGCAATAGGCAGATATTTCGGAGCCGGATATGGATACAAAAAGTGCTATTTTGTAAATATTCTTGAAATATATTAGTTAAGAAACGGTGCAAAAATAACAAGGGTCGAGCGTGCAATATCATTTTTTTATTTTCCAGTTACATATAGTGTGTGTATGACTATTTACAATATTTACAAAAGAGATATAAAACATGTTCTACCACTGTAAGTATTTGTCTCCTTGCTGTGTATACATTATTATGTAGTTTTAAATTAACAAGAGCAACAGGTGAAAATACGAGTTGTGATAAAAACTAATAACATACGTATGTAACATTTATAAAGCAAACGACAAAAAAAAACAAACAATTGATAACAATAAACGTGAGAGAGAAACTGGAGACATGGTATTGTAACAAAAATGGACAAATCTACGAAAGAACTATTGAGCGTTTCTATTTAACTCACAAGAATTCTTATAAACAGACACCATTTATATAGCATAGTATGTCTTGCTCCACTATGGTCTAAGCTTGCATGTAAAAATGTACAGTATGCAAGTGATTTCTTCACGTACAATGGGCAATAAAAATACTGGCACTCGTGACGTATACAACTGTTATGTCTGCCATCATAACTGATAGTTTTAGTAATTTGTACGAGATATGGGTCATCACATCACTAAAGGGCTTATTGAGCTAACGTGGTCACATACCACGTGAATGAGACCTTCGTTGGAATGTAGACGTCATTACTTTAATGTTTAATCATTTTCGCTTTGTCTAAGTCCGTTGCAAACCTCCAAATGCCCAACCTCATGATTTGAGCTGGTCCATTACAAAGTCATTGGTAGGATTACTTTTGTTGGAATCAGATCGTGTTGCATTCACCTTTCGGAAAGATCCCCTGAACGAACTAGTACGACGGTGGAAAGCTCCTTTACAGCTACTGACGGCCGCCGAGAACAACTTAGAACAGTGTGTGCGGAAGTTGACGTTTAGAAAACTGTAGATTACGGGATTGATTACATTGTTGATGTAGTAAGAGCGAGCAAAGAGTTTAAGAATAAGCTGTTTCTCGTCCGAAAGCTTCATCACAGAGCCTTTCTGACGAGAAACCAAAACCTGTACCACCATTGTGGGGAGATAACTCAAAACAAACGCCACGGTAACTGCTATAAATATCTTTGTCGTTCTTGAAACCTTTACTTGCTTAAGAGCTTCGGATATGCTCTCTAATCTTGATTTCCGTGATGTATTCGACAATGATCTTTTGAACGATCTTTTATTATTTGTAAAAACACTTGAATCGTCGTCGCTAACACTCGAGTTGTATCGGGTCCTCTTAACAATATAGTGTCCTCCTTCCGTGTGCTCGTCACTAGGCCTTTGTGATCGTGTTGGCTTATCGCCTATAATGAGATCTTTCCTTCGTCTGATCTCATACCAAATACGGAAATAAAGCCCGGCAAGCAGTATAAACGACACTATAAATGTAAATGGGATGAAGTATTTGTAGAAAATATCACGAAACAGACTGTCCTTGTATTGCTCTGATACGGTACAATCGTGTCCGAGCAGGCCAGTCACGTGTGTAGGAGCCCTGGTGATACCAAATAAAACCAGTGCTGGCACCGACAAAATGCTGGCTAGAATTCCCGCCACAGCGCACAGGATCTTCGTCTTTTGCGCCGTCACAATCCGTAGAGGCCTGCAGATCTTAACGTAGCGGTCAAACGCAATTTCGATCAAGATGATGACTGAGCCAAACGTTGTGACGTTTTGTGAGTAGCGGAAGAGCTTGCAGGCTACGGAATTGTAAAATGTATAGTGAAACCTAATGTCATAGATGTCTATGGGCATGCATATCAGACTGGACAAAAGGTCAAACACTGCCATGGCAATGATAAAATGGTTCGACGATCGACTTTTATATCTAAAGCAGAAAACATAAATGACAAGAATATTCCCAATGACACCCGCAATCATGAGAAAAGCGACGAAGATGATGACGGGAAGGAATAGCAAAGCTTTTTCATCGTTCAGTTCCTCCAAAAGTCCAGGTGGAAATGTGGTTGTTGTCATGTTTCCGATGGGAATCCGTTGTCCTGATGTCGACATCCACATGCTACTTCCGGTAAAGGACGAGCCATTTATCTTGGCTCCATTATCTGATGAGGTAATTTGTGGTATATCCGTGGTGACTGTAATAAAGGGAAAATAAATTTCGCATCAACATCTAAACAATGTGAACTGTGCAAATTAGTAAAACTGGTAGCTTTTAGGTGTCTGAGATATCAACCATTTTCATTCATTTCAAATGATATCGTAATTTATATGCAGCAAATTCTAATTAAGCAATCAATGATTTATTATCGTAGCGTAAAATCAGTGTGTTAATATTTGACGAGTATCTAAGCATTAATATAGATTTGATCTTATATGAGATCCTCTATATTACAATTCAAACTCGTCCGCACGGACTGATTGTTATTTAGTAGACAATACAAGTACATTTGGAAATATTTTGTTTCCATCAACTTTAGAAATAATATATAAATTCTGTCATAGATGTTTAAGAGGATATATATATTCAACTGGTCGAGTGGAATTTGAATTACGTGTACAATGTAGAGCCTGGTCTCTGCTCAAGTATATGACCTATATATCCTACACCAGAAGGTAAACTATCTATAACCACGTTACTATGTCTACATACTGAGCGACAGTCTCTTCATCTAAGCTCAACAGAAGATATAAGAAGCATATAACGAACACATCAACTATATAGATATAGGATCAATAAATATCATATTTTACAATGGAAGCACTACATCAGGTCTTTTTGTTCGGTTTGGTTTGAGAATGCAGAAAAAACACTACCGAAGGTCACCAGCAGAACAACCCTATCGGTCAAATTATACTGGTGATGAGCGACCCTGCCGGTCCACTCCCATAATGCTAATGCTAAGTGTCCAGCAGGGAGAAGTACCAACCACCATTTCAGATGCCGGTATGTCTCGGTCAAGGGACAGAACCTGAAGCCTTTCTCATTTGGCGAATTCGCAACTTTAGGCCAAAAGTATGACGGTTTCAAAGGAGACATCAAATTGGAAGAGTTTTTTTACCATTTAGTCGCCTATTACGGTTAACACTGGGGCAGTAGGTACAATTCGCGTGCAATGCCTGAAGGGCAAATATAGTTTAGCCACTTAGAAACTACTAAAGCCTGTAAATGCTATTGTTAGTTATTCTCTACTCAGTATAAACATATAAAAGTTTACCTCCCCAGGCTCTGGTAGAGTATAAAGATGAATCTGTTGTAATATTCTCCATTCTGTACTTATAGGAAGGGCTTGTAACTGTAATATAAAAGAAGGTTGATGTAAATGACAATTCATGATCTATTTATGTGTCTTAATGCTATACAAGATGTTGATTATGTACATAATTATTATGTAAGTCTTACATAAGGTACACTGTACATGTAATTGGACCATAATCCGAACTCAAAATCGATTTAACTAGGGACAAAATATAAACAAATGAAATATTTACATTGAGACCCTTGAATAAGACCAGGTGTTTCGTAAGAGAAAGCGTCTTCTGTCACATCCAAGGAAAGATCAAGTCCCCAAAACTTAATTTTAATGTTGATTTCATTACTTGCTTTTTGGTTTTTGTAACATGATAAAAAGTTATATAATCTACGATTTTATTGAAATTGGATGGGAGATACCATTCGCATGAACATTTCAACAAAATCTGTATAAGTTAATTAGTGTTTCTGTAAATAATATGATAAATGAATACTGTTTATGACTTTGCCTGTTGATATGAACATTACAATTTAAAACGAAATTTACATTGAACTTGATAATCAAGGACCATATATTTATTACACGATCCATTCTATTATTGAACAAAGTACATCTGGAATGCTTCACTAATGATTCACTGTTTTGATCGCGGAATGAAATACTTCCGTAACCGAAGTCTTGTTTATGTTCGGGTGAAGATGACATATGTTAATGCATCGATATTTTGAATAAAAACAATTAGAAATATAAGGCAAACAACTTACAAAAAAACTAATAGGAAAAATAGTGATATTAAGTTACGGGAACAGTCTGTGTTTTTGTCTTTCTAATGACAGTGTGTTGTATTGTTTGTATCGAGCGTGGTCACATAGGTCAGATACAATGTGTTGTTGACAGTATGTCAATGAACATATACAATGTACTGTAAAATCGTGGGACTAAAATTTCACGGTGTTCTAAAAAACATAATTTCGTTGAGATGATGGATTTGTGGATAAATACCTTATTTTAAATATGTGTTAACAGTATCCAATACTTCCAACTCTTTATAATTTGTGGTCATTTGAATTCGTGGAAAAAGTGTACTTGCCAAATATATTAAAAGAATCCCCCGCGAAAATTAATGATTTTATATTAGTCATGCAGTTTGTAAATTAGTTTTTGTTTTTTCTACATAAAGATGTTATTATCAATTAAGAGAAAAGGATTTTTCACAACCCGCACAAAAGTGATTTGTAATGCAAATGTTATTCCTTTAGTATCAACTTATAATCCACTTCGTCTTAATGCTTATTCTTTAGGAAACAAATGTTAATGATACAGAAAACGAGCCTTCGAATGAGAAATGTTTTGGATATACGTTCAATGGTAAATAGTTAAAGACAACAAATAATCTCAAATGGATATTATGTTGTCCTGAGTGTTAAACTTATCACATTGATCCATGTGTATCAAGTTTCAATTTATTCAGAAGTGGAACTTGCACATTGATAACTCGGTGGTCTACTTTTATTTTTTAAATGGTTACTATTTCGTTGAACAGTACTTGAAATACAAGGCTATTCCTATATATCAAATGTTCTTATGTTGTAAAAAGAGCAAACTAAAGAGTCGGCGCTGAACAAACCTAAAAATCCTGCCTGAATAGTTCACAATATATCTTTTTTCCTACGCAACAGTTGCGAACAGGTGATGTCACAATATTGATGTTGTCATCAACTTATGTGCACTCTTTTAATCAAACAATTTGTAGTTTAGATGCCGCTGTTTCAAATCCTACACAAGTAGGTTTTTATTTATTCTTTTTGATAAATGTTATTATATAGAATCACAAATATGTATCAAGACCGACCGTTATTCTTAGATATATGTATATAAAATCGATGTGTATATATATATATAATCGATGCAAATACAAAGTGATTCTGGTGTTAATCAGAAAGACTCTTTTCAGAGACACTTTACAACAGTTGATTCATCATAGCAAATTGTAACCGTTTCTGATTTTGGTATATCATTTTTCTTACAATGTAACACTTACAAGGGTCTTCACTCTTTGTTAATTATTTTAGTCTACTAATTTTCACGAGGGAATGTGCATGTGTTGACAGCTTCTGTGAAAATATGTCAAAAACTATTGTGTGGTTCTGTATCTACTTAATTTTTACTTTATGTCATATTGCATAAATGTTTTATTTCAACCTACCATAGTTATTGAATTTTCTCGTACAAAAAGATGCTACAAATTGCTTTTATATTATAAACAATATGAGAAGGTCGACTAAATAACCTACACGTATATAAAAAATCACACTATACAGCTACAAACGAAGTCAGTCCGGTTAGTACAACGTTCATACGGATTAATGTTTCGGATGAATTTATGATTAAACAGGGTTAAGTGACTGTAATATTATTAATTTAGCACAGGAGTAAATAAAACAGCATCACGATGAAAAGGTGTATTTGATAGTAGATGCGCTTATCACATAAATCAGCATCACAATGAAAAGAACAAGTATGTATCATACTAATCCATGTAAGCAAATAAATATATCAATTTGAGTAAAAATGAAACGACGTTAAAAACTCAACATACACTCAAAAATATATATGTAATCTTTTCAATGGTGAATATCATAGCTATGCAAACTCGAATACTTCTTAATATGTAAGATAGCATGTAACATATAAAATCGGTTATATGTAAGATAGCATGTAACATATAAAATCGGTTATATCCTATAAAACGACACTTGATAGTGAGCTTATTATGTGGAGATTATCATATAAAACAGCACTAAATACTTACCTTGATGGGTGAAATATACCATATAAAATAATATTAACATTAAGCAAATGAGACAATGAGAATATCATAAAACAAAACAGAAAACAAAACATGATATATACATATGTACAATGGCATATATCATCTAGTTAATAAAAACGGCACCAAGGAGATTTTTATATTGAATATAATGTAACATTAGTAAATACGTACCGTTAGAGATGTTTATTATACCAGGGACAAGGGTAGATGTACATGTGTCCAGCTGTAGGGACACCCAGAGCCTGTCTGCAGTTCGATAATGACCCGGTACAGATGTTGGACTGTTGATAACTTCCTTTATAAGTTTAGGGTCGTACGTATATCGCGAGTTTTAATAAGATGTTTACCCCCCGAGAACAAGTACTTAACTTACTTCCGGCAAATAATTTTGTGTATATACCACATTACTGCAATTACTCACAATAAATATGAAATTCTCAAAATTTTAAGTTAAGGAGTTTAGTGCATCTATATTTAGCGCATGTGCTGAGATTTTCTTTTGTTCTGCTATGTTGTAAAGATGACGTAACACACACATATGCTGCGCCTTATAAATTTAGTAATAGATACAGAATGCCGAAAAAATCAATTAAACTGCACCATTCAGCTGATTCGTCCTCCTAGGACTCTTCAGTGATGCTAGGGGCCAAAAGGTAGGAATCCAAAATGTCTAACCTAATGTACAAGCAGAAGGGTCAGGTGCGTAAAACCACAGGCACTTGTAGCCAGGAGAATAACCATATATATATATATATATAATATATCGAAGATAGCAAAATTAAAAAAAAAAATAAAATAAAAAATATAAACTAAATTTTTTTCAAATTTTCCTTTTTTATGTTATTAATCATCTAAAACCATAATGAAAACAACTGCCAAATTTCAGCTTGATACGTCAAGCGGTTAAATTTCACACAAAAATCGACTATCAGATACTGAAAAAGAGAGAAGGTATGCAACTCAGTGGCAGAAAATATCTCGACCATATTACAAAACAGTCATAAAAACTTACTTTCCGTTCAAGTGCCTGTGTTTAATATATTTGGCATCTGCATTCAAATTGGCAATGCTCTTAAAGAATACGTGACACCTTACAGAAGTTACATCACTTGCTAACTTGCTTTGATCGACGTGGGAAACTTATTATCGCGGGTAACTTTAATGCAAGGATTCTTGACAATCCATTATTCTATATTGCAAAACAAAAGGTAAATGCTGTAAAAACCCTCGTAAATTATCGTGAAGTCATCATTCTACCGAATAGGACCGGTAAAGATTATACATTCCGGTCATGCCAGTCCACATGACTAATATTCATAGACCAATCGTCAGTTGCGAATATCACATACGGTCATATATAAGACGACCGTGAAATTGAACTAGCATCCGACCATCTACCGATTATCTGCTCATTGGACCTCGATGTTCCGTGTTGTAGGGTGCAGGAAAAGGGACATAGAAATCATTCCCCGTGGAATAAAGTAGGTGTAGAACAACTGATAGCGTATCAGTTAGCCTTGTCAGGAAAACTCACCAACATGACAAAAATCCACAGCTCGGGGTAGATGCATTATATGAACAACTATCGTTGTGTATGTCTTCAGTGTCCGAGGAAACTATAAAAAACGACAGTTAAAGAATTATCTCAAACCATACTTGGCATCTGAAATGGAAATGCTCAGAATGAAGCTCTGTACAAAAGAACATTGTGGATAAATGAACACAGACCGCGAGGGATGCAACACAAAACATACAAAGATTATAAGGAGGCGAATAATGTATTCAGAAATATGCATGAGGAAGCCTATAAGACATGTATGGATAATGTCAACAATAAATTAGACAACACTGCAGAATTACACAAAAGAGTTTTATGAAAGACGATCCGAAAACGGAAAAACAAAGCGCCGGATATATGTACAGAGTTAACCCTCGGGAATGAAGTTAAAAGAGACCATGTGAGTATTGTTGAAATGTTCGCAGACTTGTTTGAAGAACTCTATGCAGACAGCTCAAAAGAGGAGAATGACAGTGATCTACCATTCTCTAATGTCGACCAACTTGACTTTTACGTTCAATGAAATTAATGAGTGTATACGACAGCCAAAACTGAACAAATCACCGGGTGTAGACAATATCACTTATAAGATATGGCGGGAAACTATTAAACTAACTAACTGAACTGTTCAACTGTATTCGAGTATTTGTGAAAATACCAAAAACATGGAAAGATGATGGTGATGATGATGATGCTGATGATGATGATGATGATGATATCAAATATGAACGAAAAACACACACACGTGATTGCTTCTATATCATTTAGTAATTAACAAAAAAAAAACATTGTATTACCGGTATACTTACTGTACATGTTACTTTCCTTGCACCCTAATTTGACGCAATGTATGGCAACATACATGTAAGGCAATACATTTTATCGTGTAACAAACTACTGTGCGTCTTGGAATGATACCTAGCAGTTACAAAAACACAAGTAGCAATCGGTGGATTGTATTTCCCAACCAACTAAAGAAGGCGCAATTCTGCATCCCACATCAGAGCAGTGGGTAATAGCATATGTATTTTTCTTGATCCCCAATTTGCAACCTAGATCTCGAATGCGGATTTCAAAGGACAAAAAGGTGGGAATCCAAAATGTCTAAACTAATGTAGAAGTAGAACGGTCAGGTGCGTACAGCCCCTTTAATTTATGAATTTAGAAGTAAATTAAACTAGTTCTGTATAATTTCAAATCGTGTGCTACGAAAATGTGTATACTGTGCAACTACTCAAATGAGATTAACTGTGGCTATGGAGACTTCGGGAACTAGAAAATGCACCAGCAGAGTTTGCCACCTATGTAATATAAGACAGCTTATCATTTTGTTTGTTTTGTTTCTGTTAAAGGTTTTGTTATTGTTTTGTTGTTGATGTCGTGGATGATCTGTTGCTATGGTATCATCTATATGATACACCTATATAAACTATTTTTAGATAATAATCCTGCGGCGCAGTACTCCGTCTCGGGTCGGACGCCGGTAATACCTCGCCATCAGGTCGGAAGTGATTACTGATAAACACTCAATACTCACGAGTCATTCTGATCGATGACAATATATCCGGTCATATTCAAACCGGAACGATGACCTCCCCAAATCTACGTCCGGTGCTTCCGGTTGTCCGCAGTTTGGCACGTGGCGCTTTCTCTCTAGAGGTACTTAATCAAAAGACGGTTTCAATTCACCTCTAATATACATATATGTAATAGTTTGATATATAGTTAAGGATCTACGACATCACATGTTAGTCAATCGGAAAAAGAATTTGGAATATCCCCCGTTACATACAGTATCTCTGGAAGTTTCAGATTACGAGATGGAGAAGAATATTCATTGTACCAATAAACGAGTACACTCTAAATCGACAAACAAACGTTTAACCTCGATATCCAGGGGTAACGCTTCCCCACCCTCTCTACAACCCTGGAATATGTCATGTAAAATTGAAGGCTCTGTGTGCGCCACCTTATTGATGAGGCAATAGGACTTGTGTGATCTTTTGATGTACATGAAACGAATCTCGAGGTCACATAACGGTAAAATGTGATAGACATTGAAGTTGGTTGTCGCTCCATTGTAATTTTCAAAAGACAGATACATGTATTAGCTCAGTTTATGTTTTGTTTCCCCGACACCAATCAAACTGCCATCTAAGAGCCTTCAGTTTTTTCCATGACATATGTCAGGGTCGTAGAGAGCGAATATGTAAGTCTGACACCTGGATATCGAGGATGGCTTCTTAGATGTTACTGATTAATAAGGTACATTGTATGTTAACACACACACATATATATATGTAATGAATAAAATTAGGAATAAGATTCATCAGCGGAAAATGGGGAAAACTTGAAAATGAAAAATATTAAAGAATTCATATGGATTATGAAGGAAGGGGAATCAATGAACAGAGACGAGGGGGACACCAGTTAAGTCATCTTTATTATCATATTTTAACATCCATTAAGGGGCAGAATAAGTAAACATCTTACCCGTCCCTCTGTCTACCTGTAGTACTAAGTACATTTGGACGAAATGTCACGCTACGTTTTTGACAGCTGACTTCTCTATCTCGCCCTAATTTGGGTAGTGAGCTGATTTCAGCGGTCAGAACACTGACAATCGGCTATTGCTTGACAAAGGAAATTAGACGTTTTCGAAAGCTCGCAAATTAAGGTTTCAATTCCTGTTTGTGCAAAAAACTTAGTATAATTAATGTATAAAGATAAAGGAAAGAGGACGTAACACACGCATATAAACACGACGACCGACATCCAAACGGTTTCACCTTCTTTGGGGCTCTTCATGAAAGTTTTATTTCATAACGGAGCAACGGATTTTTATATATATTGTAGATGAAAAATCTTCATATACCAAATCAATACTTGCTATGGTGGACTACGTGCAAATTTGTTTTGTTAAACGATTTAACTTGCAGGCAAAGTTAATGAAAAAAACTGGGACAGGAAATATTTAATGCAATGCAAGATCTATTTCCGTACTTCCATGCATTGAACCTGTAAGTATATTACTAAAAATATATTACATTAAAACATTACGTTAAAGATGCATTATCCTGGTACAGTTACATTGATTTAAACATATTTTATTGTAATTTATATACAATGGGAGTTGGGCACAAGTTTAACAACTTATGTTAAGCCCTTTCCCTACAAATTAATACAATATTTAAAGATGGCAAATGGTATAATACAGTATATATTTACAATGACTTAACATACACACAGACAGACAGACAGACAGACAGACAGAGGGGGGGGGGAGAGAGGAAAGAGGGAGAAAAAAGGACAGGAAAAGGAGAGAGAGAGGGGGATAAATCATAATACTATTGACACTCAAGTCAGTACAGAGCTATAGTTAAATAACAAAAATGACACTCAGAACCAATTTGGCTTAATATAAACGCCAGTAAATCCCGGACCATGTGCTCCCTCTTTCTCCATGCAAACGGAACTAGTGTTAGCCTATTCACTGTTCTATACTTGCTGCTGTTCTAATGTTCATCACATCCCGTGCGTTGTAGCTTTCTCCTGGACATTCACTTCCTTCTGGTATTTCCGTCTCCACTAGTCCGCTTGCACAGAGAAAGACAGAGCACATGGCCTAATTATGGGTATGTCTTATTATAATTATATATATTAATAAATAGATATTATATCATATATCACAAGTATTCATCAAATTGTAGAGAGACAGATTTAAAGGTGAAGACGAGAGAGGTTAAGTTGGTGAATATGAACGAGTGTTTATAAATGTACTCAAAATCGTTTAGTATCTAATATAAATTGCTGCGTATGTTTAGCTATAAGGGCGTTTTCTTCATAGGACAATTCATAATTACCGTATAGTAGTAGCTGCAAGTCAAGTGGAATGAAATCATTCAACTCGCGGTATAGTTTAATTCTCTGGTCCGCATAGTTATTACAAATAAAGAAGAAGTGATAATTGTCTTCAATAGAGTGACCACATTGACAATGCTGAAAATTTATTAAATTGGCATGAAATAAATGAGTATTAAGAGTACTAGAGTTATTCCTCAATCTGGTGTGTAAAATATTACTTTTACGATCACCAATAACATAATATATAGGGACTTGTACTGTATTCAGCCTACGAAGAGTATCTTTAAAAGCAGTGTATGAAACTCTATGTCTTATATTAAGGTCTAACTGGTTCCAGAGTCGTATTGTGGAGGGAAAGAAGGATAAATTTGTTGATTGAAGTCGAAGATCGGGAAGACAGTAATTTTCAGCATTTCGGAGGTTATAGTGTGTGCTTTCTGAGACCATAGGAGGGAGTAAAGAGGTAAGATAGTTAGGTGTAAGATTATTATGTATTTTGTAAAACAATTGTAGTTTCCGCCTGGTTCTTCGTTGAGATAAGGTTTCTATACCAGTTACATTTTTTCACGTTAGTTTGAATAGGATAGTTCCACTTTCGTATGCCATCTTCGATGTACAGAACAGACCTTTTTCAACGAGTTTTGAATGTTCGAACTTGCAAATTCAACATTAAAAGTGTAAATATAAAAAAAAACGTTTGGGATTCCAGGGTAGGGTGTTTAAGAGCAATGCTTTCAGACAAACTGAGATTGGAACTTCAGTCTTCAGAAAAATCTTCATATCGGTATTGCATTTCATAGTGGTATAATTATCACTTAATTAACACTAGGGAAATTGTGTTAGTATCATGGCAAGATTCTGTTTTCCCTTGACAGGAACCGTATCCATTATTACTCATCAAGATCATACTGAAACCATCTGAATTTTCTTGATGATCAACTGTGGTGTCACATATTTTCTCCATCTCTTGTTCTTAACGTTGCTGAGAGAAAAAAAAGGACAGTTAGCACATCACAGCGATTTGTTGACAGATTTCGAATATATTTTCCATTATCCATAATATAACCTTACACATATCCCCCTTCCTCCTCTCCATCCCCCTCTCCAAAATAACATTGTTTCTTATCCTCCACTGCCTTTCCCCTACGTCACGATTCGTAAAACAATGCTTACTACTAACGTTAGGGAAACAATCACCAACGCTATACAACATACATGTACGTTGAAGTAACTGACCACACTACGAGACAGGGTTAGGTACTTCACATACTTCTCCTCCACTCAGGACAGGCCTGCGTGTACCGCCCATCATTTGTTATATATATACACAATACGGGTCAAAAGGTGCATGTTTTCGTTTGTTTAGTTTCAAAAAATATGTACTTAAAGCATTATGAAACGTGTGATATTCCTAGTAATCGTGTTTTAGGTAGAAATATATATAATTTGCAACATTTTTTAAATCGTTAAAGACAATATATATGGGACAATACTCAAAATGGCTAGAAATCCCTACACGGAAATTACTGATGTAAATGGAAAACTGAATAGATTCTTGTTAAATCCGAGAAATGTTTTGTGTGACGTTTCGATTAATTGTACCGCATGAACAGTGTCATCTTCATCAGACAAATGACCAGAAAATCTTACGTACCTAAAGGTGTAAAATGTGAACTTAATTGTCCATCCACACTCATGACGACTTTTAGGCTATGCTGTAAAGTGTATATATATACAATAGTAGAATAATTGTATCGAAAGGACTCAAATCAGCAATGCTTTAAGAGTCTATGGGCCCTCTCATCTAGATTTACATCTTGCCAACTGCGGCGTATCCTTCTTATATTTGCCACTTGAGTAAATTGCTCTCTCTATCTAATTCTTGTGTATTTTTGTTTAGGGTCAATCATAAGTTGTTTTTTCTTTTCTTTTTCTTCTTCATTGTTTTCTTTGGCATGGTCTGTGCCTGCCGATAAATGAAGCTGACAAAGTACATACCGTACTATTCACAGAAACGCCACATAACAACCTAAATTGGTTGTATAACAAGAATATTTACATATTCCTTACTTTTCAACCCAGGCTTCGGGATAATGCTTTGAAATAACAAATTATGTACATGTAAATTCACAATTGTTCAATTCTTTCTTGAATCTCTTGTTATAACTGTGGTCTTACAATATCCACATTGCAAGTAAAAGACCAAAGGAGTCAAGAAAACGCCGAAATCTTTGTAACAATGGATAATGGATGAAGGAAAGATAAAAAAGGCAGATTTTTGAAATAGAGCAGGTATCATTTCGACTGTGTGTTTTTTAGGGTACACGTCCTCTTAAAAAATCAGAGTATACCAAAGCGTCAACAAAACCATAATCCAAACCCAAAATCGATTAAACTAGGAGCAAATTGGAACAAAGGAAATAATACTTCACGAACGTCCCATGATATGCTTTATCGTGATTCTATTGAGCATTTTTTATACCTCTCAGGACGCTGATCGGGCTTTGCTAAGACATTTATATAGCCTATATCAAAACCCTGTACTGAATTACACAGCTTTACTGTAAATCTTTAATGTCCTTCCCAGTTGTCACAAAATGCAACTACTTCCTGATACATGTTTCATTTGGTGGTCTCCATGAATCATTATTTGACTTCCTCTGGTAAAAAACCTTTATTTTGCAACACTTTCCGGACACATGGCAAGAAATGAGATTTATTTTTACCGTATTTTGTGTCATATCCGCTGCAAAATATTATCTGTATGTATTAACAGCCAGCTTTACTATTGACTTCAATCAAACCCGGGATCATATTCATGAAACCGTTCTCATGCTCAAGTATGGATTTTGTACTCAATTCCAATACATTGTTTCGGATATTGATTAATAAATAAAGCTGATTTTTTTAAAATTATTTTGAACAATTTTTAAGAGACTTCAAGCCATATGTTGAATTTTACCCTAATATTTGACATTTTTATTATTTGGCGTGATTTGGACGAGATAAAAGAAAGTTGGTTTGAGCACAGAATCTGTAATTGAGCATGATAATGTCTTCATGAATACAGGCCTAGGTGTAAACAGACTTGACTAAATGTTTCGGGAATCGTATCCTGAGGGGCGCCATTACATATTCATTCAGTCAAACGGACATCGTCTATGCTATGAATAATCAAATGTTGGCATTTCTGTTAGCCAAGAAAAAATAGTTCTGCTGTCATGCAAACACAGATTATTTGTCTGTCTAGATGTAAACATAACACGTGACTCCATTAAATGTTTTTACGTGACGTTACTCTTCGTCTCGCAGGTGATTATGCGAACATATACATGTATGGTAAAGGACAGACGACTTTCTCGATCATCCGAATTCGGTTATCCTCGATAGACTTGTTTACATGCGTGAACGTCACAGACAGACAACTGAGTACACATCAAGTGTCATCGGCTGAGATAATCGCAGATGAAATCAATGTCTCCATCCTTTTTTCCAATCTTCAGATCACTGCGGCTTCGCAAGGTTTAAATGTTGTAAACATCTTTCTACTTCCTGGAATCCGATGACGCTGGCACCATGGTACAGCAATACGACCAATATTCGGTCATGGTACCTATAAGTGTACGGGCTTTTTGACTGCGTATTTAAACGTATTTCTGTTTGATCTTGTTGAAATCTTATACGTAAATCGGAAAGATATGATATGTAAATCAAATATACTCCAAAAAGCATTATCAAAACGATTTGATTATATGGTTTGATATGTACATGTACATACAATGTATTTATATGTAAATCAGAGATACTCCAAAAAGCATTATCAAAACGATTTAATTATATGGTTTAATATGTACATACAATGTATTTATATGTAAATCAGGGATACTCCAAAAAGCATTATCAAAACGATTTAATTATATGGTTCGATATGTACATACAATGTATATATGCAAACAGATGGTTCCTACAATTCTTCCCTTTATTCTGACGATTACATCTTTCTAAAGCGAAATACTTCATTAAAACTTAATTGGATGTTAACACTTCAAGCATTAAAAAACCGACAGAACATTCTACGTTCTATACAGTTTTTTGACACTTTACATAAAATTAACATATTGCTGTATAATTATCAAATTATCAAAACGGCACTAGCTGTAAATATGCAATGTACAATGTACAATGTACATAGTAACTATACATAGGCAGAGCTAGGTACTATGTGTCCTAGTTTGATATTATATAAGGAACCATGCAGCGGCGGCCGGAAACAGACTTTGAAACTAACTGGGAAAGGCTGGTACGAATACGATCTCCACAACCGCAAAGTTATTTAGTGTCAGGTGCTTGTACGCTCATGATCATAATCAGCTGCACTCTCTGGCGTGAGCGAAAATGTGCGAATCGCGTAACTTCGGTTTGTCAAGCATAGTTTTAGACTCGGGTAAGGATATTCTTTAAAAGTTTTCCATTGAGGACTCATCCTAGCTTTTACAACCGCCTTCCACGTACGATATTTAAAATGTATCTTTATAAAGTTTAATTTACTATAGGCGCAGCTGTATTATTCGTTAAAGTCTGTATAATATAAGTTAAGATTTTATTATAATTTCACAATTTTAGGGGTTTAAATCTTTATTCGATTTAAGATCTTTAGCCCCCCCCCCTCCCTATTCCCCAAATTTAAAATTACTCGAAATCCCTTACATTTTATCCTAAAAATAAAATTGTAGCTTTAAGCACAACTTCTATGCCCTGTGCTGTTAGCATTCCAAAACGGAAAAATAGTGATTTTTAAACAAAGATGTAAAAAAAAGTATATGTAGGCCCTATGATTAAATACAAGTAATGTATTTAACACACTCCTTTTTATATAATATTATATTTTTCAATATTTTACATTATGTGCATTTACATCACAACACGATGGAAGCTTTTACCGTTGTATCATTGAAAAGGTGTCAGCTGGACCTCCTCTTATCGAAAATCCTGCATCCGCGCCTGCCTCTTGACGCCAACATGTTACAATGCACGCCATCATATACATATACATCATCCTCGATATCAAGGGGGCTACGATCACCTAACGTTATGCTCTCTCCACTTTGATATCACAAGGACCTGAGAATTTGTTACAGCTAGTTTTGGACCTTAAATAGCTACATTGTATATAGGGTGTTTAGAGTAATTTTACACATTTGGGAGTTAAGATAAATTTTCGATAAAAATGCCCCCTTAAATGGTCATAAAAGCTAAAAAGTGTCGAAAAATCGACCCCACCCACTTTTCTTGCATAAAAAAAGAAATCACATTTCTAGTTGAGGTACAAAAAATTGATTGGTACCGTTGGAAATGTGTAAAATTACTCTTAACACCCTATTTTAGGTCCAAAATTAACGTGTAGCTGTAACAAATTCCCAGGTCCCTGTGCTGGATATCTAGGATGTATGCAAAAATTCAAATTCAATACATCATCACCATCATATCTTTATCACCATTGGTACATATAATTTGCATCATCATACATCACCATATCACATCATTCCATCAGTATCATCACAACAAACATCAGCATTAGCAACATACAGAAAATGTAAATGAGCTGTGGTGTGCGTTTGAAGGGAGACAACTCGAACTGTTACTACGCACTCAACACCGTCAGATAATCTGAAAACAAATATTCGATTTACCTTTTTATGAGGCAAAATAAAAAAAACATGAACGTCAGATAATTATCTTGATCCGTTTAATGTGCAATATAGACTCAGGATGCATTCCCCCATCACGGTATAATATTAAATCCGCATTTCAGCTACCGTGTCCGCTTCTGTAAGTATTGTGTACTGTATATAATCTCTACAAAGTAAAACGTCCATATTGAACAGTTTATATTAGTAAATGACAGGGTATTTGTTTCATTAATAGAGGTGTTTATTATTTGCATTAACCTTGCGCCCTGATGTTACACCAATGCAATTCACATCAAATATATAGCAGTAGGTAGCCTAACTAACAAGGGACGATCCCTTACCGGAAGAGCTTCCGTTTGGATACCATGGCGACAGCATTATCTACTGCTACTGGGAAGCTACTGCTGTGTTCGTCTTCGTTTGGATTACAGCATATCTAAAGAATGGTAAGTGTGATGGATTGAACAAACGAATTCGTGTCATTGCCATTAAGCTTTATTTTGTATAGTTATAGGTCCATATTGGCAATAAAATACAAACGAGCTGTCACAGCCTTTGAGTGTGAGGGTCAGGGAGGAGTTTCAGTTTAGAATTTTGACAGGAAATACTCGCAAGTTTACATCGCTGTTGGCCAACACTGCTGGGCATCTTAAGTAGCCCTACTCCCATGTCTTAATTTCTCTTATGGATAGAAATCGATCACGCATTTGTGTACCTTGGGGTAATTATCCACTAATGACTACTGTCACGCGATACGATCAATAATCATTCATACATGTATGTTCATGTAAACAAGGGGTTGTACGATTTAGGATTTCCTTATCATTTAATTTTTTAAATATGCATTGAAATCGTCGGTTTTTTGTCAAAATAACGTTATGAACTGTTCATAAGGATTACAGAGCTTCAATTTCATAAAATATTTGGTGATATTATAAAAAAGTAAACAAACTTCACTAAATTGCCCCTAGATTCAGTAAAGATTTAATTATTTCCAATGGGCCCCTTAGGACTTAATATTTCAACCCTTTTGTATTTTTCAGACACATTAGCATTACAATGATAATATTCATGGAATAAATATGTGTAATGTTTTAATCATCACATACAGAAGTGTACATGTATCCTATTGTAACTACATTTTGTAGAAGATCATTTTAATCACAGAATGTACATTTTAGACTTTATTGAGGGAGATTGGTAAATATGTCAAGGATAGGGAGTCTGCCTCCTTATGCAGAGGTTTGACAGCTGTGACTGTTCGATCACGATGTGAACTTTCACTGTACCACTTCAATTACTTCTTACTGAAGTATTTTACCAGTCCATTTAACCACCTTTATGTGGACATGGATTGTTTACTTAAAATATCAGGGAAGGCTATCATGTGTAAATTTGTTAAATATATCTATGGCAGGTGTAATAAAACAAAGTAACATGTACAGACATTATGTTATTTATCTAATTTATGATTTGATAAAAAGAAATGTGTTCTTGGTTTGTATCATGCAGTGGACATGCATAGTACTGTGCTTACTTTTTGTATCAATTATTACATTGGTTTCCCCTTTCTAATAAAATTGATGATGAATGACTTTTAAAAACACCAAATTTGTTTTTTGTATCATACATATTATGTCGCTATTACTTCCATGATCATATATCTATTTCAAGTAATGCGCATCCAACGAGCATTTGTTTGTTAGGATCCAGTACATATAGTGGATCATACCGTCGATATTACTTACTAGACCATATATATATACGTCTTAGGTATATAGCAATCACTTAAAAACAAATCTAAACATTCAGTTAATTTGTTTGTAAGTATCCTTTTTATAAAGGCCAGACTAAAAGCTACTCCTTGTTTCATTTTTATTATTTGTTTCATTTTGTACATAAAAACCTTAAATGAAAAACATCTATGCTGTTTGATATCTTAGACACAACTTCTACATTATGATAATATTTTAATGTTTGAAAAATGTTGGTCGATTTTAAATAAGCACTAATATATATATGTAATATACAAAATTTATTGAAGTACATAGTGTAATTAAAAGATAATTTGCCTTGTACCTACACGTATACCTACGTTTTCCCTACAAAAAAATATCAAACAAAAAACAGTTAATGTATTTTTCGTGTTACCATATATAATAACAGGGCTTTTTTTAGGGCATTTTGGGGCTGTCAATGGGCCCCATTCTCAATTAAAATTGTTACTTCATATTTAAGCCAAATTCCCAAAACTTGCAGTTTAGTTACTCCTGAAAAAATCTTTCTCAATTCACCAATTTTCTTCTCAAAATATTAGACAAAAAGGCCCCATCCAAAACTGGTGAGAAAAAGCCCCCGTATCCCCGGTTATATCTGCATATATACATTCTGCCCAAACAAGTGCAACAGAAAGAACCATTCCTATTTATATGTAGAATGGTTTGTTATGGATTGTTTTCTGAGTTTTAATTGTAACATTGTGCTAGATGCTAATCTTAAGGAAGATATCTGCCAATATGTACAATGTAAGTAACATGCAGGAATTGTGATTATAATGCCGTATTTATCCTGCAATAAGCCCAGGGGGCCAATGAACTCTGATTCAAAGTAGGAGGTGCATTGGCTTATTGCAGGACCATGAAATAGCATGCATTGATATTTCGAACTAGCTGTTTTTGACATTGATGGGCTTATTACCAGACATGGGTTTATTGGCAGATAAAAACGGTATACCTTTAATATAACAAAACTAAAGATTTTTAGTCTCCTATAAATTTTCAAAAGACAAATTGTCCCACAAATGTATCAACAATGCATAGTTATTATGTCAGAATTTATTTGTATTGCTGAACTTGTAGCCAAAACTATTATTTTTTTGTCAATAGAAAACTTAATGTCAGATTTCATGAAAAACATTCCATTTACCTCTGCTAATGATATCTCCCTAAGTGTATATAATATAAGTACTTTTAACATTCTCAAGTAGTCGTCATGTATGTAGCTAGAGTAGAACAGAGGGGCATTTGTTGAAAATATTTCATACAAATATGTTTTTAAAGCACAAAAGGGAAATAAGTATCTTATAGACTTATACAAAGTTGACTCGGGGAGTTTTAAATGCAATGTATTCCAAACAAAATAAAACCCCAGAGGAGTGAAACATTTCTTAATAGCAACCTCTGTAATGTTAATGGGTTTCAGTTGTTACATGGTGATATTAGTGTAACTATATTTAAAAAGAAGAATTGCTGCCTTTATCCGAGATCTAAGGCCTTTATAACATACGTCTAAAGAGCAACACTTGTGTACATTACATTTGGATCTATAGGTGATTTCAAAATCAATTCACCTACCTTGAAATTGAATCCATGTAATTACAGTACTATACAAGTGACATATTGAATGAAATGATAATTTTAAGTATACCTTTATTCTATAATATAATGATCATATATCTGAACACTAATGTAGAAAATTCTTCTTTCAGCAATCACTACTTCAAAGGGCAGCAGCATTTTGACTACCCCAATATTCCAGGGACGTCAAGTACAAAGTTATTTTGGCTGGAAGTTGTAATGAATTAAAAATGGTGGGGTTAACTCTCTAGCTTGCTGAATGGAGTGCGTTTCTATGCCACAGCTGTGATCCATGTTGCTAACACACGAGGAATACAACTTACAACCACGTGACAATAAGGAGAATATGGTAAGTAAAGTAACATGTGGTCATTGATATATTGTTTTATTACTTTTTATTCGCTGTGACAAATGGTTCAGACTGTAATATGTGGTCGCGGTGGCCAAGTGGTTAAGTTGTCCCAACATTCTTCCACTAGCCCTCCACCTCTGAGTTTTGAGTTTGAAACCCATGCAGGGAGCTTGTCAAGTATTGACTGCAGGTTTGATGGCTTTTCTCCAGGTACTCCAGCTTTCCTCCACCTCCAAAACCTGGCACGTTCTTAAATGACTCTAGCTGTTAATAGAACCTCAAACAAAATAAACCAATTACATACCAGTGTCAACTTCCTCATTTTGTCCAAAATTTACCGATTTCCCTCGACATCTCCCTCATTTAATTCCAAACCCACAATAACTCATAATCTACATCTTGTGGTCAAATGAGATCCTAGTTACTGCAGGATATGTGTAATGACCATAATAGCTGTATCTGAATCAAATGAATACTTTGTGAAGTTATTTTGATACATAATGAGGGAAAGACAAATTGAGCAATGCAGTTTCAGTCACATTTCACACACTTTCTCACTCATTGGAAATGTGGAACAAGGGAGATCTCCCTCATTGGAGGTTTCAGAGGTTGACACCTATATGCAATTAACCAATTCAACCTGCACTTATTAAGTGATATGATGTTAAGTGTCAGCATAATGAGATTGAAGAAAAACAATGCAATTGCTTAACCTGGCTTTTAAGTCAGACAGGTTGGGTAAATATGTTTTCAAGCAGTCAGCTAAAGGAAATCTCACTGACCTTATTGTCCAATATACCAAAGGGACAAAAGTTGATACATTTATATTTTCAAAATGCATGGTACAAATGTAGCTTGTCAGATTTCAAAAATAGTTTTGGGAGTCCGAATTAGAAAAAATACTTTTTCATCTCTAACATGCAGAAAAGAAATCTCATCGTTGGTATTTCCAAATTGGGAAAAAATAAATTGACTGAAAGGATTCAAATTTCTACCCAATTCAAACATGGTAGATGAAATGTTTTTCCTACAAACCATGGCCATACAAGACTGAGTCGACATAATTTTCCAAAAAAGTCAGGACATCTGAGTAAATAATTTGCTTGTACATGTATATGTGTGTGACTAGGTAAGTGAATATTATTTGTGTTCCTCGCTTGAAAAACACAGCAATCTTATTTCACTTTCAGCCTGGAAAAAAGAAGAGCGGGAAGAAATCTGCTAAAAAGGGAGGAAAGAAATCTGGCAAGAAATCAGGAAAGAAGTCTAAGGCATCTTCTGCCAAGTCTGCTAAGGCAGAAAAGACTGAAGTTGATATAATGAGTGGTCCTGCCATGGAAAATTTATATTACATAGCACACGATGCTCCAGATGCTCTTGATAAACGTGGGTTTGGATGGGCTGATGCACCAAAGAAGAAAGGAAAGAAAGGAGGAAAGAAGAAAAAGAAATGATGACAATAGGTTCTTAGAGACAGTTAAATATATAATGATATGTGTTTGCGATAAACGGCAGGCGGAATGTATTGCAGTGCCCGTTAGGATGCAGATATAGGACAGTTGTTTGTCTGTGATACTATGTTGGTGAGGGTGAGATCACTTGTTAGACTTCACACTAGATTCAGATAGATAGACGACAGTGACCAAACACAAAATGGTGCTCTTTGTACAATGATGAACACACAGTATGCACAATGCATTAATTTACAGTTGACAACCAAAGTAGAAATAATCTGTGATAGAAGATCCTGTCTTCCAGGAAGTTTAGATATATATATATATACTAGCATTCATCTACCCAATGTTATACATATCAGTCCCCTAGATAGTGTGATCATTACTCGTGGTATAAACAAGTCATAGCGACTAGATGTTGATTGATCAGTGTTATACGAGTTAGCCTGTAATGATTTGTAATGCTGTTATCGTAAGATTTTCAACTTTTGATATTTTTTTTTAGTCGGTTATGTAAAAGAAATGACGGAATGAGAATTGAGGGATTCATTGAACTACACAATATCATTAAGTGTTTCATTTTGGCTCAAGTAATTAACCAATACATATTACCAGTACTAACTTAATTGACAGGCATCATGAAGTGGTAGCTATAGGCACACTCCCTTTTAATTTAACCTTTACCCTTTGAATTCTTACATGCAGGGGTTCTTCCTTAATACATAAATGTACTGAACAGGTATGCAGTATTTTCTTGAGGTGAACTGTTTAGTTCCCAGGGTTTTCTCTAACTGTAGTTCTGAGGGTTCTCCCAAGATACACTAAACAGGCAGTGATCACGTGTCTCCCAATATATACTTAAAGGTACTAAGACCACTCCCAAGATGTATGAAGTACTGAGGGTTCTCCCAAGATATACTAAAAGGTACTGAGGGTTCTCCCAAAACAGGTCTTGAGGGCTCTCCCAAGATATACTAAAAGGTACTGAGGGTTCTCCCAAGATATACTAAAAGGTACTGAGGGTTCTCCCAAAACAGGTCTTTAGGGCTCTCCCAAGATATACAAAAAGGTACTGAGGGTTCTCCCAAAACAGGTCTTGAGGGCGCTCCCAAGATATACTAAAAGGTACCGAGGGTTCTCCCAAGACATACTAAAAGGTACTGAGGGTTTTCCCAAAACAGGTCTTTAGGGCTCTCCCAAGATATACAAAAAGGTACTGAGGGTTCTCCCAAGACATACTAAAAGGTACTGAGGGTTCTCCCAAAACAGGTCTTTAGGGCTCTCCCAAGATATACAAAAAGGTACTGAGGGTTCTCCCAAGACATACTAAAAGGTACTGAGGGTTCTCCCAAAACAGGTCTTTAGGGCTCTCCAAAGATATACAAAAAGGTACTGAGGGTTCTCCCAAGACATACTAAAAGGTACTGAGGGTTCTCCCAAAACAGGTCTTTAGGGTTCTCCCAAGACATACAAAAAGGTACTGAGGGTTCTCCCAAAACAGGTCTTTAGGGCTCTCCCAAGATATACAAAAAGGTACTGAGGGTTCTCCCAAGACATACTAAAAGGTACTGAGGGTTCTCCCAAAACAGGTCTTTAGGGCTCTCCAAAGATATACAAAAAGGTACTGAGGGTTCTCCCAAGATATACTAAAAGGTACTGAAGGTTCTCCCAAGATATACTAACCAAAAGTGTTGAGGGTTCTCTCATTAAAAGCACTTTCATGTAGGAAGTATAATGAGGTTTTCTCCCTGTTATAGTTACATGTTCAAAGTAACTGTTTGTCCACAACAATGAAAAATTAAAGATTACATAATATTTACTTTTACAACCTTTTTACGAAATAAAAAAAATTGTATCAGCATTATGATTTTTGAACTGAGAGCATTATGATCCAATGTATAACTTTTATAATAATTGTTTTGTTCTTCTGTGATAAAAAAATAAAAAAATTGGTCGATAGCTGTTGTCTGGGATTTAGAACAAGTGCTCTTTGTAGAATGTGCCATGTGTGTATGAAGATAATATTTTAAGACTGTAGAATTAATGATTATAACAAATCTGCCAAAAATATTCTTAATGCCTTACTGGCCTACAAAAGTATAGTTATTTTTGTGTCTGCCTTCTTAAAAAGTTTTACAATGATTTATAAGTTTGTTCAGATTTTCAATACTTTGTTGAATCAATGATTTGTATATCTGTTTGTCTGTGATAGCTGTAAGTTTTGAAGATAAAAATATATGATTTCATCAAATTAACATAGAAGTGAATGTGTAGAGATAATGTTTACATATATGCATGTTGTTAGATTTTATGTTTATAAATTTATACAAATTCATGAAGAAACACAATGAATAAATTCATGTTTACAATGAATGTTTGAATTCCTCTTTACAAGCAATGTACAAGTTCCTTAATGTTGGTTTTTTTGGTTGATTTGTTTTCTAAACTGGAATTTTTTGTTTACCTTTGTTCTATTTCGATCCTTTCTATTTTGATATATTTTCTTTTATGATATTGCCTGCGAATTTATCTTTTTCGTGGAACAGAATGAGCAGCAATACCTAAGAACTATCCCAGAAAAGATGAATCACTGCATATAGAATAGTCACGCATGTGTTGACATTTGTATAGAGGGCCCAGGAAAACAACGGAGAAGAAAAATATCACAAAAAAAATTGAATACCTACATGTACTTCAAAATGCACTCCTATCCATGTGGCTTAAGTGAAATAGATATTTTGAAATTATGAAATTATTCATTCTTATTTCTTTTAAAATATTGGTATTAAAAACACCTGTACACTCAAATAGTTTAAGTTTTTCCATTTTAAGGATATTTAATTGTGATATATATGGTCCACAAAGCAAGAGTTGCCATCTTTTTATTATCAGATTTCTATTTCGTATAAAATGAAGTTTTATGCAAGTGAACCTCTATTCTACTATTGTCTATGGCCTGACAATGTAACTGAATTTGTTCATACTACATGTAGCTGAGATATTTATATACCGAGCATTAATAATGGGTCTCAACAAATCTACATTTATTTTCATTTTTTTACATGCAAATAATTTTATGCGTTATTCTTTGTTTGTCTTATCTATATAAGATTCCGTTTATTTTTTTTAGAAGTGGTGATTTTTTATTCAAGAATTATATTGATTTATTTTTGGAACATTTTTGAAATTATTCATATATCTTAAACTTGTTATAACAGTTTGTTTATTTGAATCTAAATCCAATTAACAATTATAAAATTACCATTATTCATAAACATTTAAAAAGCGGCCAAGAAATTTCGTGGGAAATGAACAATGTATCAGCATTATAAATTCATATAAAAAAAATAAAATAAAAGTTAGCTTACTTATTTGTACATCAAATTGATTAATTTTTGCTCTCTGAGAAAATGATTTCTTATTACATTTTTCTTAATGAAACAAAGAACTGTTCAGCCATCCCTCCTTAAACCTTTATTTCTGGTGAATTTGTACCATATATTTATTTTTTTTCTTTTAGTTACTGGTTTGTGTATCATGAAACTTGTCAAACGCTCTGCAGAAACCTCAACAAGTTTGACAATATATGCTACAGACTTATAGTCTTCATAGTTTGATTTGAAAATATATTTGACGCTAGAAATCAATGAAATCAATGAAATTGTATTGACCTTTTCCTTGCTAAGAATACCTTTCAAAATCTTTTCTATTTTAAAGAAGATAAACTATTTTTACCTAAAAGATAATCATATAAGAATGTACTTTCCTCAATATCAAACCAAAGTAAATGTGTTTTGCAAGAGTTATATCCCCTACATCATCAATCTAAAATATCTGCACTAAATACTTAGCTAGTGACATTGTTATGTACTACATGTATAGTTATTCTGCAGTTTGTTTTTGTAAAATGTTATAAGTGGCAAACTGCTTGATAGGCAATTAGAAAAATGTTTGATTCAAATGATTTTTAAGTTTTTTAAAAAGCAAAGCCAAGCTTTACCTATAATAAGAATTGAGAAAATTGCTATCGTCGGAAACCCACCGTACAATTCTCTGATATGCAAGGGTCAGAGAAATGTACTGTGGGTTTCCGACGATGGCATATTGCATATGTGTCATTAACACTGATTGAGGTAATTTTATACAATCTGTCTTTTATTACATATATGTCCACTGGCTGTTGTATTGATTCTAGTAGATTTATTATGATGTAAATCAACCATTATGTGCTTGCTCCATAGTTGCCCTGGCTTGGTGTTGTTGATTTTGTTTTCTTTGAAGCATTTGATGTATGGAGAAAGATAGAATATGGTACATTTATTTCAGTACAAATTAGATATGTTTTTGCTGAATTTGGAGAATGTTTCCTGATCAGAAGTCTGGACAGCATGATTGTGTAAAAAATGTCAAAACATGTACCTGTACCTCTTATTGTTTGTTGATTTGTTTAATCTTTTATATAATTTTATGTTTACATGTAGTTAACGTTTGCCAAATAGTGACCAGGAACAATAATGGCGAGGCTATAGACCCTTACCCTTGACTCCTACTCAGGAAAGCTTAAATTACAATACTGCTTTGTGTGCCCTGGAAGTTGATATGGGGTTGTATAGGTCTGTACATTCAATTGTACTTAGTGAACAGTACTGCAGTTCTGTAATACTAAAATCTACTGGCAGATTGTGTGTTAAAATATTATCACTGTTAAAATTAAAAAAAAAAAAAAAACATTATAAAATTTAGCAAAAACAGAATCTCAAAAGCCTTTCATTTGCATTATCAACTGTTAATGTAGTTATGAAACAAACTTTATTGTAAAACCTAAGATTAATATCAAAATTAATGGAAACTGATCTGATAGACATTTTACAAAATGATCATCCAAAACATTCACAATAACACGTTTTTCTCTGATATCTAGTCTTGTGAAACAATAGGAAATAGCCCTTTTGCCTTACTTTGAGTTTGTGACGTAATCATACTCTTCCTGGTGACGTCATCGTTTTGTTCCCATTGGAGCAACGAAGGATATTATTCAGCATATTACGTTAAACATTATGTGTATTCAGATCAGGATTTAGGAATCTACCAAGCTATTTATATATCATACATCTTGTTATGTTATACCTAAAAAGTGTGACATATAATGTTTTTTTTTATTTATCGTGCTGTAGTATGATTATCCCCAGCCAAACCAAGAATCCATAACCACAAATAACCTGAGATAGCTTGTCATACTGGGACGTTACACATGTGTTGTTGAATTGTTTATTTTCCATAGTACACATTATTTTCAACATCATAGCTTTTTATTTTGCCAAAACAAAAATGGAAACAAACATATATAACTTTGTTGCCTTAAAACACTAAAATAATGCTAATGTAAAGACCACCATGCAGTTTATAGCTCAAGGTGTCAAAACAGAGAGCAACCTTAGCTTAAAAACAGAGACTGTTAAGAATAATTTTCTTCACTTATCTTACGCTAGTCATTTTGTTTTGATGCCTGAAATTGCTTCTGTAGAGTAAATCTGAATACGTTGGATGGTTGTGAAATGGCGTGTTAACAATCATAAGATCTAGTATGTTAACCATAACCATACAAATAAATTGTGCTTAAGCTGGTCATGCAAACTGTATATATCCTAGGTTAAACAAACTTTGGACACTCATGTAAAATGCAAAAAAATGCGGTATACATCTAAAAGACTCCTGTTTAGAACTAGTGTTTTAGAAAACGAAACTCCAGTACTAACTGTTAGCCTGTCTTGATATGAATTAAGTTAGACAATGTTCGGCTTGATAATTAACTAGTCTTACTCGCATGTATTTAAGCTAGCCATAAGATACTTGCTAGCTATATAGTATTACCCATTGTATGTCCATGTCGTATGTCGATATTAGGGTATCCGTACCAACAAGTTTGTCCTGTCAGTCAGTCACTTGAATGAATTGGAAAGCATACCATTGATACTATATCTTGTATGTACAGGACCTTGACCACCATATGCCAGATATCTGCACTCACCCTTTAGCGTGCCTTCAGAAAACTTATCCTAAATCGTTTGTCTGTTCGTGTTTAAGTTGTTTGTTATTAGTGGGAATGTTGTGTGTACCTTTATAATAAGAATTGTATTATAAAATACCCTTACACTTGTTACGATTGAAAGAAATTAACAGCAAATATATGTTACTGTCATATATACGTATATTGTATGTAGAAAGTTGCCAAATAAACGTCTGTGATCATAACTACAAATGTTTTTTTTGTTTGTCATATTTATAGGTGGCAAATACTACAGTAAATAAGAGAATACCGAAGCGTTAACAAAATCATAATCCAAACTCAAAATCGATTAAACCAGGAGCAAAATATGAGCAAATGAAAAATTTACATGGAGACTCTTGTAAAAGTACAAAAGAATAAGACCAGGTGTTCCGGCATCGTCGGATACCCACGGTTGATCTCGCTTCGCTAACTCGCTCATCGTGATGAGTGAGTTAGCGAAGCGAGATCAACCGTGGGTATCCGACGATGGTGTTCCGGAAGAGTAAGCGTCTTCTGTTTCATCGACGACACCCGCCATGTAAATCTTTACTGTACTGAATAACATGGATTCTTTAAGCTTGATTTTGACTATATTAATATTTTATTAACTTTGGCATTATGTAATGACGACTTGGTTGACATAATTACGATAATCATTTGACGTTCATGGTATCCATATGTAATGATACAACAGTTATATACGTCACTGAACGCGTATAATCTTATTTCATCTTCCTTGATGCATATCTATGAAGTAACCGAAACCGATATCTGTCATGAAAACACATCAAACCTTGGAGGAAAATATTTAAACGTATGCCTTGGTCTGTAGGAAAATGTCTCTGTACAAATAAAACAAGATATACCATGGGAAAGTTAGACCCTGACATGTTTGTTAGGGAAATCGTATCTCCATTTCTTGTCAAACGCTCAGCGACAACATGGCTGAGAAGCAGAAATCAAGCGACAGGTGATATTTCCTGTATGTTAGAGTGATACACGGAATCCACTCGATCGTACAGAAGACCGCCACGTTATCATTCGTGTTTTCCCATACATATCAGTTTTGTCTCGACAAGGGTCCTGATCAAACTTTGTATAAGAGCGAGAATAGATGGAGACACGGTGGTGATCGAAGGGTTGCGAGTTTGAGTCCCTGTAACGGCACTTTTGTTGTATCCTTGAGCAAGATACTTTACTCTACTTGTTCCAGTCTTCTCATCTGTTAATGAGTACGTGATTGGGTAGTGATAGAAATTGTAGAATGCAAGCTGTGAGCGCCGAAATTGCAGCACCGGTTGTATGCTCCCCGGGGATTTGAGAACGAAACTGGCTGGTTGCTTAGGTCCTATAACCACGGAATAAATTTGTGAACCGCTTTAAGACGCCCTTTAAGGTCGTGGTAAAGCGGTATATAAGAACGTCGAATTATTATTATTATCATTATGGAGATTTGTCTTGAGACGTCCAGAGCAGTGAATGTCACGCCTCCAACCAGTTTATGGATTTGGTACCTTGCAGAAGTTGGATTATTTTCTTTGATGAAACCATAAGCTACGTATAAATTGGATCAAGTAGAATTACTAACGTTACCGCGAAGAGATTGTTGTCGTCATGCGATACTTGTTCAAAACGACGAGAAACACTGGCTGTCCTGCAAAACAAAAAAAGAAACGGACATAAGATTAACCTGCCATATGCTAGATCACATCCAAGAAAATGCGACGCCCTCAAATTGAGAACTGAAGCTTATTACAGTATACGTGTTTGATAGGACAGTTGCTACCGTTGTTTTTTTAGAATGCAAACATACAATGGCATGTTGATTCTTATGAATTTATAATATTACTTCAATACAAAAGATGACATAGCACACACATGTGTTGTACATTTTAAATTTAGTAATAGATACAACATGCCGAAAAAATGAATTAAACTGCATCATACAGCTGTTCCGTCCTCCTAGGACTCTTCCGAGATGCTTGGGGCCAAATGTGGCAATCTATAATTTCTAAACTAATGTATACGCAAATGGGTCAGGTGCGTAAAACCCTTTTAATTTATGAATTTAGAAGTAAAATTAAACTAGCTCTGTATAATTTCAAATCGTGTACTACTTAAACTTGAACTATATATATCTTATGAAAAATGCTGAGCTTATGCTGTCTTATACACACTCTAAGGCTTCCTTTAATGATCATAAAATACACAATGTCATATAATGTATGTTGTAACACACTATCTTAATATCTGATAAAAATACCGTTTCACACAATGTACAGGTATATATCTTGCATTCAATATAAAAAAACGTGATACATAAACTTGCTGTTTTCTAACACAGACAGAGGTAGGTGTTTTGTAGTTATATGTTTTACCATCAACAATAACACATTGCAATCGTTATGGCAAAGTACGGAACGCAAAGATTCACTTTACCAAGCATTTATGAGGGTTCTATTCTCCTTAAATATGTTCTGAAATAGACTATACTTATTTGAAAAATAAATAATTATGACAAGAGAGAACAACATGGACATGATCAGAATACCTGGTTTTCTACCTTAATATCTGATATTTTACATGTATATCTGATATTTTACCTGAATACATAATTTTACCTGAATATCTGATACTTTACCATGATAAACATAATGTTTTACCTGAATACCTGATATTTTACATGAATATGTGCTATTTTACCGGAATATCTAATATTTGACGTGAATACCTGATATTTTAATGGCCCTGTTGTGTTCCTATTTGTTTGGTCTTTAATTAAACATAAAACAATAGCCATAAATAGTAAGGTGTGAAATGTCCCGAAAGAAAAAAATATATATAGACAACAATATCAATAAAATGTATTTGTAAACATTTAAATGGGTAAAACATTCCTTTACGTGTGAAAATCGTGTGTATTCAATATCAACGAAGTAGACATTACCCACATTTAGTGTCTCGCTGTAGGATATAAATATAATGTAGCATGTTAATACGGTCACAATAACACTTCACCTACTTTGATCTTTGTGCCATTAAGATGTGGACGCTGATATTGTTAACGCCTTCAGCTAACGACCTTGTCACGACGAATTGGAACAAACTTATCAAAGACAGTGTATTAGACCAATATGATTATGCACCGTACCACTGTGTTCTGGTGATTTTTTTTTAAATTTTCTACAATATTTATAAAAAAATAGATAGATAGACTAGGTCATAACCGTAGGAACAATTTTAAGGAATCGGGGTAATTAAACAACGACGGGGTAGACTTGCTGTCACCCTCTTTAATGTCGGAGTGAACTATACTACATTGTATGGGGGAGACTCTATCTTGACACTCCCCTAAGGTTCAACAAAACCCCGAAATCATGCACTAGACGCCCTATCGCAACCCCCTAGTTATTTATGTTCGAATAAATTTATCAAAATTCAAAGTATATCTTGTGTAACTTATATATATCGAAAATTGATATACGCTATTATAAAGGAATAAAACTAGGTTAACGTAGTCAATAATAAGTATTAAGGCTGATGTCTTCACTTAATTAGCTCATCGGAATTGTATCTACATATGTAGCATGTCAGTCCCTTTAGCGACCTAACTGAATTCATTTATATACCAAATCATGCGGAGCATGATATCCTCTGAACTGAATATGGAAAGGCATACCGGTCTAAAAAGTAGATGATGGTGGCAAGGAGAATACATTGAAATTATAGTAAAACGTCCTAGTAACACATCTTACCGGCTTCATACGTACAAACCTATAGACCCATGTCAATCAAGCGTACATAAGCTTCATATGAAGTTTTTTTCTTCATCCTCAATGTTGTAATTCAGAAACTAGCCGTGTTATAAACATTATCGTATGTTTTAGTTCAAGTGATTAAAATATGCATTGCGCATTTATAACATCACAAAATGTTCTCAAATGGGCGGATCCTATTAAGTTCATTTATCTATTAAGGTTATTTAGCCTTTTGTTTTTCGTTTTTATAATCTGCTAATAAAAATTACCATTTGATTATTTATTATAATGTTAGTAGTTTCGCATAGCCTCATCTATGTTTATGTGAGGTCGACATCCCTATCACAAACTTTTGAGACAGAAATAAAGCTCCGCATGACCTGGGTATATAAATAAACTTTAAATTAAAAGGTCATTTTGTAGCACTCAGTAGCGTCGCAAAAGAGATTGATATGTTACAAGTCCGATGATTTATATTTCTGAAAATGTCAGCCTTAATACTCTATTTCAAAGTATTTTAAACTGACTTTATAATTCTTTGATAGCCAATGAACAAGTAATCAATATATTCTGAATACCGTAATTTCCTGTGTATTGCCCGCGGGCTATAAATTTTTTTTTTACCTCAGGAGATGCCTATTGCGGGCTATCTACCGGTGCGGATTATCTGTGTTTTTTTAAAACCAAATTATTAAATAATGCAGGCTATACGTTGTTAAATGCTTCCACTTTGATCAACATGTACAATGTAGATCAACGCCATTTGTAAACAAAATATATCATTGATAAGTTATTATAGAACTTTAGTTACATTGTATACACATAAACATATATATTTACAAAATAATACAATATTTCCATCATATTTCTCTGATTTCCAACATTCAGAATAATCAATCATAAAGTCACATACACTTGTACTCACCAGGTATACATTCGACGTATAACCCGCGGGCAATCTGCCAGTGCGAGGGGCGTAGCTGCCATGTAAGCACATAAGCCCGTGCTTGCACATCATTTTCCAAAGTATGTGTATTAAAGTCGAGAAATTTTATAATTCAACTTATATTCTTAAAAGTCCACTGATATTGTTACTCCTTTTTTTCGACACGTCAGATTAACATATTAGGCTGCAGAAAATTTGTTAGCTATACATACTTCAAATTCAATTTTATTTCTTTCCGAATACAATAGCATATAGGATTACAATACACATACATATTAAAATATATATAATTTTGCATGATGTCGGAGACCGCAGCCAACACAATTCAAATAATATTTATAATACAGCTCACTACGACAATATAGGTAAAGGCTTTATCATGAGAAAATTCGTATACAAATGAATACCAAACAATTCAACATCCAAACTTTAAGAATCAGTTTGAAACTACCTTCACTTAGGCCGACTTTGTTTTATAAAATCATGTCATATGAGGTTTTAGTGATATATATCAGCTGCTGACGAACGAGCTTATGGCACAGGGAAAGGAGAGGTGCAGGTTGATGAAGACTATGGGCAAGTTTTATGGTCGCCATCTTGGTTTCATGGGATATGTTCTGTATCTTTAAGTGATATGAAGATGGACGTTTTTGAGTATGCTCATTAGTGTTCAATGAGGACTCGTTTCTCATTTTGAGAACCCGATGTTTAATTGGATGTTACCAATATTTACATGGCAGTTGTCTTCGATGAGGTAGAGGACGCTTACTCTTCCGGAACACATGGTCTTATTCTCTTGTACGTTTACAGAGGTCTCCATGTACATCGTTCCTTTTTCATATTCTAGTTCAATCGATTTTGAGTTCGGATTATGGTTTGGTACTCTCTGTATTAGATTTAATATGAAAATGACCCTTTATCATTCTATGAGAAATAAAAGAAGGGCAAATTTTTACTACATTTTGGTTCAAGCAATATGTCAGCAAATACAATTATTAATGAGCCCGGCCAAAATTCCTTAAGTGAAATATCTCCATAGGAAAGCATTACAGAAATTAAGGAAAATTCCTTTAACTTAAGATTTTCCCGTTAATTCTTTAATGCTTTTCTATGGAGATTTTTAAGTTAAGAAACTTTCGTGAAACTAGGCCTGTTCGAATAATACAAAATTATGCTTAAGAACACAAGCATGAGTTGTTCTTACTTCCTGAGTCCTGCACAGAACATATATACTTATAAACAGAGACGTATGCATTTCAAAGATGGTTTTAGACATGTAAATGTCTCTGGTTTTACTTACCGATGAGTTAATGACATAAGAAAGGTATTGATAATGATTTCGTTTCCATACACCATGGAAATAAAACATATCGTATTCCATTTTTTCAGTAATAATTTGTATAATGACAGGCCAGGCAATGATGATTTAAACAAGTCCAAAACAATGGCACCATTTGAAGTCCAAATGTGACCCCCCCCCCCCCCCCCCCCTCCCGAAGTACCCCCTCCCCAAAATTGAAAACTACGCAGGGCTTGCACATCAAAATACCTCCAGCTACGCCCCTGCCAAGGCGGGGTATATGGAAATAAATAAGAGAATACCGAAACGTTAACAAAATCATAATTCAAACTCAAGAATGCCTTAATTTACTTCCCGCGGGCTATACCCCAGTGCGGGTAATACACAGGAAATTACGGTTATATGTACATTAGTTCAGATTTTAATAAGTCTTTGAATAATAAGACTTATTTCAAAGATTGAAATTTATGGAAGCTACTGAATCATTTTGGGTCTTGTTGAACCTTAACTAAATCATGTCATTAAGTCATCATGTCGCTCATTTTAAGTTCGTGAAGAAGTGAGAGTTGAGGGACAGATATACTCCATCACACAGCTCTTTTGTCGCGTAAGAATTATACCTGCTGCCCTATTAGTATGATCGTATGAGGCGACTAAATTTGGGATCTTATCTTTTCTCCTCTTACTAAATAACTTTTTATATAATTGTTTTCCAAAATACTGTTGATACTATATAACGTTTTCCTTCCAAATGTCTCCCTTGACACTACCTGTCGTTTGGTGTCCAGGTGAGCTTTCGCCCCTTTTAGAAAGGCTTTGGGTCCTGTTCCTTGGTCGATACATACCAGTGTATCAAACAATTATATTTACTACATTGTTCTCCCCGATGCCCTTTACTTTATATTACTGAAAATATACGGGATACAGACATTATGCATTCTGCATGTCAGAACTTTTCTTGGAAAACGAATCATACTGAATATTAAAAATTCGATGCACATGATACACTGTAATACACATGTTTATCTATTAATGTATATCATAGTTTATCTAAAATACATACATACGTTCATTTTTGTTGTATGCAATCATTTTATCAGAAAGCAGATTATTATAAACGTAAAAATAGATATCAACAATGAAAAATAGGCCTAGAGTACTTTATATGTAGTAAATTATATATTTTGTTAATGATATATGTACTTATACTAAGTAGAGTGACGGACGTGTGCATGCTTCGATTAGCAGTTTCAAATTAGGTTTACACTGTTTACACTATATAAACAATCACCAGTCTAAAAGGCAGTCTCGTCCTCAATGACCTGGTAAGGTTAATTTGACATCGTAAACACTTTGCCTTCCTCGTCATAAAGCAAAGTTGACATGTACTATACACAGTTAATTGTCCAACAACAGGTTCACATTCAGGTTCGTGTGTGTCTTTAATCCCGCAAAGTAAATATTTGTTTTGTTTCTGTGAATCATCAGGATATATCCAAAGCCGATTTATGCAGATTTTCAATTTGTAAAATTATTTTGCAGTTGGGTACCAAATAGTTTTTCTAAACAATATATTTTAGGCTCAGGCACATGTGACCAGGAAAATACCCATAGTATATGACAACATATCATAGTGAAATAATACAAAATAATAATTGAAAGAAAACTAGTCTGAAATTTTATTTTAAAATTTATCAAATTCCAATAAAAATCATATCCAAATAATAACTTGAGACGTAAAGTGGTAAAAAATAATGTCGGCCATCATATGGTGACAAGAAGCGTAGTTGTAAACAAACAAATATTGAATTATTCACAACGTACACTGGATTGAAAATTTCTAACGGCAATCTTTTGACCTAATGTAATCATTCTAGTTCTACACTTTAAGCGGGTTTTAGATCAATTTTCGATAAAAATGCCACCTCAAAATCATATGCATACAAAGTCACTTAAGAAAAAACCCTTTAAGCTTCTTGTAACAAAAACAAAAACGATTTGCAATTGTGGTTGTAAGTGACTCTGCTATCTTTGACATTTGGCTATTAGTATATATACACTAGCGGAAAAAAGAAATGCAAATTCGGTTTTTCTGATCTAAATCTGTGCACACTGTGAAGGTGTTCTTCAGTTATAATTCAGCCGACCGTGACCCCGCTCGACGATGCATACATTCATGGGTACTCCTGCACGGTATGCACTGGTAAATCATTACAAATATAAGATCAGCTACACAACATTTCTTTTCGAAACGATTGTAGAGCAAAACACAGTGGTTGAGTGAAGTCGATAGAGTAGGGTTATTGCTCTAATGATGTAGGGGCTTTCGTAACGTCAAGTAGTCCAACAATATGATGTTCGTAAAATAAAACACAACCCGATTAGTTCGACGTCTCAGAGCCAAGGGACACGCGAAGTTGTCTACCCTCATGGTCGGCCAGTGTGTTCAAGAACGGTTAGAGGAATCGATTGCTGGAGTTTCATTGAACGCCACGACGTCCCTATGTTGGTCCGCCATGTACGCATAGGCGACGCCAACGTCGAATGCAGTGGCTGGCTGCTTGCACATGCACCAAATCGGTGTCGTTTGGCCATTGGAGACGCGCGTTGTTCCCTGACGAGTTAAACGAAAACACAATAACATGTTTTCATTAATCATTATATGAATCTAAAAAATCATTTAATCACTATATATGACAACGGATACTGGCCCCGATATCATGAAACGAAATCTTAGACATAAGTGTTTGCTTAGCAAATCACATATGGCATTACTTTTACTGACGTTATTTGTCATTGTCTGTTGTACATGTGTAAGATATGGGTTCGGGGCAAGAGAAAACTCGGGCTAGCAACACATCTGTTACTTTTCATTATCTAAGGTATATATAGGTGTTGATTGAGGCTATCATCGAACAAAGTAATGGGGCTAATTAAAATAATTTAGAAATAAACACCAATTATCGCACGATCTGAAAGTCTTTTTCCTTGATGGAGCTAGCTGTCAGACATTTAACATTTTAAAGCAAACTTTAAAAAAATGTAATTGGCAAAAACATGTAAATATCTTTTTAGTGTGTTACATATACAAGTTATAGATACAGAGAATGTTAACTATGTGTTTTATCCTCCTTTGAATCATCTTGTTTTTTTTAATTGTTTTTTTTTTTTTCATTTTAACATTCCCTTTACAAATTAGGTTTCGTTTAAAAAATAATTCAGTACTTATAGTTAAACACCATTTCTACCACAATAGGTGAGTGTTATTCAGCTCCCAGGGTATCAAATAATCATTATAACTGTTGAATAACATTCTATTTATACTACACATGCAATACACTCTAAACGTAATTTGATTAGCAGACATGGTGAAATTTGACCGGAACACTGTTGCTTGCTGATTGCTTACGACGTCATCGATTGTTGACGTCGTCACCACATGGCGATAATATATACGAGATGATGCGTTTTGCGGATATCATAGTCCGCGGTTCTCTCCAGCTGTTTCATACTCTGATTGTGGTAGAAACTTGTAACACGACTCGTGGATTTTTTGTGTCTTTTGTAACTTTTTAAAAATGATAAACTCGAGTGTATCAAATATGATTAGTTTACCTTTCAGGCGTTATAACCCACAATTCCTCATTTTTTCTACCACTCACTCCAAAATTTACAAAAAAAAAAAAAAAACCACACAGAACAAACAAACACAAAATGGTAATTCCACTTTTCCGCTCTGGTTTTCTTCCTGATTTTTTTCTCACACAGAAAATACCATTTATGTGAAAAACAGAGACCACCAAAGCGTCAACAAAACCATAACCCGAACTCAAAATCGATTAAAAAAGTATGAACAAAGGAAATATTTGCATGGGACTCTTCCATGTAAATCATTGTCACATCCAAGTAAACGCCAAATCCTCAAAGTGAGAACTGAGTCATCATTCTCAATCGCATTAAGTATGAACACTTATGAGTATACTCATAAACGTCAATCTTCATATCACACAAAGATACAAGTTATTTTTCAATGAGACCTAGGCGGCGACCATAAAACCTGCTCATATTTCTCAGCAACCTGCAATTCCCGAAAAGTTCGTGACATGTTAACACCATATAGGCTGGCGAAGAAGGGATGTTACTCTCAAGGAAGGGAACTCCGCGATAGGAACAGTGAAATCGTCACGTTAATCGTATTGTTAAGTAATAAAAAAAATAACTCTAAAAATAAACAATAAAAAACAACAACATCAAGATGTTTAAAAAACAAGATAAAGCACAACGTTAACATATCAAATCATATATTGTATATGTAACACACTATAAAAAAAGTTAACATGTTCTGCCATGTTTTCTTTTATGAATTTTTTGTTTTCTATTGGTAAAAAAAATTCTTTTATCTTTAGAATACAGACACGCAATTGTTGTAGATAAAACATCTCGTATGGTACATGTATCGCTAAACTGATTGGGGCTATCATCGAACAAAGTTATGGGGCTAATTAAAATAATTCAGAAATAAACACCAATTATCACACGATCTGAAAGTCTTTTTCCTTGGTGGAGCTAGCTTTCAGACATTTAACTTTTGAAAGCAGACTTTTAAAAAAGAATAAATAGCAAAAACATGTAAATATCTTTTTAGTGTGTTACATATACAAGTTATAGTTACGGGGTATGTTAACTATGTGTTTTATCCTCCTTTTAATCATCTTGGTTGTTTTAATTGTTGTTCTTTTAGTGCAAAATTTACATACAAGAGATAATATCAAACATCCTCACATTCACGCATGACTAATACAATCCTCATGTAAATGATGTAAGTATAGAGATTAACCATCACCATCATCACCATCACCATCACCACCATCACCATCATGTTACTCTGCGGGATGATTTGCTGGCGTATTGATAGGCAGAATTCCTACCTATATGAAAAAAAAGAATTTCAAGCGATCCGTCCTCGGTTAATTAACTCATTAAGCTTTTTTTCTTAATAGTCATTTTGTTTGATTAATTCAAGCAGATACCAATTGAAAGAAAAGACATTTTTTCTACTAACCTGCGCATGTAATCAAGACATGGGATGAGAATTTGGTAAACGAAATGACGCTAACTATTTTCTAAAAACTTCTCTCGTTTCTACGTGTTGTTTAAAAATGGCCACCGTTTTAAATTACGTGATTCAAAATGTACAGTTTGCAAAAAATGCTCTCGCGTTTTTCTTTTATCAGAATGGTACATGTGAATGGGCTACAACAATATCTGAATGGATAAATTCTGTTTTTAGAAAAGCCTAAGACCAATTTGTGTTCTACGGGCCAAAAGAGTTTGTCACTGTAGGGATTCCAACATATCTGACACAGAGCAGCTCTTCTGTGGACTGTAGTTGATGGATTTTACTTTCTTGATGAAGATTCGAAACAATACAACAGTTCTCTAATTTTGACATACTAGCTCATTGTAAGCATGGTTCTTTTTCTGATTTTTTTTAGATTGCAATGTAAAAAAGATCTTTCGAAGAAAAAAAGGATTTTATATATCCAATTGAAGGTTTACCTTATCCATTTGTTGCCGAATCAGTCAGGGTATCGCCATGTGTCATGTAATGGGGATTTCCAAATTTTGGTTGGCAGACAGTCTGGACAAAACACACATTTATTTGTACGGAAGGCCATCAACAAGCCAGATTCCCATTTAAATTTGATTTGGATTACAAGCCATGTCTTGGATAAGGTAAAAATATTGTTAAAACGCGATAGTTATTCGTTAACGTGCATTAGTTATTTCATTTAAACGCGACAATTATCTCGTTAAATCGCGATAGTTACATGTACCTGGTTAAAACGCGTTAGTTGTCTCGTTAAAACGCGTTAGTTATCTCGTAAAAACGCGTAAGTTATCTCGTTAAAACACGTTATAGATAAACAGGCTGATTCGTAGAATTAATATCCTCCGTTTCCCCCCTTTTTGAATCTGTTTTAAAATTTTAATGCTGTTGACACAAGATGTATTGCATGGAAATTGAACAAAAACTAAAGCCTTATACACAAAAAATGGACAATATGTGTTACCTAAGCAAATAATCAAATAATAGAATGTCGTTAACTTAGTGTCGTCAACCATTTCTTGGAAAAGAAAGGAACATGCATTAAAGATGACGTAACACACACATATAGTTTTAACTTTCTTTTATTCAGGCATAACAAAGCATATATAGTTACATAATTGAATATACAGAATAGGAAATAGAAACTGTAAATCTATCACCTTATCATAAACAGCAAATATATTCATGATGGACAACATACTGTTTGCCATGTAAGGTCATATAATAACAATGATTAACAAAAGTTTAAGCAAGGAGAAGAAAAGGAAAAGGGGTGAACAGTTGGTGTAGAGTTTAGGTTGTTGATTCAAACAACTCGACTTTAAGTACAAAAACATGCTTTTGAGATAAATATATTTTAAGAAAACCTGTTTGTTTTAAGTATATATTCTTGAACAGCTAAGACGATGACCTTATTTTCTTGTAATGGAAGTGTCTGGTTCCCAAATAGTAAAATTTCTGATGTTATATCAAAAGGTATGGAATATAAATACTGCCTTCTTTTGTCGTCGTACCCGACACATTCTAAAAGTAAATGGGTAGCGTTTTCAACTTGACCGCACTGACAAAGCGAAGATTGAACAATATTTTTACTATATAAATAACTGTTTAAGAAACTACATTCCATTCGTAGACGAGCATGGTACATTTGACTCTTTCGGGTTCCAAATGTATAGTGGATAGGTATATTCCTGCTTAACTGTTGATCGAGGTAAGATTTTAAAGCAGAAACAGATGGGTTTGATCGAATGTGAGGTGGAAGTGTATTCCATTGATCTATTGTAGAGGGTAAAAAACGATTGGTTTATAAAAAGAACTTTTTCACAATATTGGAGTGACAAATGTTTGGTCCGAGTTTCTTGTATCATATTTGTGTCCCTCCGAAAGGTGTTAGGTATAAGACAATATTAATATTGAGGAGTATACTGATAGAACCTTTTATGAAATTGAAGAATTTTACGATTTTTTCTACGATCAAACCTCACACAACTTTTAGATTTAGTTATATATACAGTATGCCGAAAAAATAAATTTAACTGCATCATACAGCTGTTTCGTCCTCCTAGGACTCCTCAGTGATGCTAGGGACCAAAAGGTGAGAATCCACAATTTCTAAACTAATGTAGAGGCAGAAGGGTCAGGTGCGTAAAACCCCTTTAATTTATAAATTTACAAGTAAAATTAAACTAGTTCTGTATAATATCAAATTGTTTGCTACGAAAATGTGTATATTATGTACCGTGCCAACGAGATTAATTGTTGCTATGGAGGCTGCAGCAAACTCCGGGGAATTCAACTAATTAAGTTGAAGTAATAAAGGAAAAGGAGGATAATAAAAACTAGTAAAGGTAAATTAAAGATATATAGAGATAAAGATAATTAGATTAGGTTTTCATTGCCTAAATATCCAATTTATTCAACCAGAAAGCCTGTCTCATGTTACCTCACAGTCCCCATTAGTTAGACGGATGTGTCATTTCACATATAAGCATATGTGTTTAACCTGTTTACAACTTAACATTTGAAATAAATAGTCTTATATTGATTTCAATTGCCTTGCTAACATGAAGTTTTAGATCAGGTTTAATTAATAGGATCTCCTGCATTAATTGATTGTCAGTTGTGTTACATAAACCTATAGTAGTTTAAGTGTAATGTCATTCCCTTTTAAAGATCAGATAAAAAGGAGGTTGAAAATGTAAATAACTGAGGCGAATGAGATATACTACAAAACAAAACGGTCCAATAATGTCCGGATTCGCAAGTCTCGTCACTATAAACATTAATCATGGTATTCCCCTAAAATCACTGAACGGTTTTACGAATGTCTCAGTTTATTTAATGAAATCAAATCCCTTTTTATGTTAATGAATTCACTCAGTGTTTACAATGTATATTTTTCCTCCCGAATTAATCATCTGATCAAGTTCATTGAAGAATTCAAATTAATTCATGATGTAAATGTACATTCTATTTTATTTACGATACAGTGATTATTACAGGAGATGTCCAATATAGAGGTAAAATATCCATTTATACAAATTGATAAAGGAATAAAAGATATCTATAGCTTACAACAATTCAACTGATAAAACAATATTGAACGATATTTTTCAATTTGATGGCATGAATTGGAAATATATATTCATAAAATACCATTTACAATTAGGGCGAATGCATGTCAATATGATTCATTTGCACATCTTAACAAGAAATGCGTATTTTTTTTAAAGTGGGAATAATAGAAAGCCCTTTCTGTAAAATACGTAACTTAGAAATAGAGACAATAGATGGAAGCATGTATTACGGGAGGGCGAGAGAGAAACAACTCTCAGAGTCAAAAGTGCTTTATTACACATCCTCGATATCCAGGGGTTACGATCACCTATGTAATCTACACCCCTGGAATATATCATGGCAAAATTGAAAGCTCCCGGGTCTGCCACCTAGCGGTCGGTGTGCGTTGTGTCCCTTTGAATCACGTAATCACCGACCAATCAAAATTGCGTGTAATAAAACGGCTTCTGCAATGAATGTAAACAAGGAAGAACATCTCATTCGGTTGATCTATGAAAATTTCAAGCTTGATCAAATTAGACAGCATCAGGAAAAGGCGATCGACGCACTGAGTCCTTACCGTAAATGTGTCGTTGAAGATTGTTCTTCTCTGTTTTACTGGTAAAGATCCATGACACAGTCGACACTGTGCCATGTTTGTTTACATTTTTTTCTGTCCCATAAGAAGAGCGCGTGATCAAATGTAAGGTGCGCTCTGATTGGACGCAGCCAGACCTAGCTGCATCCAATGAAAATTCTCGTCGCGGGATTTACGAAATGTGGTCTATATATGCCAAGGGTGAAGATGAGTGTGCGGATCGTAACCCTTGGCTAGCGAAGATGTTTATTACAATGCTCAAAATATATTACAAATAGTTAAGAGAAATATTTTGAATTTCAGAATGAGTTGGAAAAACGAGAAAAGGGTATTGATATTGCTTTAACTTTTAATTTACCGATTAATGGTTTTGTCTTGCATGTACATTGTATTGACAATTCTCTTTTAATATTCGAAGAGAAAAAAGACTGAATTGAGTCATAAACATTATGATCTTCTTAACTTAGAAAATGACATCTATACATATACCTATATATTACCTGATCAGAATCCATTACATTATGTTTTATACTTTCAATTTCCTGTCGGTCTTTCTTTTTCCCTTTTCATGTATGCTTTGTTTTTTTACCATATCCTTGTGTCTATTTATCCGATTTTCTTTCCTTTCTAATATAATCTTCAAACATCTCCATGTTTTTTTCATATTCGTCAAATGAGTTCATTGTATGAGATTTAGCTCTCCAGATCAATCTGCACATTTCTGTTGACCTTCCTAGTTTGAAAGTCGGACATGTTATTTATTTACAATCAGTTGATACAATGTTGAGAATGGAATTTGACCTTCACAAAGAGTACTACAAGTAAGCACTGGTCACCTATCCCCTTGTTTTGTTGTGACGAACCGATTGGACACGATTGACGGCGTGACGTACCGACTAGTACTTGTCGCGGTCAAACTACACAATGTGTTAGCATACACATTGAGCCAAGTCAATTGTAATACCTTAGGTACACGGCCTTTGCCATGTTCAAACATACCGTACCACCCGAACATAAAACATGTACAACTCAAGGGCACAACAAGGGTCAAATGGGCAAGAGAATGTTTACTATTCCAATTCGTATGAGGACCATAGCCTCGGATCAGATATGCTGATTAAATTTGAACCAAATATTATTTGTGTTTACTGTACACTTACAAATGGTACACAGTCGCTGGCATGGGAACAAAGACAAAATGCTATTTACCTTCCAGTAAAAATATTTCGGACAGCTGAAACATATGCTATGATTCTATGGCGTGTATCTTAGTCTCATTGAGAAATACATGTATTCTACTTCTTTGTAAGATAATTTATGGAGATGGTGTTTTTGAATATTTTCATCAGTATGCTTGCCTGTTGTGATTGAGAATAATGCCTTAGTTTTCACTTTAAGGCAATGCCATTACCTATATTTACATTGGGGATATCGTCGATGAAGAAGAAGACACTTACTCTTCCGAAACACCAGGGCCCGTATTTATAAAACCGGTCTCATGCGCAAGCATCGTTCCTGTGCTCAAACCGGCGTCTTTGAAAAATATGTCAACGATCAAAATGTCAATTATAAGTGTTGAAAATCGTTATCTGTTTCATGGATCTTTATTTTCCCCGAATACGTCGACAAAATAACAGCTTTTAAATAAATTATTGTCAGAACAAGACATCAGTATTGAAATAAATTTCCATGCTTGAGCATGAGAACGGTTTCATGAATACGGGCCCAGGTCTAATTCTCTCGTTCTTTTACATAGGTTTCCATGTAAATATTTTCTTTGTTCATATTTTGTCCCTGGTGTAATCGATTTTGAGTTCTGATTATGGTTTTTCTTGACAGTTTGGTTTTATCTGATATTTTTGTTAAATACAACAATAGTTTTCCTGTCGGTATCTGAACGGAGACCAGGTCACCTGATTCCGAAGGTAAAAGTGGATGTTGGTGACGTAATGTGACGTCTAATACATACCTTATTCAATTTCCCCCTACGTGATTAACAAGGTATAATGTGTAGACTACGTAATTGTATCTTGTTGATTGATAACTCTAATGACTCCAATATCTAATATACCTAGAAATGGTACAAAGCTGAGTTATGGTGTAGCAGTAATTACACAAAAAGTCAAACCATTCTAAGGAACGAACATTCCGTTATAAACATAAACGTCATTGCAAGTCTGTCTATGTAAGACTGAGTTTTACAAGAAGTATTATTTATCGCTTCGGTAATCACCTTTTGCGATATGGATGGCAAACCTAAAAGTCGACTGAATACAGACGTAAATTTTACCTGTATGTGTATGTGAAATTGGGGTTCTTTTGCACAAATCAACAACTCGGGTATTCAGGTTTCCGAATTTATTCTGGTGTAGTGGGAAAATCCCCTAAAATGACATAAAACACTAATTGTACAATACAGACACATGTTAGACATATTTCGTGACGAACACACCGCACATTTACTTTTACAATCTTTGACACGAACAATGAAATATTTAAAAGGACGTGAACACTATTATACGATTTCTATATAAAAATGAGATGACCAGTTTAACCAGCAATGAAACTAATAATGCTACACAGAAATATGAACTCTAGGCTATCTAACATTCTCTACATAGAATGTACTTTATATTTAAACTCGAAGAAAGAATAATTTAAACAAAGGAAGTTACGTAAAATGTAAGTATCAAATAATCTATCATATACGAATAAGATAGATGGATATACACATTGTAGATATATATTCTAAAATAACTGACCCTGCATGTGGTGCTGGGGAAATCAATTACCAAATCATTCTCTATGTGAATCTTCAATATCATCAGTAAGCCTATAGACGTGGATGTGTTGCCAAAATAGGTCCGACCCCTTGCGAGTAAAAGTGCCCAAGTGAAGAAGGAGAGAGAGAAAGCGGGAAAAGAGAGAGACGCAACGCATTGTGCATGTCGTCCAAAGTGGTCAGTCCAGTCAACGAAACAATACAAAACATGACATCACAGGTGTTACACAACAACAAACCTATACAATATGCATGATACGGGCCTTAATGATATATATACCGAAAGCGAAAGTACCGGTTACGTGATATAGCGACACGAACGGAGAAGGTAAGTTTTGACAAGCAACGTATTTATTTCTTTTAAATGCAGATAATTAATACTAAAGACAAAACATGAAAATATAATTATTAAGAAATACAACAGGGTGTGGACATGTATAACACTTGATATTGTCTCCAAATAATGATGACACGTCAGATGGACTCTTCAAGGAAAACATCAACTATACAGAAACACGATAATAAAATAATATAATGGCTGAATGAAAAAAAAAATCCCTGAGATAGGGAAAGATGTTTCTTTATTTCTCTCCCGAAAGAATTATTATTCAAAGAGGGTACGATTACAGGAATCAGCCGAGTAATAGGTATCTTATTTCACCCAAGTGTAATCACAACAAAGTAAAACATTCCTCTGCTCCAGTCATCCGGTTCTCCAGGGGCACCCGAGACCGCGAACACAACACGGTCATTATGTATTTATCACAGTGGTACTCCGCAAACAGGTTACAATAATAAATTGAAGAAATATACGTATCAGTAAAAAAGATCAACATAATAATTATACCACTCACTCACATGTGCTGCCCCTTTTGATACAGTATGCAGAAAGAATAATTACACGGGATCATACAGCTGTTTTGTCCTTCCAGTAGAAAATATTGCAGAAGCAAAAGGGTCAGTTGCTTAAAACCCTTTAAACTCATGATTTAGAAAAAAAATATAATGAGTACTGTATAAATTCAAATTGTGTTCTACGAAAGTGTGTATAATGAACCATGCCACTTCTCAAATGAGATAACTGTGGTCATAAAGGCTCAAGCAAACATCGGGGACAAAACATCCCACCTGCAGAGTCTACCACCTTGTATCTTGAAAAATGAGCCTAACACACACACATGTGGTGCACCCTTAAATCTTGTAATAGATACACTATGTCGAAATAAATTTAAATTAGAATTACATCACAACACTGTGTCATCTAGTTTCTATTTTGTTTTTTAACAAGATGTATCATGTCACCTACGTTTTATCTCACTGCCCCGGCTCTTTCTCACGACTATACTTGATAACCACATAAGCGTGACAAATAAACTTAAGTTCCGATTAAATTATATGTCTGCTGTTATTATTTATATTTCTTACTCCAATATGTTCTCTTGTAAACGGATACAGTCAAACGGCGTTAAAACGTGCTCATTTTGTTGTTGCCTTCATGATCTCATTTTAAACGATTTCTCGCGTGTGTCTATTGTACATATATGGAGGACATACAGTGATTGTGAAGTTGTGCCATAAATGCTTTCTGTTTACCGTTCAAAGAATCTAACACAATTCTACATTTTGTCCTCTCCAAGCTTCACATATCTGTCTTGATGTTTAACATCGTAAACAATAATGGATCTTACACATACCTTGAAGCATGTTAGCCCACAATTGGATATATGTACATTAGAAAATAAATGAGAGTGTACTGCAGCATTAACAAAATCATAATCCGAACTCAAAATCGATTAAACAATGGGCAAAATATGAACAAAGGAAAGCTTTACATGGAGATCATTGTAAAAGTACTAGAGAATAACACCAGGTGTTCCAGAAGAGTCAGCGTCTTCTGCTTCATCAACGACACCCGCCATGTAAATCTTTGTCACATTCAAGTAAACATCAAGTTCTCCAAATGAGAACCGAGTATTATTGTAAATCACAACAAGTAAACGCACTAATGAGCATACTCAAAAACGACCATCTTTCTATCACTTAAAGATACAGAATAGTTTTCAATGAGACAAATATGGCGACCATTAAACTTGCCCATAGTTCTGATCAACCTGCATCTTTCGAATCTTTGTGATGTTCGTTTGTTTGTCAGCAGTCGACATCGATCATGAACATCAAGATATTTAAAGCAAGCCCTACAATATCGAATCAACTACGACATGTAAATACCATAGGTTGGAGAAGCAGGGTTATTACTATCAAGAAATGGAAAGTTCACGATCGGAAAATTAAAATCATCACGTTTATCGTATAGCTTAGTAGTAGTGTCCATGTTTGTCGTAGTTTAAGTAGAGATCGAGGTAAACAGCTGCTGAAGAAGAGTCTGTTGTGTCCTTTATTTCAAATTCAGAAGGGTACATGTATATACGATCGACGTGGTCAGCAAACCTCTTATTATTTATAGACAACACATCGTCGATATATCTGAAAGTGAAATTAATATATTTGTCAAGGTTTTTGTCACCTGTTCTGATTAGCTCTTCCACAAATTCAGCCTCGTTGAAAAAAAAAGTCAGCTAAGAGTGGGGCACAGTTTGTTCCCATGGGAATGCCAACAGTCAGCTTGAAAAGAAGCCGCGATGGCCGAGTGGCTAAATGTTCCGACATTCTACCACTAGCCCTCCACCTCTGGGTTGCGAGTTCGAATTCCACGCGGGGCAGTTGCAAGATACTGACCCTAGGTCGATGGTTTTTCTCCGGGTACTCCAGCTTTCCTCTACCTCCAAAACCTTGCACGTCCTCAAATGACCCTGACTGTTAATAGGACGTTAAACAAAATAAACCAAACCATGTTGGCATTAGAATACAATCCTTTGTTATGCATGTGTACGATTCTTACTACATTGGTGTCTTTTTATATCTAATAAGTATTGAATCATATTCTGTTGAGGTTCATGGAGTATAACCCTCAATGGGTCTTAATTGAGACATTAAATGAACTGCGGAACAGTTCATATCACATTTTGCTCTAGACCCATTGATGTTTATATCCCTTAAACCTCAACAAAATATGATTCAATCCTTATATTTACATTCAGGTTGATTTTGATATTTTGAGGTAATTTCTAAACTACTGGACTTGTGCAAGTCTATGCAGCGGAAGGTGCCAAGACGTGACATCATCACTCACTGTGTTACGTTATTCCGACGAAATTCATAACAGTTTTTATGATTATTATTGATAAGACATATAAAACGGTACAATACAATCACGGTTATTCAATCTAAAAACTGAAACAAACCTAGATTGTATACAGTTTGGACAAAGGACTTATTCCTGAACTACTGATGTATTTATACGTCTACTGAAAAGTTTATTGAAGAGTAACCTTCAAATTATTTGGTAGGTATATTGAGTTCAAGTTCACCAGAAACGTAAATATAACTACGCGTTTCCTCCAACAGAAGGACCCCTGCGCTAGCATCCGCACCAACAAGTGTAAGTGTACTTTATGATGACGTACATGTAACACACGCATATGCTGCACCTTTAAAGGCCCAATATACGTAACTTCAGGAAATTTTACGTGATTCTGAAAAATTTTGAAAAAAAATCCAGTTGATAACCATGCAGAAATAAGCCTTAAACGAAGTAAACCTGAGCGGTAACTAATAAGAAACTCTTGACAAAAAATCCAAAAAATTGAAAATAATTCAGGTGGGGCCCACTTCAACAACAAGCCGAAGTTTGAAGACAATTCAAAATGGACGCATGTTTACAAATACCGAGTTTCAGTTGCTGCTGTACCGGTAACCGCGTAAGAATACATCTTGAATATTGCTGATATCAATTAATCTTAACTAAATCTATAAATATAATAAGTTCTAAGGCTTGATTTTCGCTTCAAGTTTTGCCGAAAGTTACGTATATTGGGCCTTTAAAATGTAGTAACAGATACAGTATGCCTAAAAATGAATTAAAACTGCATCATACAGCTGTTTCGTCCTCCTGGGAATCCAAAATATAGAAGCAGAATGGTCAGGTGCGTAAAACCCCTTTAATTTAATTTAAAAGTAAAACTGAATATAAGCTGAAGTGACTTGTTTTGTAATCGCTGTAAAATAATTGTTTTTTAATAAAATATCGACAGATATTTTGTTTTCTTTAAATTTTTTGTAAAATATCGTAACTTATTGTGATTGTCGTACGGGAAGCAAGGATACTTTAGTATTGACATTGAAAACGAGTGCGGACGCACTAGTTATAATTTTAATTATTGTCAACATTGGTAAGTAATAGTAAAAACAAAACACGATGTGAACCTTGTTGTATATTCCCGCTTCTTTTATATCAGAGACTTGCTGTAAAAACACATGTTGTCGCTTTAAAACCCAGACAACACCCACGTGGTCGGACAGATGACCTCATACACATGTGCCTTTCCATATCATATTTTATAATCAAATTACGGGCTTTGTTGGAAGGCAGGCGCGCTTTACCCACTGCGCCACCCGACCACCCAAACAGTAGATGAGAGGCTATAGTGAAACATCGTAAAGAAAACTTTGGAAATTGTTGTTACATCGATGAAAGCATAAAGGAAGTTTCTAAAAATTAATGTAAGCGTGAAAGAAACTTTTTACTGATTGTAACATAAATAAAAGAAAAAATCCTTTTTATCTGGCGGTAACATAAATGTAAGCGTAAAAGAAAATTCTTACTGATTGAAACATAATGTTAGAAAAAAAATCCTTCTAATCTGGCGGTAACATACATGTAAGCTTAAAATTAAATTCTTACTGATTGTAACATAATGTAAGAAAAAAATCCTTCTGATCTTGCATTAACATAACCGTAAGCTTAAAATAAACGTCATATCTGGCGGAAGCATAAATATAAGCTTAAATAAAATCTTAATGATTTTAACATAAGTGTACAGTAAGCTTAAAAGAAACTTCTTATCTGGCGGAAACATAAATGTAAGCTTAAAATAAACGTCTTAATGATTATAACATAAATATAAGAAAACAACCCTTCTTATCTTGCGGTAACATAAATGTAAGCTTAAAAGAAACTTTTTATCTGGCGTTAACATAAATGTAAGCTGAAGAGAAACTTTTTACCTGGCGGTAACATAAATGTAAGCTGAAGAGAAACTTTTTATCTGGCGGTAAGATATTCATGTTAGCTTAAAAGAAACTTCCTAATGACTGAAACATAAATTTAAGATCAAAAAATTTTTTTTTCTGGTGGAAACATAAACGTAAGAAAAAAAACATTATCAGGAGATAACATAAATTTAATACACATATAAAAGAAAACTCCTTAACTGGTTGAACACGGCAATGATAAGGAAGCTACACACATTTGTAAAGTACAAAAAGCTTCAAATAACTTCTTTTTTTTTATCAAATTAGACTAGTTTTGGAAGTTATAATGCATTGTCATGTATGGTAGATATTGGAGTAGAATACTGTCAGACAAACACTAACGTATCAGAAGATGTGTTGTCAGTCTTGCTATTCCTCAGATCATACACCAGCACCTGATGCGCTTTAAGTCCCCCGTGTGTGACGAGAAGTCTGAGATTCGATGTTAAACATACACCTTGTGGATGCACAATACCATCTAGTGACGTCACAAGATGACGTATGAACTCTCCATCCTTCGAAAAGAAAGATATGCGGTCATTGTAATGGTCTGCCACGATCATGTTGCCAAAAGCGTCCGTACAAACACCATACGGGCATTTAAGTTGTCCTTCACCTTTTCCGAGCTTGCCGATTTTTTGTACAAAGTTACCATCTGAATCAAACACCTTAAGACAATGATTCCCCGAGTCACACACGATAATATCGTTGTTAGGGGCAACTGTGACGTAACGAGGTCTGTCTAGATGTTGAACGGGGGACATGCTGTCGCCAATGGCCGCTATGAATGTCCCGTCCGCCTCGTGAGAGGTAAGGATATTTGACGTCAAGTCAGTAACGAAAATTTGATCATTTTGACCAATAGCAATGCCGGAGGGTGTCAAGAAATTCACATTTTTTATTGGTGATTTAATCTCGCCATTTTTTGAAAATCTTGTTACACATTTGGTTTTCTTTGATGTTACATGAATCACATCTTCGGTATTGACTGCTACGGCCCAGGGCTCGATCATATCATCTGTGCTGTAGGCGATTGACGACACCCCGCGTTTATTGAAATGTAATACCCGGTTACTTATCATGTCCACAACAAGACTTCTTCCGTCGCCGATATATGTGACGTCACTCGCGTCGCTCAGGCAACCAACTTTTTTATTACTCGGGAACGTCAAAACTACTTCCGGTTGCAAATTGTCGAGATGACACTGATTATCAAACATGAATTGGAGATTGGTATGGCCTTCCATCCCGTTCCATGACATCCATGTTTCGCCGTCTGACTCACTGCTGTCGTCCGTACACAGTTCCTCTTCTATATCATCTTCAATGTCAATATGTTCCATCTCAATTGAGGCATCTAAGGAACTGGAGTTCGCTGTCGATTTCTGTTTAAATATTCGATCTAATGTAGAAGAAAAACCTCTTTTTTGTTGGCGTTCATTTCCAGAGGGACTTGCTGTATGTGACTCATTTTTCGGTATCGGTTTTGGAGAATCCGAACAGAATCCTGTACAAAATACAAAAAAGACGATATGTTATTATAAACATAGGGTGTGTTTATTTTATACAAATAAGGAAATGCAAGCATAACAATTTAACAACCTTAACTTCTGGTTTCTGCTCTTGACTCCCCGGGTACCATTCACTTTGGCTCTCTCCACCCCTGGAATATGTTATAGCAAAGTTCGAGGCAAGCTATTTGATTGGCCTCTGGTAATATAATCTGACCAATCGCGAATCTAATGCAGTTTTGATATAACATCTTCATTGAGTGCACAGAGCGTTGATGAACGGAACCCAAGGATATCGTCAATTTCTATATACATGTAAAATATAAGCTGTATATATTTTTTAAACAAAAGTTATTTCAGCTTACACATGAATCAATCACTCTTGTTGGACAAGATGTTGGTTTGTGGGTCTTATTGTGGGAGGAAACCCGGAGTGCCCGGTCAAATAAGTGACCCCGTGTCTACCAACGTCCGATCCCATAGAAATATTTAATTTTGGCTAATCGAACAAGATTTGCTTTATTAGGAATCAAGACGGACATCAAAAGGTATAGACTTGATAAAAGTCGACAGACAAGTCTGGAGCTGGTGTAATGAGAGGCTGTTTTTCTCCCCACGTCCGGTTTATAAAGAGCGCGGTCTGTTTTTCTATGGTCGGGGGCAGTTTGTTTGTCTGTTGTTGCCTCCCCCCCCCCTCTCTCTCTCTCTGTCTCTCTCTCTCTCTCTCTCTCTCTCTCTCTCTCTCTCTCTCTCTCTCTCTCTCTCTCTCTCTCTCTAAACGATTCGTCTGCTGTTTAGCCTATTTACGCGATAGCGAAATTAACACGAAACCATGCAAACAAACAAACATTAATCGAACCCCGATCGCCTTGTTTTAATAAAAGGCAAGTGCGCTATCCACTGCACCACAGCAGCGTAGCAACCCTTACCCGCCGTACCAGATACAGGACACAGGTGGTTCTGCTCTAATACACAATACACGGACCAGTTACCCCTATAGGGCTACTGTATGATAGTGAATCAGACGATTGATACTATTTCGTACAGAAAACACCAAGGTCACTGTAGAATCTGAGGCGGAACCATTACCGCCAGCTACGTATTACAAGTAGTAGTAGCTGTGCTATCTATAAACTGTTTATAAACCAGATCAAGATATATATATTCTTATCACGTACAAAAGGTACGTCACGTGATACAGCTCGCTAGCGACACCCCAAAAACTAGCCTTGGTGGAATTGTGTTTCTACCACATTATCAAAATATGAGACTGCACATTCTGGTTATTTTATATGCTACAGTGTGTTTTAAGACAGACGAATTGTGTTAGGGTAAGGCAAAACATTGAGTGACTGATCACGAGACAAAGTGTAAATATAGTTTAAGACAATTAGCATCTAAGACATCATGCACATACATTGCTAAACAGTGTGTTTAAGGCAGTGCGCCTATATTGTATATCATTAGAGAGGTTATGTCGTTACACTGCATACCGAAAATCAAAATATTGAAGACATGGTACCTACACAATGTACGAAGTAACGTGTATAAGATATATTAAGTTTCTATACATTGGACTACAATAAGCATATATCATGTGTCTAAACATTGTACTACAGTAAGCTCTAGGACATGAATAAGATATGTTATGTGTCTATACATTGTACTACAGTAAGCTCTAGGACATGTATAAGATATGCTATGTGTCTATACATTGTTTTACAGTACGCTCTAGAACATGTATAAGATATGCTATGTGTCTATACATTGTACTACAGTAAGCTCTAGGACATGTAAAAGATATATTATGTGTCTATACATTGTACTACAGTAAGCTCTAGGACATGAATAAGATATGTTATGTGTCTATACATTGTTTTACAGTAAGCTCTAGAACATGTATAAGATATGCTATGTGTCTATACATTGTACTACAGTAAGCTCTAGAACATGTATAAGATATGCTATGTGTCTATACATTGTACTACAGTAAGCTCTAGAACATGTAAAAGATATATTATGTGTCTATACATTGTACTACAGTAAGCTCTCGAACATGTATAAGATATATTATGTGTCTATACATTGTACTACAGTAAGCTGTAGAACATGTAAAAGATATATTATGTGTCTATACATTGTACTACAGAAAGCTCTCGAACATGTATAAGATATATCATTTATCTATACATTGTACCACAGTAAGCTCTAGAACATTAATAAGATATACAATGTGTCTATACATTGTACTACAGTACGCTCTAGGACAGGTATAAGATATATTATGTGTCTATACATTGTACTACAGTTAGCTCTAGAACATGTATAGGATATGTTATGTGTCTATACTACAGTAAGCTCTAGAACATGTATAAGATATATTATGTGTCTAAACATTGTACTACAGTACGCTCTAGAAAATGTATAAGATGTGTTATGTGTCTAAACATTGTACTACAGTATGCTCTAGAAAATGTATAAGATATATTATGTGTCTAAACATTGTACTACAGTACGCTCTAGAACATGTATAAGATATATTATGTGTCTAAACATTGTACTACAGTACGCTCTAGAAAATGTATAAGATGTGTTATGTGTCTAAACATTGTACTACAGTATGCTCTAGAAAATGTATAAGATATATTATGTGTCTAAACATTGTACTACAGTACGCTCTAGAACATGTATAAGATATATTATGTGTCTAAACATTGTACTACAGTACGCTCTAGAAAATGTATAGGATATGTTATGTGTCTATACATTGTACTACAGTACGCTCTAGAAAATATACAAGATATGTTATGTGTCTATACATTGTACTACAGTAAGCTCTAGAACATGTATAAGATATAGTATGTGTCTATACATTGTACTACAGTAAGCTCTAGTACAGGTATAAGATATGTTATATGTCTATACATTGTACTACAGTAAGCTCTAGAACATGTATAAGATATATTATGTGTCTATATATTGTACTACAGTAAGCTCTAGGACATGTATAAGATATATTATGTGTCTATACATTGTACTACAGTAAGCCCTAGAACATGTATAAGATATAGTATGTGTCTATACATTGTACTACAGTAAGCTCTAGTACAGGTATAAGATATGTTATATGTCTATACATTGTACTACAGTAAGCTCTAGAACATGTATAAGATATATTATGTGTCTATATATTGTACTACAGTAAGCTCTCGAACATGTATAAGATATATAATGTGTCTATACATTGTACTACAGTAAGCTCTAGAACAGGTAAAGGATATATTATGTGTCTATACATTGTACTACAGTAAGCTTTCGAACACGTATAAGATATATTATGTGTCTGTACATTGTACTACAGTAAGCTTTCGAACATGTATAAGATATATTATGTGTCTATACATTGTACTACAGTAAGCTCTTGCACATGTATAAGATATATCAAGTGTCTATACATTGTACTACAGTAAGCTCTTGCACATGTATAAGATATATTATGTGTCTATACATTGTACTAAAGTACATTTGACATTTTTCATTCAGATACATTGATACACGCACATAGATTTTATTGTGGCAAAGTGGAATTTTATAATCCTTTGACAGTCAGCTCTGAAATAGAAATATTACTTAAGGCTTGAAACATTCACAAATCAGTTTTTCTTTATAACGGTATTTCTGTGGTTGGTTTTACCCTTGTTCATCTTATTCGTACTCAAATTGCTTAACAATACTGAATTAACAAAATTGGGCGGAATGTTGTTCCATACCTCGACAGTCCTCTGTGTACAAGAATAGTTTCTAAGTAATCATTTAATCTTAAAGTTTTTAATAAATCTTGAAATTATTTCCACGTGTTGACGAACCTTCCCTGATGTCACAATCACAAGCATATTTTCCGGACAGTATTTTGTTGACATCGATCATGTCGCCAGGTGACCTCCTATTTACGCTAGGTTGCGGTGTAAGATAAGTAACTTACTCGACGTTGAACAATTTCAATCGTTTCTATGTGTTTTTCGAGACTAGGGTGCCATATTTGATTCGCGTACTCAATGTGTGGTCTAACCAAAGATGTGTACAGTAAATTGAACCTAAAGTTATCTACCACGGTTCGTTCATTTACATATGTAAGGTAAGACATAAAGACATGGTAGTCTAGGTACAACGTGTACTTGACTGGATACCGTATCATCCTTCAAAAACCAAAAGCTATATTCTAAACGCATTCTGTTAAAGGAGAGAGGGTGTGACGTATTCTATATGTACATCAAAACGCGAATCACACCAAAATGTAAATATATTTTGATCAATAGTAATGCATTATACTACATGTACCTTGACCTGAATTTTTATACAGCTTTATCTATTCGCCGTATAATACAGGCCTACGGCAAGGTGAAAGCATTGCTGGCTGCCTATTTTCATCTAAAGGAAAAAAATCAGAGAATACCAAAGCGTCAACAAAACCATAATTCGAACTCAAAATCGATTAAACTTGGGGCAAAATAGAAACAAAGGAAAGATTTACATGGGGACTCTCGTAAAAGCACAAGATAATAAGACCAGGTGTTCCGGAAGAGTAAGCGACTTCTGCTTCATCGACGACACCCGCCATGTAAATCGTGGTCACTTCAAAGTAAACATCAATCCTCAACATGAGAACCGGGTCATCATTGTCATCACAACAAGTAAACACACTAAATGTATCTTTGTTGTGTAGTTTTCTGTTCTCTTGCTCCCTCCACCCAGACGGCCGGCTGAGGTGTGACTCCCATGTTAGCGGAAACCGGACTGGGGTCACATGCCGAACATTATGGAAGTCGTAAAATAAAGTTTGTACGATTTTGCTGTCGGGTGAACGTCGTTGACGTCATCAGTTCGGAGAGACATCGTACATTGGCTGTAATCGTCTGGAAACCAACTTTTTATGATACTAAGCTTCACTTTAAAGAGAAACCAAGATGTTCTTTGAAAACTTTAAAGCACACATACAAACAACACACTGTTTCTTCTTCTTCCTGTTGTCTATTATTAAAAAAAAAGAGAGAAAGACCAAAGGATAGTTTTTGAGTTGATGCCATAGTATTTTAATGTTGACAGTAATTTTGTGTAATGGACTTTATCAAATGCCCTTGGAAGGCCAAGAAGGGCAACATCAGCTTGCCAGGTTCCTTGCTATATCATCAATAGTCAGAATTAGTTATGTTTCAGTGAGGAAATTTGACCGGAAACCATGTTGTAAGTTAGTAAGTATGTTATGATGTTCGAGGTGACCCATAACATTACTGTATATAATATGTTCTAGCTATTTACAGGTAATGCAAGTGAGGGTAACAGGACGGTAATTTTTAGCAGCTTCTTTATGACCTTTTTGAATACTGGAACGATGTGAGCTACATGCCAGTCATGTAGTACAGAGCCTGTATCTAAAGATGTTTGAAAGAGGTTTGATAGTGCAAAACAGATTTCTGGTGCCAGTTCTATCAGAATCCTTGTCGGGATATTATCAGGACCAGTGGTTTTATGTATTTTGTTGGAGTGGATGAGCTTATATAAACCTTGCTCACCGATGGTGATTCCTGATAGGTGTTTGTGTCCATCTTTTTTACTATAATAAAAACTCAAAATTCCCATGTGTTTTTCGGAGATTTGTAGGCTAATGATAGCACGCGTATAATTACTTGTTTCAGACCAAGGTCATGAAAAAGAGCAATGAACTATTCGCTTAGGGCTTTTGGGTAGTTATTGCTTATGATGAAACCATCTGGCCAACATATGTCACTCAATTTAAAATTTCTTTCTTCACAACTTTCTCCTTCCTAATTTCTCCTTTGACACAACCTCACTTTTGGCCTTTAGTTGAGCGTTCGTCCCTATGAGAGTGGCTATTGGCTCTGTCCCCCGGCCGAGATATACCAGAGTCTCTAACAATGGTAGTTATTACTGCCTGCTTGACAGTCAGCATTATTGGAGTGACACGCCTGGTTCACCCGTTGTCAGTATAATGTGACCGGGTCGGGTGTTCTGCTAGGCATTATACTTCAGTGTGGTAGCACTTTAAATCGGCAAATGATCCGGACTATCGCAAGAAGGCCTACACGAACATACCACAGCTTCCAAAACACGCACGCTCCCAACCCACACACCCACATCACATACACCAGGAGGCCGTCCTCAACTGACCCTGGCTGTTAATAGGACGTAAAAACAATTACCCAACCAATCAATCAATCAAGATAAATTCACCACCTAGCCAAAAAGATGGGTTTGGAAATTTGTTAAATTGATTAATGATCTCCGTTACAGTGTCACTTGTGTATTGTTGATCTGTTTTATTTGGTGGTCTGTAATAAAATTATGAGGCTATAATAATGAGTCTTTGCTTACTAGGGTGGATTCTAGCGGTCACACGTTCCACTTTTTCACTTTTGTAGGCCAGAGTAGCATTCAAGTTGGATCTGTTAGCGATGAGGACGCCACCACTGCCAGATGATGTTCTGTCATTTCAGAGCATAATCATGCGGAAATACTTTGCGGTCACCAATATCAGGTTTTAGCCATGTTTCCGTGCCTATTAAAAGATATGGTTTTGATGACTGAATAAATAGGGAGATCTCCTTTTGTTTTGATGTTATACTTTTGAAGTTTACTAGTAACGTTCTCAAAGATTTGATAGCTTTTTGATGTTTGGTTATCCTTTTCCTTTACGGTGAGGACATTGTCCTTGGGATAGGCAAAGTATTATCAAGGTTAGAGTTGTATCCAGATAATGAATGAGTGGATATGTCCAAACTTTCCTGGTCATAGCTGTTTGACAATAATGAGGATAGTCGGGATTTGCTGTCATCACATGAGCTAAGTGACGAGCAACTATGGATTCATATAATCTGTTTGAGTTGTTCACATTACTAGATTTGGGACAGGTCCAGAATTTCGCAGAGTGGTGTTGTGTGTCAGAGAGCGAAATAGCGTTTGACCATTTGAATGGTCCAGATTAACATTTTGATACATTATAAGCTGTCAGCTCTTGAACTTTACCTTTCGTTGTTAGGGTCTAGTTGGTACAGTCTGTTTAACGACTGTCTAGAAACACCATAGCAAATAAACTGTTATGATAAATGAAATGGGTTTGAAAATCCTACTCGTTGCATTATAATAATAATACTTGATGTATTAACTAAAATAACCTGATATGTTCAACAAAAATCAGATTAAGGTCTGTTTTGGTAACTTTATTGATCTTGAAAATTATTTCCCTTTTGTTTTCCGATTGGCTTGTATAATGCCTTTCCCTACAATTGGTCGAATTATACATACTTGTCTTTGAGGACCAGGAACTGGCTGCCAGTTCCTTTACGGTATTAATTCCAAAGTGTATTTATAATGTATGTACCATTGTATATGTTAATATACAAATAAGTATACAAATCCGTATGTTATATATTTTTGGCAATACATGGTAAGATAGAATTAACGTATATATACATACTTTAGTATATAGCGTGTATCATTGTATACCTTTCATTGACCTTGTTGAGTGTCGTACCTTTAATTTGAGCTACTATGTTGTTAATTCATTGGTATAATCACTTCTGTTCTAGTTTCTGTACAAATTCCCTTATTATAACAAATGCAATATAATTCACACTCCTAAGTATATACATTTGATTTGTTACACCACAACATAAGAAGATATGGACTTCTAAATTTATGTTATATGATTAATTAAAATTCCATAATTACCGTGTAATGGCTTTAAATATTAAAAATAAATAAACAAACAACCCAGATTCACTAGTGCTTTCACTTGCTTCAGCAAGCTCTTCTGATGAAGAAGGATTTGATTTGGTGAACATTTTCAATCGCTTAGATTTCATTTCATTTCAGAATATGTTATTGTTCAGTAATGGATTGGACAACAGGCAAAGCCTATGAGCGCCCTCTCCTTACAGTTATAAACAGTTTATACACATCTTACTGAATTCAAATATAGATAAAACGTAGATATTATATCTACGATACATATAGATAACTAAATGTCATTACTTTTTTATAATTTCATTTCGACATTGTAACAGAATTGCATCCTGCTATAGAGAAGTAATTATGCAAAGCAGCTAATGGACAGCTTATAGTACAATTGTGTGCTGGGATAATTCAATACACCAGTGTAATTCATTATTAAATCGTTTGGATTGCTGACAAATAAAATTCATTCTTCACCAGGAGCTTGCTTAAGAAAGTTAAAGGGCTAGGGAATCTGGGTTTGATTCGTCATTTTTTTTAAATGTTTAATGATTATATAGTTATACCCCCACAACGAATTTGGGCTATACTGTAATCAACCTGTTTGTCTTGATGTCTATCGTCCGCAGTAACTTGTCCGGAGATCTCCTCCTTAACTTCCTGCCAGATCTCGATGAAACTTCACATAAACGTCTTTTAATATGAAATAACTTTTTGGACATGTTAATCATCCTTTATGTAAAATTCCTGATGAAGAAAGTCTCAAGAAAATTCCCGTTTCTGTACGTTGATCGTCAAGGTCAGTAAAGGATTATAAACTACCAGCATCTGCGGGGAGTATTAGTAATCCTACGGTTAACAGCTCTAGTTTCAATAATCATATTTTGTTATAAATTAATCTTGTTTGAAACAAGCATTTTCATTTGCTTAAAAATTATGTTATAAGCCCATAACGTAAAAAATGACGTCGCCGTTTTATAACGTCGCTTTTGATTGGCTGATGCAGCAGCATAATCATTTGTAAGAGAAAATAGTCCAGCAATAGAGAGAATTCTCAAAGGGTACAGATTCAATTATAAGTATTGACTTGAATATATTTTTTATGTTATGGGGTTATAACACAAAAAACCGGAGTGTATTCTCATCATAAATCGCTTCGGGGTTAATTTAGAGTACACTCCGGTTTTTTGTGTTATACCTCCATAAAATAAAAAATAGATTCATGTTAATCCTTAAATAAAATAACATCGTAATATTTGTAAAAAATAAAGAGGTGCACCTGCTATTGGTGGCATCCAGTGGCAGAGTTGAGCGTAGGAATACAACAGTTCCCCTCCATTGCAGGCCAGACAGGCTTCCATACACACGTACAACTGGTGGGAAAAGTAAGTTTTCTATTGTTTATTTACTCAATGACACCATATATGGTCATTTTACAGAGACTAGTTGTAATTTATAGAATGTTTAATATTACTCTCATTGAGATATAACTGTAACATATTCTCGGGACCCTAATACATTCTAATTATAGAATTGTTAGCTTTTCGAGTTTTAATTAGATGGTTCAAACGAAATCTTCATTGGCATAATGATGCTAATTAATCCAAAATACACTATATAAAATACTGTTTGTTGTACTTTTTTTTATATACAATGTACTTAGGTTCAATAAGCTCCCTAAAATATGCAATACATAATCATGCAGTTACCCTAAATTTCAATCCCCTGGTTAGTTATATCCAAAAATATCAAAAATCATAATATATCTTCGTAATTTAGATATAAACATAAACTTGTATATACGCATTCAAAAGGTTTCAAAGGCATTAAAGCTGATGTCTTCATCAGACTTGCAACGTGTCAATCGCTTCAGCGACCTAACTGAATGCTACGAAATGACATATTAAAATTATTACAGTTAATTCACATATCTAGGTCATGCGGAGCATGGTTTCCCTTGACGTGGATCTATGTGGAGAAGCATACCACCAGGTCTATTATCACATAAGGTCGGCATTCCACTCAACAACTATTGATGGAGGACTAAGCTCAATAAGGCCTAGTTATAGATAACCTTTAAATTAAACGTCATTTCGTATAGCACTCAGTAGCCTTACAAAGGAGATTGGCATGTAACAAGTTCGATGAGCTGTTTGTATTCAGATATCAGCCTGAATGCTCTATTTCACTGTATCACTAAAGTGTCCATCGTTGAAAGCCAGTTCAGACTTATGGAGTTGCCTCATGGTACACACTAACTTGATTGACAATGATACTCGGTTCTCGTTTTGAGAAGTTGATGTTTACATGGATGTGACAAAGATTTACATGGCGGGTGTCGTCGATGAAGCTGAAGACGCTTACTCTTCCGGAACACCTCGTCTTATTCTCTTGTACTTTTACAAGAGTCTCCATTTAAATCTTTCCCTTGTTCATATTTTGCCCCTGGTTTAATCAATTTTGAGTTTGGATTATGATTTTGTTAACGCTTCGTCTTTATTTATTTTGCTACGTTTTCTTTTTTTTCTTTTTTTTTTTTTTCTATTTACACTGCTTATGGTTTGTCTGTTACCAAAAACAAAGCCGTTAATTTTCTGGGATGGTTTCTCCAGAACATGGTTAATCGTTCTTTGAAACAGTTTAGAGTTGGTGCTGATACAGATTGTAGCACCTCTTAAGACAGAGAGTTAAACGGGTTGTCAACGATTGCCAAATAAGTTTCCTGATATGTTATTGTCTAATGTATAGCCAACGAGCAAGTTCAATATATTCTTATGAAATAACATACATAAGTTCCGATTTAAAAACAAAATCATCTCAGGGGTTGAAATTTAGGACGGCTACAGCTTTATTCAGTGGAATTGTTGAACTTTACAGTAACTGATAAACAGGTCGAAGGGGGTGGGGAACAGCGGACAAATTACATAGTTTTCAAACAAAATTCGAAAATTAATCTATGTTTTCATGCGATGTACATGTATACTGTACAGCGTTTCTTGCACTAACACTTATGAGACAGGTCCTTAAGACAATAAAATCAATAAAAATAAACAACATGTCGAAAAGTCTAGACTATAATAAAGCCGCTCGTATAGTTTTGTATCAATGTTATAACTATGATAACCATGCAATGATATACATACACACATATATATATAACAGATAGATGTTATAACTGCGATAACCATACCATGATTTACACACAAATGTGTATATATATCAGAGAATATGGTCTAGTAAGTAATATCGACCGTATGATCCACTATATGTACTGGATCCTAACAAACAAATGTTCGTTGGATGCGTATTACTTGAAATAGATATATGATCGTGGAAGTAATAGCGACAGTACGGACAAATAAATTGTCAAATTTTCAAGGCTCAGTAGCTGTCATCTACTATTATTAACAACATTTTTGGCTGAATTTTATACTTTCTTAACATCACCTTTATATGCCTTTGAAAATTGTTTTCATGTTTTATGTATATTTTGTTTATGTGATGTAACGTGTATTTATGTGTCTTGATAAAGGGGCGGATAGCCTTGAAATTTTGACAATTTATTTGTCCGCACTGTCGCTATTACTTCCACGATCATATATCAGAGAAAAGATATTATAGATACGATGTCCTATATACAGGATCATCGATTTGCAGGATCATTGATTTGCAATACCAGTTTCATACTTACAGAATGATGAATAACAAATAGAATGCTGTACTTCCCAATAAATAGAAAGACTGTTATGAAAAGATAGCTGACACCACATTGCCTTCACCTCTTGCCTCTCACTTTCAACGTGTTTGGAATAAATTGTAAACAATAAGCGAAATTAATGCAAGGGCAAGATACTACAGAAAGTGATACAGCATTATGAAAAGTCACAAACTTCGTGAATTGAAATTTGAAGAAATGCTTTGTGAATTAATTACATGTGGAATTTGAATGATTGGTCTCGTGTGCAGATGGCATTGACATGGAGATAAAACATCAAAAAAACAAAAACTGGTACAGTACAGAAATAGACTTGATATAAAAAATTGCATTCTTCTTCATTTTAGACTGATATCGGGTCACGTAGTCGTATACAGGAACTGTTAAATACAGGATTACAATTCATACACCATTGCAGTAGATTTACGCCGGACGGGATCAAAGCGTAGAGCCAGGATATGCCAATGTGGGAGGGAACCGGAGCACCCAGAGAAAACCTACATATACATTTACATCAAAAGGAGCTTACGGTCATGATCACATAACGGTAAAAAATGACAGGCTTTGAAGTCGGTTGCAGCTTCTTTGAAATTGTCAAACGATAAGTATATAGCTATAGCAATTGCTCAAGTATTTCTACCGAGACCAATCAAACTGATATCTCATATTTAATTTTCTTTCCCCATAAACGTAGTATCATGGTTGAGTTTTTTGAAACACTTAAGGAGAGAGTTGATTCTTAAAATGATACAGGTAGAGATTTGATAATATCCTCTAAAGTGTTCCAGTTACTTATTAAAGTAAGAAAGATTTGTTTGTGGTAGAAAATCGATAAATTGGAATCCTAATGTTTTTTCTTATTTCTTAAAGCATATTGATTGTTATCACCTACTAGTTGTTGGGTGGGGTGGAGGTCATATATTTTTTAAATAGGTTGGAGTCAATTTACTATTTATCTTGTATAACAATTGTAGCTTTCTTCTGGCTTTTCTATCCAAAAGTAATTTGATTCAATATGTAAATTCATTTTGTTGTATCAGAGAGTAATCCGGCTATTATACTTGCTGCTTCACGCTGAGCCCGCTTTAACTTTTGTGAATCTACCTGATGACAACCATTTCAAAACTCCAAAACACACATATTCCAGAACAGGTTTATTAAGCCTTAATAGAGTTACTTTTCTCAAGACTTTTTCAATACTGATTTGTAAATATGATCAGACGATTTTGCATTTAGATTTAAAATGACTCCAAGATGTATTTGTGAACTACTGAAATAAAAAATTTCCACCAGAAACAAAATGATGATTATCATCAATATTATCCGAATGTGATATGAAAATACCCTGTTTTGTTTGGATTAAAAGTAAAAGCCATGTTTTTGCCTGCCTATATATATTTTTTTCTGGATCTCAATTTATAAAAAAAGCAATAAGTATACTTTTCGTTAGTTCTATTTCTCGACGACATGAAGAAGATTATTTTCTGAGAGACGTATCATCAGCAAATAGACGAGCTGTTGATTCTACTTCATCGGGTATATCATTTACGTAAACGAGAAGAAAAAGACACCGTGTACACCAGATAATTCTGCCTTACTGGGGAAACTGTCTGGTATCATTAAGGTTGTTTTTTTTTTATTTCAATTCGTAACTAGGAATAATTTCTGGTACTGTTGCGTTTTCCTATCTCAACTTTCAACTTTCAACCTTATTTATTCTTCTTCTTTACATAAATACAATGTTTAGAGAGAACAAAATTACAATGAATTTGCAAAAAAATACAATATAATATTTACGGAGGAAAAATCATATATATTTTTTAAACAATACTTCGATAAATTTGCATAAATTTCTTAACGTTTTGATGTTGGTAGAGTTCATTAACTTTGAAAATTAAACAATATTAGGTATCGCATAAAAGTATTTAATAATATAAAGTTTTATCTTCGACCATTATCTCGTTCCATTGCGTTTTACCTTTGCCTAACTCGGAACATTGTTTGTTATTATTGTGCTTTTTTATTTGCCTAGCTCGCAAAGCTCGCATGTCAAAACTGTTTTTGTACGGCTGCTCTCAAGATTGATGAAAACTTTCCTAGAATTCTTAAGTTGAATAAATTATTCCACAATTGACAACGATCAACAGAGTCAAACCCTTTCTTTTAATCAACAAAGCAACAATTCAACCATCAATTTAAAATCATTTGACCATGTATCTAATCCTGTGCCATGCGGATCTTCAGACCTGTGGCCTAACACAAGTTCAATAATCTTGTACAATATCCATCCAGGACCTTATCTGGGTTATTACGTGCGACAAATCTCACATCATTGTCATAATTAAAAGAAAGTTTCGTACATTTTGTTGCAAACTTTAACCAAATCATCGTTTTCATTAAAATCATCATCATTTCGAGTTCTGCTATTACAATATTCAATATCTCAATCTTGGGTACTCGGCTATAGAACTTTTAATAAAAAGAATGGCCATGATTATATTGCGTATAATAATAATTCGAGAGGCTGATGTAGGTATACAGTCCCGTAACAATAAACATCTAAACTATAATCAAACAATGCTTTTTCTTATTTCAACCATACCACTGAATAATACCAAACTATATCAAGTGTAGCATGTTATTTGTTATATATATTGCATCGTCATGTTGATACGTGTCAATCAGTTCGAATTCCACACGATTCCATGAATGTGGCCCTTAAAATGTTGTGTTTGTAACATAATTAAACGCCGTTTGCTTACAGCATGCGTCAAGGAAACATGCATTTCATTCAAATATGTTTCTATCTCTCTTCTCTCTTCCTTGTTAGTGTCACTTCACGATCGACAATGGCTGTACCACGTTTAATCCCTGTATCCGATACCCCGTGATTAAGCCAGCTATCATTACAGCTAAAGCATACAACATTGTTTTTCTGTACGCTAGCTGGTGTTGGACGCGCCACTTCACTACCTGATACAAACACACAAAAGCCTGACCCAATTCCTTCACTTTAATTTATGAAGTCTATTATCCTCCGTACAAACACGAAATTAGAGCCATCTTTATTTGTTTACAACGGACCATGTGCTTGTACGGGTGTCATGGCGTGATTTGGGGTTGTTCTTGTTGTTGCTTTGTATGTTCAAGTACATGCCCTTCTTTTATTGGAGCTTTTGATTTCTCATAATAAGCATAAACAAAATGTTTTCTGAAGAAATCAATTTTGTGACGGTTTTATTTTATATCCGCTTGAAAAAATGAACTCGTTTTTGGACATTTCTGACTTGCTGCACGATCATAGTTTCCAACAACAATGTAATTTGACCAGATATTAAACAGTCACAAACCAGAAAGTTTTAGAGCAAAATTTCATACAATGTTAATTATTTAACTTCATTTTTAGAATATATCTCATTTCAAATTTTTCTCTCGACCTAATAAATATCCCTTTAGAGGTCGGTACTAGCTGTAACTGTATTGATTTTCGAGACCAAAAGATAAACAATCTTTAAAATAATGCTGAAATTTGTTGATAAATCATGCATTGTTGAAGTGACTTTATCTGCATCGGAAATAAATTGTTCACACATGTAAACACCAATCTTAAGCACATACACCATTATCGTTTAGATTTATTTCGGAAGAAATCTTGAAAGAAGCAGTAGAGAAACCATGAATGTTGCATATATCTGGAGATAGGTTGGCGCGTGATGGCCATTTTCATTACTGTTGTTTAAGAGTAGCGTGGGACCAGTACATAACAAACCCCTGACCACTATATATAACTGTTACCATTGATCAATATCACCATATCAACATTCACTATGATCAAAGTACTTACTTGGTTTAGACATTGCTGATGTTGTAATTCCGTGAAACACTTTAGCGTGGTCTCCGTAGTGTGTATGTACAGTAAGTCAATGGTATGCTGTGTTCAACTTCTCACATGGGGTAGGTGGCGACATCAGCCTTAAATACATGTATACCTGACGCAGTCAGCCACATAAAAACACTTCACTGACCTGGCGACTTCTAGTTGGCGTGGCAGCCCAGATATTTATTTGATGTTTTCGTCTTGGTTTTATCATCAGCTTTAAAACTGATATTAAACTTGGTGACTTTGTGACTTGTTCATTAACCAATGTTTATACACGATTGATTATTATTATGTCTATATTTCCTCCAATCATGAAGAGTTATAAATCATACACATAATTACAGTTCAAACAATAACACGCACGCATACACATGATAAGACACAGGCAAAGCCTTAAAAGTGCATAGCTTTAGTTAATCTCTTATATTTACTGAGAATCATTCATGTACTGATTCAGAAAGAGATGCAAATCCCATAATTTAAAGTCGGGGAGTCGGAAAAAAACAGCATATCATGCAACGACAGAGATATCAGCTGACAGTTTAACATTCCGGAAATAACTGTTAAAGGCCGAGTGTTACGTGACGCAATTGTTGACGTGTTTCCAGTTTCCCCACTGGAATAACAAAATTAAAGGCAAAGGGTAGCAACAAGGGGAAACAACTCTGTTTACGCACGCATGTGTTACCATTCAAGAGATTCGCTCTGGTCCGGATTCCGAGAGTTGTGCTCTCATAATACACGTTTCAAAACGAGTACATTAAAATTTAATTAGGTTTGGACTAAACCCACAAGTGAGGGATCGTCCCTCATGTATGGGCAACCACTCAAGTCAAGTAAGAAGCTTTTTTGCCTCTATAAACATCCATTCTATAATTTTATATTTCTTGCGTGTTCTGCTTCATCTGTCTTTATAATGAATTCCTCTTTGTCGAAATTGGTCTTTAAATTTTCACTTTCTAGATTGTATATTTCTTTTCATTGCAGAGTCTGGTGGGAATTTTTGCTTTACTGTACATGTGTTTTTGTTATCGGTGTTTGATTTCTCAAATTACCTTTTCTTCCCACACTTTGTTTTATACATAAAGTTCTGGTTATGTGTACGTCCATTTCTGCTAGTGTATTCTGACATAAATATTCACTTCAACAGATCAAGTTGCCCATTCTTGATTTTCTATTATATTTCCCCTTTATAATAATGATATGAGCATGTAGCGTTTTTCCAATGACAAACTGAAATTTACATCTTCCCATGTTTCTCAGTTTGAATACACAAATGAACATGTAAACTGCATACCTGTAGTTGGCATGGTCCATCCGTGTAAGAGCTACGATTTAACCCGATAAAAAAACAACTCCCATCATCTGGTAAATTGTATACACTGAACTTCCTCTCCTCTATTTATTTTCAAGGTACATTGTGGTCTCCGACTCATTTTATGAACTGATTTAGGTTTGAAAGATATTTGATGGAATGCATTTAATTCATTTGACCCGACATATCGCAGTCTTTGCGAATTACCTGCATATTTTCTGAGTCGACTGGAAATTGAATAGGCCTAACTGATACAAACTCAATTTGCGTAATTGTGGTCAAACATATTTCTGGGTCCAGCATTATTTGTTTATAAGTTTTTCTTATTAATCCAAAAGCATTGAGTGAGTTTGTGATGGTTTTATTTTAACCATGATCACTCTACGTTATGATTTTGTATTTTGTTCAAAATTAGATTTCCTTTAGACTCTATAGAGAGGTTTAACACCAACACGTGTACTTGTACGTGTACGTGTAAGCTACACGTACACGTACAACTGAAACAAGTACATGTACATGTAGCATGTATCTGACATCAACCAATTCTAGTTCTATCAAATCACTAGAACCGTTGAAAATAGCTTAACAAAAATGGCGAAATACTTTTTGCTTTCCGCTATTGAAGATGAGGATTTGCTTCTATTGAATCTTACACAGGGTACTGATACATCAGATACAACAGCACTATTTCACTTAGAAACTCTGACAAACGATTAATGCAAGAAGTTGTTTCGATTTTAGAAGGATGACTTGCCTATTGTCTGCAATTCTCTCCCGATTACCGAAAGGATTGAGTGTCCCAACCGGACGATTTGTACAGGCATATAAGGTATAATATGCATTCTGATACGGCGTCTGACTTACCCTAGTCGTTTAGATGTACAAATGATAATTATTGGCTCTATACACAAAATCCTACAGTTCATGTAGCTTTTGGGCACATATCCTTGGCAATCCTCTTCCGATTAACCACGATGTTCACTATGACTATATATATGTCACACAGACTCACTCTTCACACTGAAAAAATGTTGGGTTAAAATATGCAACCCTCTACCAGACCACACAGATTCAGGTACATCTGTAAGTATGATGTTGGCGGACTATTGTTTGGACTCTCAGCGTCAGGTCCTTTGGTAATAACGATGGTAGGTTTCCATCGAGTGGAATGGAATTACATGACCAGCAGTGTATGGCCCTTCATCAGGGTGTAGCGACGAGAGCCCATGGAAAAGCGGAATCAGCTGTTTGCGCTTTCACGTAGACGATTTCTCGTTTACCTGTAATGTCCGTCTCTCACAAAGCTTCTCTCGTAAAGTCTGTCTTCTCTGTCCTTATCCTGTGCATCCTTTACAAATTGTTGAAGATCTTTGCCAGAATATCCCAAGCCTTTTCCTATCTTAATGAATTCTTAAAGTGGATCCATGGTAACAAAACAACACTGCCAATACTACCACCAAAACACTATATTTTTCATGTACGTGTATCAAAATTTTCAAATAACACTTGCTACAAAATAAAGAATTATTAGAGATATGCTTACACCAAATGGACTGCTGAAATAAATGACCATAAGAAATAAAGGTACTCACCTCAAAACAATGGCGGCCGTCTGCATTCAAAGAGATAGGGGAATCTTCAACCACCTCACCAGTTCGCTCTCCAATCTAACAGCAAATTGTGCAAAAGTCTCACCATGATCTGGTCTGCCCGTCCCAATTTTTTTCCGAAACCCTTCCTCTGTCATCTCGAATCGCTTTAATAACGCCTCCTTCAGCACCTCCTAGTTGATACTCTCTTCAACTATTAGACAAGTGAAAACATCAAACGCTTTGCCTTATAAAAGAGCATTCACTGGAGGTAAGAGTCGATGTTGTCTTTTCCTTCTTCAAATGGAGGAAGTTTTGGCCCTTTTGTTATCGCTACTGGCGGTCTTATCACAACATGTCGGTTGACATCACCTTGTTGCTGTTGTTTCATCTGTATAGCATGGTCCCTGCTAGCTCCCTCTTATTGATCTTTCTCCAAAGCTCGCCTTTCTTTTAACATCTCCATCTCATGTTGTCTTCGGCTTCCTTTTCTTGTCTCTGGAGTTCTGCTTGCATCAAACTTCTTACCCTATTTCTCCTACACAGTCTCTTCTCATGAAATCAGGAATCATTCAAGCAATCCCACTGTTGCCACCAAATCCTTAAGTCCCACATAGGTCTTCTCTACAGCTGCCATCTCCCTTAAAAACAATTTCAAATCATAACCACAAGCTTGTAAAAATTGGTCTCTTACCAAATTCTTCTTTACCACTATTCCTTCACACCCGAAATCTCGTAACACAGTTACTAATGTTTTAAGTATGCTCATTAGTGTGCTTGTTTGTTGTGATTGAGAATGATGACTCGGTTCTCACTTTGAGGACTTGACGTTAACTTGGATGAGACCAAGATTAACATGGCGGCTGTCTTCGAGGCAGCATAAGACGCTTACTCTTATTCTTACGAAACTAATTGTAATATCGTCAAATCTGTCCAAAAGTTTAAACAGCAAACAAAACTCTTTGATACTCCCAGAATCGGAATCACTCAATCGGCACTGGATCTGTATACATCAGTATACATTTTGTACTCTCTATCTTCCTTTCCTTCCTTTATATATATTTACTATTTTTATTCCTTCCTTCTCTGTATCATTTCATCCTATACTTCTTTTGACAATATTGATTTTAACATGAACATATCTCAAATTTTAATAATCAATGTATAATAATAATATATTTTATGAATTGTATCACGTGATGTAAATTTAATTCTGTGTGATGTATTTATGGAGAAGAGTTCATAAGTTGGTAGAACTTGTCTCTCATCATTTGTCTTGGTTTGACAATAAAATATGTTTAAATCAAATAATATTTATATAATTAATCGCTTGAGAGCACAGTGTGATGTACATTAACGTGACGTCATTTATTTATGACGTGAGAAAAGTTTTCCCATAGTAACAAGACTCATTTGCATAACTTTATTGTATATGTGTTATATTGTTTTAGTTAATATTATATAAATATCACGTTTTTTCAAACATTGGTTTAGATGGATTAACACCAAATGGTGGTCGGTAATCGTGGACAAGTCGTTAACAGAGATATTGTATGATGGGATTTCTAAATTATTAAATATTTAAAGTTCTAGCTAGCTATATAGGCTCTTCATTATTCATGAAGGGTCAAGTTGACATCATTTTTATGGTTTTTAAGGGTTTCTCCACCATTCGTTTTCTATTTATGATGATGCTTTAACTACTGGCCTTTCAAATTAAACCGTAGCATACTTTTTATTTTTCTGAAATAGAAGAAAAAGATTTAGGGGTTTTGGCCATCTTTAAGGTGGGGGCGTTCCCCTAATTATATTGCGTCGCTTTCTTAAAAGGTAACTTGAAGTGTACTCACGAAACATATACTTTATATTTATGTTTAACCAAAAAAATGCTTCTTACAGATGGTTTCCTTGAAAATAAGTAAATTTGAAATTTTGAACATTTGTAAGCATACCTCACTAATTCGAAAATAACACTACAAATTATGGGTAATAATAGCCTAATTTGGGTACGAAGAACGATAACTCTTAGTTCAATACTCTAGATCTGTAATAGTTATCGTCCTTCGTGTTGCAAAAACAAGTTAAGGACGCTCGACCCTACGTAATGCACAAGTTATGATTCTCGTTTTTTAGTGACGTAGCTTCCTATTTGTGTACCTGGTATTTAACAACATATGGAAGTTTTAAGGAAATCTAGCGGTTAATTGCGAAAGGGTCAAGCCTCCTTAAATTCGTTTTACCTAGCACTGCGTTTCAGTGTTGAATTCTTTAAAGAAAAGTTAAATACACAGATTTGGGTAAGACGCTAAACAGAAATATTCACAATATATAGATATAACAATAGCTTCAGTAATACCAAGTATATTTATGTTCACGAGTGCGCAGCATGAGTGGCAAATATCAAAATATTAGCTACACGAGTGAAATAAATTTTCAATTACATGAAGATACAAATAGATATTCTGTTTACAGATCATTGCATTTTCATAGCAAAATCTACCGGACAGCTTTTAATTTCCCACATTGTCGTTTGTAAGCAGTGTTTTGATTGGTCAAATAAAAAAAAGTTTCTCACAAGGACTAAGTGAAATACAAGTTTATTTCTCCCTGTTAAAACGAAATAAATATTGACATTCACTTGATTGACATTTTTCAGCAAACTGAAGTTTTTATCTAATAACTATACGTGAGAACACGCCTTTCTATGACGTCGACAATACATGTGAGAGGAGCTATGTAAATTATCCGGTTACAGACACAATTGTGTTACATCATCAGCAATATGCATGGGCGGAGTTATGCAAATTTCACGCTTTTACATTTATTGAACAGAAATCTATATCCACAGATGGGACTTTAATGAACACAAATGTTATGAAACATTCATAGAGATACGTTGTAAATATAAAGATCAACCTTTCACTTTGTTTAGTTGATAAGACCATGCACAACTACACACCACGAAGGATCTTCATGTGAAATTTGAGATTTATCCATTCAATACTTATCAAATAGCTATAACAGTAAAATCCAAAAAGGTTGGCTGTCGGCATTTTTTTATTAGTCACAAAAAGAGACAAAGCAAAACTACGATCCAAGGAGGACCTAACGTGTACAAATGGATTTTAAGTATGACCTTTCAAGTATTCTAAAGATATAGCGATAACAAGAATGTTTAAAGGACTGACGGTGGACAGACAACGGACCACGGACGTAGGGTGATTTGATCGTGAATAGCCTAGCATCTGATGATGGCGAGCTAATAAAAAGGCGAAGATTTGTATTATGGAATAAATATTTTTAATTGGAAGTATACAATTTTTAAAATTAAATAGTTATCTTTGAAAACAGAAAAAAGTTTTTATCTAATGTTTCTATATACACGCAACAAGGAAGACGTACATACGGATACCAATTTCAGTTTTTGATCAAACAATATTCAAAATATAGCGTTATAAACAGTACCCTCGTTTCATAATGGCTCCAGTAAAAAACCTACACATTTAATGTTTGGCCTTTAAGGCTACATTAGAGAACACTATACATATGTATCAATCAATACTTGCATAAAAATAATGGAACACAGATACTTGCACCAGTACATTCAATAAGCAATGGAAATTAACCAAGTAGAGATACCAAGGCCTCAGATTGTATATACAGGGAATCGTACATAATATTGTTTTCACAAACATATGCAACTACAAATGTATTCACAATGAAACACTAAACATGAACTACTGAAAAATACTTAATTCACCTCACTCAAAAAGTAGTGCACACCGGAATTTAAACAGAAATACGCAATGATGAAATGGCACATTCACAATACACAGTTAGAAACCAGCTTAAATAAGAGATGCCGAAAATATGTAGGATTACCGTACCTCATCATATTTTGAATGCTTTTAAATATCGGAATTATTTCCATGAAAAACGTATTGAAGCATTTCATGATTCGTTTAATGGTAGGGATAGGAAAGCCTAATTAATATGTTGTACATACTGATTTAATCATCATCAATATCCAGGGGTTACGATCACCTACGCTCTCTACACTCTCGCGATGGATATCAAGGGGCTACGATCACCTACGCTCTCTACACCCTCGATATCCAGGGGCTACGATCACCTACCACTCTACACCCTCGCGATGGATATCAAGGGGCGACGATCACCTACGCTCTCTACACCCTCGATATCCAGGGGCTACGATCACCTACCACTCTACACTCTCGCGATGGATATCAAGGGGCTACGATCACCTACGCTCTATACACCCTCGATATCCAGGGGCTACGATCACCTACCACTCTACACCCTCGCGATGGATATCAAGGGGCGACGATCACCTACGCACTCTACACCCTCGCGATGGATATCAAGGGGCTACGATCACCTACCACTCTACACCCTCGCGATGGATATCAAGGGGCTACGATCACCTACGCACTCTACACCCTCGATATCCAGGGGCTACGATCACCTACGCACTCTACACCCTCGATATCCAGGGGCTACGATCACCTACCACTCTACACCCTCGATATCCAGGGGCTACGATCACCTACCACTCTACACCCTCGCGATGGATATCAAGGGGCTACGATCACCTACGCACTCTACACCCTCGATATCCAGGGGCGACGATCACCTACCACTCTACACCCTCGCGATGGATATCAAGGGGCTACGATCACCTACGCACTCTACACCCTCGATATCCAGGGGTTACGATCACCTACGCTCTCTACACCCTCGATATCCAGGGGCTACGATCACCTACGCACTCTACACCCTCGATATCCAGGGGTTACGATCACCTACGCACTCTACACCCTCGATATCCAGGGGCTACGATCACCTACGCACTCTACACCCTCGATATCCAGGGGCTACGATCACCTATGCTATCTACACCCTCGATATCCATGGGCGACGATCACCTACGCTCTCTACACCCCTGGAATACCTTATGGAAAAATTGAAAGTTATGTGTACACCAACTTAGTCAATGAGGCAAGAAGACTGGTTTGATTCTTTGATGTATATCAAAAGATTATCGTGATCACATAACAGTAAAAATATTCCAGGGGCAAGATAGCTTAGATGATGGTAACTCCTGGATATGGAGGATGTGATTTAATTTACCTGATTGGACTATGGTAGATAAAGGAAAACTATTTTTTTGTACTGATTTGATTTACCTGATTAGTTTTATGGAAGATTTTGGAAAATCAAATTAATTATCAATATTGATTTGATTTATCTAAGTCGATTATTTTGATAAACCGATATATTTATTAATAGGATCATACAAAAGATACAAACACTTACAATGTATGTATACCATGGTAAAGTAAATAAAACAACATGTTCTGGAAAATAAATGCAATGTATTTGATCGCTAGTAACATTTGTGTATATAAAACAATAGCTTGAAAAAAATAAAACATACGCCAACTCACGGAAAATGGATTTCAATTTAATTATAATGAAAATATGCTGTAAACGTACTTATTTTGGTGCACTTATATTTTAGCGAATAACCAAATTTAAACATATCAGCATTTATCTTAGCACCCAACCAAAATTGAAACAGCGCAATAATGACTTGGCGAACTCACAATACCTGCTGTAAAAAGCAATATAAAGGACCTGTAATTAGCGCAATATTAATTCAGCAGAATGATTTAAGCCCAAAAATCGCTCAAATAAAATTACCGCTAAAATATGTACGTTTACAGTATATAAATACTAGGTATGGAATGTTTAAATGATTTTTGAATTTATAAGGAACTTTGATCCCTACATATTTATACTGTACATGCTTGCATTTTACTATAAACTCCTTATATGAAGGTTCAAACTAGAGTGTATGAAAACAGAGACTTATTACAACATCTGATGTACACATCTAAGAGAATTATACAGATGTACTTGTAAATGCCTAAAGTTCTGCTCATTTTAAGTGGCGTTTAACATGTAGCCGTCTCGTTTTCCTGAGTCCTAATTCATATATAGCTTTAATTTTGTTGGCGTTTGTCAAGCCTCCAGTGTGACACTGGTTTGGATTGGGTATTGACTCTTGATTACTGGTACACCACTGACGCCATTGTCAAAATAGCTTAATTAAGAAATTAAAGAACAGCCTGCAGCATCCTCTGTATTATCCTAGCATGTGACATTGACAGTATGTTCCAACATAAATATCTGATGTCACCTTGTCATTTTATTCCATTTCTTAAACTATTTTTACAACGTATTATATTTTACAATAATTGTTCTAAAGTTTCACTTTAATAATGGGTAGCCATCTTGCATGCCATTTATTCTTTTCTCTCCAGACAGCCAATCACGTATACAATGTAATTGTCATGTGTCATATTTATAAGCAACATAAACAAACAACATTAAATTGTTGCAGCATATCACCACATAAAAACAGGCAAAAAAGATACACAACTATTAAGTTTGTCTTTTTGGTTAATTCAAGATGAAAATACAAATGCTGTTTTTGAAGACATATATATACATGTAAACTGTAAAGTTGAAAAGATGGACGGACATGAGAGACAAGTGACAGACATTTCTGTCAACAGTTGAATTGTTGGCTGTGACATATAATGTCAACAGTTGAATTGTTGGTTGTGATATATCTGTCAACAGTTGAATTGTTGGTTGTGATATATCTGTCAACAGTTGAATTGTTGTTGGCTGTGACATATAATGTCAACTGGTGAATTGTTGGCTGTGACAATTCTACCAACAGTTCAATTGTTGGCTGTGGCAATCTGTCAACAGTTCAATTGTTGGCTGTGGCAATCTGTCAACAGTTCAATTGTTGGCTGTGGCAATCTGTCAACAGTTCAATTGTTGGCTGTGACAATTCTGTCAACAGTTCAATTGTTGGCTGTGGCAATCTGTCAACAGTTCAATTGTTGTTGGCTGTGACATATAATGTCAACAGTTGAATTGTTGGCTATGGCAATCTGCCAACAGTTGAATTGTTGGCTTTGGCAATTCTGTCCACAGTTCAATTCATGCTGTGAATAGATGTTCACAGTTTAGATTAAGGAAATGTACAGATACACTACATCTATTCGAATGGTAGATAGCTATGCCTCAGCATAAAGTTGACTGTTTACAGCATATGTATATGCAATTCATATGTAGACAGCTGCACCAAGGCATAAATGATAAAATTATGTCACAGCCAAAGATTCAACTGAAGACTATTATACCTCAGCAATATTCAGCATAAATGCAACTGTATGGAACTATGCCTCAGCATAATTCAACTGTAGACAGCTATGCCTCAGCATAATTCAACTGTAGACAGCTATGCCTCAGCATAAATTCAACTGTAGACATTTATGCCTCAGCATAAATTCAACTGTAGACAGCTATGCCTCAGCATAAATTCAACTGTAGACAACTATGCCTCAGATAGATTTAACTGTAGACAGCTATGCCTCAGCATTAATTCAACTGTAGACATTTATGCCTCAGATATATTCAACTGTAGACACTTATGACTGAAATAAATTCAACTGTAAACAACTATACCTCTGATAAATTCAACTGTAGACAGTTATGCCTCAGCATAAATTCAACTGTTGACAGCTATGCCTCAGCATAAATTCAACTGTAGACATTTATGCCTCAGATAAATTCAACTGTAGACAGCTATGCCTCAGCATTAATTCAACTGTAGACATTTATGCCTCAGATATATTCAACTGTAGACACTTATGACTGAAATAAATTCAACTGTAAACAACTATACCTCTGATAAATTCAACTGTAGACAACTATACTTCAGATAAATTCAGCTGTAGACATTTATGCCTCAGATAAATTCAACTGTAGACAGCTATGCCTCAGATAAATTCAACTGTAGACAGCTATGCCTCAGCATAAATTCAACTGTAGACATTTATGCCTCAGATAAATTCAACTGTAGACAGCTATGCCTCAGATAAATTCAACTGTAGACATTTATGCCTCAGATAAATTCAACTGTAGACATTTATGCCTCAGATAAATTCAACTGTAGACAGCTATGCCTCAGCATAAATTCAACTGTAAACATTTATGCCTCAGATAAATTCAACTGTATAGAACTATGCCTCAGATAAATTCAACTGTAGACAGCTATGTGACAGTATAAATTCAACTGTTGACAGCTATATCTCAGCATAGATTCAACTGTAGACGCTACATGTTTACCTCAGCATAAATTCAATACTTCAGAAAAACAAAGGAAACAACTTCTATCCAGTTTATCTCATTACAGAAGCTATGGGTGCTTCCTGTAAATCTCAAAAAGAAATGCTGTATCATGAAACAGATAAAATCAAACATAAAACGTAGTGACATTATTATGCTGTGTTTCATACTAATAATTTAATCATAATAATTGAAATAAATGAATAAACAAAATTCTATTAGAAACCATGGTAATTTCAAGAATTTAAGCCTTGTACAACCCTGTTCATACTTTCAGTTTCAGAAATTAATTTAGACTAGTACAAATAAACAAGATGCCTATGGGCCTTAAAGGCCATATAAAGACCTATATAATATTTTGTTGGTTATTGCAAAGTTGTATAAAGATCTTAAAATATTTTTCTTTGGTAGCCCTTCATCCCAGCATGATACAGGCCAAATATCAGTACCCTAGGCATTTTAGTTAATAATAAGAAGTTGCTTGAAAATTAATATTTTTGACCTGACCCCTGTGACTTTGAGAGTAGGCCAAGGTCATTCATTTGAACAAATTTGGTAGCCTTTCAGCCCAGTATGCTAAATGCATAAAATCAGCGCCCTGGGCCTTCCATTATTAAGAAGTTACTTCAAGGAAAAGTGAAGGATGAGGCACAGTGAATAACTGAAGACAATGGATGAAGCATGATGGCTTTAGGTCATCATGATCCTTCAAGGAAGATGACCTAAAATCAAATTAAACTATATACCTAACATATGTTGAATAAATTCAGGCACATATGAAACCATTCGTGTACTCAAGTAAGGATTCATCCTCAATATCCAGGGATAACAATAACCTACGCTCTCTACACCCCTTGAATATGTCATGACAAAGCTGAAAGCTCTGTTTGTGTCACCTTATTGATGAGGCAAGATGAACATCGACCCTTTGATGTACATCAAAAGAATATCGTGGTCACATAATGGTAAACATTGACATGCTCTGATGTCCGTTGCGGCTCCTTTGTGATCATCAAAGGACAGGCATATGCAGCCTAGCGATTGGTCAGGATCTTTTACCTGAGCGTGCCTTCAGATTTGCCATGACATATTCCAGGGGTGTTGAGAACATATGTGATTGCAACCCCTGGACATCGAGGATGGTGAGGATTTTGCGTTAAAACCAATATTTTGGTTATCCATTTAGATCCTCTGACATGATCAAAAGCGTACATGAAAGCCTTTAAAATGGTATTCTGTTTTACTTCTTTTTAAGAATTCCTCTTAATCACTGGATACTTTTCACATGAGTGTGAGCGTAGAAATGGCTTGATAAATAATGACCCAAAAGAGTAGTCTGCTTTTGACAAATACTAGGTACATTTAATATGGAATCTCTGTCCCTTCCCCCTTTATCTAGCCCCCACCCTCAACTCACCAATGGTTGATAACAAAATGTGCTTAATCAACCTGGGCCCAGTTGTTCAAAGGGTGATTAACTTAATCACTATTTAACGACATTTTACTGTAAATATACAAGTTACAATCTCAGAATTTTGGATGTAAATTCACTTAATTAGGTATTTGATATCTGCTAAGTTGTAATGAAATTTATGGTTTTATTTCAAAGTTAAAGGAAAATTAAAATTTGAACTAGTCACTGATTAAGCTAATCATCTTTTGAACAACTTGGCCCAGATGTGTGGGCGAAAATTTGCAGAGGAGATGAAAAATAATAGCCTGGAATGCATCTGGAATATTACCAGGTAAGTACAATCTGTAACCCTGTGTCTCCTGTCAGAAAAGTAGGGTTGTATAAGTAACTACTAGTATATTGCAATGAACAATGTTTTTTTGAAAGTTTACAATGAAGTTAAAAAGACAGCCCAGAAGATTCCAGCAAATTTCCCTTATTTCATCAAAGACATGTAACTAAAAAATGAACCCAATACAACATTATCATTTCTGACTGACAGCAAAATCAAATTCCATATAATTATATACATGCATATATATCCAATATGCAAAACTTTAAAGTAACAGCACCCATTCATTTAGCTGCAACTTGGTACCCCACTGTAATATTTGTCCAATATTAATTATCCCATGAAAATCTGCACAAAGCTGTTAAAACTGACATATTCTGTTGTCAATGTAGGTATATTCATCATGACTGGACTAGTTTGAATCCGTGTTTCGTATCGACCTCTTTCGGAGGAAGCCACCTCATTCGTTTTCGCTTCATGCATCGCAGGACAATATCACAGCAAAAGCAGAGTGACACACCGTGACAGGGAACCCCACGATAATTCACTACTTGTACGAGAGGCTTCACAAGTTTGGGAAAACTAGAATCACAGTGATCGGCTATGTCTCTCTCTGTCGGCATGTGGAATGTGAAATCTGTCCAGTGCTTAGACACACCATATATGGCAAGAGTTGTCCGCTCTTTGTCCCTCCAATCCTGTTCAATGACTGCATCCATGTTGTAATGCACCCAGTCCTCAGAGAATGATCCTGCTGGAGGTTTTTCTCCTTGTTCCAAATCCTCCTGACGGAATTTATAGCGACAAGTTTGGACAGCAACAAAGTCATCGCGAATGTACCGCACCTCCTTGGCCCAGTGGTATGAGTGAAGGGAGTCTAGAACCAGGATCAGACGTGCTCCAGAGTTGAGGTTTTTCTCTGTCCACCATTCAAGAAGAGTGTCCAGCTTTAGATTCTTGTTGTCTGTATTCCAAAAATTCCACAATTATCATAAATATTTTACATTTGAATGAAATTGAAACCCAGTCTAACATCATGGTCTATTAGAATCTTCTTAAGTTAGGTTTTATGGGGGCTTCACCTAGTCTATTACTTAGAAGATTTAATTTTCCCAAAATATATCCTATTAAGGAACTTGGCAAGAACTGGAAAGTTTTCTCAAAGAGTTTATGCGAGGTAATCAAAAATATGTTACACTGTATTTTATGAAGTACATCTTTCTAACTTGAAATTTAGTTTTTGACAGTATGCATTTGAAATGTCAAACTAAAATGAATACTATTTTCCAACAAAATATCTTATTTGATACTGCATATTGGACGATTTCATCCTATTTTACTGACGTTCATGGGATATAATTATAAACCTGCATACTGTTACCAGTCTTGAAACAAATTTTATGAACAAATGTACACATGTGCAAATTCTAATTTTGCTGCATAAATTCATTTGTATTTGATGCATGTTATACAGTGTAAACGTCTTTCAATTCATAACTTAAAAGCATTCATAGACACTTAACCCATTCTCAAATGCAGCTTTCAAAATAATACCAAATTTGTGTGAATTAGAATTTAAAATTATGATAGAATAGGACTTTTTACCTGCCAAAGCCCAGTCTCCCGTGTCATACACGTCTCCACTGTAGTACAACAGATAGGTATCGTAACGAGGCCCATTCTCCCCCAGACAGCACCGACCAAAGAAGGCCTTCACCTTTGACTGTAGGAACTCTTCACTCATTCCACTGCTGGAGAAGTCCGTACCAAAGTTGTTTATCATATGGAAATCGAAGAACTGACATATTTTGTTAAGGGTAGCCATAGCATAAGATCCCATGTCCTGGACGCTGCTTGGAGCATACAATTTAACTCCAGCTCCTGGTCTATAAAAAAACAACAATTTTGATTTAAAAGTCATATTTCAAATGCTTTGTCACATTAGTGCAATGATGGCTAATGATATAACTGAAAACAAATTGAGATTGAAACAAAGCTGGAGAAATAACAACAAAAATTGATACTTTTTACCACTGAAACGATAACAAATTTAACACGCAAAAATTGTACCGCTTCATAAAATACATCTGCATCAGTTATAATTGAGAATTGAAAGTTATTTCAGCTGAACATGTCTCAAAAGCTGGAGTAGTCTCCCTTCCATTGTAATATGACTTTGTTATAATTTTGCCTGTCATTCTATAAGAGTGAACTAAAATTTAAAACTTGGTTATAACTTTCCCTGTTAAGTATTACATCTTATAATGCTCAATATTTTCATAGGCCTGTATATTAGGTCTACATATTCTTATGCTAGGTACATTTAAAAGATATAAATCCTGCATGGCTAATGTAAATGATAATTATATTTGCAATGAAAAGATGCTGTTAGTATCAGTTTGACTCCTATAGTCTTATTTCTCATTTCCAGCAAAAAAAAATCCAATAACTGCATAATTCTGTAAATGCATGACATTCTATTTTTATGGAACATTTTTTCTAACAAAAAAAAAAACAAGTAACTTTCAGAAATAATAACATTTGTTCACAATGTTACAACATTTGGGCCTGATATAATCAACTTTCCATTTTACTTCTTGAACAGTGTTGAAACATTTCAAATTCCATGGAACCTAGATATAGGAATTCCCAATTCCATGAACCCTGGATATAGGAATTCCCTATTCCATTGACCCTGCAGGATATACATGTAGGAATTTCATATTCCACGGAACATGGATACATGTATACTAGGAATTCCCTTTTCCATTGACCCTGGATACAGGAATTTCCTAACCCATAGACCCTAAATACTTGATATATATGAATTCCCAATTCCATGGACCCTGGATATAGAAATTCCATGGACCCTGGATATAGGAATTCCCAGTTCCATTGGCCCTAGATAAAAGAAAAACGGTTCAAGGAAAATCACCAGTAATTAGTTTTCAGTACCTTACTTGGCACAATATAATACTGACCTTTGACCTGACACTGGACTGATGATTGCATATCCAATGGCTGTTCCTCCTAGAGAATCTCCAAGTTCTCTAAACAGACTCAACGTCACACACTCCAGTGGAAGGACTACAAACAGCAGAGCCTGGCTGTAACCTGTCCGAGTGGTCCATCCAAGGCCTAGCAACACCAGGGTCGTAACCATGGTAACACAGATAAGACGGACTGACACAAGGCTGAAGTGACGGACCCCTTTTGAGGACATTATCCTGTTTAGACTTCTACGTTCATCAGACATACTTTTGTACACATTGTTGCATTCTGTAACCTTACTCATTAGTTTCCAGCAGGATATTATGTAAATTATGTGGAAACACAGCCATATTAGTGAAAAAACAGCAAATATTGGTACGACAACATACCACTCCTTATGGGAAGTTATCTGTTTTCCTATAAACACTGCAAGTGTTACATTTATAATAAACATAAAAAATACAGAAAGATGTCTAAACAGCCTTGAATAATTAAAGAATGTCTGCCATCGCTCCAGTGTTGTCAGATCTGAGAAATAAAGGTCTACAATGGGCGCACATGCCTGCCTACCTACAAAGCATATCAGTCCATATATGTTTACATCAAGCTTTTCATCCCAGAAAAACACCATAGCTACCACAATCATTCCAATGAAGCTAGCTAGTCCAAATATGGACTTAAGTCGTATGGCCATCATATGGCAGATGACAGAAATGATAAAAATGGCGATAGGGATGGCATGTTGTCCCGTGAGAAGTGTTGCCACTGATAAACCTAGGCACTCTAATAGTTCTGTCGACTCACAAAGCTTTGCCTCGTGTTTGATAAGTCTCATAACTCGTTGAGTGATCGTCCAAAAGCAGGACACAGCGAGGCTGGTCAAGAACAGAATATTCATCACTTCTTGTGTAACAATGTACTCAATTTCCTTCTGCTCGGTAGAGAAGACGATCACACCTAAAATACAACCAAGCCATATATGTAAGATTGCACGTCCAAGTGACTCGAAATTGAAGTAATACTGGCAAGCGCAGGACAATCCGAATACAAAGAGTCCGAGTATGGCGACAACAAGCACGACAGTATTCTGACTATACTGCCACTGGGTGTACAGTCCTAGGGCTAGTGCTGCCACCAAAATGATGTGGGGGAGATAACCCAGGTAGTTAGTCAGCCGCAGATCTTTTACCTTCATGATGGCGGCTGTTTATTATATTCAGACAGAAAAATTTCAGCTCTGATCTGAAATAAACAGAAAAAACTTATTAGAATTGCAAAACAGAAAACGGACCAAATTCTATACTTAATCAATTCAGTCAAACTGGTCTATAAAGGACACCGAAGGGGCATAGCAAAAGTGTCCTTTTATAATATTCAGGTGTCCTTTATACAGTGGTCAATCAAAAGTTAGTGTCCTTTATATATAGGTTTCTTTTATAGTTATACAGAAGTCAATCAAAAAGTACACATATGTCCTTCACAGACATGTTATTCTCAGACAAATAATATTTTGTTGTAACGTTTCTCTGATCATAATTTAATCAATCGAGAAAAGGAGACTGCTGAAGAGATTGAATATCTTCCTAGTCACTACATGGAGATCTGATAATACTGTAAATGTAAAATCATTCATCTCTTCCTACATACTTCTTTATATCTTATAAACAGCTACAATGTAAGGTCATTTAAAGACACTGACAGCCTCTACATGTATGCAATGTGTTGAGTATATAAATTTGGGAAGCTGTAGTATGTTTGTATATTAAAAATTATTACAATATATAAGCCTGGGCCCCTTTGCATTTGTTTAGTAGTGTATTCCATTTATTGGAATTAACACTCCAAATGTGCTAACTTGGAACTGGTAAATGGAACAGAATGTTTCGAATTCTGTTCCTGCGGGTGAAAATCTTAGAATCAGAAAGGAAACAGAAACAACTTTTCCGGAAATAACCAAAACCGTTCATTTCAACACAATGCAAGTAGTTGCTTTTATTTACAAATTTTACAGGCTGTGATGCCACTATAGGAGTCGGTAATGATATATTTTACTGATGAAATGCAGTCTGTTTGGTTACAGTTATATCTATTAACAATTTATTTAACATCCGAAACGAAAACATTTCATTGGCCGCCATATTGGATCCAACTTAAACCCTCAAATAAGATGTCCCAGATGAACCGGTTCATTCCTGTGGAACAACGCATTCCATTAAGCGTAACATCTGGTTCGTCCTGGAACAACTAGATTGTTCCGCGAAATGGAACATGCTATAGATCTTGGGCCAGTTTACAAGTGCTTCCATACTTAATTTTTCGTTTACTTAGTTCAAAGGTCACAATGTTGGTCACTGCATGTACAGTGACCTTCGATTCTTTTGATACATAACATACCGAGGAGAACTCATACTCCAAGTACAATTGTGTATTACATGAAAAGCCAAGACAAGATAACGGAAAGATGGACACAATTCAAAACTACCGTCCCCTCCAGTTCTCAGAGGACTCATAAATAAGGGTGTGACTGTAATAATCATGTAAATAGGAAGAAATCAAACACCTCTTATAAATCAGCGTCAACATGATTCAGGTACATGTACATGTACCTGTACAGTTTCCAGTCTCTGGGTCCTTTACATGTAGTTCACAGCGTTACAGGCTTGAGATTAAGAACAATTTAAAATCTGGGATAAGTTCCACCGCACTTAAATAGCGGCATTCTGACTTACATTTGTATCCCCGATTTATACATGTTTTATCTTGTTATTCATGATCATGACCACTTGTTTACAAGTGAGCAAGCCAATATTCATTCGACAGCTTCGTTTTCTTCAGCAGCTTACAGTATAATACATAATGTATATTTAGTACAGCATTGAATTAAATACGAAAATCAAAGTGATCGTACTCGGCGTGACACAAACAAAAACAGGCAACACCATGTAACAGACGAAACTAACAAAGCGACCTTTAGTAGAGTCACATTTTCGGTAGGCATTGGCTGAATATTAAACATCATAAAGGCCTCATTGTCATTACAAGTAATTATTATTGAGATATGTTAGTTACTATGCACCTTCAGTCGTATTTTCTTCCGCACTACATGATGATGTCGTCGTTGTCAATAGTTTGGGAATCCCCTTTTTCATGCTTCAGATTTACCGGTCTCCACTTCCGGAATTCCTCACTGTACTAAAAATAGATCAACAATTTAGACGTACTGTACATATGGTTTACGACTTTTACACGAAACAGAGCTCTGTTAAAATAAAACAGAAAGAATCAACTATTTTAACAGGGTGATATAGGCTTTCAAATGTAGGTTAAAGAACTATTTTTATTATCAAATCCTATTTTTTTTATTTAGTTTAATATATGTAAAGAGTATACTTTCTGATCATTGATTAATTACCTGTACCACGGACTTAGATAGCATCTAAGTCCGTGCCTGTACCAGGGACGTACATGTATATATACGTACAGTGAGACATGTTTATAATTATAAGTTACACGGAAACACAAATGACGAAGGAACTAAGTGTATATGATACATTGTGTTTAATACATTATAAGTAACACGGAAACACAAATGACGAAGGAAGACAATTTACATGGGATATACATGAACGTCCCTGCCTGTACGTCTCTGCTCTAATTTGAAATAATTTACTTTTCATCTTAAATTTCCATCATCATAATGTTATTAAAACATCATGTCAGAATGAGCTCATTCCGTATATTGCCTGGAATACATTTATACAATGTATCTGTAGAAATAGATCTGTTAGCGTTTTTAGAGTTCAAAAGTTTTCCGCAATCATTTAGGCCAAGAGCGCTATAGCCACTGTACAGTGTTCGATCACTGAATTATTCTATGATCACAAAGATCGACCGGTATCCGGGGATAGAGGGTAATCGGGAGTACACCGCTGGTACATGTATTTGCCATTTTTCCGACATCGGACAACACCAGTCAAAAAATTTGTCATACATTATTCACATAAATTTAAATGGCACCGTCCGGAGGCCATGCGGAGCACAGGGACCTGAGAATTTGTTACAGCTTGCATTTTGCTTTGGACCTAAAATAGGGTGTTTAGAGTAATTTTACACATTAGGGGGTTAAGATCAATTTTCGATAAAAATGCCCCCTCAATGGTCATAAAAGCTATTATGACCATTGAGGGGGCATTTTTATCGAAAATTGATCTTAACGCCCCAAATGTGTAAAATTACTCTAAACAGAGACGTATATAATATACTTCTCTGCTCTAAACAACCTATTTTAGGTCCAAAACTAGCTGTAACAAATTCTCAGGTCCCTGTGCCTGAGAGCCCCGGCCACCGGCCGGTCATGTCTGGTGTTCGGCCGGGGACCAGGCCAAAATGGCTAAATAATCATGCCAGGAGTACATCCTAAGCCTAATCTGAAGTGGTTGTGACCAAAGCATTATATACATGTATGTAGATTATCTATGCTATATATATGTAAGTCCTAGTATATCAGAGACGTGAACATATGTGAAATTGAGCGAAATATATTGCTGCGTCAGGTTCGGCTAATATACATCAGTGGCGTATACGTGTAGCTTCAAATGTAGATCTAATGGATATGCATGCATGGTGGGGGGGGGGGGGGGCGTGGAAATTATCACAATATTTATTTTTTGCGTGCTCAAGCATGCAAGCATGCACGGAAGCTACGCCACTACGTAACATGTATATTATTTACCATCGCATGACATTGTCACTTTATAATTCTACCGAATTCAGTTGGCATTCAACTAATTATAAGCTATGAATGTAATGTATCGATCTTCTTCATTATTGTTTCGTTGAAAAGTACTGACCCCACCGTTACCCTCCCTCCCCTTTGACCGATAAATGTTCTATTCATTGACCAAGCATGCCTAATGAAGAGTTTGAGCTAAATGCTGAAAAAATAAAAGGTTCCCAATGATTTTACATGAGATGATACAAAATATAAACCTTATTTTATTTTACAACAATTATTAAACAAGTTACCAAACTTATATTAATCGCTCTTTAAATTATTTTTTGTTGGCCCCGACGCGAGGGGTTTTTTTATTGTGGAAGGAAACCGGAATATACGTACTGCACATGGGATGAACATTTTATTCTAAATATGGTAAATATAAGCATCAAAATGCAAAAACTAGACTAGTTGGCATTTGCAGAAAAGATACAATGAAGTACACTAAGCCAACTGAAAGTAGTTCGATGCTAAATGTACGCGCGGTATCCTAAACTGCATTGTAAAATTTAACCGTCATAGCATGGAATTATATATCAACATGTTAGAGTACATGTGTGACGTGGATATAGTATTGTCTGTAAATATCATATGTGCACAGGGGCATGAGAATTTGTTGATAAACTTTATTTCCACATAAACAAGAGGATTCAGGGTGATTCACATATTTTAGGGGTTTTAGATCGTGATCGACCTTTGGCAAACATGACACCAAACAGTCATACACATATATGCAGTATATGTAATTGCGTATGCATTGTAGTTCAGGTCCAAATTTAGCTGTGACAAGTTATCATGTCCCTGTGATCTAAATGCTTCACCATTTTGAACCGGATACGTAATAGGGGCATTAACTATACGGTCTATTTACCTACCTTTAAAGTCATTTCAAGAGGCAGCCTGCTGTTCACATACTAAAATGCAATTCATCATCATATCCTAACGAAAAAAGTGAAAAAGCCGATCGTGAGAAGAATAAAATTATTGGCGAAAATAACCCCAATGAACAATATTGGTAATGGAGGATGAGGTATAAAGCCCATACAGTAAATATCTTGCAAATTTTTCGAAAAGATTACTAAAATACATCATTAAGTGACATGCACATTTTCAAACGTATATATATCATCATGCAACGAACCGAAACTTTTCCTTGGTATGGGTCCCTTTCGGCATAGTACAATTCTGTATTTTGAACGAGCCGTATTCATTGAAGGAACAGTTTATTTCTGAATTAGAGCTTGTTGGAAAATGGCGGCAAAATAACCGATTATTGCAGAAAAAAAATCGTATTACAATACGACAAGAATGATTCAAATATTACACACTGTATAAGTACGCTTCAATACTTGGCGAGGTACAGTTATTGTACTCCGTTATTTAATTCTTTTTACTAAATGTAATAATCTACAGTGTATGATTTGAAGAAACAAGTGAAAGCTGACAAAATTGCAAATATCATTTTAATGTAAATAGACAGTGTCGTAGTAAAACAATAGGAAAGAATAACTGACAGGACTGGGCCGACACAATTCTTGTCACAGGAAATGTTGTAAAATACAATACTAAACATTAGTCATTTCAATACCGATATAAATTTTGGCATTTACGCAACAGTACGACACTTATAAAACATGGCAAGAGCTTCATATATAAAATTATAAATGCAACATATCGTTAAAACATTCTGACACATAACTTAGGGTGATACATACAGTTGGGCCTTTCCTGACAAGCAAGTGTACTAGTTACACTAAGACGATGTGGCATGATTTGTTTTGTTTTTTGTGGAGGTGGGGGGGGGGGTGTTTTTTTCACGACAACCTGTTTACAGAGTTATTGCCCAATGCTAAAGTTTTGTGTCTGGTACATGTACATACGTAGCTTTCTTAGCATTTAAACTGTGATAATGGAAATGGGTACATTGGTTCTACTAATGCAATTCTCAGCGTTTCAAAGTCAACTTTTCTTTCATTTGCTAAAATAAACAACAACTCCTGTTTCAAACAATATTTGGGAGCATCCATCACTGCCTTCTGATTAAAATAAGATACAGTCAAACCAAATAAAGAATACGTTAAATGTAATATATAATAAATATGCATTGCGTTTCGTCTTTCATTGTGGCTTAATGTTCAAATAAAGCAAGAAATGTTTCTTTCGCAGTTTTGAGTTTCCATGCAGGCTAATATCAACTCAATTATTCTCGAGTAGGTTTCATTCTCCGGTCATATTTTGAGTTTACGGACAGACAGTTTGAATGCGCTGACGGGTATATTCCCTTACCTTCGTTAAGTTACTTTCATGTGAAAATATAACAGTACATACTGCACAAAATATAGCGCAACACGGTCAAAACTGAATCTTACAGCGTGATGGTGGTGCAGTGGGTAGTCCATTTGTCATTCACATGTCCAAATGTCTCAACAAATCAGGACCTTACATCTATAAAACATCAGATGTCAGAGGATTGTCAACTCTTAAGTTGATCGAAGTATTTCTCAACTCGTCCAAGCTCTTTAACGGCACAAAGCCAAGTCTAGTTTGAATATCCTCGCACTCTTTTTCTATCATTTTAATCTTTAGGAAATCTGAAGATTTTCTCGTTCTCCAGGCATGTGCCGTTTTTGCAGAATCTTTTTTACTAGTACAAAATGCACATGGAACTTCTGTTGATGATGATGTCATAGTTTTAATATGTTCAATAGACAACTTGGTAAATGGCAAATGAAGAAAGTCAAATATCCGTTTTGAAATGCCAATAGGATTTTCAGCTAATCTTTCATATAAGAGAGTTTTTATCTGCCCGGGATGTTGTTGTTTCAGCACTTTCTGTACGACAAGATCGTCCGAGGCGTCGGCACATTCCATTTCCGCCGTTTTTTGTAAGGTTAGGTGCAACATAAGCGGCGTCATTTCCGCTGAAAGAAGCCTCGGTCTTTGGTCACGTAGCAAGTGGATCACTTTCAGACCGGGAACTTGTTTCAGCAGAATTTCAATAGTAGTTCTCATTCTTACACGGATTGTCTTCACGAGACGAACTTTACTCGATTCACATTGTTTCTTTAGAATTTTTAGACAAGCCTGTAAAACTGTTTCGTTTTTATTACTTTTGCCTTTTAGCAAACATATCTTAAACGGTGTCGTAGAACGAGTGCCGGTCAGTTTGACTACGGCTTCTTTGTGTTGCCTCTCAAACTTACAGGTAAGCCAGTGCTGTAAAAATTCGGCAGACAGGATACTTGCATTGTATCTATAACAAAAACAGAATTATAGACATATTATTAGATCGTAAAGACCGAACATCATAAATACATCTAAAAGACCACGTGTTATTAACGAAAGATTACTTAACAATTTCGCGGGTGTCTTACGGCATTTGCCTATGACCTTTTAAGTTTATAATTCCACTTGACAGTAATAGTTGTCATTTTCAAAATTTTACACCAACATATAAATATCAAACTTTAACGTGAGTATGAGATAAACAGTATAAAGCTCGTTTGATTTTGCAAAGTGGGGAAAATGAGACGTCATAAGGGTCATATATTATTTTAGTTTTTAACATAACAAACCATGATTATGAACAAAACGTACATAGTCATGTACTATTTAGTATAGATCAAACGTTGATATTGACGTAGTCTCTGATTTAACCTTTCATCTTTCAGTCCTCAACGTACACAATGAAGTTACGCCTCACTAATGTCCATGATATACAAATCGCTTGGTACAATTATGAGTTATGATGCTCTTAAAGTTGAACTTGGGTATCTTAATCAAGATGACGTAACACACACATGCTGCAACTTTTGAATTTAATTATAGATACAGTATGCCGAAAAATGGAACTAAACTGCATCATACAGCTGTTTCGTCCTCCTAGGACTCTTCAGTGATGCTAGGGACCAAAAGGTGGGAATCCAAAATGTCTAAGCTAATGTAGAAGCAGAAGGGTCAGGTGCGTTAAACCCCTTTAATTTATGAATTTAGAAGTAAAATTAAACTAGTTCTGTATAATTACAAATCATGTACTACGAAAATGTGTGTATTATGTACCGTGTCACTACTCAAATGAGATTAACTGTGGCTATGCCGTAACATACACATATGTTGCACTTTTTAAATTAAGTAATAGATACAGTATGCCCAAAAATAGAATTAAACTGCATCATATACAATGTAGCTGTTTCGTCCTCCTAGGACTCTTCAGTGATGCTACGATAGGAACGAAAGCCCACATAAGAAATCAATTGGGGAGTCTATATATTTTGAAATGTTACTTCCTACAATTCAGATTATACTTAATTTTTAACATCTTTGGGTTTTCATTGTATTTGAAAAGTTCCTACATTCTTTTTCAAATCATGACAAATTGTTTACCATGTTCGCATTACCACTACACTACTACTGTATAGATGTTGCATTTCTTTTCTTTTGAATACTGTTAACAACCGTAAGTGTCTTAAAATCACGAGTTTCATCAAAATTGGTGTATAAAATATCGGCCATGTATATTATCCAACCACAATGAAAACAATTGCACGATAAGATTTAATCGTTTAGACATATACGATAGAGCAACTTTGACAGGGTATTGTAGTTTGTTGTTACAATATATACTTACCTTGATAAAGTGGTACCATCTATTAATTCGATTGTCGCGTTTTTCTCCAATTTCTGAACAGTAACTTTCATTGGTTCAAATAAATAGTAGGATGAGGGATAACTTGCTATGACGTCAGACGTGAATGTTGACCCACTTCTCATGTAGCTTACAATCAGAATGGGAACAGGCTTCTCTGGAATAATGCAAAACGCATATGTCAAATGTGCTGAATTACACAGCCGATTTGTCAATATTTATTACAAGGAACGTTGGCAAAGACAGAGAGTTTACATTGATCCGAATGTTATATTTACCACAGGGACCTGAGAATTTGTTACAGCTAGTTTTGGACCTAAACTAGGGTTTTTAGACCTTTCCATCCTTTAGCCTTTATGACCAATTAGGAGGCATTTTTATCGAAAATTGATCTAAAAGTGAAAATTACTCTAAACGCCCTAGTTTAGGTCCAAAGCTAGCTGTAACAAATTCTTTCGTACGTGTGATATTTATGTGTTTTCATACATAGATCGATGGTATTTAAGGATTAACTTCAATATTTTTTTTAAGTTAATGAGCAATGACACAAACAATCGGAGTACAATCCATTTTTTTTGTGTTATTGATCAATAACATGAAAATTAATTGAAAATAAATTAGAGAAAACTGGAGCGTTAACAAAATAATAATCCGAACTCAAAATCGATTAAACCAGGGACAAAATATGAACAAAGGAAATATTAACATGGAGACCCTTGTAAAAGTACAATAGAAAAAGACTAGGTGTTCCAAAAGAGTAAGCGTCTTTTGCTTCACCGAGACACCCGCCATGTAAATCTTTGTCAAATCCAAGTAAACATCAAGTTCTCAAAATGAGATCCCAGTATCATTCTTAACCACAACAAGTAGACAAACTAATGAGCATACTCAACAACGTCCATCTTGATATCACTTAAATATACAGAATATTTCTCAATGACACAAAGATGGTTAAAATTTGTTTTCATTTCAATAAATTTTATTGACATATCACATATATCAAAAGGATTAGACAGCAGGCTTGAAGCCTGTACAAGTCTTCTCCCAACAATTGAAATATAAATGAAAACCGAAATCTAATCAAGATATTTTGTACACAGGGATATCGGACGCACTAGAGCAAGTCTCTTCTTGTAAAAAGGCCGACAGTAATAGTTTTAACAAGTTTTATGCCCGTTTGTATAACATTTGAATGTTTGATTAGATCTTAACTTAAAAATAACAGTGCAAGTGAACAGAAACAAGAACAGAACGATGTGTACTAAGGGCAAGCAACTTTGTTCAAGTACGCAAGTGTTAACATTGAAAAGTTGCGCATGGACGCCTTCGTAAGAATTGCACCTGCTGCCCCCATTGCATGATCGTAGAAGGCGACTAAACTTTGGATCTTATCTTTTTCATTCTTTCCAAACAACTTTCTCCTTCCTAATATCTCCTTTGACACAACCTCACTTTTGGCCGTTAGTTGAGCGTTCGCCCCTGTGATGAAGACTATTGGTTCTATCCCAAGGTCGAGACATACCAGAGTCTCTAACAATGGTAGTTATTACTCCCTGTTTGGCGCTCAACATTATGGGAGTGGAACGACTGGTTCGCCTGTTGGAAGTATAACGTGACCGGATGGTATGTCCTGCTGGGGGCCTTCGGCAGTGTATTTCAGTGTGGTAGTACTTTAAAGTTCCGGACCAACCAAAACCTTCGTTTATTAAGAACAGTATCTAAATGTACTAAAATGTACCCATCAAGTATGCAATAAACTATTTATGTACACTTAATTAAAATGTTCACCGACTTGATACTATCATACCTGAGTACAGGTATGTCTCCCACTGGTTACTTACAGTAATCAGATACAAAATCTGCATGCTAGCATTTGGATTCTTTGTCTGATCAGATCGACTGTAGAGTGTATAATGGGTTGCTTTTTTGTTTTTGCTGTTGTTTTTTTTTTTTTATTTCTGACCAGATCGACTGTCAAGTGGTATTTGGAGTTGATGACGCTTTAATCAGTTGTTGTTCATCAGACAAACTAATGGAGTTGGGTATTGGTAAAACATGATGATATGATATTTGGACGATTGCATTCATGATGGTAGTCTTACAAGCAGCGGAGTATAGGACATGTGCTGTGTTATAAGGAGATTTGTTTTCTGAATAGATCACATGTAATCACACTATGCATGCTAGACCTGGCTTTAAGATGATAACTGTTCCCACGGACAGTAACAACCCTGGCCCAACCGCCTCAGGAATGAATGTATACTAATGGGTTCAAGGTATGATGAATAGTCGCTAATACAATTGCATATTTTAGATAATTTTAGGTGACGGATACAATGTCATGCTGAAACTGGTGATAAGACAGAGCGATATGCTTGGGGTTGACCTGACAGAGACATGTGGGAACTGGAGATAGATGCGTGACATCACGGTACTCGTGGCTAAAGCATTCATTTCTTAAGTACATTAAATTTAATATTTGTACGTAAACATGTACATTACCTGTATGTTTCGCTCCCCTATTCTTTGTTTATATATCTGTATTCTTTGTTGCCCCAGTGGGGGCGGAATTAGTTGTATTGTATAGTACTGTATTGTATTGTATTGCGTAATTCTTATTTCTCTAAAAAAGCATGTCTTGCTAAAGTAAATATTTTGTTTTTACTAGAATAAAATGAAAGAATGAATGCATGACTTGAAGTTCGAGAAAAGAAATGCAAGAGGAAGAGTGAATGAAGGGAAAGGGGCCTCCTGTGTGGGGTTACATGATGTAAGAGGAATGATCCCATGGTACCCCAACCCTGGCATCCCTCCAAATAAAAGCTGGGGAATTAAAATGACTTTTTCAACCTAAACAGGAAGATTGTAGACACAATGGAATACTGAACTCGTGTAATTGTGTTTTGATGAGGTATTGTTACATGTACCACGGAATCATCTATCTGACATTTGACTGTCATTTCAAACAAGGAACAAATCATACAAACTACAATGTGTAGTTCTCGTGTTTCATCGTCAGAAACCCACGTGACACTGCTTTAACGTTGGTTTCAAACGTTTATGGCTACTGTGTCATACTCGGCCAGATCAACAGATATCACCCTGATCCTTTTAGAGAAACTTGTTATGATTAATTATATTAACAAGAATAGACACTAAAAACTGGTATAAATGTACAGCAAGCCTAATCTAGACGGTTACATGTTTGCAAAACCAAAAAAAACTCTTAAGTCATATTTAAAGACTCCTACTAAATATCGTTATAGATAATACATATAATAAGGGAAGGGACAGGTTTAGATTAGGAACAGAATGATAAATTGGTAATAGATATTACTTGGATCAGCTGCTGGCGTTTGTTCTTCTAATCTAGCTGCAGGTCTTCGATACAGTTTGATATTCTTTTGTTCTTCATCGTCTATACTATTGTTTAGTAAACGTATTTCTAAAAAATAAAAAAAGGACAAGATAACTTTTAATTCACTGTAGTAATAATGTTACCATTATTTACGTGTATCATTTTTAAAAACAAAAGAAACAAAAAATCGGAGCAGGACAAAAAACATATTCTGAACTCAAAATCGATTAATCTATGGACAAAAGTTTGAACAAAGGAAATACATATGTATTTATACGGAGACCCTAGGACAATTACAAGACAATAAGACAATGGGTTTCGGAAGGTAGGCGTCAACAAATTTAGTTATTGTATTTATTACATTTTTGCCAGTGAAATATAGAAAAATATCAAACTGATAAAACTTAAATTTTCACTGCAGTGATGAGCAGTGAAAATATAAGATTTTGCCGTGAAAATATAAGATTTTGCAGTGAAAATATAAGGCTTTTTCAGTGTTACGTGAAAAAGTTACCCTAAAATAAAATACCACCCGGGACATTATTCTACGTTGCAAAAATTACCCGGGGTCGTTATTTAAATGTAGAAATATTACACGGCCATCTGTAGAAAAATGACCCCATTCGATATTTCCGTAATTCGTCCCGCGAAAACGTGACCCGCCGTAGCTTTCAACGGTGGGTAGTTTTCAACTGGGTCATTTTATTCACGTAACACCGAAACTTTTGTATGAGTTGTTCCCCTTGATCGGATCTTGGAGGCTCGCCATTGTTGTCGTCTGCTAGAACTTGTCTCTTGGGGAAAGATGGGTTGAAGAAATGGCATCAATAGTACATATTGATAGGAACTGCTGCAGGATTAAATATGAAATGAATTGAAAGATGAGAATGGTTCAACTTTTCCGATCAGCTTATCCCAATCAGCTGTGTACTGGACCCGATCGGTTGTTATTTCGACGGATTACAGTACGGTACAGTAGACTTAGCTCCTTTGCAGTAAGACTTAGGCAAGAAGACCAAGAAAAAAAATAATAAAAGTATCTTAGTCCTCTTTCGAAATGTAATAAAAAGAAAATTCAATGGTTAGCCGTTTAATATCAAATATATTTCACTTGTATGGCAGATTTTTTTTTATATTTTCACTCGTGCTACGCACTCGTGAAAATATAAAAAAAATCTGCCATACTCGTGAAATATATTCGATATTAAACGGCAAACCATTGAATATCCTCTATTTTCTTATAGTTGAAGTGTTTATTAACTAACACCATTTTGCAGATTTTCACGTTAATAAATATTGCAAAAGTGAACATGTTTAAATGTTGACATGTTCACTCTATACAATTGTTGAACATATGCAGGCAGAAGTAAGTTAATCAAGTTGCCAGTTCCGGTAGACTGACCACGGGTTACCTAAACCATGGAAGAAATAACATAACTTATACGAATCCCAGGTAGGCATGTGCTTTCACACACACCAGGTACTATTTAGATCAATACGATATAACAATATAATATAATCTTGTTGGCAGATGTTTCGGTGTCTACGGAAGCCGGTTGGACTCACATTCGTAGAAGTAATACTGTTCGCGTTATAACGCAAAACCAGCTCGTTATATCGCGAAACTACTATCCGACTACTCTTGAAGAGTACCACCATGAAGTTTTTACCTTGGCTTATCTTTAGTTTAAAGGTTGGATTTTTGGCAATAGCAGTCAAATTAGAGTAATCCTAAGCAAACCAACAAACGATGTTTGAAACGATTACAGACAACAAGAAAGGACATCTTCTCCTATATAAACGAAGTCGCAGTGTCTTTTCTGCTGCACAATTATGGACAACATCATAAATCATAATTCTGAAAAGTCATGATCCGGAAGGAATAGCAAGCTGGAAATGGGAGACAAATTTCATTAGACAGCAATGATAGCTATCAACGGTTTCGTCGAGGGATATTTATAGAACATTTTCTGGTTAGAGACAAACACAACGGAGATTACTATACCAAAGCTGTGTAACGACAAAAAGAGAATATCCGGACTGATATGGGAACGGAACCTGTAAAATTTTGCATCATCAATGAAATAAGTTTTCCAGCCTAAATTAATCATCCTTGTTGGCCCGCATTTTAGCGCAATGAGGACTTATTGTAGACTATCCAAAACGGAAAATGTTGGTATTGAATTAATTCACACTTCGACATGATCATAATGACGATTTTCCGGCTAAAATGTTTTTACATGAAATTTCCACACAATAAGGGAATAGTTTATTGGAATATTACGGAATAGAGCAGCGCAGTCTTGGTTGATGATGGCGTCTTGGACACCCAAACCGTCTTAGTTTTATTTTGATAAAAGGATAAACATTTCGTGCATAATTTCTGGGGATTTCTTTCGTCCTCGCCCTTCATCATTTAAAGTGGTTATAATCTGATACTGAGAACTAGTTACATCATCTTTTATACCTAGTTATGCGTTAAAACGTGAAAAACCGGATTTCAGAGGTATCTACATATCTCATATATCTACACTCAATTTAATCTAAAAATAGATTGTTGATATTTTCGCGATATTGTTTGTGACGTATTTGCACTTTAACAGCATTCTTTAAATATACCTTTTTGTTTACCTTCTGTTAAAATCAGATAGCACGTATATAGCGTACTTACCTGAACATGTGATTATAATTAATATCATGGTTGTAATAATCATATGACTCTTACCTGAACACGTTATTAGAATGAATATAATCGTTGTTTTATTAAACAGATAACACGTACATATCATATTTACCTAAACACGTAATAATAATTAATATAATCGTTGTTTTATTACCAGATAACACTTGTACATATATAGCATCCTTACCCGAAACGTGATTATAATTAATATAATCGTTGTTATAATAATCAGATAACACGTATATAGCCTACTTACCTGAAAACGTGATTAAAAGTATAACAATCGTTGTTGTAGCCAGGAAGATATACCGTGTTTGTGTACGCATGTTCATGTGCTGTGTAAATATCTGATTATCTGTAACATCAAAAAGACATCCCTTTATTATTGATTTAATTACGTCAGTAAATATGATATCAAATATGTCGTATAACTGTCACTGTTTTGTTTTACACGGTAGGCTGGGATCTTGACAACAACAAAAAAATTTGGTTTCATACCAGGCTGAATTTGTGGAAGAAAGATCACGTAACACACACATATGCTGCACCTCTTAAATTTAGTAATAGATACAGTATGCCGAAAAAATGAATTAAACTGCATCATACAGCTGTTTCGTCCTTCTAGGACTCTTCAGTGATGCTAGGGGCAAAAAGGTAGGAATCCAAAATTTCTTAACTTATGTAGAAGCAGAAGGGTCAGGTGCGTAAATCAGGACAGGTAACAAAAACATGGTCAAATTGCTAATTTCACTTTGAAATATATCGACGATGTGTTGTTTATCAATGACAAGATGAATTTAGTCGATCCTGAAGCAGATTCAACATAAACTGCTACGCAATTCATTAGTTTGTTTCAAGACTTACTCAATTCATCACCCCATGCGATCGACCAAAGTTGACGCTATGATTCGTTTACGTGTTGATATGTTTACTACTCTGCTTTACAAGGACTCATATTTTGACATTATCAACGAGGAAATGGAAGGTGTAGAGTATAAAATTCTTGATAACTGTTTGCACAAAGTTGTTTGAAGAAATCCAAATGACACCAAACCAACAATCACATAATATAATTTACCTGCACAAATATCTTTACAACTACAGTGTATAAATGTAATTAAAGCTGATATATATTGACAGAGAAATTATCGATTTTTTTACGAATTTAAATATATGTCAGTTACTTACCTTGTAAACGGTAAACTGCAAATATTGCTCTCAGAAATCAGGACTATATCATAGTTTGCTCGGTCCAAAATGAATTTACATGACACTATTACGTGTATCCTGTTACACTGAGTCATGACACCCGTCCCATGAATGGTGCATATTTTTCTTTGAAACTGAAAAAAACGTGAATTAAATGTGCATAAAGGTAATGGCAATAAACCGTAGCGGTTACGTGACTTGAAATATGTTTACTATATATATATGTTGTTTTGACGATAGAAATCTAATGCATAAATTACTTCTGAATTGTCGGTGTGTCGACGTAGCATTATCGGGCATGGGCTAGACTGTATTATTTACATGAATTTATATTAAAGGGTTTTGGCCACGATTTTGAAAATCTTTTAAAAAGTGATGAAACTTGTAGCACATTTCAATAAATGCTGATTAGCCCATCAACGAGCATTCGATTTTGTTCCGGGATCTAGATATTGACAGTCAAAGTTGACCGCTCCCGACTGGCGAGAATTTTAATGAGCTGACCGGTCACGTGGTACATGTGACGTCCTTGAAGCACAACTGACCGACTCAGGTAAACTGATCAGTGGTACATAGACGAAGAAAGCTTAGTAGAAAAACGCCCATTGAATTCGACATGTAAGTTAATCTTGATTGTTGTTTAATTCTTTTGATTAATGAATAAAATATCTTGGAAAAAAATATAGGTATGTACTTGTAAACTTAAGAAAGGAAATAGGAAATGCCGTTTAAAAACATCGTAATGTTAGTGTGTATTACACATCCGCCTCTTGCTAATAATAGCTAACAAAGGACCACGGAACTAAAAAGTCTGTGAACGGACAATATGATTTTACAGACACGTTACATATTGGTTTTATAGATAGTTTATGGATACAGTTGCAACAGACACGCATAGAGCGTTTGTGAGTATATAACCGGATGGAGCCATTTTCTTGAAATATCATTTTTTTCAACAAATTTATTGTATTGAATTTGTGACTTTATTTAGCTGGAATTGTATTAAAACACCATACAATGCTGATCGATTCATGAATATGTATTCGAAGTTGTACCCACAACATGTAACATTCGCAAACATCAAATCTTTCTTGATTGCATATAAAGAGTGAGGTAATATACTCCGTGTTTGATCTTGGTGATTTTAAAATCATGTGGTTTGCTAATACAAGCTATTTACGCTGTACCATTAAACATTTTGAATTTTTCGTAAGTACTTCAGAAGTATTATATATTATGACGTCAACAGTACAATATGATTTGTGGAGATGATGAAGTAAATAAAACCACGGACTTAGATAATCTTAGTCCGTAACAATAATATACAGTACAAGTATATGGTAATAGTAAAGCACGTAAAATGGAATGCAAAAACTTTCATTCATTCAAATTTTTGAACTGTGCACGTAAACAAACAATTTCTGTCTAGTATCAATAAAGGTGACATTGTCACAAATATATGTGAAAACATGACAGTCTGAATTATTTGTGTTAAATTGAAATATTATTTAAAATGTGGACTGAAATCGGTTTGCAAAAATTATAGGCTCTTTCCAACTTTTTTATTTCTCTTGATTCAGTAACACACCAGTCTATTTGTGTGGAATAATTAAATATTTTCCAAGGATAAAATCTGTGTCCATGAGAAAAAAAACAAATAACATACGCTAATGCGTATTGAAACATATTAGAAAAGTGTTTTCCTGCGATTACTGTATACGTTTTTACAACATCTCCTAGTCACCCAGAAAAATACTGCGTCATATTCTTTAAATTGTTCTTAAACAGAAACAGTAGTCTATATATACGTGAAATTCAAACACGATAAATAAATGAATTTTGTTAGACTCACTCTAGTTGGTGATATTCGTTTTAACTAGGATTCAAATCATTGGACGAGTTTAAATCTTGTTTTTCATACAGTATTCATAAATAAGATCTGGATAAGTTTTGGTTTATATCATAAAGTGGAAGTGTGTCATATTAACGCATCTACAATTCTTGGATCAGCCCCTGAAAATATATCATAAATCCAGGGACACATATACGTCCTTGAAAAATCCAATAACCAAATGTTTATGTTGATATTTTAAAATATGCAATTATTAAAATAAAAACGCCATAGTATCAGCATCACCATTTTTACTAATATAATAAAACTAAAAAATTCAGAAATTTAAGTGCATCGTATGTATGTGATACATATACAGTTTAACCTAATTAACATCGTCATGTCTTGCCAAGGTTACTAGCCTAATGTTAAATACTGATAATATAGAGTTATATTCTGTTGAAAACGCCTATAAATTCTTTAAAAAAAGAATTTTCTTCCGACACTGGGTAAGGATAAAAAGAATTATCTCACATATACGTCCCTGATAATTATAAGATCAAGAATGCCTATCGAATTCACGGCCATGACATTCACACCTCTTGGTAATTACAGGGTAATAAGTACACCTGCCACAACTCACAGGTAGCAGAGACGTATATATGCTTTATACGTCTCTGCAGGTAGGTACCACAAATGCCCTTTGGCTAGTATATGTATGACAGGTAAGGCTACAGGTAACTTACATAGCTGTAAAATCAGATTGTGTAATTTGTATCACTGTCCCTGCTGTCTCTAAGGTTAGAGTTACTGAGACGTCACGGTCTAGATTCGAATTTAATGCAGTTCATGCAAAAATCGGAATTAGATCAGTTTGATTTTTCTGACAAGATCATTAATGACGATTGATAATTTTAACCACACAACATATATTAGTTGCTGTCATTACTTAAACCAAGGAATAAGATAGGAAGTCCTTACTTATACTTGCAGATAAGACATAAATATATAAAAATATATGTAATGGGAGTATCAGAATAGGTACATGTATCGGATACGTTGTGCCTCAATGACGTCACACATCACGTGACCTAGAATCCCGGTCAAAATATGCATATTTACTAGGCTAATACAAATGGGGCGTCACCTGCCTGTCCATTTTCCAGACACCGAAGGAGACGGGGTATCGTATTGTGGCATCAAATGAGATTGAGATATGAAATTATGAAAAATCATGGCCAAAACCCTTTAATGCCCAATATAGTTCATCATATGTAGGTATTAAAGGGACATCCTACCAGAGGTACGGCATTTTCCTCTCATTGAAAATACCATAATAAGATAAAAAAAAAGAACATGATCCTATGCTTGGCCTGGCTACCATTTTGAAAATATCACCTTTTTCCTTAAACGTTTTTGACGAAAACGAATCAGCCAACAGGATTAAGTAAAATAAATAAATAAATATACAACATTTGATATAGCGCCCTATCTAGCTAACATAAGCCACTCTAAAGCGCTTTACAGTACATAGATATTCATTTCTCATACAATCAATACAATTAACACATACAGTTCTATCATATACAATTCTGAGGAGTTCGAAGGAGTTACCTTATCAGGCGCTAACTACTTGTCCTATACCACCTGGCTAATATTTCCATCTGTGTGTGTATGTAAGTGTGTGTGTGCTGGAGATGAATTGTGTTCTGTTTGTAGTAGGACCGTGTTTCCAACGGCATCTTTTAGAGTGCCACCTCACTTGAATGCTACATCACAGATACTGCAATACCCACCCCAGACCATTTTATACTTCGCCTGGGTTGTTGAAGTTGTGTGGCCAGAAAAAAACACTTTCTCTGAATGTTCCATTCGTATGACGATTACGGGGATCGAACCCCGGCCGCCTGCATGGAAGGCCGGAGTGTTAACAACTCGACCAATCCGCCCATAAGTATAGCCCATATTTTCTAACAATGATTGCTTAGAAAACATAATCTGATCTTTCTAGCGTGAACGGTAAATTAATCGTTTAATATATTCATTGCATCACATCGCCTTTGCCGCATTGCAGCTTGGGGTTAGGTGACGTCACGTTATTAATCAGCCATTGCGACGTCACTTCACGTAGAATGGGGTGTACGATAGAATTTACTACCTTCCTTTCTTACCTTGGCCTATAATGTCTATTAAAATGAGAAAGCGCATGATTTGTGTACATATTCCAAAATAAAAAAAAAACATAATTTATTTAGGTGTCCGTTCTCATATAAAACATTTTATTCAACATTTAAGTAATTAAGTTACAATACACGTGAATGTATATTTAACGTCACATATTTAAAATGATAAGCATCAATACGTAAGAGTTATTTTTGTGACAAACAAAGAAAATATATAATAAAAACATGAAATTCAGCATGAGGGTAAAGCAAGTTAGAAATTACAAGTTAATATCATTGGTAAGCAAACACATATGCTGCACCTTTTAAATTTAGTAATAGATACAGTATGCCAAAAAAAAAAATTCAACTGCATCATACAGCTTTTTCCTCCTAGGACTCTTCAGTGATGCTAAGGGCCAAAAGGTGGGAATCCAAAATGTCCACATTAATGTAGAAGCGAAAGGGTCAGGTGCGTAAAACCCCTTTAATTTATGAATTAAGAAGTAAAATTTAACTAGTTCTATATAATTGCAAATCATGTACTACGAAAGTGTATAAACATAGAAGGTAGTACGTACTTAAAGTTGAATTATAATAGAAGGTACATAATGAATACTTTTATGTAACACAAGTATCAGTATAGATTAGGAGCACCCTATGACAGTGTAATATACATGCACATTTGAATATATATCAAAATGTAGACTTTGACCAGAGATACAACAATATCGTGAGATTTTAAAATGAGACAATCATGGCAATCTTAAGGAAATCTGATGGAGCTAGAAGCATTTGATTTAAGTTTTGATGCGTGATATATCCCATTTAAGATAACATACATCATGACGCACATGGAAACAGATATATTAGCAATATTGTTATGGTCCCATAAAACACATTTCTATTGCTGAAAGACTTACATAAAGCGTTTACGGGCTTTATTGTATTCAATAACAAAGCTTGTTACAAAACCATAACAAACATTTACTAAAATACTCATTGCTGAAATACTGATTACAGACAAATAAATAATGTGAGGTATATTTATATTAATCAAATAAAAAAAAGGAGAATACCGAAGCGTCAACAAAAAGATGAACAAAGGAAACAATTACATAGTTATTCTTGTACAAGAGAATAAGACCAGGTGTTCCGGAAGAGTAAGCGTCTTCTCGAAATCTCGAAGATGTACATCTTGGTCACATCTTAGCAAACATCAAGTCGTCAAAGTGAGAACCTATTCATCCTTTTCAATCACCACAAGTGACCACACTTATGAGCATACTCAAAAACGTCCTTCTTCATATCACACAAAGATACAAGATATTCTCAAAAAGATAAAATGGCGACCAAGTCATTCGCACAGCTGTATACTAAAACATGTAAGCTATGTCTATACTGATAATCAAAATGAATTGCATTTGGTGTTATGTTTGCAAAAGGTAAAGTTTTATACTTGAAATCATATATTTTAAATCAAAGTTTAATTTCCAGCTACCACAGTCTAAAGCAACAATTCAAGTCCTTTAGAAAAATATGCAGATCACAAACACATTCTCTAATAACCAGTTTATTATAAAACGAACGTGGACATTGTTTGCAAAAATAGCCACACCTATGATATTCATGAGGGTAAATCAACATTATTATATAGGCCAAGATTCCCATAGACTACAACATAAATATATGTAGCTATGGCCGGATTCAAATACACTACTTATTTAAACTCTAATCATTCTAGTTTTTTTTTCAATAACTTAAAGGCCCAATATACGTAACTTCAGGAATTTTTTCGGGATTCTGAAAATTATGAAAAAAATCCAGTTAATAACCATGCAAAATAAGTCTGAAACGAAGTAAACCTGAGCGGTACCTAACAAGAAAGTGTGTGGCCCACTTCAACAAGAAGACGAAGTTAAAAGACAATTCAAAATGGACGCGTGTTTACAAACCCGAGTTTCAACTGCTGCTGTACCGGTAACCGCGTAAGAATTCATCTTGAATATTGCTGATATCAGTTAATCTTAAATAAATCTTTAAATATAATAAGTTATTTGGCTCGATTTTCGCTTCAAGTTTTGTCGAAAGTTTCGTATATTGGGCCTTTAAGCGCAAAGACTAGGGTATTTAACCAATAGAATCAGGAATAAGATATATACCTATCATCGTTGACGGGTGGTCGTCCCCTCAGTATACTCCATACAAATGTATCATGCTTACGTTAAGTTAACACTACTGACGGGTGTCGGTTCTCCCAACGTACTCCATACAAATGTGATATGTTTAGGTTCAGTTAACACTACTGACGGATGAACATCCTCCTCAATGTACTCCATACAAATGTGATATGTTTACGTTCAGTTAACACTATTGACGGGTGTCGGTTCTCCCAACGTACTCCATACAAATGTGATATGTTTAGGTTCAGTTAACACTTCTGACGGGTGACCGTCCTCCCAACGTACTCAATACCAATGTGATATGTTTATGTTGTGTTAACACTACTGACGGGTGTCGGTTCTCTCAGTGGACTCCATACAAGTGTGATATGTTTACGTTAAGATAACACTACTGATGAACGGCCTGTCTATTCTTTGTTTCGCTGCCCTTATTTCACGCTGGATAACGGAAGTGACGTAGGGGAGAATCCGGAGACTTCCCTCTATAGATGAACGCAGCCTGGAAACCCTCCTGAGATCTTCCTTACATAACCAGGAACTGTTCATTATCTGTAAATATATGTTGATAATACAAATTGTAATTGCTAATATATAAATATTATTCAAGAAAAGTGAATTAATATTTTAATGCATATGAACTTCTTTTAACGTGTTTTGTTTAATATGCATTTCTAACTACAGATTTGAATGGTAGTGCCTAAATGTTCGTACTCAATTACATGTTGAGATGTTTCAGAAGTATTGTTACTGTAACATATGTTTTTATAGTAATTGTTATAGATATGTTTTTTCTTTTTAAAATGACAGCTCCCTGAGGGAAACATCAATATATTATCGTAACAAAGGGAAACAGCACATGGAACGAATATTAAACCAATTTTGAAATGAGAAATATGTCGGAATAATTTTCGTTATAACTCAATTATTCTGTAAATAGCAAATAATGATACATACATGTTCCATTCGAAAGACGCAGAACTCTATGTGATCAAGAAGAGCCAGATTGGGACGCATGCGTCGTGATGTATATGAGAGCATCACAAACACGTTTTCCAACACCAAGTGAACCTCTCTGACAAAGATTAGACTAGATCTGAATTCCATAATGGCTGATTGGTCTGTCAATTCCTCCTTTGAATGAGATGCAGCTTGTTTTGTATTAGAATTCTTCGTCTGTACAAAATACATTGAATTACTGATAATGGTAAATTTTCAAGTTATGAGACAGCCATTTTACATGTATCCAGCAAAACTGAATTTCTTTTTTTGAATGCAGTCGAACATTATCGTTGTGTAAGAAAAGGAAAGGGAAGTAAGAAAAGATTAAGTCTTGTATATCAGTTTTCAGATTTCTGCAGCAAGGTAATTCCTGGTTTCACTAAATTCATCACCTAACAGTAAGTGATATAACCCGTTGACATCATGATGAACAATCACATACGGAAATTTTTATAGCCTCTTGCTGCTGTTTGTAATACTAGACACAACTTGTTATATATTATTCAATGTAATGATCCATTGTTTTGACAAAAGGCAGTTTCTTTCAAATACAAAATGATTGCATTCGTGCTTTGTTGGAAAACAGTTCCATGAAAAGAGTGTGTATTTGTACCTTGCAAGCTGTTGAACATCCGAAGACTTTCACGCGTTGTTGAATGGCATGGTTTGAGAATGTCTTTTTTCGTTTGTAGCGATGATCTACGCATTTCCTATACATCCTTGTGTGCATTTTGGCATAATCTGTATCATCAAGTATCATGGTCTGAAAAAGTACAATCAAATTTACATTTTACGTGGGAATCTTTCCTTTGTACATGTTTGCCACTAATGTAGTTCGGATTATGGTTCCGTTGACCCTTCGGTATTTTCTTACTGTTCTTTTTTCATTTTTGTTTTCTACTTGGCATCTCAAATGGTCATGTTCTTTTTGTAAAGGATATCGAATGATAAAGATCACATAAGTTACAAAACAAAATCGGGAATACTAAAGCGGCGTCATAATCCGAACTCAAAATCGATTACATTAGAGGCAAAATAGGAACAAAGGAAATATTAACTTAGAGACCCTCGTAAAAGTACATGAGAATAAGACCAGGTGTTCCAGAAGAGTACAAATTACAAATTATTCTGTCAAGTTTTGATTGGTTAATTTCGTAATTAAACACCTAAAGATAAAAGCAGGACAAAGGATAAGTTCGAATATATATATATAAGTACTGTAAGTTATAACCCCTAATGTCCCCTTATTCTGACCCTTACACTGTCCATAATACAAAAATGCCGTAACACACACCCATGATACACTTTTTGAATTTATTAATAGATATATGGCGAAAAAACGCTAGGGGCTAAAATGGTGGAATCGAAATTTTTCTAAGCCAATGTAAAAGCCGAAGGGTCAGGTGCTTGTACTAGCATTTCTCTTATAATATGATTCAGTGCCAACTGTATATATTGGATCACGCTTACTAATAATTTGTAAGACATATATTTACATACTCTTTCCCGTATATTTAATTACGTACAATCAAACTGGAAGCATTCGCCTGACACTCCACTCCATCGACATGGCTTGACCTTTCACGTAGACATTCCCAGCAAAAGCTATGAGAACACCTACAGGTCATCTGGGGACAGCCACCATTTTTCTCTATAGGATGCTTGCATTTTGGACATTTTTTCACATCGACGTAGTAAAGGCGAAGTTCAGCTTGGTGTATTCCTCCATCAATTTGACCTAAATATGAAGAAAATTAGCAAATGTTATTTGCCATTTTAAGCCAAATTATATAAATGAATTAAGCATAAGTACTTTAGACTTGAAATGAAGAAAATAACCACAAAACACATAGGCATATTCGATGTTTAAACAAGATGTACTTTTAAGCCCAAACATGCATAAATGTTACTGGACCAATATCTTATATCAACACTCAAGCATTTCTCTAGCTTATAGTAATTTGCCTATCAACAAACACAATTTATTTTGTTTTTCTCTTATTATGTTTGTACAGAAATCAAAGTTTATTTTAAACTGTCCGATATCAAATTGATGATGATAATGTGAACGATATTATAGTCACATATGTACCAGAAGGAAAGAAGGATGTGAGAGTGGGAATGTTTGTGATGTATTTGTGTGTATAAATGTATAAATATTTATGTCCGTTTTTACAACTTGGTAAGATAAGTCTGTAAAAATCAGAGAGCAAATTCCATAGCTGATTACTCATTTTGCTTTAATGGACCAATTCACTTATTCATGCGGTGATGATTTTTTTCGTGCTTTAAACAGCCATCAAAATAAACATGGAATGTACACATATATGTATTGAAATATAGTTTGTTAAGAACTTGGTAATAACGTTTAATGAAATCCAAACAAAAGTGGGTGTTGAATTCCATATAAACAGTCTTTAAATATAAAAAATTCTGTGATAAACTAAAACAATTATTTCAAAAGCATAACACACATCATTGACATGTATTTAATAACAATTCAAATGAGGATTCCATATATTGCATGCAGATCTAACGTCAGTACTTTTGCTTACGGGAATATCACACCATGGCATTCAATGGGAGGTAAATGCAACACATATTAAAATGGAGAAGCTTTAAGACTGATGTAAATGGTGGAACCTTCATCAATGAAAAAGAAACAAAAACATGTCTTTTGTGTAAATACGTCTGTGTATTATTTACACAGTTTTTATTCTAAAAATTGACCACACTTGATACATGTAGGTGACATAAACTTTTTTAAGGTACGTACCATTTTGAGAAAGTGTCTTCCAGTAGTTGAGGTACTGATCACACGTTGCTGGCCAGTGTACGTCAGACTGACAGGAGAAACACCATGTACTGTCACAGTCACACAGGACCGGAATGTTATCACCGGTGAACCTGCGACCTATGGTAATAAGTATTAAATTATTTTATCAGGTAATCTTCGTTGTTATGCTAGATGAATTGCAATGAAAAAATATCGTTGACACAAAGAGGAATATGTTAGTGTAACGATTTAAAAAAACAGATCCTTGATCATTCCTTTGAAAAGAGGTTATTTGTTAAGAAACTTATTTAACATTTATCTCGTTAATAAATGTTCATTGCTTGATACTATAACCCTAACACGGAGAGATGTGCCATATACAATGTACCTGTCTGAATATCCAACTTAAAACAAGCAGATTATTGTCCTAATTATATCTGGGTGGAACATTATAACAGAACTCACCAGAAGTTAACACTGAGGCTACTTTATCACACGAAGCTGTTGGACACCAACGCCAAGACTGACTCTCCAACATCCGTTCTTTTTTCCTCTTTATCCATTGGTTGGCCAAGTCACTTGACACAAGAGTGCGAACCATTACATCATCAATGAATTCTTTACATTCGAATGCCTTTTGGGGTAAAAAGATAAAACAGGACAAATTTAAAATGTTTTAATGGAATGGTATTAAACATTGTCTATCTATAGTCGGTTTATGGGCATTTATAAATTGATATTGCTAATGTACTTACAACTTTATCTTTGTAACATAAGCAACATAATACTGCATTATAGAATAGCAATATGAACGAACTTTATAGAATAGAAAAATTAAAGTATTTGGTAATTTTTATAATACTAACATTAAAAATCAAAAACAATTTATAGAATAGCAACATTAAAGTTCTTTATGGAATGATGAGAGAATCTCCGTCAAAAATGTTATTGGTTACTATGGTTACCTGACAAGGTATGTTAACTGTTCCCTCCTTTATCCTGGTAATGATGTGTTGTCTCCAACAGTCTGTGCAAAAGTAATGTTGACATGGTAACAGGGTGCATCCGTCCGCTTGAGGGTCGTAAGTCTCGCAGAAACATGTTTCACATGCTCCTATCCCTGATGGTGACGGGATCGTGTTGATCAGTTCAAATGATTTCAAGATGTCTTCCTTTGATATAAAAGTAAAGTTATTTTTATATGGTGAACAAAACAACGTACACAGCCGTGAATGAAATATGTTTAGTATTCCTAATAACACATTCAAAATTGTTTCATGTCAATTCAAGTCAAATTGCGGTAAATTTCAGGTCAAAATGTTCAGGTCAAGATTCTTTCAGGTCAAATTGACCTGAAGACACTGCCTGTGTTGTCTGTGTCCGTGTTATTCTCTTAGTTTGCGAGTGACAAAGATGCGAAAGACAAAGGCATATGAGGCTTAATTGTCTAATAAAGACATTCAATGCAGTGATGAAACTTCAAATCGCCAGTTTAGTTTGTTATCCATAAATAAAAGAAACGTAATATTATGCATAATCAAGAATACATGTTACGTATGTATACAGGGTGTATTCCACATTCATAAAACTACAAAGGATCAATGATTCAATCAAATTTTGGAAACTGACCTCTTCCGTAAGCAAGGTTTCGTATGCTTCATGTACAGCCTTAACATCAAAAGAAGGGTTTGCAATGGATGTTGTCAGATAGCCGATCGGTAGGACATTTTCTCTGTTACTATATCTGTAATAAAATAAATAAACACACCATGAAAAGTTCATGAAGTCTAGTTTTCCGTTGTGTTACGCACCTGACCATTCTGCAGCTACGTTCGTTTAGAAAGTTTTGATTCCCACCTCCTGACCCTTAGTTTCACTGAAGAGTCCTAGGAGGACGAAACAGCTGTATGATGAAGTTTAAATCCTTTTTTCGACATATTGTATCAATAATTAAATGCTAAAGGTGCAGCATATGTATGCGTTATGTCATCTATCACACCGTAGCTCTTAACATATATGTCATTGCTATCTAATTTGAGAAAAAAAACCAAATGTTGTACCTTTTGGCGGTCGAATACATATTTTCTGCTTCCCGTTTCACTACTGTTGCTATCTGGTGAAGGGAAAGTATGGCGTCGTCCTCCTCGGAAAGTTTGGACTTGAACTCATCACTTGCCATAACTACAACATTGCTATCAGACTCGAACTGCACTTTTATCCTGGAATAGAAATTAAAAAAAATCAGAACACGTTTTAAATTTCATCCCACTTTTTAGAAAATATTACAACCAGACAAGCGGAACATGTAATTACATATTTTCTGTGTATAATCGAATTTATTACTGTGTACATCATTTTCTCGTTGTTTTGAAGTGTGTTTTTGTGTGTCTATTCGTAAGCGTCTTCATTAACCGATTTCGTCATGTCCCAATAAATCTTTGCTTGTGTAAATACCGGTATGCTATGTCCCTTTTCAGTTTAAATTTGTATAATGATGTCGGTTGATACACAATTAATTTTGTATTGCTAACAGATGATTTTAAACAGTACAACGTTTTCGACAACATCTTACCAGTATTCTGCCTGATCTGAACATAATGACCACCAAGACCTCTGCCACAGCATCACACGAGCAATGGTTGGTTCCCCGCGAATGGTCATACAGAGCAACTGAGGTGCACAGTTGCTCACATGAACGTCAAAGTCAGTGGGGTTATCTATTGTGTCCTGAATGCTTTTCTCGTCGATGGCACAACTACAAAACTGGCTTTCAAAATCCATGCCGCCGCTAGATAGTGTTACCATGTCATTTTTTGTAAATTCATGGTCAATAACGTCATCTTTGACGTCGTCCGCTGACAACACAGTAGTGTTCAGTGTTTCGCCCTCCTCTCTCGGAAACTTTTCTGGGTTATCAATGTACATGACACATCCCTTTCCATAACAATTCCCTATCGGAGTGCCGTTCACAGTGTAAGATTTCATTTTATCATAGGGAATTGTTTTCTTGTTAATTTTGCTAAATCTAAAATTCCTTGTTTTCCTGAAAGAAGGTCTTGCCAGGGTACCACAAAAATCAGCTACAGTGATTGTTTTCCGCTCACAAAGGATGTCCTTTTCGTCCTGATACATCTCGTCGGTTATTTCACTCTCAATGTAAACGTCAATGTCTTCATACATTTCTTTGACATAATCAGATGTTAAGAAGCGTTTCTCTAAGTGATCAATCCCTTTAAAATGTTCTTGCATTGAGGGTTTTGCTCTGCATCCTTTGGTTTTCCATCTTCTCAATGGTTTCTCTCTATCGAGAGGGAAATACATTCTGTGACCTAAACAGGCAAAAACGCATTTTTGTGTATTTCCTATTCATACTTAAACATCAAGTAAAACCCAAAGTAACAGGGAAAACTACATACGAAGGACAATTGAAGCGGTAGAAGGAGAAACAGACCAAGCGTTCCGAAGAGTAAACGCCTTCTTATGAATCCAAGAAATATTCTATCTCCACGTCGAGAACTCATTAACATGATACTTAGTATCATAATTGTTAAAAAATATATATATATATCTAAGCAAAGAATACTTCTGGAAACCTGTACATTTCTTTAAGTTATTCTTGTCTCCAAGATATATTATCCACTACTTCAGATAAAAGAAAAGTGTTTATTCATTCACCGTTAATTTCCGACCTTTACATTATTTGTATGGATAAGTTTGAACCATTTTGGTTTTATTTCTTCAAATGTTCCCTCCGATGAAAAAGGCTATCTGACAATTGTAACGTAAATTGTATACGGTGTCAAAGACAAATATCAAGGACTGGTAGATTTGGTACTCACCGTAGTATTTTTTACACTGACAGTATCTATTGAAGACATCAGGGTAGTGAATCTCATAGCGAACTTCTGGCTCTTTTATTCGGTGGTAACCACCCTCCATGACACTAAAACGAAGCGTTTGCATGTATCTCTTAACAAACTTCAGTTGGGCATTTCAACAAAGTATTCAAATGATACAAAAATGCAATTCAATTAGTTGCGAACTTATCTTGTTTCGACAGATAAAGCGTTTCCAAAGATGCAGGTTGATCGAGATAATAGCAAACGTTTCTTGCTATCATCATTATCTCATCGCAAACTCTTGATATGCAGTTGTCATGACGTGTTTTTGAATAAGTTGCTACAATAGGTAACTGATGCCCTGGATATGAGCTAAATATGGCAGGTGTTGTAAATTTGTAAAGAACGCTTAAATATCCTTATCATATATTTCTATCTTTTTTCAGAGTTTCAATTTCCCCTGTTTATACTTTGCAATCATAGATTGATCGCGTTTGATTTGCACCTTCGGTTTAAAGGAAATATCAAAAAATCGAAAAATGCTGTGCCTAACAAAATATCTCATAAACATTTTTCATCAATTTTAGAAATTCATTCATTTAAAGAAATTTGCGTATTTTATTTTCACACTTTTGAACTCCAATGTTGTCTCAATCATATATAGATAAAAAAAAACGTACTTTCATAAATGGACGCCATGCAATGTACATAAAGAACTTATCAATGTGAATACTATTGTTAGAAGAGTACATATTTCAATTTAAATTACTTACTCCCTGAAGTAAAATTCGTTTCGCATCCAAGGTCGAAAAATATCCTGTTCCGGATCATTTGTACGCATTCTCTGTACTCCTCTGGTATGACGTTTCCGGGATGGTTTGGTTGTGTCGCTTGTCCTAAGATTAGGCTTTGCTTTGTCATGTTGGAGGTGACAGTTCAGTTTGAGATCGGTCAGTGATGATACCCGGCTTTTAGGGTTAGGATACATATGATGCACTGTGTACTTGCTGTCATGGTAAGATAAGGTACTCGCCTTGATTTCACTGTCTTGCGTATACCATGCATATCGAATCGGCACACTGGAACGTTCGTGCATCACCACCCTGAAATCTACATCGTCCAACTCCCCGCTGTCTATTACATCGATAATTTTACTGGGTAACAGCCATCTCTTCCTCTTGTTGAGAGAGTAAGTCTCCAGCACTGTTCCGAAATTCATGTTGTGCTGCATTCCACCATCAGGCAAATGCTGTTCAAGCGTTTCACTGACCTCTGTTTGATTTGCGTCATCATGTCCGTTACCAAACATGAATTTGTAGATCTTTCCGGTTTCTTTGATACTCTTATAACGACATTGATGACAAAATGTGCATCCTCTATTGTAGCCGTGTTTACTTTTCTTTTGTACCATTGTTCTTTCGACTTATTTTCAATTCAAATATGGGTCAGGTTATGCAGGCTTTTAACGCATCTTCCTGCAACAGAATCAAAATAAAAAAATATCTCAAAGTCAATCTTGTTTTCAATAATGTCAACACAGTTTTAATATTAAGAAATAGAAACTAAGTTATCTGCTGATAAAGCGAATTCCTTCCATAGTCTTGGCGCCAAAGTTATTCTCATACGGTATACCAAAGTAGACGGGGAGTTACTTTGACAACAAAATATCAATAAATATTGTTTTGTTTTTTTTTCATCTCTCTTATATATTGTGCTATGTACGTATATCTGTAATAGAAAAACTATGCATTATATCTACATTGTCGAAACCTATCAATAAAGACACGCATTATGTACAGTTTAATTCAATGGTACTTTTATCGGTAAAGATATGCTGTTTAACTTTTAACATACATGCTGTTCAATTCATTGGTAATGATGAAGCATATTTATGCGAATACACGAATAAGTTATGATTATAAATTACCAAATACCAAAGCGTTAACAAAATCATAATCCGAACTCAAATATGTTAAAATATGAACAGAGGAAAGATTTACATGGAGACCCTTGTAAAAGTACAAGAGAATAAGACCAGGTGTTCCGGAGGAATAAGTGTATTCTGCTTCATCTACGACACCCGCCATGTAAATCTTTGTCACATCCAAGTAAACATCAAGTTCTCATAATAGATACCGAGTATCATTCTCAATCACAAGAAGTAAACACTAATGAGCATACTCAAAAACGTCCATATTTGCCCGAGTTTCCTTTGGCGCTGACGCCATATACTTGGACATTTTAACAGACATATGTCCGGTATGGGCCACACTAGATACGGTGCCAAGGCCAGAGAAAACCTCGGGCTAGAGATCGTTCTTGTTATAACATTAAACCATTTTGCCAACCCCTTTATCGATCAATACATGTATGAGTGCTGGTATATTTATGTACGTGTGTATCTAATGTACCTATATATACTTATACACTGAATGTGAAGTGTGTATCCACAGCCTAGGTTTACATCAATATATTAAACAGTGTATAGAACTAACTTACAATTTTATAGACATTACTTCACAAACGTACTTACCTGTGTTCCTTGTCAGGTTCGGTAGCAGTGTTGTGTTTAAATGTAAACGTTAGACCAGGTTATATACACCCAAATAGCGTTCTGTTGACATGTGGTTGTGCAATACTGCTGTTTACATCACGTGACGTATTAAGCGGTAAAATACAAACCATGAAACAGGAGACGATACGTGCGTTTACTTCTAGTTACATAACGTCATCACCAAAGATTGTTGGTAACGTTTTATAGTATAATATTGATATGCTTTGTTTAACTCAACATTCGAGTAGGAATGCAGACAGATTTATTTGTGTTTAAAAAGTATGACGTGACATATATTATGGTTATTTTTTATATTTCCGGTACTCTTTCAAAAGTCGGTCGGTCATCGTTTTAACCCAATCACCCCGGGCGACACATTTGAACTCTTCATTTCATTTTGAAACTTCAGGGGCGAATGAGGTAATATAACGACAGTTAATTCTTTCCCTCAAATTCCAAGCATGTCCCAGTATATAGTACCATAAATACATTGCATATGTGTTCATAAAGTCAGTAAACCAGAAATAGTGTCAGTAAATACATAATATTTCGAAGTGATAAATAGGAAACATTGTATGTTGATAAGTTTTCTCTACGTATAACGTCATTTTACAATTATAAATAAGCAAAGGAATTACCTTCAAAACACTATCAGTTATAGTCAACTGGCACGTATTTTAGTAGACATTGGGTTATATTTGTCACATCAGGTACTAAATTATGCTTCCTTTTTATGAAAAGAGTTAGTATGTGTTATAATTGTAATTAAATATTGATACACAATACAATGGTTGAGGTTTTTGCAGTAAGTTAGGCTTAAAAAAAGCTTAGTTGCCAGTGTGACTTCTATATCTTTGAAGGGATATCTAAAATTGACTATCAAATTAAAAATTTTATTACAATATCTTACTTTATATAATTAAAAATAATTATGAATAACAGCGTATGGAAGCGTCATACCACATAAGAAAAATGTATTAATATATAACGATGTAAACACATTTAGTAAATTCTTGTAATTGCTGATAATTTTGAGAGTGTCATTTTTCATCGTCTACTCTTTTCTAATTTGCGGTCAAATATTTATATCACCATTCATGTTTTACAGGAGAAGACGAATCGTAATTTGTTTAATTTGTGTCTGATCCCATTTATTTATTTGCAAATGAAAAATGTATAAATCAAAACTGCTGATAGAAATAATTATTACCAAGCTTGTGTCTATGATATCATTTCAGTGTCGACAAAACATTTATGGTATGGTAGCTCGAGTAATATGCATCCTCTCTGTGGCCCCTTTTGTACAAACAGTATCATGTGACTAACATCACATGACTACTGACAGCGAAGACCGGCAATTCAGTCACGGGTGGAGTAAACACACAGGTGAGTAGATATACAGGTAGGTAGTTGTCGTATAGATAGACCTGACTTTGTTGTTGTACACATGTGTTTATGTGACCGTGTGTATAACCAGACTAGGCGAGTCATGTGAGGTATCAGATACCTACACAGTATCTAGGGGTGTACCATATCGTATGTTATAATGCCCAGTGCGGATATTTATATTAGCATAACCTTGCACTTAACAGAATTAAAAGCATTACTAAATCTTTATTATATCTAACATGTGCACGTCATATACCTTAGCTATGCTCACTCAATAAGTAATTTGCAGAATATTATGTTATTTTATTCACACTTGATTTGGTCATGCATCGTGACTCCGTGTTGTACATGAATGGCTGTAGGCAGAGTGTGTAATCTTGATCTTCATTTGAAAAAAATCAGGTAATATACATAGCTTCTGCATAAAGAAATAGTATATAACTATCATCATTATTTGTTGAGACATGAATGTGGGTATGTCCCAATGTCTTGCACGTCACAATATAAGTGATTGTAGTAAAAACTGTTAGTTGTATATAGTTGTGCAGTTTTATGAATAAATAAACAATCTAGGATTCTTTTTTAATATGATCATTGGTTTTGTGTCAATAATCCACACTCAAAATGGTAGGGGTTTAAACATTTCCAATGTCCTTATCAAAAACTATTTCATTAGTGTATTTGTATTTACATCAACAGATCGACATGATCACCACACTGGTAGTTTTGGTTGCCATGGGGACGGTTTGTGGACTTGACAACGGACTGGCAAGGACACCTCCGATGGGTTGGTTATCATGGCAACGCTTTAGATGCAATACGGATTGCGAGAACGATCCAAAAAACTGTATAAGGTATTATGAGCATACTTCCTATAATTAGTTGGGGAAATCAAAGAACTTAATCTAGACAGTTGTTGTTGCTGAAACAATGACAGTAGCACAATGTCAAACAAAACACAGAACTACAAATAAAACAGTTTCCTTGTTGCGCAAATAACGAAGACCATTTTTAACAGTTGTCATATTGTTTTTGACGTTTCCCTTTGCAACATACTACATGTACTAGTTTGATATAAACATTATGCATAGTGTATATACAAAACTGACTAGGTCAGCTAGTGAGGTCACATTTGTGAATTCTAGTTATTTTTTTTTTAATTTCAAGTGGGAATGACCCTTATAAAGGAGATGACCCTACCTCTATTTTAAGTTTAAGTAATAATTAAATTTTTCAATAATGACGCAAAACCAAGGAAAAACACCTTTCGCCATTTCCCATGCACTTTTTGACAGTGAACAGCTTTACAAAGACATGGCTGACCGGCTGGTTGCGGATGGTTACGCAGCCCTAGGATACCAGTATGTCAACATCGATGACTGTTGGTTAGCGAAGACACGTGATGATAAGGGTCGACTCCAGGCCGACCCGAAAAGATTTCCTAGTGGAATAAAGGCTCTGGCCGACTATGTAAGGCTTACATTGAAAAAAAGTGTACAATCAATGTTCACGTCGGATATACCTTATACAATCAACTTGTCATAGCATTGCGTGCTTTTTCTGCTATTGTAATATGGCACAAACATATTGTTTTACAAAATGCTAACTTGATATTTGAAAGAGAAGCTTATCTAATTGAAAGTAAGAAAATTTGACATATATGCAAACGTTTGGACTACAAATACAAAGCATATAAGGCATTAACATATAAATGGGGTACTTTTGTGTTCACACAACAATGTCGCCTGCCTTGTATCAACAAATTCCCTTAATATTATATTGTCTTTTGGTATGGTATTATCTCCACTGGGGAAACAGTTGTGTTGAAGTGTAAACAACATTTGGTTACGACAGATTAACAAATATTAATTTTGTCTAGAAAAATAACTTATGATAGAAATTCATTACAATAGTTCGTGGCAATGAATGCTACATTTAAGGTTGGAACATTTCGACAATGACACAATGGCATACCGCAATTATGTTTTGAATAGTTTATAATTTGGCATGTATGTGTATGTACGTATTATTGATTGTGATCAAAGAGAACATACGTTTTTACATTTTCATTATTTAGATGCATAACAAATCTCTGAAACTTGGAATATACGAAGATTTTGGAACAAAAACATGTGCTGGATACCCTGGTAGTGAGTTCTATATGCAGCTTGATGCCCAGACATTCGCCTCGTGGGGTGTTGACAGTCTCAAGTTTGATGGATGTAATTCGGCCAGATCTGATGTACCTATTGGTAAGTTATATAGTGACAGGAACCACATCGTGGGGTCAATGCAAGAGGTTATACAGATGTACCAAATTGAGAATATCAACCAAATTGAGAATATCAAGCTTGATTTAATCGAAAAGGGGTTTCTAGAATGCAAATGATTCATTGTTAAATCAATGTCATGTTGCCGTCCCAGTCAATGTTTAAAGACAACAGCTGATAGCATAACGCTTGTTGAACTGATAACCTGTAATGCACTGAAGATAATCTATACTAAGGTACCACCAACGGACCTGACGTCTGTAAAGCGTTTAAGGCCATTGTATCTGTTTAGTATCTTTTGTTGTGGGGACGAACGAAAATGGTCTCCTGAATGCTATAGATGATCTTCTGAAAGATTTCAACTGTCTGTCAATTCAAGCAAACACGACTGTAACCTCCATTGTCATGTCGCAAATTTGAACAAGCATTCGATATCCAGTTTTATCTCCTTATTTAATAATTTGAGTTTTACTATGTTTTACAGGCTATCCCATTATGCGGCAATTTCTAAATTTAACTGGAAGGCCCATTCTTTATACTTGCGAGTGGCCATTACAACTCAAACAAGTAAGTACACATACTTCCACGAGTATATTACATTCATTCAGCCCTTAATTCTCACTGAAGATTAAAACAATATTCTTTTTAAATAAATAATTCTTTTTAATCAAGCATGAAAGGTATCTTAAAACGTCAAACAATACAAAATATAAGTTAAATAGATGATCTTACACGAGTTCAATAATTTCATATGTCACGAGCTTTAAGGCGAATAAATTCCATATTACATTGACACGAGTGTAATTTTCTATTTATTACTTAACATATATTTATGAGAAAATACACCGAAACTCTCCAATTCATTCTCTATATAAGAAAGACATTTTTTGACGGTACGATTTTCACCAGCGAAACAATCATATGACGTCATAAAGACGTCATTTGTTTATGACGTCACAATAGTGTTATTACACGTGTGTAATACCATATTGATGACATGGCCGTATGACCTGACTGAACGGGTCAGTTATGTGATAAGTCCTTTTATGTACATTGCATTCAAAAATACGAAAATATGTGTTATATTTACGTACTTATTTTTTTAAGAAGTCTTCAGGGTATCGAGGTACATCTGTGTGGATAATTTGGTATGCTTCACTCGTGTGAGTTGACACGGTTCTATATTTTTTCCTTGTAAGGTGACGCTCTGGCATATTATCTTATTATGTCATGCCGTTGTACATTTTAATAATATATTTTATATTCACATCTTTACATTGCCATGCGCAGCCGGACTACAAAGCAGTGGCCGAGAACTGTAATATCTTCAGAATCTATGAGGATATCGACGACTCGTGGGACAGCGTCGTCTCCATCATCAAGTTCTACGGCGCCGACAAGTACAACTTTAGTGGCGTCGCCGGACCTGGTAACTTTAATGACCCCGACATGGTAAGATCACCACATTTTGTGAAGCCGCATAATTCATTTTGTTTTGCTTGAAAAAAACTTACTACACAGGGATTATGAGCAAGTTGTGTGATCTATGTTTCGTTGTGCAATGAAGATGGGCGTTTTATTATGCTCATTAGTGTGTTTACTTGTTGTGGTTGACAATGAGTCTCCATGTAAATCTTTCCTTTTTTCATATTTTGCCCCTGGTGAAATTGATTTTGAGTTCGAATTATGGTTTTGTTGATGCTTCGGTATTCTATATATTGGGTTTTTTGTGATATCTACAAGTATCATTGCAATAACCTAACCGTACTTACTCCAAAACCTACTCCATCAAAACGTAATAGAAGTAATATACCATATGTGAAATAACCAAACAATAATCACAGGAGAGTTTGTTTCGTTCGATAAAACTGTTACAAATACTCTAAATACTTGGCAGCTGTATATCTGTTTTAAAAGTTGCTTTCTTCCACAGCTCGTCATAGGGAACTTTGGATTGAGCATCAATCAGGAACGTGTCCAGATGGCCATGTGGGCCATATTCGCTGCACCTCTCTTCATGTCCAACGATCTACGGAACATCCGACCCGAGTCAAAAGCTATACTTCAGAACAAGCGTGTTATCGCCATTAACCAAGACCAACTAGGAATTCAGGGGCGATTAATATCGACAGTAGGTTACACTTACGTCATATCAGTCTGGTAGTTATTTCTAATTTTAAAATTATGGAATGAACCACGTACACCCGAGTATTTACATTTCTGATTAGTACATTCGACAGACAGACTTGTCGATAGCATCCCAAAGTATAACTACTGAAATATCAATTTCATTTTCATGTGAAAATTTATACCGGTATACATAATCATGATGGTAAATCAGTATGATCATGTTTATTATAGCGTTCCATGAGTCGAATATCATACTCTTATCATTATATAATTATGTGCTTCTTACAGGTGGGAACTGTTCAAGTATGGTCCAAACCAATTACACCAAAAGGAAATTTTGCGTTTGCATTAGTGAATTTTGCAAACGGTGGATCAGGAACAAGGGTAAGATTCGATTCAAAAATAAACGTTATTTATGCTATTCTTATATACCCCATAACAGTTTCTGAATGATGGGGTTCTGTAACTTACTTTTTCAGAAGGAAATTCATATCTGCAATATATGATAGAAAGCAAAATTAAAATAATCAATATCCTGAACGAATGTAAATACCAATGTGATACACATGAAGGCCTCAAGTCAAAATCATTTTGAGATTAAGTCAGTTTTCCCCGCAGAAAAAAATAACTTCTTCAATTTTGAAAGGTTGAAATTGTTCATTATGAAATAACAGAAGTGAAATAATATCAGTACCATTTGTTATGCCTGAGACAAGGTCAAAGTTTTGGTGTTATTTATATTAGTACGATATCACAAAAAATACTTTTACTACGTTTGTTACTTATTTTTAGGTATCTATGAAGGGAACATCGTTAGGTCTAATAGACGTTCGTGGCTATAACATTACTGACGCTTTCACAGGAGAGTTTGTGGCCGTCATCAAACCCAACAGCTACCTGAAATACACCGTGGTACCTTCTGGTGTCTTCCTGGGTATAGCCTGTCTCCTGGTATAAAGCGTGATGATGATCTATTTCTCGGCGTTCGTGGCTATAACATTACTGACGCGTTCACAGGAGCGTGTGTGGCCGTCATAAACCCAACACCTATCTTAAATACACTGTGGTACCTTCTGGTGTCCTCCCGGGTATAGCCTGTCTCCTGGTATAAAGCGTGATGATGATCTATTTCTCGACGTTCGTGGCTATAACATTACTGACGGTTTGTACCTTAATCAAACCCAACACCTACCTTAAATACACCGTGGTACTTTCTGGTGTCTTCCTGGGTATAGCCTGTCTCCTGGTATAAAGCGTGATAGTTCTCCCATCAGTACCTACTGACGGAGGTCAACATTGAATTGTGTTATGTGTTCAGCTATAGGATGCCACCGATAATGGATATTGAACTGACAATGGATTTTGAACGTTTAACGTACATTTAATCTTAGTACATAATTTGAAATTGTACAGAACTAGTTAAATTTTTTCTTCTAAATTCAAGTGTCGGGTTTACACACTTGACACTTCTGCTTCTACATTAGTTTAGAAATTTTGGATTCCCATCTTGGCCCCTAGCATCACTGAAGAGGACAAAACAGCAGTATGATGCAGTTCAATTTTTTTTTTCGGCATACTGTGTCTATTACTAAATTTGAAATTGCAGCATGTGTGTGTGTTACGTCATCATTAAGCAAATCTTCTCTAGAACGAATAGTAAGATTTTCGCCATAGAATTTATTTAAAAATTAGTGATAGAATCAATAGTCTCGTTAATGGACCCCATTGATTTTTTAATGTTCAAAAATCAGAAAATGTATTTTATACAAACATTGATACTTCTGTCATTTTGAAAAAAATATTTGTTTCCATTTTTTCGATAATGTGTTGTTCATGTTCGGATGATTATTGAATGTAAACGCTACCTTCACTTTTTTGTAAACTCAAAAATATACAACTGCAATATGTATATTCATTTACAACTTATTTACTTTTGTACATCTTGGATGAGTTTTGTATTTTACTTTATTATTATTTTGAATATCTTCCATCGGCTCTTTATTTTCTATTTTGTCTTTTTTCACTGGTTCAGTTTAAGCAGGTTATACAATTTGATATGGGTACACTTTATGTATATTTTTTCATGAAATATAGTTTATAAATATTTAACTTCGAACTTAAATAATATTAAAAAATAGAATATTGAACGTTCACAAATGTTTGGTGGAAGTTTACACATTCAAAAACAAAATTTTACGAATGTGTTGTATATCTCATTAATGTCTGGTTTGTGGTATTCCATACTATAACAATATTGTATATCTGCACAACCTATGTGTATTCTGGCGGGGCAGGGGTAGGGTGTATTTATTTATTTATTTATTTTGCAATTTCTTTCCTCTATGTTTGGTCAAACATAGAAATTTAAAATAACAAGAGGCCCATGGGCCTTAACGGTCACCTGATGTTTGACATGAAAGAGAAATATGGGAATGTTGAGATGAATATTTATAACAATACATTGTAGCATATCTGGGAGTGGAAAAAATGAATTTTTGAAATTATGTCAATTTGACCCTTTCAGGCCCCACCCCTCAGGCACCTGGGGGTCAGTCAGCGTCAATATGTGCGTACTACTCAAAAGTCATGTCATATTGATAATTTCAACCTAATTTGCATCATTTCTTATGGCAATTAAACAAATAATGCAAAAAAATGTTTTTTTTCTGCCAATATACTATAGTAAACTTAACCCCCTCCACAGGGGGAGATGCAAGACCCCAGAGTCATGAAATTCACAATTTTGGTAAAGAACCTTAAAACCAATCCATCTATGAAGAGTATTTGATTCTACCATATCTGGGAGAAGAAAAGAAGATTTTTGACATTTTTGTCAATTTTACCCTTTTTGGCCCCGCCCTCCAGCCCCTGGGGGTCAACTAGGGCCAACATGTACATACCATCAAAGTGTCATCCTATGCTGATAATTTTATACAAGTTAGAATGAATTCCAATACAAATCCAACAAATAATAGTCAAAAATGTGATTTCCCTATATACACTATAGTAAAGTTTACCCCCTCCCCAGGGGCAAACGTGAGACCCCAGGGTCATGAAATTCACAATTTTGGTAAAGCCCCTTAAAATCCTTCCATCTATAAAGAGTATTTGATTCTACCATATCTAAGAGTAGAGAAGAAGATTTTTGAAATTTTTGTCAATTTTACCCTTTTTGGCCCCGCCCCGCAGGCCCCTGGAGGTCAACTAGGGCCAACATGTACATGTACATACCATCAAAGTGTCATCCAATGCTGATAATTTGATACAAGTTAGAATGAATTCCAATACAAATCCAACAAATAATAGTCAAAAATGTGATTTCCCTATATACACTATAGTAAAGTTTACCCCCTCCCCAGGGACAAACGTGAGACCCCAGGGTCATGGAATTCACAGTTTTGGTAAAGAACCTTAAGACCCTTCCATCTATGAAGAGTATTTGATTCTACCATATCTGAGAGTAGAGGAGAAGATTTTTGAAATTTTTGTCAATTTTACCCTTTTTGGCCCCGCCCACCAGCCCCTGGGGGTCAACTAGGGCCAACATGTACATACCATCAAAGTGTCATCCTATGCTGATAATTTGATAAAAGTTAGAATGAATTCCAATACAAATCCAACAAATAATAGTCAAAAATGTGATTTCCCTATATAAACTATAGTAAACTTTACCCCCTTCCCAGGGGCAAACATGGGACCCCAGGGTCATAAAATTCACAATTTTGGTAAAGCACCTTAAGACCCTTCCATCTATGAAGAGTATTTGATTCTACCATATCTAAGAGTAGAGGAGAAGATTTTTGAAATTTTTGTCAATTTTACCCTTTTTGGCCCCGCCCACCAGTCCCTGGGGGTCAACTAGGGCCAACATGTACATACCATCAAAGTGTCATCCCATGCTGATAATTTGATACAAGTTAGAATGAATTCCAATACAAATCCAACAAATAATAGTCAAAAATGTGATTTCCCTATATAAACTATAGTAAAGTTTACCCCCTCCCCAGGGGCAAACATGAGACCCCAGGGTCATGAAATTCACAATTTTGGTAAAGCACCTTAAGACCCTTCTATGTATGAAGAGTATTTGATTCTACCATATCTGAGAGTAGAGGAGAAGATTTTTTAAGTTTTAGTCAATTTTACCCTTTTTGGCCCCGCCCCACATGCCCCTGGGGGGTGAGGACCATATAATTCACAATTTTGGTTCACCCTCAGCCATGGAAGCTTCCTGTAAAATTTCATTGAATTTAGTTAAGCGGTTTTTGAGAAGAAGTTGAAAATGTAAATTGTTTACGACGGACGACGGACGACGCACGACGCCGGACAAAAGGCGATTGCAATAGGTCAACAAAATGTGATTTTTAAAGACATTCATCATTCTGATCACTGATATCACCAGTCTTCAATTTTAAATGCTAATTAACGAAAGAATATGTTGATCCTCAAAACACTGTCAAAATGTAATGTCAGTGTAACAATATTTTTTATTTATTGGTATTTGTCACCTTTCGCAGGATCAAAATCAAAACGGCTTCTTCAACTGGTGCAAATGTGCAATAAAACACCGATTTCCTACTTATCTATGAATGTATTTCATTTTATAACGTTGAACGTTATAAACTTGTAAAGGAAACTATCAACTTTATACAATTAAAAATTGTAAACAATATATTTTGTTTTGAAACTCATAAATTATAAAACTATCATAGTTTGGTAATTGTTTTTTAAAATCTTGTTTCAAGAGAGCAAAACGAGATTTGAACGAGATCAAAACATCTTAAAAAATATGTTTGCTAAGAGCATTAGGAAAGAATTCTTAAAAAGAGAAAATTTAATTCATTTTTCGGCATAGTGTATCTATTTCTAAATTTAAAGGGTGCAGCACATGTGTGTGTAACGTGATCTTTCAATTTATATAATTATATTACAGAACATTTATAATTATTATATGATACGAAATCAGAAGGGAAACATCGTTACCATCAACATAACGATAACGATCTGATCACGTGTGATGGCCATCACTTTGCTCTTTACCTGGTCGAAAAGCAGCATCCCTTCAGAACAATGTCGTTATTAGAACAGGACTAGTGGGTACAAGAGGCTATAGTTTGATACCTTGAGTGAATTAAAGTCAGCAGTCATTTTAATTACAGTACTCAATTTCACTATCATAGGACATTATGTAGGTAATGAAATAAAGATGACGTAACACACACATATGCTGCACCTCCTAAATTTAGTAATAGATACAGTATGCCGAAACAATGAATTAAACTGCATCATACAGCTGTTTCTTCCTCCTAGGACTCTTCAGTGATGCTAGGGGCCAAAAGGTAGGAATCCAAAATTTCTAAACTAATGTAGAAGCAGAAGGTCATGTGCGTAAAACCCTTTAATTTATTAATTTAGAAGTAAAATTAAACTAGTTCTGTATAATTTCAAATCGTGTACTACGAAATTGTGTTTATTAAGTACCGTGCCACTATTCAAATTAGATTAACTGTGGCTATGGAGGCTCCAGCAAACCTCGGGGACTAAAAAATTGTTTCAAAGAAGCTGAAATAGCGATAAACATAGACTTGTTCATTGGGTTATACTGAATTTAATGAAACGGGATATTAGACAGCGAGAAATATTCTTTGATATTATATGTAGTGCATGATCAAATTATCTTCTCCTTCACACGAAACAGAATCAGGTGAGAATTAAATCGTTCATGTCAACGGAACTAAACATATCCATGAATGTTTTAGTTTTAAATTGGTATGAGAATCATCAAATACGCGAAATATTGACGTTTAAAAACATTTGCAATTTATATACATTATGATACCCATGAAATTATCTGTCTCAATATAAAACAAAAAGCCTATTATTATTTTGCAATGAATAATGTTTAGCTTCATAAAGAAGGATATTACATATTCATAATTTGTGTAAATGTTACCTTGAGGGTTTGAAAGGACTTGTTTGGGTTGGGGGGGGGGGGGGGTCCGTTTTTTTGTTTTTCTTGACGCTTTATTTCGTGTTCTGTTAGGGTCTTTCACCTACCAGTACTCAACATCAGTATTCAATAATATTGTTCTCCCTTTTTAAGGCCCCTTCCCCTCTGCACTGTCACATGATTACATGACAAGCAATGCAAGGTAACCTCGACTTGAACTAGCGGCAGACGTATGTATATACCAAGGTACAGTATTGAGAGTGGCCATATGGCCACGGAGTACGGCGGGCACCCATAGGGCAGGTTGTCCGTATATATTAATAATTTGTGTATGTATACATAAAGAATATGTCGGTACTTATAAATCAACTTTAACATCCGGGTTCACGGTCATAAAAGCAATCTATTTATATCAGTTCAATTTGTTAGCAAAGTATTTAGTTCGGGAATATGTAAATTCACGCAATTTTGTATGATACCTTTAAACTGGAGGGGTTGTTTTTGGTGTTGCTACTGCTGCTGCTGTTGTTCCATGTTGTGCCACTATATCAATACACATCTGCATGCGGCTTTCGAATTGGATATAGAGGAAGTAAAAGAAAAGTATTATTATATAGAGGTGTTATACATGACGATCGACAGTAATGATATGTGTTCGCGTTCACACGTGGACAAAATATGACACGGGTTCAACTACAACAGCCACACATTCTTAAATTCTTTGTGTTCAATTTCTTTATGTTGATATACTGTCGACTAGCATCAAGTTCGTTTGCACCTGTGTTGCATAACGTGAAGTATGCATTGTCACTCATTAACATACCAGGTATCACATTTCCCTGAAGGTATAGGCCAGCAACTTCATGTGTTTATAGAAACAAACACGCCATCTTGAATTTGGTATCGTCTCGGTTGACTGCTAAAAAATGAATAAATTGACTTCATTTTACACGTCAATAAGTCACTAAATGTTATACAATCGCCTTGATTTAACTGTCGGTCCAATGGTGGCGTCTTAATGGACCTTAAAAATACTAAATGTTTAGATGCAGTTCAATATCATGACTTTTTGCCTGTTAAATTGATATTTCCAGCGACAAAATGGTCACCGCACTGATTCTTCTGGTGGTCCTTCGGACAGTTTCTGGACTTGACAACGGATTAGCCAGGACGCCACCCATGGGCTGGATGTCATGGCAACGGTTCCGCTGTAACATGGATTGTGTCCATTATCCTAAGACGTGCATAAGGTAATGATACCTTTATTTAGAAAACAAATATCGGTTTACTTATTATTTTTTAATTTTGTACGGATTTATTCAAAACCAGAAAAACACGAAGGAAGCGTTGCAGTATATGATGTTGTTTGTGGGGTTTTTTTCTATTGTGGGTTTTTAAAGTGAGAAGAGCAATGCAAATACATTGTATATCTAAGGATTAAAATATATTTCTCTCCATAATTATGATATGCAAGAGTTTTCATCCTTGTGTTTATTTGTTAACAAAGAAATAATCAAGCTTTTATGTTACTAGTTTTATTATTTTCTATTATTTTAAACATTTGTATGTGAGTTAATTTGTTGGTGCAATGATGAGTTAACAAAGGATATGTGTTATATTCAAAGTACATCAACTTAAGACATTACAGCTGTTTATAAAACAATTAGAGAACACCGGAGCGTCAACAAAAGCCATAATCCGAACTCAAAATCGATTAAACAGGTGGCAACATCAGAAAAAAGGAAAGACATACATGGTAACCTTGTAAAAAGAGAATAAGACTTGGTGTTCCGGAAGATAAAGGGTTTTCTTACAGAGATAATTTTAACAACTTTTTACATCTGTTATCCATCTCACATACTTCAGAGTTTTAAGTCAGATCTAGTTATTCTTACTCAACAGTGAACAGCTTTACAAGGACATGGCAGACCGGCTGGTTGCCGATGGTTACGCCGCCCTAGGATACAAGTACGTCAACATCGATGACTGTTGGTTAGCAAAGACACGTGATGATAAGGGTCGACTCCAGGCCGACCCGAAAAGATTTCCTAGTGGAATAAAGGCTCTAGCCGACTATGTAAGTATATTAAAACGAGTACATCAACTCATAAAACGTGTGGACTATACTAAAGATGCAACATAATTTACACAACATGGTGGTGTTGTTCGTCCTTCGTATACGAAGTTGACCGTGGCATATTTCGATTTTCTGTGAATCCGGAGTTTCTCCTCGACGAAACAGCTTTATTTATTATTTCACATAAGTTCACATCCGGTTGTGTATTTTATTGAATAAAATAGATATAATTGGATGTTTACATCCAGACCCTGCTAACATAAGTTGATTAAGTATATTATCAAGACTATATAGGAACGTTGGATTTAACGATATAGCTATTAATGTTTTGTTTTGTATGGGCGTTGGTTACAATTGTTGATTAATGGTTTAGTGAATAATAATATAAATATTCGATAAAATGTCGCAAAAACACCACCCCACTAATAAATATTTATAAACTATAGAAATGTAAATTTTAAAACTGATTCCAACGTGAAAATATCCTTTTCGCAATCATAAAACGTTTACTTAGTCATACTAACTAAATTTATATAACAATCATTGTATCTTGATCTCAGATGCACAGTAAAGGTCTAAAGCTTGGCATTTATGAAGACTTCGGGACAAAAACTTGTGTAGGATTTCCAGGAAGTGAGTTTTATATGCAGCAAGACGCAGATACATTCGCCTCGTGGGGAATCGACAGTCTCAAGTTTGATGGATGTAATTCTGCCAGATCTGATGTACCTATAGGTAAGTTACATAGTGACAGGTACCATGTGGGGGACGACAGTCTCAAGTTTGATGGCTGTAACTCTGCCAGATCTGATGTACCTATAGGTAAGTTATATATGTACAGGTACCATCCGGGGTACATGGGACGTTCATTCTTCCAAGGCATCTGGTTTTCTTCTGGTAGTCCGGTTTTCCAGCGTCTTTTTTGTTATTGCTTTAGTATTATCGGAGTTCTCCTTTGCGTTCATTCTGTATTCACTTTGACTTTAGCCGATCTCATCGTGTGCTTTTCAATTCACATTTTATTCTGAATCATTATTTGCAAAGATTGTCTGTAACATACAATACACGTACATTGATCAAACCAACATTTTAGAACGGCTGTTCATAATGATATTGCATCCATCGACAAGAATGTGGATAGGGAGATAAAGACTAGCAACTGTTCTGTATGAAACACTTATGAAAGTATTATCATTATATTGGTATGTGCATGGTATTACCATATCTGAAGTGGTTAGTTCGAACGTGATTACCTAAAGAAAAGATAAATAGTCACAGATTTCATTTCTATTTGATATTCAAATGAATTCGTTAAATATTTTCAGTGCAATATTTCTAATTTTCCAATTGATTGTCTTTATTATTTGTAAACATCTTGTTAATTGTCTTGAATACTTATGAACAGGTAATTGAAATTCGTTGCTATTTATAAACATTTGATCGATAGCCAAACAAAAAGTAAGCTTCTTCTCTTCGATAACATTGATCCCATATACATGTGCAGGTTATCCAATCATGCAGAAATTCCTGAATCGGACTGGCAGACCCATTTTGTACTCATGTAGCTGGCCGGTACAACTAAAGAAAGTAAGTACAGTATGATCGAACTATTACAATGTATTTAACAAACAGGATTTGGAAACTTCAATTTGCTAGCCTTACTAGCCTAAAAGCGTCGATATCCTTTATGATTCAAAGTGAGAAAATTAACAATTACCTGTGTTGTTTCTATACTTCGCTGGAAAGAACTATCTAAACCTCAGTAGGTAGAATCAGGTAATGTCAGCTGTAAACGAACGTTTTCAAAACCTCACAAAAATATGTTTGCAATTCCTTTTTGTGTTCAAAGCAAACTTGTATGATATAAGATGGACGTTTTTGAATATGGTCACTATTATGTATACTAGTTTTGATTGATAATGATGCCTAAGTTCTCACTTTGAGGACGTGACATTTATTAGATTTGACCAAGATTTACATGGAGAATGACGTCGATGAAGCAGGAAACGCTTACCATCCGGAAGACCTGGTCTTATTCTCCTGTACTTTTTCAATAGTCTCTATAACAATCTGTCCTTCGTTCATACTTTATCCCTAGTTAATCGATTTTAAGCTCGAATTTTTGACAATTCGGAATTCTCTTATTTGTTTTCTACAACAACAATGACCTACCAATTAGTAGATATATGCAGTGTCTACTATAAACACTACCATCATTTATAGCCAGACTATAAGGCCATAGCTAATTAGTAGGTATACCTACATTGTATATGCACTCTCTACTATAAACACTACCATCATTTATAGCCAGACTATAAGGCCATAGCTAAGTAGTAGGTATACCTACATTGTATATGCACTCTCTACTATAAACACTACCATCATTTACAGCCAGACTATAAGGCCATAGCTAAGTAGTAGGTATACCTACATTGTATATACACTCTCTACTATAAACACTACCATCGTTTACAGCCAGACTATAAGGCCATAGCTAAGTAGTAGGTATACATATATGCACTCTCTACTATAAACACTACCATCGTTTACAGCCAGACTATAAGGCCATAGCTAATTAGTAGGTATACCTACATTGTATATGCACTCTCTACTATAAACACTACCATCGTTTACAGCCAGACTATTAGGCCATTACTAAGTAGTAGGTATACCTATATACACTCTCTACTATAAACACTACCATCGTTTACAGCCAGACTATAAGGCCATAGCTAAGTAGTAGGTATACCTATATGCACTCTCTACTATAAACATTACCATCGTTTACAGCCAGACTATAAGGCCATAGCTAAGTAGTAGGTATACCTATATACACTCTCTACTATAAACATTACCATCGTTTACAGCCAGACTATAAGGCCATAGCTAAGTAGTAGGTATACCTATATACACTCTCTACTATAAACACTACCATCGTTTACAGCCAGACTATAAGGTCATAGCTAAGTAGTAGGTATACCTATATACACTCTCTACTATAAACACTACCATCGTTTACAGCCAGACTATAAGGTCATAGCTAAGTAGTAGATATACCTATATGTACTGTCTACTATAAACACTACCATCGTTTATAGCCAGACTATAAGGCCATAGCTAAGTAGTAGGTATACCTATATACACTCTCTACTATAAACACTACCATCGTTTATAGCCAGACTATAAGGCCATTACTAAGTAGTAGGTATACCTATATACACTCTCTACTATAAACATTACCATCGTTTACAGCCAGAATATTAGGCCATTACTAAGTAGTAGGTATACCTATATACACTCTCTACTATAAACATTACCATCGTTTACAGCCAGACTATAAGGCCATTACTAAGTAGTAGGTATACCTATATACACTCTCTACTATAAACATTACCATCGTTTACAGCCAGACTATAAGGCCATTACTAAGTAGTAGGTATACCTATATACACTCTCTACTATAAGCATTACCATCGTTTATAGCCAGACTATAAGGCCATAGCTAAGTAGTAGGTATACCTATATACACTCTCTACTATAAACACTATCATCGTTTACAGCCAGACTATAAGGCCATTACTAAGTAGTAGGTATACCTATATACACTCTCTACTATAAACATTACCATCGTTTACAGCCAGACTATAAGGCCATTACTAAGTAGTAGGTATACCTATATACACTCTCTACTATAAACATTACCATCGTTTACAGCCAGACTATAAGGCCATTACTAAGTAGTAGGTATACCTATATACACTCTCTACTATAAGCATTACCATCGATTATAGCCAGACTATAAGGCCATAGCTAAGTAGTAGGTATACCTATATACACTCTCTACTATAAACACTACATTTGTACCATCATTTACAGCCAGACTATAAGGCCATTACTAAGTAGTAGGTATACCTATATACACTCTCTACTATAAACATTACCATCGTTTACAGCCAGACTATAAGGCCATAGCTAAGTAGTAGGTATACCTATATACACTCTCTACTATAAACACTACATTTGTACCATCATTTACAGCCAGACTATAAGGCCATTACTAAGTAGTAGGTATACCTATATACACTCTCTACTATAAGCATTACCATCGTTTACAGCCAGACTATAAGGCCATAGCTAAGTAGTAGGTATACCTACATTGTATATGCACTCTCTACTATAAACACTACCATCGTTTACAGCCAGACTATAAGGCCATAGCTAAGTAGTAGGTATACCTACATTGTATATACACTCTCTACTATAAACATTACCATCGTTTACAGCCAGACTATAAGGCCATAGCTAAGTAGTAGGTATACCTACATTGTATATACACTCTCTACTATAAACACTACATTTGTACCATCATTTACAGCCAGACTATAAGGCCATTACTAAGTAGTAGGTATACCTATATACACTCTCTACTATAAGCATTACCATCGTTTACAGCCAGACTATAAGGCCATAGCTAAGTAGTAGGTATACCTACATTGTATATACACTCTCTACTATAAACATTACCATCGTTTACAGCCAGACTATAAGGCCATAGCTAAGTAGTAGGTATACCTACATTGTATATGCACTCTCTACTATAAACACTACCATCGTTTACAGCCAGACTATAAGGCCATAGCTAAGTAGTAGGTATACCTATATACACTCTCTACTATAAACACTTTCATCGTTTATAGCCAGACTATAAGGCCATAGCTAAGTAGTAGGTATACCTATATACACTCTCTACTATAAACACTACCATCGTTTACAGCCAGACTATAAGGCCATTACTAAGTAGTAGGTATACCTATATACACTCTCTACTATAAACACTACCATCGTTTACAGCCAGACTATTAGGCCATTACTAAGTAGTAGGTATACCTACATTGTATATACACTCTCTACTATAAACACTACCATCGTTTATAGCCAGACTATAAGGCCATAGCTAAATAGTAGGTATACCTATATACACTCTCTACTATAAACACTACCATCGTTTACAGCCAGACTATAAGGCCATAGCTAAATAGTAGGTATACCTATATACACTCTCTACTATAAACACTATACATCTTATACCATAATTTATAGCCAGACTATAAGGCCATAGCTAAGTAGTAGGTATACCTATATACACTCTCTACTATAAACACTACCATCGTTTATAGCCAGACTATAAGGCCATAGCTAAATAGTAGGTATACCTATATACACTCTCTACTATAAACACTACCATCGTTTATAGCCAGACTATAAGGCCATAGCTAAATAGTAGGTATACCTATATACACTCTCTACTATAAACACTACCATCGTTTACAGCCAAACTATAAGGCCATAGCTAAGTAGTAGGTATACCTATATGCACTATCTTCTATAAACACTACCGTCGTTTACAGCCAGACTATAAGGCCATCGCTGAGAACTGTAACATCTGGAGAAACTATGACGATATTGCGGACTCTTGGGACAGCGTCGTCTCCATCATCAACTACTACGGCGAGGACAAGTACAACTTTAGCGGAGTGGCGGGACCTGGCAACTTCAACGACCCGGATGAGGTAGGGTCGGTAAACAAATAATCATATCAACTGTAGAAAGTACAGAAAATTGACATAATGTGAACGTTCTTGGCGCGCTCAAACATGAGGGAATAACCATGTTTTACAGATAAGCGCAAGGATGAAATGCCTCATTCACAATATTTGCTGATGAAAGCAGTATACAGAAACTGTAATTAGCGAAATCATACCTTAGCGGAAGACTTTCAGAGCATAACTCGATCAAATGACAATCAGAATAACATTCATAACGCAATCGAATCTAAAACTCAAACAAAACATCATGCTTTCCTAAAACATGGAACAGTGTTCAATGCTTATTGATACGATTAAAAGTGTAAATATTACTATTTCTTAATAATTTAATTTTGCTTGAAACAAGCATTTTCATTGGCTTAAAAAGGAATGTTATCAGCTCATAAGGTAAAAAATGACGTCACCGTTTATAACGTCGCTTTTGATTGGCTGATGCGGCAGCGTAATGATTTGTAAGAGAAAAGAAAACATCAATAAAGTTAATTTTGGCAGGGTATAGATTAAATTATAAGTATTAACTTGAATCTATTTTTTATGTTATGGGGGTAAAGCACAAAATGGAATGTACTCGAAATAAACCGCATTTTTTACAGCTTATCGTAGGTGACTTTGGGTTGAGTGAGAGTCAGGAACGGGTCCAGATGGCCATGTGGGCTATGTTTGCCGCACCCCTCTTGATGTCCAACGATCTGAGAAACATCCGCCAGTCGTCAAGGGACCTGCTGAAGAACACAGGCGTCATCTCAATCAACCAGGACCCACTCGGGATCCCGGGGCGGTTAATCCTAAAAGTAACTGACAATCCTTTACTGAATGTACCTGTACTTAGGACCATGTACTTAGGACCATCATCACTTCAACTTTCATATCGAGGGGTTACGCTAACTTAGGTTCGCAACACCCCTGGGATATGTAATAGCAAATGTGAAGGCTCTATGAGTGTCACTTCGTTGAGGAGACACGAATGCTAGCCCAGTCCTTTGAATCCTTTGACGACCATAAAAAATCTTGCGGTCGCATTACAGTACAAATTGACAGGCTTTGGAATCGGTTATCACTCCTTAGAAATCTTCAAATGAGAGATCGATATTTTTTCACTTGAGATAAAGATAACGTTTACATCATTGTATGATTATTTTCTTATCATTTGCTCTTGACGAGTCTCTTTCAACAGCTTTTCCGTTACAGGAAGGAACCATTCAGATTTGGGTTAGGCCAATCATGCCGACAGGAAGTCGTGCCTTTGCTATATTGAACCTGGCCAATGGAGGATCAGCAGCTCATGTAAGTAGATATAGATCTGTGTAAGGAAATTCTGCTTGCGTCTCTATTTTACAGTTCTTTTACTTTCCCATTCTTGATAGTAACACCCCTGCTTCTCCGTCCTGTAGTGTTTACATGTCGCATTTGATTCGTAATTCTAGGGCTTACACTGAATATCGATATTTTCGTGGCAGATGTCAACTGCTGACGAACAAACTTACGACACATGGATTCGAGAGATGCATGTTGATAAAGGCTATGGACAAGTTTTATGATCACCATCCTGATTTTATTTAGAATTATTCTATATCTTGTGTGATATGAAGTTGGTCGTTTTTGAGTTAGCTTATTAGTGTGCTTACCTGTTGTGATTGACAATGATGACTCGATTCTGATCTTGAGAATTAATGCGTACTTGGATGTGACCAAGATTTACATGGAAGGTGTTGTCGATGAAGCAAAAGACGCTTACTCTTCCACAACATCTGGTCTTATTCTCTTGTACTTTTACGAGGGTCTCCATTTAAATCTTTCCTTTGTTCCTATTTTGCTTCTTGTTTAGTCGGTTTTGAATTTGGATTATGGTTTTGTTGACGCTTTGGTATTCTCTGATTTGCTTTCATGTAATTCAGTTTCATACAAGAATAACAGTAAAACACGCGCCTCGTGTGAAACATAACTTTGACTTTATTTTAGTATCATTGAAGTAATCTAGATATGACTATATTACATTGATTTTGTTGCCATGACTACACTTAGTCTATGACTTACTTTTATAAGTATGGTAAGCGATATCCAAATTACAGCAGACTAACCTCATCCTCGATATTCAGTGGTTACGCTCATCTACGCTCTCTATACACCTAGAATATGTCATGGAAACACTAAAGGCACGAAGATAGCAGTTTGATTGGTCTCGGGTAAAAACTCTGACCAATCACTAGGCTGATACGGGTCAATTGAAGATTACAAAGGAGCTGCAACCGACTTCAAAGCTTGTCAACTTTTACCGTTATGTGACCACGAGATTCTTTTGATGATCAAAGCAGTAGCATTGCCTCATCAACAAGGTGGCGCATACAGAGCCTTCAGTTTTGTCGTGGCATATACCAGGGGTGTAGAGAGCGTAGGTGAGCGTGGCCCATGGATATCGAGGATGGACTAATAACGTATGCAATGAAATTTTGTTGAAGGGAACTACCTGTGGTATTATGAACTATCTATGGTATCATTATCCTTTGTAGATACCTGTGAAGGGATCTTCGCTTGGCCTCCTTAACGTCAAAGGCTACAACGTCACTGACGCCTTCACCGGAGACTTGGTCGCCGTGATGAAACCCAACACCACCCAAACATTCATCGTGGCGCCTTCAAGTGTCTTCCTAGGGAAAGCTCATCTCCTGGTTTAGCAAACCCATTTCCTGGTGTAGCAAGCCCATCTCCTGGTGTAGCATGTCTTTGGAAGATTTGGACTTTGTAGAATTTCATTTAAATTGAGTACATGTTTTAAGGTAAAAGTCGAGGACTGCTATTTACGAATTTACCAAAGTTGAAACGTATAACAAGCTTTCTGCTGTTTTGGGATTGGTTTTTTTTTTACTATTAATATTTTTAAATATTGTTTACATCAATTGTGTTTTTCTGTTGATAATACCCGGAAGTTTTGTCCGATTCGTTTCTTGTAATGTGTGTGAGTATGTATACGTTTGTTCTCTTTTATATATATCTATTGAAGTGCAGTTTATAACAGTGGGTGTTTTGAATTTTATACTATAGTATATTATACAGTGCTATTTTTATACAATTTGGAAAGGAACAGGAAAAACATTTTTTTATTTTTTTTTTTTTTCATCGTAGATTATACCCGTCAATCAACCAATTCACGTTTACTGTCGTATGAGTGACATTCATTTGGTTTTGAATATTCCTCAATTTGTATGTTGTGTTTTCATAAATAAATAAAATGAGTGATTGTTTGTGCTTAGTTGGGTTCAATCTAATATACCTGTACGTTTTTCTTGAAGTTTCTCGTCATCACGGAGCATATAACCAAGAACGCTTCAAGCTTCAATTAAGCACTTTGAAACAATACTTGCACTAGAGGCACCCGGTGCGACGCACAGTGAGGGTATGCTTCGATTCAGGCCAGGCTGGATCGGCTCCCTGAAGAAACGTCTCCAAGTTCTTGGCCCGTATTCATGAAACTGTTCTCATGCTCAAGCATGGATTTTGTGCTCAAGCCAGCTTTCTTGAAACTCACCTGAATCATGTTGAAAGTAAAAAAAGTCATTGTAAATGTTGAATACAGCTTTCGATCTCATTCCTCTTTGACTTTTTACCGAAACTTTGACAAAATTAGATTGTTTAAATAATTTATAGCCATAACAAGAAATATGGCTTGAACACAGAATTTCATGCTTGAGCATGAGAACAGTTTCGTGAATACGGGCCCTGGTCTCGGAGGCTCTGGCATGGCTTTCTATGCAGAAATCAACAAGAAGCTGGTTGTAGCAGCCAAACCGCGCTATCTATATCGATCCACGGTCTAACCCAGAACCCCTTGCGCTGAATGGAAAATCGTGCAGTGCAAATTCTATAAGTTTCTGCTGGTAATTATAGTTTTACGTGAAACGACAAATATAATGAATGACATTGCAACGTTGTTGTTTTTTTTTGTCAAAAAAATCCACACATAATATATAAGAAATAGTAAGCCAAATACAAGAGTTTTCCCTCTTATGTTGAAAACTGTTTTCATTTTTCTGCAATACCACAATCAAATCGGTAGAAAACTCGGCACTGTTGTTATATCGGATCAGCACTTCAATTCTTTGAATTTGTTGGATTCTAAATTTCTTTTAAAATCTCAGTAGAATCTTTAACAACTTTGTTAAGAAATATTAAAAAAAAAAATCAAATTAGGAAATTAGGAAAATTGGTGCGTATAAAAGGATTGTCTGTTCACAAATATTTCGGGCCTTTTTTCGTGTAAATATATTATAAATACGGTAAGCAGGGACAGAAAATTAAAAAAAAAAGTATATTTTAACGTCAAAGAATTCCCCAATACTTAAATATTTATACAATAATAAGATGCATTTTTTTGTGTATATTGATGTTTATTGAAACAATTAATATTCGGAAACAACGGAACAGCATGAAAGAACACTCGGTCATCAGAGGACTACCACAGTGTACAGTGTTTGTTATAAACGATTTACCAGTACAAAAACCAACAACATCTGTCTGTTCTACTCTGCCACTCACTGACAAACCCAGCAGTATGGAACGCCAAATTAACATATACTCAATTAATTGTACCTATCTTCAAATAATTGAAGAAGGTACAATTAATTGAAGATATGTTCAATCTAATTGATGATAGGTACAATTCAATTGAAGATAGGTACAATTCAATTGAAGAAAGGTACAATTTAATTGAAGATAGGTACAATTCAATTAAAGATAGGTCCAATTATTTGTACCTATCTTTAATTATTTTAACGGCCCAATATACGTTACTTTCGGCAAAACTTGAAGCGAAAATCAAGCCTAATAACTTATTATTTTTATTGATTTAGTTAAGATTAGCTGATATCAGCAATATTCAAGATGAATTCTTTCGCGGTTACCGGTACAGCAGCAGTTGAAACACGCTATTTGTAAACACGCGTCCATTTCGAACCGTCTTCTATCTTCGGTTTGTTATTGAAGTGGGCCCCACCTGAATAATTTCAATTCTTTGGATTTTTTTGTCAAGAGTTTCTTGTTAGTTACCTCTCAGGTTTATTTCGTTTTAGGCTTATTTTTGCATGGTTATCAACTGAATTTTTTTTCAGATTTTTTCAGAATCATGAAAATTTCACTGAAGTTACGTATTTTGGGCCTTTAATATGGGTACAATTGAATAAAACCTATCTTCAATTGAATTGTACCTATCTTCATTTATTTGAAGGTGCAATTAATTGAGTATGTTTTAATTTGGTGTTCCATACTGCAGTGCCACCTACATGTAGCACCTTCAAACAAGCACAATAACGCTATATCTACGATTGCTGTCACGAAGAATCCCTGGAGCGGCATTTAATCAGTTCGATTCCAGATTTATAATACGACAAATCTATATGTCCCTCACATCCTTCAATCCTGTGTTTGCTCACTTCGACAAAGATTTCAAGCGCATTTTAATAGTTACAAGAAATGCGATACTGAATTATTGATTTTAGTGCATTAGAAATTGTTTCCTTTCAACAATACACTGTTCGGGGCTAAAAACCAGAGGTAAAACTACACGAGTCCAAAAACTCTTGGACAGCAATCCGTGTACAAATTGCAATCTTATGCTTTCAGATTATAAAATAAAGGACAAATTTCACTGACAGCTCATCATAGATTCTTAACTTCAGAACATACAAAATTAACAGGGTTCATGCGGTAAATAACAAATTTCAAAACCTTGTCTGGTATAAAAATTCCTTGTCCCATCTTTTCTACCTAATAGCAATTACTTTTCAAACGTAAGAAAACCAACCTTATGCTGTTATGGTCATGAGTTAAAGGCTAGAGCCTTTGAGCAATAGGTTTAGGGCACAAATTGCAAGTTATAAAAACTTACAGAAACCCTCCCTTCAAATATAATATAATAACGCCCGTGATACCGGCATGTGCTGTACAAATTATAATATTTACAAAACGCATATTAAGCAAAGGAAAATATAGGATGACTGGAAAGACAAAAGGGTGATCACAGGATGGCCCGGAAAATATGATCTCTTGTCAATATGTTGGTTCTACACTGTAGCAGAGACGTTCTTAAAGCCAGTAAGTTTTAAACATCCCTTAATGAAGGTATCGTAATCATTTTGCCATGCAGAGAAGTTTACTTCAATTATATTATTTATAAATACAACACCGGCTTTGCTGAACTCGTAATTCTATTACGGTAGACAGCCAGACCGAAGAGAATTGTTTCGTTGGGTGCTGTTTAATTAACTCAAGTTTATTCGGTAATTTAAAGTTCAACAAAATAGCAATACTGTTATAATACAACATGTTTGAGTGCAACATGCTTGGTTTAATTAAATATATTATATTTATTTCTGGTACAATCTCGTGGATTATTATTGTTATTGATTAATTGTTATTTTTACCACGGACTGAGATCACTTGGTCTTCTATCAAAAGACACAATTAAGAAAAAAACATTGCATAAAGAATTCAATGGAAAAAATGATTAAGTGGAGAGAAAAAAAGGATTTTTTTTTTTTTAATTTATAGCCAAAGGCTGTATCAATCTGTTTTTGAAGATGTGAATTTTTTCACTGTCCTTTCTTGTATTATTGGAAATTGAGATTAAGTAGTCTCAGCTTGAACACACAAACATTATGACAAATGATGATATCATATATACAATGTATCAGAGACGTATAACGCACCGTCTCTGAATGTGTTTATTTTCATATGTAACATAAATTTATAGAAACTGGCATTATAAACGTCCGTGTATCCTGTTATATTTGTAGCGTGCGACCATCCTTTCTGCAGTTGCGTCCCTTGACGGACACGGCGCGGAAAACGTGTATGCGCATGTCAATATTAGTTGGATTCTTGGCGACAACAAAACATGGCCAAAATACCAGCGAATGACATGTTTATGTGTCTTTACGTAGGGATGTGATCGAATTACCCGCCGAGTAAGGAAAAACAACAATGGATTACGGGTAAGGACAGATTGACAATTAGCTAAGTATGATTGCAACACTATTTTTTTTTATTTTGGAGAATCGTAGTTCAAACGTTTACCTGTTACATGTTGTCACTGTCAAACGTCACTTCAGAACTTCTAGATGAGCATCTTACCTTTGAAAGGTGCATTGATTTGGATGACCCGGAAGTCAGCTTTAAGCTCTTGTAGACCTAGTTGAGAAATAAACCTATCTTTCTACTCAATAAATATAGTAGCTATGCCTGCATTGGCTTGGCACGTGCCCGTGTGGACATTTTGTCTCAACCTCAAGACGATGGACGTCGACATTCCTTTCATTATGACTGTACTTGGGTCGCTGTACTTTAGTAATGACAGACTGTATCCATTTAAGCAGATTTCAATCTGTTATAAGTAGACCCTAAATATTTGTTACACTTTTATTTATCGCAATAAAACAAAAATAGACTGGCACTCACTTGTAATCCCTACTGTTGTTTAGTAGAAGAAAATTTTAAATGTGTGTTTGTGGGGGGGGGGGGGGGGGGGGGGGGGATACGGCTACCTGAGATGACAGCTTAATGATTGTACAATATCAAGTAAAAAAACCTGTTCCCGAGGTGAAGAATTGTACATGCTGCCCCGATTTCATGATTGTAAGAGACAAGTATATTTTGGATCTTATTTTTTTCTTTTCTTTTAAACTTTTAGACTTACTCTAGATCCAATGTCTTTTCATTGACACTGCCTTACCTCAGAAGAGTTTGGGTTCTCTCCCCTGTCAAAGACATACAAGTGTCTCATAAAATGGCAGCAGGACTATTTCGCATCAGTTTTGGATGGGCCCTTAACCGCCTTTTTGTCTTATTCTGGGAAGAAAATTTGTGAATTGGAATAGATTTTTTCATGAATATTATCTGCATATTTTGGGAAGGACCTGTCACAGGGTTCACCAGGCCTTAAACTCTTTGGACAAAGCTTCTTGGTTCAAGCCAAGAAATTCAAGGGGAATACTGTCTTACAACAAAAACTGACATTAGATCTTTAGTGTAACATGTACAACCAAAGAATAAGAGGGGGTGGGAACTGCCCCAAGGCCGCGGTCACTCAGGCAAACTAGATTCTGCAGCAATGTTATATTATAGCCATATAGGGACCCACACACAAGTTCATCAACATTGAGCAGTGGGCACAGTCAGTGGCTAGATAGGTGATAGTTTAACCATTAATACTTACATTAAGGTACACTTAACTTTTTCATATGAAATACAAATTATTTTACTTCAAATTAGAAAAAAAGCTATCTCCCAAATAATAATTAAATGTAATATTGGGGTCACCCTATACTGGAAGTGCTGTGAGAGATTGCTATTTATATAGAGATCAATAGAAACATATTCAGTCATCAACTTGATTATTTCATTCCTCTAAAGAGGAAGTAGGCATGATTAAAACATAATTCCTTTTATAGCAATTCGATATCTATTCACTTTTATGTACATGAAAAAAAACCCATGGTTACTGGGTAGTTTTATGACATAGGAAACACACCTAGAAAATATGTGGATTATTTCCCTTGGATCATTGTGTGTGTATTATATGGACCATAGCAGTGATCAATCTGCAATTATTTTCCATGGGTCCTTTTCATGTGTATTGCGAAAAACAATGGGTCCCACAATTTTAAATTTAACCACTTCCAGAAATTCAACGGGTCCTTTCAAAATTATTCGAGTACAGGATGTAGGATGCGCACGTAGATTTATCACTGACCATAGTTGATATTACAAATAGAACACTGAAACATTGTATGCATGGTTTCAGTTTATAATTTGTCATTGTTTATTCCAGGTACTTGAAATTCAAAGCACAAAATGGAAAGTCTGGGATATTTTGGGAACAAGGTTAGTATATTAATATATGTGCAGGTTAATTAATAAAGCTGATGAAACAGGTGAATACACATTAGTTCTCATTAAGATTGGGGATAATCTCGGTCTAACCAAAAGAAATATAAATTTGTTATGTTGTGTAATATTTCATACAGTGTAAATATGCTAAATGAAAACGTTATACATTTCAATGTTGGTTTTTTGCTTTTTTTATTGTTTACTCTTTGACACTATGAACTCATAAAAGTAAAATCATTTTTGCCATGAAATTTGAATGTTTAAAACTTAGGGCAAACACATTTTGAAAAATAAAATTACTCTAAGTTTTTCTTAAATGTCTAGATTGTCTACAAGACATAAACAGGAATCTTAATGTTATTTAATCGGTACTAAACAATGGATTTTTTTGCCTTTCAGAGAAAAAGAAAACTGACAGAAAGGTGAGTTAAAATTGTTGGACTGGTAAATTGTTGTACAGTACTAGTTCACTGGTGTTTAATATAATATCACTTAATCGTTTATTCAGGTACAGTTTATTATACCCACCGCAACAAAGTTAGGGGGAGTGTACTGGAATCAGGTTGTCCATTTGTCTGTAGACACTTTTTTTCCGGCTATGCATTTTCGACACTTTTTCAGAAAGTTATTCCCTTTTTTATGTAAAGAATGAACACAATTTTGTCCGACTATGCATTTATTGTACAGATAACTTTAAGGGGGCGGGGTATGAGTTTGCCGCCAGACGACAGTTCTAGTTTTGTTACTAAAGTGATAATGGTTTAACAATTCAATCAGTTCAAAAATTGTATATAATAATGTTGTTTATTCAAAATCAGTTGACTTATGTTTTTCATACTTTAATACATTGTATTGTATATATTACTCAATATGTGTGAATGCTATTTTTTGACAGTTCGGATATAAGCGTAAAGATCAACGCTTCACAATTCGGAAGGATCCCCAAAATGTTGTAGATTTAGAACCAGAGCCTGAAAAGGAAGATGACAAAACACCCAAACCTAACTTCATAGAGAGGAACAGACATTTAGCTGCTGGTAAAAACAAGGGAAAGAAACCAACGTTACGCCCGTTAAAGCAATCTCCCACTGGTACGGTGACCCTAACTCAGGAACAGCTGAACGCTATCTTAGCTTCAGTAGGGAAAGTTGCTTCAGGAGAAGAGGATAACCTACGTATTTCAATAGGTGAGAAAAAAGAACAAGTTAGTTCTTAACTAGTGTCAGAATTTATTTTTTAGAATAGATAAATTGATAAAAAATAATTGTATGTACCATTTTGCTTTCTTCATTTCTTATTCTTCTTTTTGACTTAATTCAAAGAAATTCTAAAAGATATTAGAAGTACAATGAATGTATGTGATAAAATTACTTAGATAAAGAATTTCCATAAAAAGATGTACATTTCTTTTAGAAGGATATTGAAAATATTAAAAGTAACATTTATTAAAGATTTAAATTTGAAGAAAATAATCATTACTGTTATTAAAATATCTTATTTGACTGTCTGGTAAAAGTCTTAAGTGTGATAATCATATCTAATGTCTAGTGGTGAAACATATTTGAAGATGTCTTGATGTTTTTATTTCTTTATGATAAGTTAGTGAAGTGTATATTCAGGGTTAGAAACTAACTTTTTCAGTATATTAGTCCTAGTACTAGTAATATTTTTAAGGTACTAGTTCTGTGGTATTGTGACTAGTCCTGAGGACTTTAGCCTCAGCTGAGTCACTAAGTGATGCACAATGTATCGTGAAGCAATGAGCCAGGGGTTGGTGCGGACAGAGGGCAAGGGAGCAGAAATGAGTTTTGTTGATTCTGAGGGCTAAATTTGTACCATTTCTTCTTGTTGAAGTTATAGATTTGAATACAAAAAGGAAATAAAATTTAGAAAACTCCACTAGTCTGTTGGACTAATAAATTATTAACAGAGCTATTTACTAGTCTCGTACTAACAGACTAGTACAGGGATCACTTTGGGGATTTTTACCCATGTTTTTCCTGAAAATCTCGTTAAAAATTCAAAATTACTTAAATTTATACAATATAATATCATAGAAATTTTGTTAATCCCATAAAATCCCTCAAATTCTCCCATAGGTTTTATGAGCCAGAAATGAATTATCCCTGCTAGTGTTAGTTTCGAACCCTGGAATAATTTTTTGTTAGGAAGATAGAAATTTGGCTTATTTAGTAAATTAGAACTTTCCAAAGATTTCTTTTTCAGTAAGTATCAAACTTGATCTGTTTTTAGATTCCAAGAAAAATTCGATAACAATTGAGTCACCCAGGAAAAGTCGTGATGGTGATTATAATGATCATAATTCAGCAGAAAGTGGCTACGATGACGACGATGATAAATATAATAATGATAAAAGGGACAAAGATGTGAAAACTAAAACGAAGAAGACACGGCCAACGCAGGAAGAAGAAACAACAATCTTCTCATTACTGGAGGAGTTTAGTCCGGAAACAAAGAAACCGGCAAAGTCAAGTAAAAAGTAAGATATAAGTAGTTTTTGTATTGAATAACTTCATTTCCATTCCTGTGTAGTCTCTACATAGTTACTTCTCTTCTTAGTTTGGTGAATGGGGACTTTAAAAATTTTACTTTACTTTCTTTTTATAACAGCCTCGGTTAAGGAATGCATTATGAAAATGAAAATCACGGTTTTGTTGATTCAACCACATATTCCAAAGGTTCAGGAACTTCAGTGAAAATCTGGTAATCTTTTCCAAAAAAGTGGATATATCGCAATTCATATCATAGACCTTTTAAAATTGGAAATTAAATGAATCAGAAAACCTTGTTGAGTTGAAAATTGATAATCATTTTGTTAAATCAAATGAAAGAATTAATAGTCTATTGAATTTACATGAAACCTGTTTTTGATCAACAGTGTTTTGCCAACTTTTGATACTCCTTGCAAGTTCTGTTTTTTTTTGTTTTGTAAATATGTATTTCTTACGAAATGTTTTGCAATTGGAGTTATTAAAACATGGTTTGACCAAAAAATATGTGTCTCCTGTAACAAGTTTGAAAAAATATATGATTGCTAGGTGGGTAATAAACTTTATTTCAAATTTTTTGAAAATTGCGTTAAAAAGTTTAGCCAAAATTCAAAGTAAACACACCAAAAAAAATGGGTTAAACATTTACCAGAAATATAAAAATATATTTTGTTTGGCCTAACTGAATTGTCAAAGTATTAAAAGTTAATTTATATAAAAAAAAAAAATTAATCTATTTCCAGCTGAAACAGGCAGAAAATTTTCTCAGTTTTAGCAAAGGTTTTTTTCATACAAATGTATGTGGTTGGCAAAACGCTGACCGTTTTTTCTGCAGCTTGTTAAATTGGCAAGGACTAGTTTGCTACATAATATAGCTCATGCATTTAGACTTTAGATATTTTGTTTAAGGTTTTGGAGGTCATTTACATTTGCTCCTTGTGGTATATTGTATGTTGGTCCCCATAAAAGAACATTATAATTGATGGGTTAAAATTTGCATCATTTTAAGATAAATTTTGTCAAAATCAAGCATCTTTTCTGAGAAATAAAGGAATACAAGTCAATATGTATTAGAAATGAAGACCTGGGCATTTTCATCACTGCATGGCACAAAAATCGTTGTAATCGTTTGGGCTGTCATAAGAATAGAAATCAGGTTACTATCTGTGATTAACAGGTACTTTTCCAAATCTCAAGAAAATCAGAACCCGAGCTTGACATTTTAATATTGGTTATAGCCAGGTACATTTACAGCCCTATGCTTAAGATACAAAGTATTTGTCTTTGATATACATTGTATATATGCACTTTACTCTTTGTCTTCAATATATATGCACTATACATATGTAACCTAATTATTCCTTTACATATGTGTTAAATATGTTTTACATGGAATATCATGGAGGCAGGGTACATGTGATGGCAGTACATTTGTTCTATAAAAATATACTAATTTTGGCACACTCAAATTTTAGTGTATATAGATCTGAATTTATACAGATAGTGCAATGATGAATCGGTGCACTCAAAGTACTTGCTGTAGAAAGCAATAAAGTGTCAGTATACAGACACTGTAATTAGCACAATTAAAATTCAGCAGAATGATTTAAGCACAAAAATTGCAAAAATAAGATTTACTGCTTGAACATGAACAATTCCAGTATCCTGTCAGGTGCCATAGCTGTCAAATCCTCCTCCAATCTCTCTCCAACATCCTTAAACATAACAGTATCTTTAAATATATATACCGGGTACATGTAGGTCGTTAAACAAAATACAACCAATTCAGTATCCCTCGAAATTCAATCAGGTCCAACCTCACAAAAACTAAAAATCTACATTCTGTGGTCAAATGATCCCTTCCTAGCTGCTGTAGGTTGTATGAAATGATCATAGCAAGTTTTTCTGAGTCAAATTAATGCTTTTTGGGTTAGAGAAAATGAGCAAAGCAGTTTCAGCCGTATATCAAACACTTTCTGTCTGGTAAGAAATGTACAGTCGGGGAGATTTCCTTCATTGCCAGTTTTAGAGATTGACACTTATGACATGCCTGAAACTGCCTCAGTTAAATCTTACAAAATAAAACTTGACTACGGTATCTGAAATATGTTGTTTTACTTTCTTTCGTTAATGTATTAGCTGAATTTGTACAAATATTTCCTTTCCTTGTCAAGTTTGGATAACAGGTTCCCTCTGTGATATTTCAGTTTAAAAGACGTGATTTGATACTAAAGTTTTCCTTAAATTCTCCTTAACTGTATCTTTTACTCTTTATAAATGTGGGTGAGGTAAAAGGAGTAACAAACTATATATGAAATATACTGCTAGTTAGTAGTGAGTTTGTTTAATTGTAGTTTACTCCATAACATTAATAACAAGTCTTTATTTCTTCAAGAAGATTACACGTAGCATATACATATTTCTATCTTTAACTACAACATGCTTTAGATTTTACGTCTTACTAATTCTTATATGCTTTAAATTTTAGTTTCTAATGCAATAAATTGTTTTCACCGATACCTATAAATTGTAAAAGTTATTTAAATTTGAAATTCAATAGTATTTTGTACCATTGCCAATTCAATCGAAAATGTAATTGAAAGAAAAGTAGAGAAATTTGAAAGATATTCATTTTTGTTCAATTTATTAAATAACGTAAATAAAGATAATATAAGGAAAATACTGATGAATGGAGCTCTTTTCTTCTTTTCTAAGGTTTTATTAATGGTAAAGTAAATTATTTTGGTTTTCTATAGGGAACGTACAGAAGACAAAAATAAGAAAAAGGAGAGAAAGAAAGTAGATGATGAGAACAATAATTTTGATTCTGATAGAGAAAATGTAAAGGAGAGACGAGGTAGACAAGAGGAATCAAGCAGAGAAATAAGGCAGAGTAAAGTCAGGGACAAAAGTAGAGATAGAGAGAAAAGTAGAAAACGAGATGATAGTCGGAGCAGAGAACATGATAGGAGACGAAGAAGGAATGACAGTGAAAATGACAACGATAAAGATTATAGAGACAAAACACCAGAGAGGAAAAATAGAAATCAAAGAGAAAAGAATGAAACACATGAAAACAGAAAAAAGAATTATAAAGACAGGGAAAATGATAGACATAAGGCCAGTGAGAATGATGAGAGTGATAAGAAAGAGGAAACAGTTGAGAAAAAGGTAGTTACACCGAGGGAGATAGCTGGTATACCCATGTCGTTACCGTGGAAACACATGACCTTGGGAGAACGGCGAAGGTTAATGCTAGCCAGGATAGAGGCTGAAGCTGCAATGTAAGTCGTGTGGTGACCTTGATGTGGATTGTCTCAGATTTTTCTGTCTTTTTTTTTTTTATCAGGGGCTAAGCAAATTTTAAGTAAAAATACGCCATTATTTATTAAGCATGTTTAGATGTTGTGCAGAAGATATTTTAAAATGCTGTCACTTTTCAATTTCTTCGCTTCCTGCAACAACTTTTTTCACATTTGAACAAAATTTCACTTGCTGCATGCTTATAATTTGAATGTCCTGTTCACCATTCAGTGTTCCCAGAAACCCCCATATGAGGGATAAACTGTTGCTTTATTGTACCGGTAGCACCAGTTTCCAGAAATTTACCTAGCTAGGGATACAGAATCTTGAAAATGCAGTTCCAGTGAAATGTATATCAATTCTTCTTTCTTTGATCATGATATTGATGTTTTAATGTTAGAAAATCTTGTTTAGATATTTTTGTACTATACTCAGTATCAGTATGAGAAAAATTCATGCTTCATTGAACAAAACTTGTTTTTTCTTTTAAAATATTTATGTTACACATTAATTCATAATATAATGGTCAAATAAGTAATAGGAAATTGGTGGATTCCCAATTAACACCATTAATATAATATTTATATATCTGCAACAGAAATCTGTAACAATGGGTTCTGTATGTGTCTGTCTACTGTTTGTGTTGGATCTGGGTACAGAGCCTGGTTATTATGTTTTTAAACCAGTAAATTCACCCGTAAAATTACTTAAAATAATTTATATGTTTGTTAACTGTAGCTAATACAAATACAGAGTGAAGTGTGTACTAATGTAGAGTTCATGTAAGATTTAGAGATAAGAACATAGAGCATGAAACATTTAGTGTAATGTGTTCACTGAACTTTTAGTGTACATGTACTAACATACGTTCCCAGTGGGAATAAGAATATATAGCAGCGATAAATTTTAAATGACTAAACTTAATCATGAGGTTTGTATTAAACAGGTTCCAATATATATTTTAATTATCTAGAACTGTAAAAAATGCATCAAGTTGAACTCATTTTGTATTTATTGGGTGCCCTGTAGTCTGAGTAAAATCAGTGTAACCTTTGAATTCTGCTGTCTTTTGTATAATATTCTGGAACATCCCCCCCCCCCCCCCCCCCCAAAAAATTTTTTGCAATTACAAAACCAAAAACACAAAGACGGAAGTTATCTGCACTATTTCTTTTCATTGAAACAAACGTTTGATAGTTAATGCTTAAGAGACCAAGGAAATCTTCAAAGTAGGGACGATACTGTAGTTTATCGTTTTATCAATCCGTCCTTCTGCCAACTTGTCCAGGCTTTATCCTATACTTCTTGTCATTGGAACTTGTACTTTGGGTTCACCTTGGTGTGGCGGTAGGTCATGTATTTAAAGGAGGTCACTCTGACCTTCATAATGATGATCGTTATGAACTTTGTGCTTCATTAAAGAAAAAGTTTCTTTAGACTCATTTTCCAACACCAATTGTCACTGAAACTTGTACTTTTGGTAAGGGTTCACCTTGGTGAGGCAGTGGGTCATGTCTTAAAAGTTTAGGTCACTCTGACCTACATTTTGAACTTTGTCCTACATAAAAAAAGTTTCTGCAGGCTCTATCTCCTACACTTCTTGTCACTGGAACACCATACTTCGGATATAGGTTCACCGTGAGCTGTAACTTTCTGTGGGGGACTGTTATCGCCAATTGTCTTGTTTTAATTTGATATCAGTGATATTGCTAAACCACTCAAAAAGTGCCATCTTGAATAAATCGTTAACTTGATTAAACAAAGGATATGTAAGAAATCTGCTGACAGATTTGTTCCCTTGTAAGATGTTTGCTGACTTTGATACAAAATACAACTGGCCATTACTTACGTTTTTGCCTTTAAAATGAAACGTTTGAGGAATTTGTACCAATTAAGATAGAAAGTATAGATACACTGCTGTGGAGTTGGCAATATCATTTGTTACACTTGTAAATCAGGAAAGGTTCTAGCAATAGAGTCGAATCAAACCTGCCAGTAGAGTACACATATGTCTTTGTTGTATAACTTTGAGAAAATCGTGAGCTAGTAATGGATTTTCTCTAAACGTGTCATTTGCTTGATCTTTCAGAAAAGAAATTGAGAAAAAGAAATTTGAGTTAAAGGAACGTGAAAGAAAGAACAGTGAGGAAAAAGATGAGGATGCATCTCGCGAACGGAAAAGAAACGATCGCGATAGTGTAAGACAAGAACGTTCTAGAAAAGACTACGACAAGTCTGATCGCGACAGTAAACGCAAGGAAAGAGAGAGAGACAGAAACAATCATCGTGACGACGATGATGATCGTGATGATTACCGGAGTAGTAGACACAATAAGAAAACAAGTCGAGAACGCAGACGTTACAGTCCAGAACAACAGGACAGTGATGGCAGTGATTATTATGATCGTAATCGCAGGAAAAAGGACAGTCGTTCACATCGGAGGAAAGATAGTCCCGACTCACGGGAAAGGAGACACAGGGATCGGCGAAGGGATAGAACTCCATCTGACGACGATCGGGATGAAAAGATTAAGAGTCACAGGTCCGAGGAGAGATCCCCTGAGCGGGCGGCCTCCAAACCTCCCACAGGCCTGCCCCCTCCACCACCAAAGCCACTCACGCTGGCGGAGAAAAAGAAACTTCAGTGGGAAAAAGACAGAAGTATGTGTTTATTTCTGTGTTTAAAGTAGAGTTGAGTAGGATTTGGTAGGACTCTTTACAAATTATTTTTGGGATATATACATGTAATAGCCTCCATTAAGTGCAATGCAATCCTATCAATATTATATATAAGGTGATTGGAACTATAGATTAATTAAATTGTAAAATAGTTTTCAAAAAATAATATATATGTATTTACAGATCCAAGAATAAGATAGTGAAAAAGAAAAAAAGACATTTTCTCCTATGAATATTATTATTTATTTATCTATAATTTCTTTTTTTTTGTTTGCAGTTGAACTAGAAAAGCAGTATGACCCGTGGGGAAGGCCAGGTGCTGGGGCCCCGATACGGACCAAGTCTGGGAGCGTAGCAGCGGACTACAAGACAAGACAGGTGCCTACACGAGTGGTTCACGATCATCGAACCTTCCTCATTGACTAACGGGTGATCATGTATGGTGTATGATGAGGGGTAGGGTAAACGAATGAATATAACTGGCTCTACATCCAACAGATTAAACAATGTTATAATGTTTATCACAGGGTTGGGTTAGTTAATTAAAGTCTCAATGGGTTGAATTTTATGATACATAGTACACTTACCACCTGAAATGGGAATACCAGATAGATATCATTGAAGGCAGGATAAGGTGATTATTGTTTTGAAGTACAAAATTGTACTTGTAGATAGAAATTACCATTAGAGATCAACTAACACACTATTCTTTACAGAAAATAGAATTTAATAAACCATAGTATAATTTTATTACATAGGGTATATTACTTCAACTTGAAGTAAGGGAAATATGTTTGGTCGTTATCAATATGAGATTGTTATATATTTTTGCACTGTAAAAGGTAATGCACATGATCAAAATAAAATGTAGTAGTTAATCAGATTAGAACGAATCTTTTAAAACTTTATTGAATTCTTTTTATACTAAAATGGTAAAGGTACAAGGTAGTGCAGTGCTAATTGTTGTAAGATCAACACGCTGGTTACGTGTTGTTTCTCTTAGAAGTGCTGGTCATTCAGTAGATGGAGATTCCACAAATGATAAACAATAAATGGTTTATATAATAGTTGTTTAATACTGAAGACGTTGTGTAGCAATTTGATGTCTTGAAGCTTGTTGATCAAGTGAATTCTGTAGATCTGTGACAGTTATTTGAAGCATGCCCCTCCAGTGTCTATGGGACTATATTTCATTTAGTCATACTAAAGGTAACAGTGGCGTTCAGCCCGGGGGGGGGGGGGGGGAGAGGATACTGAAGGTAACAGTAATGTTCAGCCCCGGGGGAGAGGATATTGGAGGTAACAGTGGTATTCAGCCCCGGGTGGGGGGGAGAGGATATTGGAGGTAACAGTAGTGTTCAGCCCCGGGGGAGAGGATATTGGAGGTAACAGTGGCGTTCAGCCCTGGGGGAGAGGATACTGGAGGTAACAGTGATGTTCAGCCCCGGGGGGAGAGGATATTGGAGGTAACAGTGGCGTTCAGCCCTGGTGGAGAGGATACTGAAGGTAACAGTAATGTTCAGCCCCCGGGGGAGAGGATATTGGAGGTAATAGTGGTCTTCAGCCCCAGGTGGGGGGGGGAGGAAAGGATATTGGAGGTAACAGTGGTGTTCAGCCCGTGTGCAGGGGAGGGATAGGGGATACTTGAGGTAACAGCAGCTTTCAGCCCTGGGGGAGGGGGGATACTTGAAGTAACAGTGATGTTCAGCCCCGGGGAGGAGATAATTTGGAGGTAAAAATTGTGGTGCTGATGTACATTAACAAGATGAGGTTATTGACTGTATATACAATCCTAAGAAAGAAATGTCTGCAACGAAAACTACAGTGTTCATTCCTTGAAGTATGTTACAGTGGTGTTCAGCCCCGGGGGAGGGGTTAATTTGGATTGGTGCTGTGGTACAAGTTGAGGTTATGAATTTGTGTAAGAGTCTCACACTAAGATGTTTCTGTATATTATACAGAAGCTTGGGATATATGATATAATACCAGTGCCTCAGGCTTCCCTGTGAATGTTACAGTTATATTTATGCAGAATGTTGATTTTTGATCGTAAATCAAAATATTTTGAAACAGTATTAATTGATCGTTTTCTCATTTGATGATTAAAAATTGGAATTGGCATCCAGAAGTAGTTACATTATAATTACTAGTTATTTCAGGTGTATTAAAAAATGGTATACCATATAGAATATAAATACCCTTAGATTCTTGTTGTGAAAAGCCGTTGGATGTAATAAAATCAAAGAGATTAAAGTTTTGTTGAGATGAAGAACAAAACCTGAGGGAATAACTGTCTCGCTGTATTAAAGGTAGAAATATTTTAACTCTTTCATGTCATAAATATTGATGATTGTTAAAAGCATGGATTTTCTAGTCTCTAGGATCTAACCCCATTTTCAATTTTGTACTTACCTTACTGTAAGTCTTAAGTTCATTTGAATGTAATTGTCATCAAAATATGAATAGTAAATTAAATATTGCATTTTGTAATAATCATTTGTACTAGGTAGTTTGTGTATCTGAAACTCCTTACTAATTTAGATCCTTTCCAAGTCTTCTTTAAAAAATTGACGAAAAAAGGTATTATGCTAATAGTGCCTTCTGAAAATTATAGCAGTTAGAAAATAAATAAATATATTTTAATACTCTGTAAACATATCAATCTCTTTCTATATTGAATTGATTTTCAATTGCTGCCTTAAAATTTGTAAATATTTATGTTATTTATAGCTAGTTATTTATTGAAGTTAAATTCATTACATAAAATACTCATTACTACATAACAGTTATACTGCTGTCTTGACAAATTTTGGCGCGTTACAATGTAATTATTAACTGAACAATTCCAAGACCAAAACGGAATTCAAAGCACATAGTTGATAAAGAAGTTAATTAAAAGATAAAAGAGGCATGTAGACCCAGAAAAAAAAATTTAATTTGTTTTAAAAATTGAACTTTTTCAACAAAGTACACAATGAATTCCTAAGTAAATTTAATTTAACATTGCCAGTGGTGATTAATATAATTGATGTTCTGACATACAGGGATGACGTACATCTATACATGATTATACACTGTAGTGTTGTATGTGACTGAATTCTCAGTGGAGTATAATTATAAGTTGTATACAGTAACCAGGCATCAATACACATTCTGGTACATACAGACATAGCTATACACTATAATGGGTATCATAATGTTAAAATGGACTTTCATTTCTATCGTTACAAATTGACAACTTACACATTATTGAACAGAACTGCATTCAAGTTGTCCCGTAATACCAGACTGTAATTAGTCATTGCATGAATAAACATTCATGAATAATGAAAGAATTGGCACTTGTTTGCTACCCCAAGGATTAGAACCAGGCCTAGCTTTAAAGAACGGCATTTAAATTGTTCTAAAGCTTTAGAGAGACCATATGTTGGTTTGGCAAGCAGTTTTAATTTCATTACTGAATACATGGTTAAAAGTGAATTAATTTCTTTGTACCTATCTGATGCCTGAACAAATTGGATAACACAAGTTATGTACATTTTAATCCACAATAATTGAAGCAGCCCATGTGTCATCTCTGACTCAATGTAAGGGGCCCCTTATTATAGGACAATAATATAAATTAGCAGTTATTGCCAACTTATTGGTATTTCAACTGAGCTGCAATATGTGTAGTGGTTGGACTGTTTACCAGACCTGCGCATATTTCCAGTTATTCTTTTCAATATGTTTACGTATAGGACTTTATGGCTTTTGTAGATTGTAATGATGTCTCACTTTATGTATTGGTCCTTGGTTATTGCATGGTCTTAGCGTATTTATAAAGCTCCAAATATGGTTTACTTACCATTGAAAACAAGTGCTGTTGGACAGCTGTTGTCAGAACTGTGATGTAAGTTACCATGGCAACAGCAGAAATTACAGGAAATCCATCAATTTGTATTTCTATAGCTACCAATATCAGCTTTTATCACTGGGAGGGGGAAATAGCAATTTAAAGGAATTTGTGTAAGAGGTTGATGAATTTTAATGAATTATTGCAAAAATAAAGAACAGGGAAAATATTGGTGTTATTGATGAGCATCTTCTCTCATTTTGTAGATGTTCTACTCATGGGGTTTATAACAGATATGTACTTGTCAGGATATAAATACGAAGGTTTGGTGTAGGGAGCAGTAGTGTTTGTTTACCATTGTTTATGTTTGATATTGAAATTGGTTGTAAGTTTGTATACTGGGTAAGTATAGGGTAGCTCCATTCTCCTTCATGTTTATGTCACAGGTAAGTATTTACTCAGATTATAGGAAAGAGGATTTTCTCAAGTACAGTATTAAAAGTTAGAACAACGACTTCATGTTTTGTATTTAAAATTTTAGCACTTATACCACTGGAGACTACAATGAACTCGTCCAGATCTGTGTGTGGTAAAGTTTACTAGTATTACATAGGGATGACAGGGTTATAATGGGCATTGGTGTTTGTCAGAGCTTCGTATTGTAACATCAATGTTTTAAATAGATGTTTAATTACAGTCTCAATTAGTTGAATCAAAAAAGAATTGGCCACACAATTGAAACAGCTCTGTTTCTTTTCATTGTTTGTCTCATTATGATAACTTAGATATGTTCAAGACATATATTTTTTGTCATGCTAGTTTTTCTACATTTAAATGTTAGGCATTGAACTTTTGTATTTGCCAGTAGGAGGTTTATTTTGGCTCGGTTGAAGGTATAGTTTAAGTGCTCTTCTCTCTGACTCTTTATAACCAGAAATTGTGGGGAATTGTGATATATTTGCTCAACAAATATATTTTGTATATATTTTGTTCATACAGTGTATTTAAAACAGTTTACCCTAGTATGTATATATTTATTATAGGACTGTAGCAAAAACAACGCAAATTTTCAGTCGGACACGATGGACATTTTTCCTGTGAAACTATCATTATAATTTGTAGTTATGTCTAACGGGACAAATTATACCAAGGTCACTTGTGAACTGCTCAAGTCAAATCTGTAGATCCAAATGATGGAAATTATTCAAATTAGCATAATTACCAGATTATGAGGGTATTATTAAATAGCTAGGTCGAAGTTACTTTAGTTACTTGACTCAATTTTATGCAAGTGATGATACACATAATATATGATGCATGTTGGTTTAAAATTTAACAGATGAAAATGTGTGTTCTAATGATAACTGTACAAGAAGTAGATGCTGTGATTCTAATAAATCTGACCTCATGGACTGGATAAGTGGATTTGGTAAAAATATTTACAAAAGATTGAAGTCCTGGAACTTAAACTGTTATTCTTTGATATACCAGGTAATAATGAATTAATAGTTAGAAAGTTCAAAGCATTTCTGGGTAAGTTTCTTATTAGTGCTAGATCATAAATTGATGTTTTGTTCTATTATTTCATGTTATCCACACCCCAAAGATTGTGTACATATTATAAGTTTTATACATGCAGTTTAGTATTCATGTACAGTAATATAATTTTTCTATTTGTCAAAACATGTTTTTATGTTCTGCTACAATATTTTTCTTAATTTTTTGCAAAGTTTAGTTTGGCCTGATTAAGTTTAACCAGTAAACTCTTAATTTTCTTTAACGTCTAGATTACGATCATAAAAATTTTCTTTATTGTCTAGATTACGGTAATTAATTGTTTTTTCCTATGGTTCTAATGACTTTGACAGGACATTGTATATGTATGGCTTATACATGTATTGTCCCCTGATTAGTACAGATCCCTGCGTACAGGTACTTGTGTTGATATATTCTGTGTATTCCTATATATAGGTATGATCTTTGTGCCGATTTGTAGGATTCACGCCCTCATCACCACACACACAAACAAACCAGTCAGAGTTCACCGGGTCAGAGTTCACAGGGTCAGAGTTCACTGGGTCAGACTTATTAGAATCATCCACCTGTTATATCTGTTCACGATTATTTTGTTGGAATTACAATAGAATCAACCTTTAGACAATAAATCGTTACAATATCCATTATCGGTTTACATTCTATTATTGATCAAACTGTGGATGAGAAACATCATAAATAATTCATGTCTGTGTTTTTCAAGAACCTAAAGGTAAATGGGTCACTACAGATCTTATCAGTTGATTGATTGAAAAGTGTTCAAATATCCGTCCATTTTAGTCTATTGATAGTGTTACTTTATTTGTTTATGTCAACGCATGCCTTAATTTTATATTTACGTTTTTTTCTTTTTCATTTGGCATTAAAAAATATTTAGGTCACATTTATTTTGTCTGTTATTTGTTCACTACATCAAAAGAAAGTTTGTACTATTATACCAAAGTCTGAACTCTGACTGGTGCATTTGTGTGTGTCAACATCCTGCCCTCCCCTACACATAGCAATGGTAGGTTCAAGATCAATGAAAGAAGATTCCATCTAGATGAGATAGGTGACATTAAACTACACATATTTTACTATCATGCTAGCACTACCCTATTGTCTGTATTAAGCACCCTAGACACTTTGGTCGTTCTGAGACTGTTATAGAACCTTTATACTACAAACGTTTGTCTCTTTGACGCTTTGGTCATACATACAGATACTTGTATATGTAAAATGGGAGATATTAAAAATAATTAGGACAAAATTAGGGAAGAGAGATTACCAAGACTTCCATTCACGATACATGACATAAGTGTACACACCCTCATTAGCAATCTCTCAACTGTCAACTTTTACTTCAAACAACTTCTTCAGAACTAGAGGTCACCTAGGGCCTTGATATTGGGCAAGTAGGTACTGCGGAAAGAGTACTATGAAGTGCCCTCAAATAAATGACCTTAATCTACTTTCAATGTCGCAGGGGTCAAATATGTAGAAACCTTTAAATATCGTTTTCCTTCTGATTAACCTGATGAGGCCCATGCATGGCAATAGTACTTTCCTTCAAAATGTAGATACTACTTATCAAGTGCTATAAAGTTTTCTCAAATTACCATGGTTCAAATCCAAATCACCAAGCCACTAAGTGCCTAGAATGCTTGCTAGTTCAAATGAGATCTGATTTTGGACAATTAATTCTACAGAAAGAAAAATGACTACTGTCTTGGTTGACCTTAAATCTTCCAAATACACTTTCTGGTAGAATATGTTGATCTGAACAAAATTCACAAATAAGCAGTAAAGATGTTGTTCAATTAGATTTAATTTCCATTATTGCTGTAGAAACATTCACTTTTTTGGCATTAATCTTGATCAGCTCCAGAGCTTGTTCTAATCAGCTTAGATTTCTGTGGAGAAATGTTCCTGGTTGTATGATATGTGGCTGGCCGCATGGCTTTCTAGGATATTTATTGTACCAATATTTGATTAAGTAATGTAGATATACCCAAGCCTTTGTTTGTTCTCTGTTTATTTACAATAGCCAGTAAAATATTGACTCATGTTTCCAATTGGGGCTTCTTACACAGTCCCTGTCTTAACTCCAACACTAAATTCTTCATGGACTCTTTTGATGTCGTAGAATCGGCCAAATTTCAAAGGAAATAACGCTAACTTGATGATCACTGTTTGTAAACATTAACTTCCTCTGTGTTAATTGATCGTGATCTTGTCTATATAATAAATACATGGTAAAGGAAACATGAAGAGAAAACAAACTATTTTGTGTAGACTGATGTGACGTAGTGTATTACTATCTATACTGAAGTGTCAAATATCTATAACTTGTTAAAGGGTTGAACTTTTTAAAGTCTTTGATCAATACAATGGAGCAACCTTGTCAAAGTTTTAAATTGCAAATTTTATTGACAACAAAAAAGAGAAAGATATTTACATGAAACAAAATTTGAAAACAAAACAAGTGAACATTTACCTGACAAATTTCTTCACAAACAGTGACAGTTACATACCAGTTATTGGAGACCAACATATATTGTACACACACATCCTGATATATATATTGTATCAAAAAACCTCAAACATCCACCCTTGATAATATTTGTTTCGGTCTAGTTTGTAACATGAAATATAAAAAAAAATGTTATTGTTCCTGGAACCATGGCTATACATGGCAGGTGCTGGGTCAATACTGATTTTGAGTAACTTACAATGTTATGTTTTCTAGCTTTATATCAAGAAGATTGTTTCTGTTCACTTATGGTTTTGATAAGTTATCATACCTGTAATATCTGTTTCATTATTCTTTGTGGAATTAAAAAGTCTGGCATGTTGCTTTGTTAAAGGCCCAATATAAGTAACTCCAGGAAATTTTTCGGGATTCTGAAAAATTATTTTAAAAAATCCAGTTGATAACCTTGCAAAAATAAGCCTAAAACGAAGTAAATCTGAGTGGTAAGTAACAAGAAACTCATGACAGAAAAATACAAAGAATTAAAAATAATTCAGGTGGGGCCCACTTCAACAACAAGCGGAAGGTAGAAGACAGTTCGAAATGGACGTGTGTTTACAAATACCTAGTTTCAACTGCTGCTGTGCCGGTATCCGCGTAAGAATTTATCTTAAATATTGCTGATATCAGTCAATCTTAACTAAATCTATAAATATAAAAAGTTATTAGACTTGATTTTTGCTTCAAGTTTTGCTGAAAGTTACGTATTTTGGGCCTTTAAATGTATAAAGAATTGTAGTTTTCTGTTAACTTTTTTGGGTTGTATCTAAAATATTCTGTTATCCAGCTCTCTTTGACAATATTTTGTATAAAAATACCTCCAAGGAAGCCAGAATTTGTCCGTTATAATGAAAAATGTAGGTCTTTCTTCCCTCTATATAGAGTTGTGGCCCTTTGTTTATTGTGCCTCACTTCATTTGTCACATATTGATCAAATAATCTGTCGTCTACCGAAGCACTATCCCAATTGATAAAACTGATAGAACAAGTAGTGGATGGTGTTACACTGAGTTGACAGTCAGATGATAGGAAAGAAACACCCTTTAATGTTGTGTAACATGTAAAAGACATAAATTCTCAAACACACAACATCGTTATTATTAGATGTCCTTGATTATACATATACAATGAATGGTACTCTAAAATGTCCTTTGACTACATAGATACAATGACTATTATAATCTGGTATATATATTCCCCAATCAATTATTTATAAGAATTTCTATTAGATGTAGGACGGTGTTTGTTTGGTTGCTAGGGAACAGAGACAGACAGGTATCATAATGTCAACCCTGTAAATAATTAAACACGGCTACAGCACTGTACCAAGGGAGGTAACTACGTGTAACTTGGGCTGATGAAGCCTTGTGACCTGATAATATTATTGAGAGAATAAAAAAAGTGGAAATGAGAAAAAAAAAACTTAATTAGACAATGAACACAAGAACTCATTGGAGTTTAGAGGAAATATATTTTATTTAACTCTAATTATTATAAACAAACCATAAATTCTGAATTTGTTCTCATTAATTGGTGAAATATTTAGATATAAAAGGCTAAATATTTTATTGTTGACCATAAAAAAAAAAAAAATGTTCTGGCTTATTTATATTAAGTCTGCTTTTAACATTAACTATATGCCTGGTTATTGACTTGTTAACATTTCTTTTAAAGGAGTGTAAAATCACTGAATGATAAAACTATGAACATGTAAGCACAAAGATGAAGGATTCACTATTGACCAGAACAAAGAACTGTTACATGGGCAAATGAAAGTCATGTACATTGTAATAGTAATATAGATATACATTTACCCAGAGACCTAACTACACCAAAGTCTTATGATGTTACATAAATTTACTCAGAAACCAAACTATCAGACCTAATTTAAAGCCCTGTGATTTTAATCAAGTTGGAACATAATCCTGTGATTTTAATCAATTTGGAACATAATCCTGTGATTTTAATCAATTTGGAACATAAATATGTGATTTTAATCAATTTGGAACATAAATATGTGATTTTAATCAATTTGGAACATAATCCTGTGATTTTAATCAATTTGGAACATAATCCTGTGATTTTAATCAATTTGGAACATAATCCTGTGATTTTAATCAACTTGGAACAAATTCCTGTGAATTATTTTAATCAATTTGGAAGGTAATCCTTGGTTGTTTTTTACCCGAGTCATGTTGACCTTATAGTAATGCAGCAAGATTTTAATCTCAAGTTCTGTACAGTCCATTTTGTCAAAAAAAGGGCTCAAGTCTAGATAAAACATATTTGCTATTTTCCTGGAGCGTTGACCTTTGAACTATTACCAGGAGGAGACACTGCGAGCGTCCTTTGAGGAGATAGAGGCAAAGAAACAGGAACAGAAGGAGGCCCTGATCAGAGAGATGGAGAAGGTCGGGTCCGCTCCCAATGTCAACGCCTCACAGAGCAACGTCCCCCACGCCATGAGGAGCTCCTTTATGTTTGGGGTAGTTATCTAAACTTTTCTGAAACTTGATTCATATGTGTTGTCGAAACTTTTCTGAAACTTGATTCATGTGTACAAGTTTATATGAAATAAAATTTGCTCGAAGCAAATTGTCAAAGACATGCATATAGTCAAATTTAAACCTGGTTGTCTTCAACTCATATCAATTGGATTGTTCCTGTTTAATTTGAAATATATTGTTCATTTAAACTCACTTTACTTGGATATAACCCAAAGTTATCTCACAGTCCAATAGACTTTAAGATAACACGGTTTAACTCTGTTCATCAGATTCTATGCTATTATATTGGCTGTTATTTAATATGACTGTAAACCAACTTATTTCCGCGTGGGAGTAATTTTTGCATATTTCGCAGTTGGTTAAAATTCAATAAAATTAATCACTGCAAAATAGTTTCAATCAGAGGTATGCCAACTAGAAATACTGTACTGTATTGTACATACGGTTAACGACCGTATTCGTTACGAAATTAAATTGCCGAGAAATAGTAGTTTCATATGAAAACGCAAAATTAAGTCCCTGCGAAAATAAGTTGGTTTACAGTAATGTCTCAAAACAAAGAAAGAATCATATGCAATAATACTGTATAGTGCTTAAAAGGGAATTATTGTTTTGTAGCAAGCAGCACCAGACGCCGGTCAGTTTGAAAACACCAAAGAGATTGAGAGACAGAAGTGGCTACAGGAATTGGGTAGGTTTACACTGATAGTTTCTAATGTTTAGACGATAACACTCAGATCAAATAACTATCTAACTCATATGTTCAGAGGATACAGTATAAAGAAGCAATGGCCATACATATAGACAGTATCAGTATTATACAATATAAAAAATGTTTTTGGACATGACTGTGTTCCCTAGAAGGTAGACTAGAATACGTGTTCCCTAGAAAATAGACTAGAACATGTGTTCCTAAGCAGAAAGACTAGAACATGTGTTCCTCAGAAGATAGACTAGAACATGTGTTCCTAAGCAGAAAGACTAGAACATGTGTTCCTTAGCAGAAAGACTAGAACATGTGTTCCTTAGAAGTTAGACTAGAACATGTGTTCCTTAGAAGAAAGACTAGAACATGTGTTCCTAAGCAGAAAGACTAGAGCATGTGTTCCTAAGCAGAAAGACTAGAACATGTGTTCCTTAGCAGAAAGACTAGAACATGTGTTCCTTAGCAGAATGACTAGAACATGTGTTCCCTAGAAAATAGATTAGAAAATGTGTTCCTTAGAAGAAAGACTAGAACATGTGTTCCTTAGAAGATAGACTAGAACATGTGTTCCTTAGAAGATAGACTAGAACATGTGTTCCTTAGCAGAAAGACTAGAACATGTGTTCCCTAGAAGATAGACTAGAACATGTGTTCCTTAGAAGATAGACTAGAACATGTGTTCCTTAGAAGATAGACTAGAACATGTGTTCCTTAGCAGAAAGACTAGAACATGTGTTCCCTAGAAGATAGACTAGAACATGTGTTCCTTAGAAGTTAGACTAGAACATGTGTTCCTTAGAAGATAGACTAGAACATGTGTTCCTTAGCAGAAAGACTAGAACATGTGTTCCTTAGAAGATACACTAGAACATGTGTTCCTTAGAAGATACACTAGAACATGCATTCCTTAGCAGATAGACTAGAACATGTGTTCCGAAGATAGACTAGAACATGTGTTCCCTAGAAGATAGACTAGAACATGTGTTCCCTAGAAGAAAGACTAGAACATGTGTTCCTTAGAAGAAAGACTAGAACATTATATGTTCCTTAGAAAAAAGACTAGAACATGTGTTCCAAAGATAGACTAGAACTTGTGTTCCTTAGAAGATAGACAAGAACATGTGTTCCTTAGCAGATAGACTAGAACATGTGTTCCTTAGAAGATAGACTAGAACATGTGTTCCTTAGAAGATAGACTAGAACATGTGTTCCTTAGAAGATAGACTAGAACATATGTTCCTTAGCAGAAAGACTAGAACATGTGTTTCTTAGAAGATAGACTAGAACATGTGTTCCTTAGAAGATAGACTAGAACATATGTTCCTTAGCAGAAAGACTAGAACATGTGTTCCTTAGAAGATAGACTAGAACATGTGTTCCTTAGAAGATAGATATAGATAATGGGCCCAGCGCATTATAAGTAGTAAATGTTGGCCTTTTCTGTTGGTTGTTCAATTCATACATTTTGGTTAGACATTCAGGGTTTCGAATATTTACTCTCTAGGTAAATGGAAAATTTGTGTAAGCCAGGGCTTTCGATTTGAGTGTTGTATCAAATATGTTTTCCATACATGTATTTCAAAAAGAGTGAGTAGTTTTTGTCACGAGAATTAAAGAATATATATATTTTATGACCTGCAGACAAACAAAAGGAAGAAAAGCGACAAAGGCAGATGAATAGCAAGGCCAATAACGCCAGCCAAGAAACCTGGGCAGACAAGTTCACCAATCACAAGCCTGCTGGGCACCCAGACCAGCTTAGAGAGCCCCCTGCTGGCTATCCAGATCCTTACTCACCAAGGGACAAAACTCTAGATGGAGGAAGGGTTAGCAGTGCTCCGTCACACATCCCAGACAAAGATGATGACAAGTAAGTCACTGCTGTTGTATTATGAAAGGGGAATTAAAAGGTTCCCTGTTGTAATCTACTGCTGCTTATAATACAAGGAACTGCTATTTCTATGTAGTTACAGCTTACATATGAAGCTCTTTCCAAAATCTGGAGATGGAGTAATATATCTTACAGAAAAATAGCAGTTACATGTTCCTTTATGAAACCTTTTCCAATTAGGATTTTGAGAACAATAGGGACATTGTCCTTACTTTTTTGTGACCTTAGAAATATAACCTTATAGAAGATTTGGTGTTATAAACATTAAAATAGTTCATTATGAAATTTCAGGGATGAATTAGTTTCATTAATGTAGTGAAGAGTTCTGATATCTGTCTTTTAGGACGCACATACGAGGCCAAAATGTGTTCATGGATCCGGTCACGAGACATGAGTTGGAGGAGAAGAGGAAACGACTGCTGGAACACCAGGTAGGCTACTCAAACATAGTGATTTTGTTGGTCTCCTTCTTACCTTTCTCCAACACTGGTTGTTGTCTTCTTTTTAGACCATTGCTCATCAATGGTCCAATGTAGATGCATAGTTGTAGTCAAGATATACATGTATATAGAATATATATATCAAAAAGCATTTTGGGTATGATGAAAACATTTTAGGCCCTTCATTACTATAGAGATGAGGCTGCCCTACAGATTTTAAACTGTGTTAAAACTTTGTCTTTTCCTAGGTTTGTTGATGGTCATTCCGCAGTTGCATTTGCAGGGTTTTTCTCAGAATCCAAAACACTAACAATCTTTTTGAAATTTTACATGATGATACTCTGTGGTAGGTAGATGTGCAAAAGGGATTAAAAGTTTTTAAAGTTAATGTTAAGTTCATTTTTATTGACAAAAAAAAGTTGAGAGTGGGAAAGTATATAATAGCTAGGAAAATGGATGGGCCCATGCTGACTTGTCAGTATTCTGTTTATGATAATGTCTCTATTCTAATATCAGTTATTAAAAACATGTATTATATATAGCAATACTGAAAATATATATTGCACCACACTTGATCATTTTACTGTTGGTTCTGATAATCATATAACAATAAGACCATGAAGTTTCACTGTGACTGTTTGGAACAGTTCTTTTGATTCAGCCTTGAAGCTGTGTAATTAATTTGACCTTTGATATATTATTTCACCTTTGATCTTTGACAGCAAGCGGTGATGGAGCAGGTTCAGCAGAAACAGAGAGAGAAGCAGAGAGAGCGTGAGATGAAAATGAAGGAAGACATGGAAGAGGAGATGAAACTTCAGGCAGAGCGTGACCGTATACAGCGTCAGTTTGAGCAGGAGCAAAACAAAAACAAAATGAAAGAGGTAAGGGGTCTTACACGCCTAAATTTTACAAATATTTCTTTTAGTTGTACACAGCTTGATCATTAAAATGGAAATTGTTCTTATTTTTTAAGAAATTTGATTGGCGAAACAAATTTTGAAGGAATATCACATACACTGGCCTAGCTTGACATTTATAGTTTATAACCCCAACAAAGGGGAGGTAATTGGAGGTATGGTAAAACTATAGTGGAGTTCTGATGGGACATGAATCCTTAACTCATTCATCCCTGAAGTTTCATAATAAACAGTTCCAACAATTGAATTGGAAGAGTTCAAATGTGTCTTCAGACCTGTGTTAATGACTTGAACAACATCTATAAGCCTTTAGTTTTTTGCGATATTAATGATATCTTAAATAATTGTCAATGTATTAGTGTATTTGCTACGTACACTTTGTGGCAAAGATTTGGTTGTAAATGAAATTATTTAATTTTATAACATAGCAGTTATGAGAATGACATTTATCAACATCGGAAATATATTATCAAATCAGGAGCTATATTTTTTTTAAATGTTCACAGGTTCGAAGACAGCAAGAAGTAGACAAGCTGAAAATGGCCATGGATGAGGCCCATGAATCTGCTCTACGCGAAAAAATTTCACGTCGCATGCAGCATCTGGAGGAGGGTGGCCATGATACCTCACACCTCAAGGCTACATTACAAGGTAGGTAGGACAATCACACCTTTATGGTATATCAAATGGTCACTGATTCTGTTACCTAGTATAGTTATACAGATCAAAATTCTAATAGAAATCAGACGTCCTTCCTAATCCAATGATTATTTCGTGAAAAGGGAAGTGATTTCGTTGATTCAGTATGCTGTGTTATGTCTCATTAGTCATTAGTACGAAATTAATATGATGGCATCAGAAGGGTTTAGAGATCTAGTAGGGGTACAGTGTATAGTAGTGGTACAGTTTATAGTAGGGGTACAGTGTATAGTAGGGAACAGTGTAAAGTAGGGGTACAGTTTATAGTAGGGGTACAGTGTATAGTAGGGGTACAGTGTATAGTAGGGGTACAGTGTATAGTAGGGGTACAGTGTATAGCGGGGGTACAGTGTATAGTAGGGGTACAGTTTATAGTAGGGGTATAGTGTATAGTAGGGGTACAGTGTATAGTAGGGGTACAGTGTATAGCAGGGGTACAGTGTATAGCGGGGGTACAGTGTATAGTAGGGGTACAGTTTATAGTAGGGGTATAGTGTATAGTAGGGGTACAGTGTATAGTAGGGGTACAGTGTATAGCAGGGGTACAGTGTATAGCGAGGGTACAGTGTATAGAAAGGGTACAGTGTATAGTAGGGTTACAGTGTATAGTAGGGTTACAGTGTATAGTAGGGGTACAGTGTATAGTAGGATACAGTGTATAGTAGGGTACAGTTTATAGTAGGGGTATAGTGTATAGTAGGGGTACAGTGTATAGTAGGGGTACAGTGTATAGCAGGGGTACAGTGTATAGCGAGGGTACAGTGTATAGAAAGGGTACAGTGTATAGTAGGGTTACAGTGTATAGTAGGGTTACAGTGTATAGTAGGGGTACAGTGTATAGTAGGATACAGTGTATAGTAGGGTACAGTGTATAGCAGGGGTACAGTGTATAGTAGGGTTATAGTGTATAGTAGGGTTATAGTGTATAGTAGGGAACAGTGTATAGTAGGGTACAGTGTATAGCGGGGGTACAGTGTATAGCAGGGGTACAGTGTATAGTAGGGTTATAGTGTATAGTAGGGGTACAGTGTATAGTAGGGAACAGTGTATAGTAGGGTACAGTGTATAGTAGGGTATAGTGTATAGTAGGGGTACAGTGTATAGTAGGATACAGTGTATAGTAGGGGTACAGTGTATAGTAGGATACAGTGTATAGTAGGGTACAGTGTATAGTAGGGGTACAGTGTATAGTAGGGGTACAGTGTATAGTAGGGTACAGTGTATAGTAGGGTTACAGTGTATAGTAGGGTTACAGTGTATAGTAGGGGTACAGTGTATAGTAGGGGTACAGTGTATAGTAGGGTACAGTGTATAGTAGGGTACAGTGTATAGTAGGGTTACAGTGTATAGTAGGGTTACAGTGTATAGTAGGGGTACAGTGTATAGTAGGGGTACAGTGTATAGTAGGGTAAAGTGTATAGTAGGGGTACAGTGTATAGTAGGTGTACAGTGTATAGTAGGGGTACAGTGTATAGTAGGGGTACAGTGTATAGTAGGATATAGTGTATAGTAGGGTACAGTGTATAGTAGGGTACAGTGTATAGTAGGGTACAGTGTATAGTAGGGTACAGTGTATAGTAGGGTACAGTGTATAGTAGGGTACAGTGTATAGTAGGGTACAGTGTATAGTAGGGTACAGTATAGAGTAGGGGTACAGTGTATAATAAGTAGGGGTACAGTATAGAGTAGGGTACAGTATAGAGTAAGGGTACAGTGTAAAGTAGGGGTACAGTGTATAGTGGGGGTACAGTGTATAGTGGGGGTACAGTGTATAGTAGGGGTACAGTGTATAGTAGGGGTACAGTGTATAGTAGGGGTACAGTATAGAGTAGGGGTACAGTGTATAGTGGGGGTACAGTGTATAGTGGGGGTACAGTGTATAGTAGGTGTACAGTGTATAGTAGGGGTACAGTGTATAGTAGGGGTAAAGTGTATAGTAGGGGTACAGTGTATAGTGAGGGTACAGTGTATAGTAGGGGTACAGTGTATAGTAGGGGTACAGTATAGAGTAGGGGTATAGTGTATAGTAGGGGTACAGTGTATAGTAGGGTACAGTGTATAGTAGGGGTACAGTGTATAGTGAGGGTACAGTGTATAGTAGGGGTACAGTGTATAGTAGGGGTATAGTGTATAGTAGGGGTACAGTTTATAGTAGGGGTACAGTGTATAGCAGGGGTACAGTGTATAGTAGGGTACAGTATAGAGTAGGGTACAGTGTATAGTAGGGTATAGTGAGGGTACAGTGTATAGTAGGGGTACAGTGTATAGTAGGGGTACAGTGTATAGTAGGGGTACAGTGTATAGTAGGGGTATAGTGAGGGTACAGTGTATAGTAGGGGTACAGTGTATAGTAGGGGTATAGTGAGGGTACAGTGTATAGTAGGGGTATAGTGAGGGTACAGTGTATAGTAGGGGTACAGTGTATAGTAGGGGTATAGTGAGGGTACAGTGTATAGTAGGGGTACAGTGTATAGTAGGGTACAGTATAGAGTAGGGTACCGTGTATAGTAGGGGTACAGTGTATAGTAGGGGTACAGTGTATAGTAGGGGTACAGTGTATAGTAGGGGTACAGTGTATAGTAGGGGTATAGTGAGGGTACAGTGTATAGTAGGGGTACAGTGTATAGTAGGGTACAGAATAGAGTAGGGTACCGTGTATAGTAAGGGTACGGTGTATAGTAGGGGTAAAGTGTATAGTAGGGGTACAGTGTATAGTAGGGGTACGGTGTATAGCAGTGGTATAGTAGGGGTACAGTGTATAGTAGGGGTAAAGTGTATAGTAGGGGTACAGTCTATAGTAGGGGTACGGTGTATAGCAGTGGTATAGTAGGGGTACAATGTATAGTAGGGATACAATGTATAGTAGGGGTACAGTGTATAGTAAGGGTACAGTGTATAGCGTGGGTTCAGTGTATATTAGGGGTACAGTGTATAGTAAGGGTACAGGGGTACAGTGTATAGTAGGGTACAGTGTATAGCAGGGGTACAGTGTATAGTAGGGGTACGGTGTATAGTAGGGTACAGTGTATAGTGTGGGTTCAGTGTATAGTAGGGGTACAGTGTATAGTAAGGGTACAGGGGTACAGTGCATAGTAGGGGTACAATGTATAGTGGGGGTACAGTGTATAGTAGGGGTACAGTGTATATTAGGGGTACAGTGTATAGTGGGGTACAGTGTATAGTAGGGGTACAGTGTATAGTAGGGGTACAGTATATAGTAGGGTACAGTGTATAGTAGGGGAACAGTGTATAGCAGGGGTACAGTGTATAGTAGGGGTACAGTGTATAGTGGGGGTACAGTGTATAGCAGGGGTACAGTGTATAGTAGGAGTATAGTGTAAAGTAGGGGTACAGTGTATAGTAAGGGTAAAGTGTATAGTAGGGGTACAGTGTATAGTAGGGGTACAGTGTATAGTAGGGGTATAGTGTAAAGTAGGGGTACAGTGTATAGTAGGGGTACGGTGTATAGTAAGGGTAAAGTGTATAGTAGGTGTACAGTGTATAGTAGGGGTACGGTGTATAGTAAGGGTAAAGTGTATAGTAGGGGTACAGTGTATAGTAGGGGTACAGTGTATAGTAGGGTACAGTGTATAGTAGGGGTATAGTGTATAGCAGGGGTACAGTGTAAAGTAGGGGTATAGTGTATAGTAGGGGTACAGTGTATAGTAGGGGTACAGTGTAAAGAAGGTGTACAGTGTATAGTAGGGGTACGGTGTATAGTAGGGGTACAGTGTATATTAGGGGTACAGTGTATAGCGGGGGTACAGTGTATAGTAGGGGTACAGTGTATAGTAGGGGTACAGTGTATATTAGGGGTACAGTGTAAAGCGTGGGTTCAGTGTATAGTAGGGGTACAGTGTATAGCAGGGATACAGTGTATAGTAGGGGTATAGTGTATAGTAGGGGTACAGTGTAAAGTAGGGTACAGTGTATAGTAGGGGTACAGTGTATAGCAGGGGTACAGTGTATAGTAGGGGTACAGTGTATAGTAGGGGGTACAGTGTATAGCAGGGATACAGTGTATAGTAGGGGTACAGTGTATAGTAGGGGGTACAGTGTATAGCAGGGGTACATGTACAGTGTATAGTAGGGGTACAGTGTATAGTAGGGTACAGTGTTTAGTAGGGGTACAGTGTATAGTAGGAGTATAGTGTATTGTAGGGGTACAGTGTATAGTAGGGGTACAGTGTATAGTAGGGGTACAGTGTATAGTAGGGTACAGTGTATAGTAGGGGTACAGTGTATAGTAGGGGTACAGTGTATAGTAGGGTACAGTGTATAGTAGGGGTACAGTGTATAGTAGGGTACAGTGTATAGCAGGGGTACAGTGTATAGCAGTGGTATAGTAGGGGTACAGTGTATAGTGGGGGTACAGTGTATAATAGGGGTACAGTGTATATTAGGGGTACAGTGTATAGCGGGGGTACAGTGTATAGTAGGGGTACAGTGTATAGTAGGGGTACAGTATATAGTAGGGTAAAGTGTATATTAGGGGTACAGTGTATAGCGGGGGTACAGTGTATTGTAGGGGTACAGTGTATAGTAAGGGTACGGTGTATAGTAGGGGTACAGTGTATATTACAGTGTATAGCAGGGGTACAGTATATAGTAGGGGTACAGTGTATAGTAAGGGTACAGTATATATTACGGGTACAGTGTATAGGAGGGGTACAGTGTATAGGAGGGGTACAGTGTGTAGTAGGGGTACAGTGTATAGTAGGGATACAGTGTATAGTAGGGATACAGTGTATAGTAGGGTACAGTAGATAGTAGGGGTACAGTATATAGTAGGGTACAGTGTATAGTAAGGGTACAGTATATATTAGGGGTACAGTGTATAGGAGGGGTACAGTGTATAGGAGGGGTACAGTGTGTAGTAGGGATACAGTGTATAGTAGGGATACAGTGTATAGTAGGGATACAGTGTATATTAGGGGTACAGTGTATAGAAAGGGTACAGTGTATAGTAGGGTACAGTGTATATTAGGGGTACAGTGTATAGAAAGGGTACAGTGTATAGTAGGGTACAGTAGATAGTAGGGGTACAGTATATAGTAGGGTACAGTGTATAGTAGGGTACAGTATATAGTAGGGGTACAGTGTATAGTAGGGTACAGTGTATAGTAGGGTACAGTAGATAGTAGGGGTACAGTGTATAGTAGGGGTACAGTGTATAGTAGGGTACAGTGTATAGTGGGGGTACAGTGTATAGTAGGGGTACAGTGTATATTAGGGGTACAGTGTATAGAAAGGGTACAGTGTATAGTAGGGTACAGTAGATAGTAGGGGTACAGTATATAGTAGGGTACAGTGTATAGTAGGGTACAGTATATAGTAGGGGTACAGTGTATAGTAGGGTACAGTGTATAGTAGGGTACAGTAGATAGTAGGGGTACAGTGTATAGTAGGGGTACAGTGTATAGTAGGGTACAGTGTATAGTAGGGTACAGTGTATATTAGGGGTACAGTGTATAGCGAGGGTACAGTGTATAGAAAGGGTACAGTGTATAGTAGGGGTACAGTGTATAGGAGGGGTGCAGTGTATAGTAGGGGTACAGTGTATAGTAGGGGTACATTGTATAGTAGGGGTACAGTTTATAGTAGGGGTATAGTGTATAGTGAGGGTACAGTGTATAGTAGGGGTACAGTGGGGATGTGTCCTGATCTACTTGTTAGGGGATTTACCTAAGAAATCTGGGCTATGAAATTTTTGTAGTAAACCATACATATAACAGTATTAGGTAACATAGACTATTGAAACCACCTGCATAATTTGATTTTGATTATATTTTCAGTACATCTAGGTTGTTGTCAATTTATATTAGGACATGTTATCAGTTTCAAAAATATTGTAAACATAAAGTTTTCAATGGAAAATTTATTTTTGGTGTATAATGTGTTAACCATATATGCATGTATTGTAGGCTAGATATGTTCACTTCCCCCACGTTGGTGTTGTCAACAGTTGTCACAAATTAAAATTAAAGCTACCGTTGGTTTCAGTTACGAAATTTCTAACACAAACTGTTTCTACATATATATGTTGTTTGATCAAACAATTTTGAAAGTCTTTCTTTCAAAAAAATAAATTTTAGCCGTGGGTTTTTTTCTGTTATTGATAATACCTTGAATGTACATTTCTTGTCCTTAATATTGACAGACAGTACTATCTGCATGTATATTGTATAGATACCAAATCCAACATATTTAGTATATTATAAAGTACATGTACATGTGAATGTTGTGAAAAGATGATTTTTCTTTCAGAAAGATATTTTTTATAACAAACAAAAAGTGATTTGGCTGATTACTTTAATGTCTTCTGGAATATATGAAAGCCCAGCTATTTGACAGAGTATAATTAATTGTAAGCATGTTGGCTGCATCATACCCTTCAATGTTCTAGACAATCCTCAAAGTGGCCGTTACCTAGCAACTGACCGAGACTCGTATCGAGATCACCACAAATCTAGGGGTATGAATTTGAAGGTGGCCATCTTGTTGGACGCTTTGTGTTACACTTGCACACTGTTTGTTTCACTCCATCCACATGTGTTTCTGACTTATTTGCATATTCAGATTGTTAATGACATTTGCATATTCATTAGTTTCACCATTAATGAGTGTTGAATATTCATAAGGATGCTACATAATATTATACTTGTATAACACATTATCAATGAGCTCGAGGGTTATGCTTTAATCCTTGTCCGGACCTTTCATTGATAATAAAGAAGTATATTATAATATGCAGCATTCTTTGATGATCTTCATTTCATTATCACTATTGTCTGTTTGTTTTCATCCTTGTTTTCTGTTCATCCTTTTGTTCCTATCAGACTTGTTGCCAAACACAGGTATGTAGATACATAAGTATGCTAATTTCTTGGATGCAGTGAGATGGGGACGGGTCACCTTGGGTATATAAGATAGAAGTTCAGTTTTTGGTGAATAATAGGCCACCAGTCACCTGATAAATTGCATAGATTTAGATAAATAGTATCTTTAATTTCTATTTTAGTATTTATTTATTTTTTATGCTTACTATTTTTTTTCTTCTTAATTTGAATTTTTATTTACAATCAATGTAACTAAGAAACAGTCTTGGTGCGGGATACTCTTTTGAAAAACTTCCAGAAAACTACTGGTGTGGTGATTTTTATCCTAACGATGCGCTCATTATTGAGTTTTTGGTATATTGGAAACTTGAGCAAACAAATTCTTGATACATTATCAGTTTAGTAGATATATAGGGAGATGGCTGATATCCTGGGGCCATCACTTATATTGTTGTCTTGTCTTTATATTGATGTTAGAAGACAAAAAGGGCACATGTACAGTTGTAGGAAATATAACATGCAGATTTTATATAACCTTTTTTGTTAGATTGATCCCCTATAACGTGTATAACAGACAACTCATCCTCGGCTTATAATTCCCTGTTCTATGGCTTTCTCATGATCACTACTTATACCACTCCTTTGTACTAAAGCTGACAAACTTTACATGACAAGACACGGAACCACTATGGTAACTTGTTGCCTTGCTCGGTTGTCGGAGTAATTGTCAAAATTTCAAGAAAATAAAGAAATTCATTAATTTGCAATTATAGGCCTGAGAACATATTCAGCTTTGATGATGAAATATTTCCTGATAAATTCTATAGATAAAAAATTTCATGTAGAAAATATTTTTTTGGAAAATGTGCATTTTTGGATTTCCAATACATTGCACAAAACTGAAAAGGAACTATTTGGAGCAATAAAAATAAATGTAAATTTACCATCAATTGACAGAAAACTTGAAATTTTGAGGAGTGTTTGATATGTTGTGCTTGAATTCCCAAAGTGTATCTTGATTCATGACAATAACATGTGTTTACTGCTTTCATCCTATGTGGTACCGAATCTCTCGAAGGCATACTTATGTGCAATCATCTAATTCCTTGTTCATTTTATATGTGCAGTATATGTACTGTTCATTTCTTTCAGCATGGACACTTATGCTTGATAAAAAGCATATTCTACTTTAATGATAGGCTATGATGAAATATTAAGGGGGGGGACATTTTGTTAAAATTTGGTAGTGGGCTGTGATAAGTCAGTTTCTACTTCCTCAAACTAAAGATTTATGTAAAATCTTTATAAGGTCTTAAAATTTGTTTTGCACAATGTACATGTATACAGTGCAACCATGGGTTCTTACATATCCCTACTATCATTAGTTGCAAAGTTTCGGGATTACATTTTTTAATTCATAAAATTACTGAGATAATCCTGCAGGGCACCACGGGACAATTGACCCCACAAAACTGTAATTTACCTCTGTATCTTCCAGTTTTCTTTTAAATTTAACCTTGAATGGCCACTGTTACATTTGTTATTGACTAAAGATTACCAATACAGCAAAGGATGTGGCTATATGTATGGGGTCACCTGCCCGACCGTTTGGGTTTTCTCCGGGTACTCCGGTTTCCTCCCACAATAAGACACATGCTTACATCTGGGCCAACAAGAGTGATCAGTATAAGTTGGATTACTTGTTTGATAATTTTAAAATAAATAGATTTATTTATTTATAATAATTGCAGAATAAAATCTTCTACATTAGTGCAGTTTAGTTCAAAGGCAAAACATTTTTTCTGAGTTTACATCAATGTTCAAATGTCAACCTATCACCTATATACTAGGTACAAATCTATACATATGTACTGTTGGTGACAGCAGACCAAAATAATGATGAAGTACAATACAGGCAAAAGCATTTAGTGATTGCGTGAAATCCTTGTTATGAAATATTACTACATGCATGTACTTTTCTTTGTACATACTTTCTAACGATCTTATTTCGTACCATTTTAAGAAATTTGAAATTTGATACATTTAAATTAGATCAGAATATTGATCTTAAGTCTGGTGAGAATTCTGAGGTCATAAAAGACAGAAATCTGTATCCAGGGAGAGCTGTTTTTCACGTAAATTATGACAGGCTGTAGAGATTTATGGAAATGTTCTAGAATAATTATGGCAGACAACATTTACCAGACAAGAGATCATGTCAAGTTCAATCTGTGTAACCCGATATACTCCTGCAGAAAATGTCTGGTGGGTTTTCTGTATTTCATTCTTACCTATTTTGATCATCATTTTATCAGATACTGTACATGTATGTTATATGACATTTTTCTTGTTCTGTTTATATATTCTGATAGCAATTTGAGATAGAGTCATTTTCTAGGTTGTGAAAATTTCATTGTATTTTCAAAACAATACAATAAAAAAAATTCATTCCAAAATTTAGAATCTGGTACATGTAACAATAAAATTCCTCGATTGCCAGTCCAACAAAAATTCAGTTGAAAAAGATTAAATATGATACTACATGTACAATGGTAGGTGACTTTCTGTGTCATTTTTGAAATAAATTATTATGGGGTTATATCAAGTGATTAACTATTTTAAAATATTACTAACCAAATATTTGATCTTGATTTAAAACTGAAAAAAAAACCTTTCAACTGATTTGTTACAACTTATAGGCTTAGTTTTCAGACAATTAAAATGTGACCTTTGTTTAAAATAACCATTATTAACTTTGTACCTGTTTGAATCAGGGAATTTTTCATTTAAATGACATAAATCCTTTTCTAGATAATGAATTTATTCTTTGTAACACAGGCTTTAATATAATAATTACCTTATTATTGTTCACATTCATATCCATCTGTTCTTGTTTTACTTTTCTTAATGGTGGCCGTATAGCATATTGTATTTCACATTGTCAGATTTATTTTTGCTTTAAAAAGTTTGGCTTCCAGGTCCAAGTATATTATTAATAAGAAATCTTAAAATGAACTTATTGTATATTTTTTTTCTCCTTCTCTCTCTCCTAATACTGGCAGTGTATAATTGTTGTGATTAAATATTGTATTTTTTCTATCATTTCTTGAAATGTTTTTCTTTACAGCCAAATTAACGCCCCGAAATAATAACCCCAGTACTCTAGTCCAGCCAGAGTACGTCCCGGGCCTGAGCCTGGAGTTATCTCCCCGCACAGGGCCCTCACACAGGTCACACCGAGAGGCGGCCCAGGTCTTGGACAATGCACCGTACACAGAAAACCGGGTCCTGACTCCAAGTCAGTTTCGTCACGGTATCGAGGCTTCCCGAGAGTTCGGAACTCAAACCGGTATGGGATGTTATACTCCCCCTGTGTGTGATGATAAAATACTCGGTGGTTCTGATCAGTGTGAGAAGGGTTCGTATAGAGTCGAGTACTAGGCATGAGCATGTATGGCCGATACCACCATTTATCAGGACACGATTTATAACCATTGATGTCTCCTTTCATACAATATTTTCTGCTTTTAAAACTGATTTGCATGTCTTTATTGTCGTATCTAGGGAATTGTCTAGCACGGTCGTAGACATAAAACACTGCACGCAGCACAAATATTAGCCTCCTCGACCTTCTCCCAAGTTATAGAACTGCATGATAACATAGTCTAGTTGTGTATGTAATAAAGATATAGAGTATAGCTTCATAAAGTAATGTTAGTGGTGTACTTGATAAAATTAAGTCTCCTAAAGTGTAAAAATGGGATTTACTTTGATCCTATTGTGTATTGGGAATGAAAAAATTGGTAAATCAATAGATGGCGGGCAACAGAGTAATTTCCAGTAACTTTATTAGGCAAAGTAAAAACATCAGTTCATAATCAAGTTTCTCTTATGGTAACATATACTATACTGGACGTTTTAACAGTGTATTGAACATTTTATGTGACTTTACTTTTTATGCCCCGACCATGAAATGGGGAAGGAGGGGGCATATAGTGTTACCCATGTCCATCCCGTCCTGTCCCATCACGTCCCTTATTAACATGAATGTCTCACAGACATTTCTAGTTGTCTCTGCTCATATTAATGAGGGCTTCGTTATTATTGTCAGGATAAAATTAACATTATAGTTGACCAATGTACTGGTGAAGGGTTAATATTTGACCTGGTGTTTTGTCTGTAATTGTAGTGTTTAGTCAGAAACACAAGTTACAAAATAAAAAAATATTGGTAAATAATTGAGAGCAGGATATCAGAAATCCTATATGAATTTATAATGGAGGGGGGGGGGTATGTTTAATCCCCGAGGATTGACCTACATGTACCAGTATTATAGCTTTACCCTTGTATTTATGTTATTGATCTGTATCGGAGAAAGATGAGCATGCATGTCAGAAAATACATTTACATAATATGTATCATGTGTTATATGTAATTAGGGAAAGTCTGAAGTAGCTAGCATATCTGCCAACTTTTTAAAATTTCCATAAGCGACATTACGTGTGCTCAAAATTGAAAGCATAAATAAGAGAGTCTATGCTCAACCTGGGACAAAAGTATAATTTTTAGCTGTTCTTTTATGTAGGTTAACTCTTCAGTTGAAGGAATAGTTTTAACGAATCCATGAGTTGAAAATGAAATGTTGAATTTTAGGATCAAAAATCAAGTGTCTCTCCCAAAAAAATTAAGGAAAGTTGGCGAATATGAACAAGTTTCAATGGGTGCAGATATTGTATGACCTGCATTATACATGTCGGAAATGAAATTACACTGTACTTAATTTACATGTAGCACCTATTTTGCAATAAAAGAAACAAAATGGAAATTATTAGTATCATTTTAAAAACAAGTTTTCTTTTAGTGGCAGTTATTATTGTTGTATCATGAACTTTCCAATTTGGAAATGCCAGATTAGGTCAGGTTGATACAGTGAAATTCTTTGTAGCGGTGGGGAGGGTAGTACAGCCCTCAACGTAAAATGTAACAATGGTCTATCTATTCAAGCTCTTCTAAAGAGAAACAGATATTCATAAAAACAACAGACACATTTATAGCTCGTCTGTAATGAGTATTGAGAAATCAAGTTTTATAGACTAAGGGGGTTTCAATCATGCTTCTTAAAGGTAGAACTTATTATAAAGCTATATATATATTAAGTTAGTGATAAGCTCATATATGGTGTTGGATTTATCTACAAAACAAAAACCATTATGATGTGAATTTAATTATCACTTCTATTACACAATTATTGTAGAAGTACAGTTTATTCAACGAAGTACCAATGAAAATTAGAATCCCCATTAACATGCGTGAAAATTGAATTCATTCTTTGATTATTTGTTATATTTTGATAAATATTCCTTTCCTTGTTGTATTTTCAGTTGAATTTGGTACAAACACTGAATTAGGGACTCAAAGAGAGGAGAGTGAGGTTCGTATCATGTACAATGCACAGGGGAAGCGAGTTCGAGTCAAGAGTGCCGCAAAGGAGGAAACCAAGAAATATCAGCGAAAACCAGAACCCCCAACGGAACGGAAATCAAAATCAAGGTCGAAAGAGGAAAAAGAAAAGGAAAAACCAAAGTGGAATTTTCAAAATAAAAGACGCAAAAAGCCAGTTAAACAGTCGGAAAAAGATCTCAATTTCCAGGAGAAAAGAAAGCAGAGTGAAGTTAGGAGGTTGAAAAGAGAACAGGAGCTGATGAACTTAGTGGACATGAATCGTGATCGTATACCAGGATACAAGGGAGCTAACTCCCGTGGTCATTCACCTGTGTCCGATAATGAAGGTCACAGGTCAAGGAGTATTGAACGATTTAATGCTAGTCGGAGGTCCAAATCGCATTCACCTGAAAATGTTAGTGCACGGCGACAACACACATACCGAACAACATCCCCCAACCTGACCCAGCGTTCGTCTTCGCCTGGACCAAAAGTCGTTGGACCAGAAGAAAGCAGTCACAATACAGCAAGGGGGAGATCACCCCCTGTTCCTGCTCTACGATACAAAAAAGACAATGCATACGACGTACACTTAGCAGAGAAGCAATCTGCTCGTAAGTACGCTGATGGGAATCCGTTAGAAATACCACTGACGGAAGGAGAGTTTGTGCCATTTATGAGAACTGTTGAAGTGCTAGACCCTGCCTATAGTGGCTCCCCTCTCCCTATATCTAGAGAGGCTACGGCAGTGGTCAATGCTCGCAAGGCCTACCTCAAGGGTATGAAGCCTGGCGACTACGGTAAAAAGGACAATTATTATGAAGACAGATTGAAAGTTCCAGGAGAGGAGAAATCAAAGGTAAGAAAGCATTCTGTTTTAGTAATCATTTGCTTGTACCACAATAGAACCTAACAGTCCTAAACAGATTACCTCGGTATATGGGTTTGTAATAAAAACATAAATTACGGGTACAAATATCAATTCATTGAAGAAAAATAGACATACAGTCAAACCCCATTATCTCAAAGTCAAAGGATACAACTTGTACAAAGTATTGCAAAGAAAATAAAAAATAACCCGAAATAATGTTATTAATATATATTAAAACATCTTCATATGTACATTGAATCACTTACTTTTAGTTATGGAGATTTGAAATGCACTAGATTTAGTGAAAAAACATGTTTCTCTTATGTCACATTCCTGTTAATATCATGTCTTTGCCCGACAAATGCAACATGATATCAAGAGGAATGCACTGTACAAGTGTTACTGTAGCTTTGTGTCTCTAAAGGGATGGTCAGTGTACTCCGGATCCCTTGATGACACAGTGCACACATTAGTTTCACTACAGTAATCTAGAAACTGATGTAATGTTGATATTTGTAGGATCCCATCATGAATCCCGCCCTAGTCAAAGAGCACCCCACTCACAGACAGGATGCCATCCTTCAACAACTCTCCTCATTGAAGATGGTAAGTAGAGTGTTGCATGGTCATTTCAAACTCATGTGTCAATGAAGGACGTTTTTCTTTTTTTTTTTTTTTTAAATAATTCTTTTTTTTATAAGAAAATGAACAAACAAAAATTTGAACTATTGAGTTTTTATCCAGTGTCCTCATGACCTTTAACACATAAAAACTTTAAAAAAAAATTAATCTGAAAACTGATCCATACTCATAGCGTTAGCCATACATGTCAAAGTAAAATTGTACATCCATGCAGCCTGTATAAAGTATAACCATGGCAGTTTTAAGATTCATCATTGAGTTAGGACCCTGTATGAATTGCACTTGGCACGATTGTAAATCAACCAATGAATGAAGCAATCTGCAAAAAAAAAAACGGTTTTAGAAAAGGGCCAACTCAGGAGCATAATAAACCATCTTGAACCTCACACTGTATGATATATAACCTGCAATCAAATACACATGCACATCAACATCATGCATGTTTGAAATTTTACTGCTATCTGTGAGATTAAACTGCAAAAATCACGTCACCAAATTGCTCATGTTTCTATGCAGTATTCACATAAGGTTTGTTGTTGTATCTATTTCTGTTCCATAAAGCGTGGTTTGATGATGGAAGTGATTTTAGAGAGTATTGATTTTCATGTTTATGGGAAGTTTATCGTGATGGAGAGAAATGTAATTTAGCGTTAAGAGATTTGTAATATTGTGTGCTGGGCCAATATAAATCCCTTATGTGGTTTTCTCCTCCATTATCAAATATAGCTTTATTGCCTCGGAATTGTTAGGGTCTAACTCTTCACGAACTCACAGAGGCGAATAGGACAATACACTTGCCTTTAATTTCTGTACTTTGATTTATCAGGCTTCTACTGGAAATTGTAAAAATTTAAAAACAGACAATTGAAAAACCAACATTTTACAATGAAAATGTACTTGCTGCTATGAAAAATAATTTTCAGAAGAGGGAAACATATTATGAACTCCTTGTACTTGGAGGTTTTTTCCAACTTTTGTAGTGCAAGTAAGCTAATGCTGGGGTGTTGAATATAAGTGTTTGTTATAAAAGACCCTAGAAAAGACCCTGTAGACTTATGTTGTATAAACAGGGAATTGGAACACATAGGGTTGGGCCATGATTGTGGAAATATATGAAGCAAAAATTATCATATGTACTTGAGATTTTTGTTGAGAATTTTAAATCTTTCACTTAGCTTAAAATGTTTGGCTGTTTTGAGACTTTGAACATACATAGTAAACCTAGGATAATCTTTTAACGCATGTATTTCCAAACAGAAACATACTTACAGGGGCCCTCATAGTTCTGTCAATTTGACAGAAAATCCATCTGTAATTCTTTCTTTTCAAATTCAGTGGAATTCCCGAAGAAACATAGGAACATGACCATCGTTACCAGTATTTGTAAACATCTAAAAACAAAATTTAATATACGCGAGAGTTCAGTAGAGAAATTTCCAAGGAGAAATTAAATTTTTTTCATTGTATTTCAGAACCTGATGCAGAGGCGTAGGGAGTTGGAGACGTTTTCTCCGACAGACTTCGAGTAGTACGAACATTTCTGTGTATACTTTGATCAGACAGCATACTGTGATAATTTCTTGCATTATTTAGCACTCAACAACTGTTCTACTTCTAAGTACTGGATCCTTGTTTTAATAAATCTTATCGGTATATTGATGTGGTAAGGTCACATTTATATGATAAACTGCAAACTTAATTTCACTTTGGGATGCAAAGTGGTCAATGCCAGACAAAGCACTGAAGCTGTTGATAGGTTCCTAAACATTCTTAAAGTTATATTCAGTCAGAAAGTCAGACATATTTTGTCACTACTCTTGATAATTAAAAGTAATTATGCTTGATACTATAAATTAATTAGGTTTGTGCCAAATCACCATCATTTTTTTAAATTTTCATATATATAACGAGTTTCCAAGTTAAATAATCTTGAGGAACATTAAACTGAATCGCTGTCTGGTATAATATGTGATGTTGTACCTACCAAGCTGCATACAATTTACATGTATGTATATGGACCAATTTCTCCCTGTTTTCGATTTCTTTTTGCAAAAAAAGAAAATCACTATTTGATAGAAATGGTATTTCTATGCAATGTATCTTATGAATTGGTAGTATTAATTGGGAAAAAAAGCTTCACAAAAGGTTGTTTATCTTTTTTTTTTTTGAGTGGAAAATTGAACTCAAATTAAAACATTCATTTGGTGAAAGGCATCATCTTTATTAGTGAACTTTTCGGTTGGAGTTAGCTCCCTTCATTATACCCCGGCCAGCTACTGTAGGGGTAGGTAAACAAAGAACTTTGGAGTATCTACAAATGCATTGGCTCACCTACAGTGTTTTTGCCCATATAGTACATTAAGATTATTGATTTCTAATGCAGTTTATGCTTTGTGATCTAATTTCTGAAAAACTATTTGGTTGTTGATGACACTTTTATAACATTTAACGTGCATGTCATGCAATGTATGCATCAATATAAAAAATCAAATCTGTCATGAATTCTGTCTTTTGATGAACAGATCACTACATTTAAGATATATGCTACCTTTTACATTATACATTTGATTTGTGTCAGAGTTAACTCCCATTAAAAATACATTTGAATATCAAAGTAAATATAATAACAGGTAAAATAGTTCATAATCATGAGAATGTTATCAATTCCTGCTTTCTGTCTGTCAGAATATAATAATATTATAAATGTCAGTTAAAAAAATGGTCACTCCGACTCGTCAGTCACTAAATACAATTTCAATGTTTCTACATCACACTAAGGTAGATTATATCCTTAACAATAGCATAGAGGAGGCTGATGGGGTCTAAGTTGTCTTAGGATAGCTCGTATCAGTGAGAAAAAGTTGACAAAATCAAATGTATGTTTTACCCCCACCATAGCTTCACTGTACTATACTGAATTTACACTGGTCTTACTCAGTCTTCCAGGTCCCAACATCAAACATTCATTCTTTCTATTCTTTTCCACTTAGTCTAATGAATGGTTGTTGGTGCTTAAGTTTTTCATAGCTTTTTGGAAAAATAATTATAAATAATCAACAAAATTAACTGCTCTCCCCTTGCCATGTCTTGATATAGTCATTAATACATGGACTAACTGTAGTTACATGTACCTGGTATGTATAATGGGTTACAAAATATCTAAAATTATCTTTATTTATTTCTTTACTTTAAAAGGTTTTTCCCCTGGTCATATTTTATTAAACATTGCAAATTTCTTTGATACCAGAAAATCCTTTTATTTCTTGTGTAGCGAGAAATATTGACAGAAATAAGCAGAAAATTGAAGTGGCCAAATGTTTTGTTATTTTTACCTTGCTGTAATATGTATACAATGACAAACTTTGAAGGTATGTGTATTGAAATTCCCACAGAATACATATATAGAGTTGTGTTTTATTTATTTTCTCCACAATACAGGGACTTTGTCAAACAAGTCCTGTTTTTAAGTATTACGGCAACTCTAACTGATTTAATGTCACATATACTACTTCTCCATGTTATTATTGTGTAATTGTATTTCATTGTTATTTGTTTATTTATTGAATGTATACAATATGTATATACATGTATATCATTTCTTTATGTTGAAGAATCGGATCTTATCTGTTGCATTTAATTTTCAGGTTTTACCTTCGAAATTGTGTAAATTCCTGATTCATTTAATACATATCGTAATATGTCTCACCTTTTTTACATCAACATACTTGCATTACACTGTGTAAATTTCTAATTCGTTATATATCCATCGTATATGTCTCGCCTTTTTTACATCGACATACTTGCATTACACTGGTGCTACCCGTAATCTCTGTACTGCGATCTGATAGTAGGCTATTGTGTATCTATTAAATATTCACTACAATCTGGTTGTGGTCCAATTTATCAAAAAAATGTTGACTTGAGTGTAAAAGGACTGTTTTTACTTTATTGTTAACTAAGAGAACAGTTCTAGGGACTTCCTGCATATATAAATTGTTACAAACTGCAAAAACTGGGTTCCAAATTTAGAAAAAAATAACTCCCAAATTGGGAAAAAAGGTTGATTTGCTAAGTCACTGTTCAGCAAGTAAACAATCTTTTCTCCATCTTTCGCTAACTTGGTCAGCACATGTATTACCTCAAGTTCTAGCATTATTTAGTGCCATAAGTAATGACTTTTACACTTTACACTAGGAAATTTTCTTAATTTTGATGATAAGCGATTTCCAAAATAGCCAGGAAAGTCCCATAATATTCAGAAGGTACCATAAAACAAAAAAATGGGTTTATCATTTTCTGATTTCCAATCTTGCTTTTGTACATTACTAAAATAACAAACACAACGGCAATTTCCAATAGCAATTACACATTAAAAAGAAACACATACAGAGGAAAATAGGATAAATTGCTGTTTTTTCGTATTCTCTAAAGCAAAGAGAATTTTGTAATGCTAGCTTCAAATAAATCAAATGTAGATTGAATTTATTTTATTCTGTGAGCTAATGGTTTCATGGCCATGCATTTCAGTAGATTTTGTTATATGATACAAACCAATATGACTAATGATTCTTATCTGTGAAAATTCAATATGACAGAGAGTGTTAATATCAAAATATCAAATTTGTGCTACATGGAAATTTGTTTCAAGTTTTATTTTATTTTCGATATCTCTGAGTAATCATTAGATAGCTTTGTGTCTCTGTTTACAAATTTGAAAGCAGTGGATCATTTTGTTGTGTATATTTTTGAAGCTAGCCTTAGAGGTTGTTTTGGGATGTTTATATAAAGGAGAGTTGTGAAGATTTATCACTCATTTGTGATAAAAACTCTGTTGTGCTATTTCCGTTACAATGTTTTGAGAAAAAATGATATTTGTATATGATGTAATATTTCTGTTTATTTATTTTCCTTCTCAACATTTTATGTCAGAGAGAAACTTTTTGTTCATATTCCATTACGCACACATCTGTTCAATAGTGCCAGACATTTTGATTATTGGAGTCAGTTCGTATCAGACAGACAGACATGGTTATCTAATGGTAGGCAAACTGTTTTAGGGCAGTCAAAATGACCCTTATCAGCAGTCACAAACACTTAGGCTGTCCTCTTCTAATGTTAGGCAAACAAATTTAATACCATTGTCAGTAGTAAGAGACAAAAAAGGACATTTATTGGATAACCTTAGCCATAGTTCTCATGTTGAATTTGATTACAGGAAATAAAAATATTGTGAATCATAAAATCACAGTTGGTTTATAATTGATAAAAAAGTGAATCTCGTTGATTTTGTTTCCCTTTACTACAAATTCTAGCTGATTCTTTACAACAAAAATATTAGAACCAGCTCTAAATGAAATATTTTCTGTGGCGTGAATTTGTCATGCTGACGTTATAAGTGGTATTTACTGTAATTAAACCTCCTGTCAGTGAGGGTTAGGTATCTTTGATTATACAGTACAGATTTAATTCTAAGTTTTCAAAAGAAAGTTATGTTTTTTAATTACTATTAAACGAGATGCTGAATTGGGGGGAAATGTTAGGAGAGGGAGTCCTGATAAGGTGATTCAAAATTACAGTAATTACGGCCACTTGTCTATAATTAACCCCCCTAGCTAGTCTGAATATGTATGTAGGTGATGTCTAGTGACATATGTAACAAACTACAACTTTGTACCAAAGACATCAAATAATAAACTCAATAATTATACAATCGCATCAGTCTTGGTTTGTTGTTTTTTTTTTGTCTAGAAGCAACCTGCTTATCGTGTAAGGTATTTAATTTGTTTATTTTCCTAGAACACAAATGAAAATCTTAGCATGATTTTCAAAAACTACTACATTTTGTATCATGATGTTAGATATATCATTTATATAGAAAGCAGCCTCTCTGGAGTGTTCCAGCATTTCCGACAATCTGGAAGTTGGATGTAAAGAGTTCTTAAACAGCAATTACACTGATGTATGTTCCAGAAGAAAATCTGGCAGTGAAGAATTTGTTAGCGTATTTTCGAGAATCCCTTAAGCCTGTTTACCTTGCGTACTAGTCAGCCATAATATTATAAATTTCCATTGGGATATGTCTGTCTAGACGGTTTTCAATTTTGCAGTTATTTCACAACAGTTTTATCATATTTAGAAAAGAAGTTGTCACATACAGGGTGATGTACAATGCTTACACTAGCCTGTGAATAGTTATTTAGATCCAGACAACAGAAATTATCTTAATTTTCAATACAGTGTATCAGTTCTTAATGGTATTGATCATGATGAAATAGGAGCTTTTGAAAAACTTATTTACATGATCTACTGTTCATGGATTAGAAATTGTTCATGCTCCAGTTCATACTTTCCCTATTTAGGAGGGAGACTCCCGATTTTGGACCCTAAAATGTTACATTTTCAACTTGGGAATCTGCGTAACTGTTCCTTATTTTAAAGATGTGATGATAATTTCATCTGAAAGAAAGCTCAAAAGAAGCCATTTAAAAGTGTTATTTTTTCCTCTGAATGTAAATGTATACATATTATTTATGTTTTCAATTCTGAGCACGCATAATCACCCCCATGGAAATTTTAAAAAGTTGGGAAGTATGCCAGTTTCACGAACGTTCCCAACCTTAGGAAATTCTCCATAGGAAAGCATTACAGAAGTTAAGGAAACAAAACTTAAGGAACAGCTATTGTTAAAAAAAGTACTGGCTTTTTCTATCTTCATAGATTCGTTTTAAACGATAGGCAACGGTCCACAATAATTCGTGACATTTTGTATGGATGTTGTATTGGCCGTGGTGTACTGGGGGACCTTGTTGTGTATTCGTCACAGAGGTGTGTGTTCTGTAATCGAACTTGGCACCTCCATGTGTTCGGGGAGGGGAAACAAGCCCATGGTTGGCGTGACGCCACTAAATACCTCTGAAACGGAACTTTACATCCGTGCAGGGTTATCATGATGTCCAAATCTTGAGGATTACTTGAATAGAGACACGTATGGATCTTTTCACCATTGTTTGTGTCAACTTTCACAGATTTCCTCAACAATTAATGTCAGATTGTTGTGGGGGGTTCTTTCTGTACAGAGGTTCAGATTTATGGAATTAGTTTCGTTGTTTGATGACTGACGAAATCCCCTTTAGAGAACACAGATACTTTGTCACCGCAAAATCATAGAATTACAAGATAATTAGTAACATATCATGACACACCAACTTATCTACAAAATTGAGAAATGGGAATAGCTTTACCGTTTGTACCTGACAAACCACTGGTGCACATGCACTAAACTCGTCTGTCAATACACTCATAATAAAGGCGATTAAACGAGTACCTGTGACTGGGGTCTGACTTGATTCAAGACGTAACAATGGTCAAAAATATGATATACCATTATGTTGAAACTCGAGAAAGACTGTCTAATTCAAAGACCTTTATTGAAGCAAATAGATTTCGAATTCAGTATTTTGATTTATTCCATATTTGTTTGAATGTGCCCAATAAAATATTTTATCAATTGATCAAACTTATAACACTTTTTCTCACCTGACAAGAAGGAGCGACAATTAATCTATCATGGATCACAGTTGCTTGAGTTTCTGTCAGTATATAAAAAAAAATGTTTACATACAGTATATGGAGTCGCGGCCCATTACAGAATGTCCATTACTGTAATTGGAGGCTGATTTCACACATATCTATTAATTATTTATTGACAGAAACTCAAGCAACTGTACATGGATCAATGCAGGTATGTACAGTATTCTCAAGAATTGGCGCGACAATAAAAGTCTCCGTGTTAACAAATGAGAACGTCGATCTCCCTCTTGTGAATAAGCGCAACAGTACGTATGTATCTCGCAAATAAGCGAAACTTATATCGGAACTTCGCGCATAATATCTCTTGCGAATAAGCGCAATTATGGTTATGTTTATCTCTAGAATTATCACATTGATATATACCTCTCTGTACGATCACAAAAGTATTACTTTCGCGAATGAGCTTGACATTGTATATTGCTTTCATGACTTTCGTAATGACTTTGATAATGCGTATATCGCTCATGAATTAGTTCGTATGGTCGTAGTGTGTGTCGCTCAGGAAACGTAAATTACAACGGAAATCTCTTCCCACTCGCGAAAGTAACGTAATGTTTTCTTTTCAAAAGAGTTGCTTCGAGCAGAACGACCTAATCATTTAGCGTAGCAATCCGGCCAATGTATCATAAAACTCCGAAAGAACGTCTACACTATCAAACGAGCAGTTGATTCTGATATATCTTTTGTTCTGCAAATTACAGACGGAATAATTTCTGAATGTTTGCGCAATTAGTCCGAATCACCATCCAACATACCTCTTAAATCAGAGCACGAATATTTGTTTTTATTTACATCATTCACAAAAAACACTCCACCAAAACGTCCTTCCTGAAGAAAAGAAGGAAAAATAATTGCGTTCATTCTGACCTTCAGAATACTCACTATATATACTACACTTAATAACTAACATATTTAGACTGACATCTAATTTACAATATGGCCTTGATACACAATATATACATAGACAAATAGAATACAAGTACATAGATAGAACACATATAGTTTCACAGATTGGCACATTCACATATCGGAAAATAGCTACTGGTCGGAACACATGACAATGGGGGTAACTAAGATAGTTTTCGTAAAAGAGACTTCTTAAAAGACTCTACAGTTGGTAAAACATGCATTGAATCGTCTAGGTTGTTCCATAAAACACTTGCCATCTTAACCGTAGTAAAAACTCAGAAGTAAGGATAAAAACATCAGCAACTTTTAAAATAATTCTTGGTGCCCTCTTTTGAAGCTTGAATAAATTATCTCAATGGATATTGTTGGATGGCGTACTCCATAATACAGAACAATAGAAAAAATTAGGTAAAATAATGCTATTATACAATTTCTTTGCCGTATCGGAGGACATAAAAGGCCTGACACGTTTAAAAACACAAAAAAAATGTTTCTTGGAAATCTTGCCGATAAATCGATATGGTTTTTCCATGTTAAACATTCATCAATAAAAACACCTTAAAGTTTGGCACTATGAACAGTTTGAATAATATGACCATTTATTTCAATTTTAATTTCCCTAGTTTTTTTCTAGTTTCTATAAGAACCCTAAAAACATACATTGGGTCTTAGACTTAAATTGTTCTGTTTCATCCAATCAACAGTACGCTTAAGATCCTCAGAAAGACCAGATTTAACTTCATCAACAGTCTTACCAATTACATCTTGGGAGGTATCATCCACGTACATAGTAACTGAGCTGTGATGTACATGTTTTGCGTAGTCATTAATAATGTAAAGATAAAAATAACGGCTAAAGAATATATCCTTGTGGAACACCAATTGTGATGGGCTCAAACATGGATATTTTACCTTTAAAATTGACACATTGCGTTCTCTCGTGTAGATAGTGCGTAAAAAAAGCTAAGACACTTAGTGAAGACTCCATAACACTTTATTTTGTGGAGTAAAACCTTATGATTAACCTTATCAAAAGCTTTGCTTCGGTCAAGGAAGAGTATAGCAATCAATGTCCCTTCCTTGGGTAAGGAAGAGTATACCAGTCAATTTACCTTCATCTATGCCTTGAAACCATCTTTCTACAACATTTATCAGTGCCGACTCTGTAGAAAGGTTCGTGGAAAAACCAAATTGACTGTCACTAAGCAACTTATTGACAGAAAGGTAAGTAGAGTCAAAATACACATTGCGTTCATTCTGACTCTCTAAATACTTGGTATGTATAGTGCACATTATAACCGAATAACATTTACAGTAAAAGTATGTTTATAATTTTCCGGCCTGTTTAACACATGTTATTTCAGTTACGTCAGATTTGTGGGGGGATATGTGCCAACACTATGCCATTCAATGTGACAAGCGAACAATTAGTATTTGTACAACTGACAGACATAGAAATGCTGATTGTGTTACAGATACATACATTTCGTGTGTGAGTGGGCCTCGGTAGTGTCAGAACACATATCTAACGTACAAAGAAGCTGATATTCGATATCAGGGGTGTCACAGGGGCGCAGTTGTTTCATACACAATACTGTTCTGCTCATAGTTTACGTTCAACTTCGACTCGTCTTTTCTTTCATTTGGGCGGGTTTATTGTTCTAAAAAGGGAGAGGCATGTTTGAGCTAAAGATATCACAACTTAAATGGACGGGAAGGGATAAATGAGTAATCAAATCTACTTTTGATTAATTTTATTGACAAACAGTGATTTATAACTTTACAATGTAAACAAACAACATTCTTAAAGGTTTACGGTGAATAACAGATATTGGAAAGGTGTGACTCCGTGCTTTGTATCTATATAACACAGAGCCAAGGTTAATACCGGTAGGTTTTTTTTATTTAAATATATTTTATTGCCTTAAGTAAAATACAACAGGATTGGGCACAGGTTATACAGCTTATTTGAAGCCTTTTCCAGTGGTGTTAGATGTATATAGCCTATACTGTACGAGACTATGATGACGTAAAACCGCTAGTCATGTTTGTTTTATGTGTCCAATAAATCTTTAACTAAATATATCGAAGTGACTCCGTCATCAAAACAAAATTATCAAAATTACATGTTTATATGTAATGACAAAATCCCGATTTTATTACAAAAAAGATAATAATCGTATGTAATTTGTCAAAAGCCTACCTTACTTGTGTCGGCCACACTTGCACCCGTATGCACTCCGTACAAGTGCACCGTTCTTTCTGATTATCTTTTGTTTAGGGAGAGGTTTTCAGACAAAGAGTGTTGTACAATCCCTCATCAGTTTGTTTAAAACATGTGTTTTATTTAAGTTTCTTTTTTTGTGGAAGCGCGGGATGTAGGAGGGGACTAGTGGTAGACGGTGATGGACGATTTCTGTCCAAACGGCCCTGTTTAAATTAATGATAACGTTATCAGTATCAACAGGTCGTGACGTCATATCCTATATGATATGTACCGTATAGTACTGAACACTACAAAGTATAACAGAGTTATAACTAAATGTAACTTTGTGTAACTGGGTATAACTATGTATAACTAAAATATAACTAATCTAAACTTTGTGTAACTTGGTATAACTATGTATAACTAAAATATAACTAATCTTAACTTTGTGTAACTGAACTTTGTATAACAGATTCATACTTCGCAACTTAGTGGAACTACGAAATACATTGTAGAACATGCATAACAGTGTATATAGAACGATCAAAATGTAATATGTCTAAAGTTGTCTTCAGCCAATTACAAATAACGCCATAAAAAGTTTAGCTAAGCAAAAAACAACAACAAAAAATCATAAATTAAGTTTAAGATTGAAGAATCTGAACATATGAACTGTTTTCTTTCAAGGGACATTAATGATAATAAAATTACTGTTGTAAATTATATGATGACGGTGTAACAATATCCATGGGTTACGCTCACCACCAGTAGAATAAATGGATGTGCATAACCTCTGGATATCGAGGCAGACGTTTAGGTCCCAAGCCTCACCCATTGGTGCAATGTTCTGTAAATCATTTTTGGCATATCATATTTATGAATGTATTCAAAAGGTACTTTATTCAGTTCTTAACACATAAAAGAAGATTCAAACACGAAAAAATACATTTCAAGTTGAATTCATTTTTTTTTCTCAATTTTCTGAACACACGAAAAGATGTTCAAACTATAATCATAATGATTGGTACATTTTCCACGCTTTTTCTCAGTTTTTTTTCTCTGACATAACTTCATATTTTGACGCAACATACTGTTCTATACTTCACCTGTTACCTCGATGCAAGCTTTACGATAAACATGACGATTTCGAATTTCCTATCATAATATTTAAAATTGCTTGATAGTAACAGCCCTGCTTCTCAAGTCTATGGCGTTACATGTCACATCTGATTCGTTTTTCTCGGGTTTATATCAAGATGTCGGCAACGGACGAACAAACTTATGGCACAGGGATTCGAGATTGCAGGTTGATGAAGTCTGGGCATGTTTGATGGTCGTCATCTCGATGAAATGGAGAAATATTCTATATACTTGTAGGATACGTAGGGCGTTTTTGACCGTTGTTGAGAATGATGCCTCAGCTCTCACTTTGAGGATGTGAATATTACTTGGATGCGATAACTGTGTGATGTCGTCGATCACAGTTGCTGGAGTTTCTGTCAGTATATAAAAAATATTTATATATATTGAGCCGCGGCCCAATACAGAATGTAATGGGAGGCTCATTTCACACATATATATTTATTATTTACTGACAGAAACTCAAGCAACTGTGCGTCGATGAAGCAGAAGATGTATACTTTTGCGGAACACCTGGTCTAATTCTCTTGTATTTGTTCAAGGGTCTCCATATACATCTTCCCTTCATTCATACTTTGCTCCTATTTTTTAATCGATTTCGAGTTCGGATTATTTGTTGTGTTGTGGCTTCGGTATTCTCTGCTTTTCCCTCGCGTTTTTGCTAATTGAGATTGGAAAATTGGCACGTGTTACATAGCAAATTCTATTATAATCTTGATAACTTATTGTTAACAGAAGAAACGTGAAACAGATTTAATGGAATGGTCTGCAAACCAGGGATGAAAATCCTCCTCCAAAAGAAGGAATTCCTCCTTTTTGATAATTTTGCTGTAATGTTAATTCTTTAAATTTCCCATTAAAACCTCTTTAAAATGTGGGTTTCCTCCTTTTTAACAATTGGCTGTTTTCATATCTGGAAACGTAGATTGAGCGTCTCTCATAACGGACAGTTTGTGATGACTATAACTCCAGTTGATACTGAACGTTTTCTCACTATCCTCGCCTGAGTTGTTTGAGGGTTTTTCAGTGAGAATTAATGAACATAAATCTGGATAGGAATCTTGAGCTGACGTTGGTTGCCATATGATCCACCACTGTTGAAGTTCTTTATTGCCTTTAGCCATTCATTTTATCGGTTTAGTAGAGCTAGCGCAGTGAAGGTATCGACGGCTTGGCAACAAAGGTGTTGCTTTCGTATCACAGGGACTTGGCACAATTTTCCAACCGAAGATGCATATATATTTCTATAACATATACATATATGGATCATGTTTCGCACTAATATTTTAGAACAGTTGCTGAATAATAATAATAATAATAAAAAACACATTTATTTCAAATATCAACATAGGATATTTCTTTATCATTACATTGTGTGTTTAAAACAAGCTTTATTTCAGACTCGGTACGAACTCTGACAGAAGCGGTTAGGGCATCTAAATTATCATCAATTGTAAATTGTTTATTACCGTATAAACCTACAATCGATGAGTCACATCGGGCGCGTTACTACGAGTTAATAACTGTAATTGTTATTATAGCTCCTTTGTGGTCAGTGTTTATACCTCCTCTGCGGTCAATACGAGTACCTGTTATGTACCAAACCCTAATTGATATGTATGGATTAGGGTCGTATTGCATGATTACATAAAACAGGTTGTGGTCTCGAGGGTCATTAATGCATACAGAAGGCGTACGGCCGTAGATAGAAAATTAGTATCTATACCACACTGTACTCGACAGGGATCGATATTTGTCAAACTGCGAACGCGAATATGGTAGGTTATTGCTGATTGTCGCCAGCTATGAGCAAGTTGGTCATATATAATAATCCATAACTTTCTATAACAAATTGTATCATAGAACATCAGGAACGATAGAAAGTGGACAAGAGGAAAATTATTTTATGACAGAAGTCTGCACCAGCCGCGTCCAGACAACTCAAACTGAAAATCGGTGATGCTAAAATAGACACATTTTTTCACAAATTTACAGCAAGAAATGTTGTGTGTTATGAGAAATACGTTGAGTAGATATTAAGCGTTACCTACAAAGAAGATACAATCCTCTACAACAGAGAAATGTGATCGAGACACATCTCGTGAACCGGATGACCGATCTTTGACAACAGATAGATGTTAGCTCGCTGTGACTAACACCACCCCCGGTATCTACCGCTGTCAGCGCGGGTGTGGACTGATCGTCGCGGAGGCGGACTGTTTACTACAAAATTACCGGCTCTGTTAATGAGAACTATAGCTTATGAAATAGCCACAGGTCAGTCGACGTCTAGTCTGGGGAGTTAACAGTGTTTGTGGTGAACAGATTTACTGCTGTGGCTAGCCACTAAACCCGTCCGCTATAAATATATCAACATGCAGTTTACAAACGTTCAAGTAATAACGGTGTTTTTAATTATTGTGATTATGGAAATACTACTTGCTGAAGGTAAGTGTAGTTATCATATATCATTGTTTAATTAAATTACTAGCTCCAGCGTTTCTGATTATAAATTTATCAATCTTATAGTAAGTTTCGTCCATGCTTTTAAATATAACTATATTTCTTACTGTATATATACGGGATTCAATCTGAAACGCGTGTTCTTATGTGGTGTTCATGAGCATAGAAGCATCATCATTATGGTTTGGTATGAGGTGGGGGGGGGGGGGGGGGGAGTCTAATCGAGAGTTGTTGCCTTGGTATAATGAATGAAGACTCAAATTCAAGAAGGGGTTTATCGAGTGTGTAAAATGACGATAATTAGGTTTGGAGAAAGAGGAGTATGAGGACCACTGTGTAATCATCTTTGATGAGGTGATTGGGGGGGGGGGGGGGGTCAGTAACTGTCATCCTAGATTTGTATAAGGGGGGTAATAAATGAGATATTCTACAGGGGGTCCATTTATTGTGGAATAGGATAATGCTACATAGGGTTGGTTGACGTAAGAGAACTATGAGATATCGGGAGGGAAGGCATTGTAGCTAATTATAGTACAGGTTATAAGGTGACCAGAACGTCTCATGCACAGGTGCTTTACACGTGGTGTATATATTATGTAATGGTAATAAAGCAAATTAGTGTGCACAGCACCGACTTGCGCCATTTCGCAATTATGTAACATTGATAAGCTGTAATGCTTAAAATTAATAAAAGAATTGAATATACATGTTGTGCGAGACAAAAGGAAAAGACAGATAATGGCACGGACTTAGATAGCAATCTAAGTCCGTGATAATGGTGATGACGATGGCAGGTAAGAGGAGGGGGGGGGGGGTGCAGAGAAATATGACGAAGAGAGGGCAAGGATTGGAGGAGTAGGAATTATAGCAGACTAGATAGGGGTAGGTAACGATGGTATACATTTCCAAGAATGGAAAAGGGAATGCAATGAAATGATAGGAAGATTCATGGAGACTTTCTTGTGCAGATCGATCTAATGATGGGTACATGTATATTATGAACTACTCGAATGGCGGATGAGTGAGTGAATGAATGGATGTAAACAATAATAAGATGTTAGAAGACCCCCCCCCCCCCCCCACACACACACACTATCACATACCCGACTCGTTCTCCAACCCCCTACGTAATCTCATCCTCATCTTTCGGGTGCAGAGCAAATTGCGAACACAAGATTTTGTGAGGGAGGAGGATCCAGGGGTAGAAATGCAGATTTTTACCTGGCTGAGAGAAGTCCAATTATTCCAACCCCAACCCATACCCTACCCTAATCTACCCCTGGCCCCATGGTCCACCATGTATCATCTCCCATCGCTCCACAAATGAGGACAACATAGTATTTTGACGGGACATATAATTTATGGGAAGAGATGGGTAGACAACAAGAATCTGTCAAAACATCAGATTCTTAAGAAAGTCACAGATACCATCTTCTGCTATCAGATATAACACAACAATCCACGTGTAGAAAGTCAATGAGACGAACTCAATGGTAGACAAACAATGGCCGGATGTATATATACGACTATACGTACCCACGATACATCTGGGACTGAAATCTTTCTATTTTTACACGTTTATTTATTATGTATAAACTTGCTGAACATCATAAAATATATACGTGTCATAGTACAAGTAGTGTGTATAATTATATCTTTCTTTGCTTCTTACCGTGTACATTATTGTAACAATTTGTTAGATAGGGACACATTTTACCTTGCTGGACCTATTGACTTCGTAAGGTGTAGTTCACTCCATTTTTTATGCTGCAGCTTTTTGACACTTCTTATCATAGCGAAGCTCCAACGATACATAAAAAAGTCACACGGAACTTAGGATTTACAAAATTTAAGTTATTGAGAAAACTGTGATTTAAGTTTTTAATTAGACGATATCGTAAACATTTTTACATGTATAATTTTATTAGCAATGATTGCTGTGCCGGTATATGTAATGTTACCTTCGGGACAGTTGCAGGAAAGTTAAGATTTGTAACAGGTGGTTGACCATAAAAAGATCCGACTCAGTATTTCTTTGTGTCAACATTATTCGTTATATTTTATTTATTTTGAGAGTTTTACGTCCTCACATGGCCTTACGAGCTTCGGTGGACGTATTATATTTTCTGAAATGTGTATTTTATATCATAGTACCGACTTTGAAAAGAAAATTTCAAATTAACAAAACAAATTAAAAAAGAAAATCCCAAGGTCCAACACCATCCAAGAAATTAAATAAAGAATCCCTATCGGCGTCATGAGGTTACGTCGAGATAATCGCAGAAGAGGGAGTTCATTTCTGGATTAATTGTTCGGCAGCAAAGGGATTCTCTTGCCTGTTATACATTGTATACCAAGTCAGACGAGATACGCACAAGTAGCTTAGGATTGTCCTACCGAGAAACAGATATGTTTGTATTTATTTCTAGAATGGTATCTCTTGTCATTTGCAATAAGTTACTACGCCAGCATCACAAACACTGCCTGAACTTCACGTCTGGGGCCGATATGGCTCTCGGACAGCAGCGCCGCCGGAAACGCGCATTAAATACGGAATCAATGTCACCGTCATGCTGTATTAAGGATTCTCGGTTATAATGCGTGTCGAACCAGCCAAAGTAAATTACCACATAATTTCTAAGTGTGTAAAGGGCTTTCTATTTAACGAACGACACACAAATTACGTCGCTTGTAGTCTACGCCATCCTGTTGCTCCGTGAGCGAGACATTTTACACCAAAGGGACTAACAATTATTGAATTTTACTTAGGGAATCCATAAGATTACAACACAAAAGTCACCCCTAATCGATTAGATTAACAAAGTTTCTCGGAGAGTAAATATTCCCGTCATTCATTAGAAATCCATCAGCATGTGCAATCTGTTTGTCGTCTGCTTCTGTTTGGTAACCGTCTCGTTTCCAAGACCACGACTTTACGACATTACGTAATATCGCGGTACCATAAACTGGCTCTACACGAATGACGCGTGACAGGGACGTTTACTAACGAGAAGCGTACCTTTAGACATTATTCTGAGGTCAAAATATAAATACCAGTATGTATTTGATGGTCCGAGAACTCTGTCCATTTAAACGTAATGTGTCGAGGTTCATTTTAAAAAGTGCAATTATTCTTAAATATTCGTACGATCTTTTCACGGTATCCGCTTTTGCAGTCTCGTATGACTATAAAGTTTGGCTGACATGAACAGAAAAAACATGTTTATATCATTTTCCATTAAATGTAGTGGTCTTGTATTAACATTCCTATGAATACCAAATGAACTAGGACTTTGGAATGGGTTTGTACGCATACGCCTAATCGTTTTGTTAATTCAAGAAAGAGAGAAATGAAGAAAATGGCCGATTATTGAACACATAATTTCCCTGTCAAATTAAAATAAATTCAAAATACCGACTTGTGTTTTAAAACAATATTCAAACATCTCTTTGACGATCCCCAATGTTAATTCAAAGGCAATTCGTCTAAAGCCTAGTAAATGCGCAGCAAACTTTATTATTTCTGTGTCGGATTTGCCAAGTTTTTTGCTGATAAATTCCTTTGTATATTTATTGAGTGGCTGCGGCCAGTAACACACTAGAGACTTGTCTGATAGATAACGTGTATATGTTGTTTTATTTGTCTGGGCCAATTATACAGATTGTCAGAACGGTCGGCCATCCCCTGGGTATCAAACCAATCCACTCTTCGTGGAGGTATCAAAGCCTTAACCGACATTTCCAATGAACTCCGAGCGCCACAATAAACCAGTTGTCAATGATGCTGTCCCGTATGTAAAAGTTCTGTGGTGGCTAGGATGTGAATTTCCTGTTCTATTTCTACACGAAACGAATGTGAAACTGACATCTGGCTCCGGAATATGGTCCCAGATTTCACCGTGGCAATCAGGTCGTCATAAAATGTCTGGCGGAAGGGGAGAGAAATTTTCTGTGCGCTTGTACATTTGCACTTGACAACATTCCAGATCCATTGATAAAAAAATAAATGTAACCGAGAATGTTGTTTGTTTGTTGGAAGAGCATTTACGTCGTTGGTACACAATGGTTTGATAAATGCTGTTGTTTTCATCCGGGTCTACCACAGATATTTGGTTTTAGTTTAAACATATTTTATTGACATAAAATGGCAAAGGGATTAGTCAGTAAGTTTTGCCAACTTATAAATGACTTATCCTGTTACAATGACAAATTATAAATGTATACAGTAGTCACATGATGGTATGTTCAGATATTTAACAGTATAATTAAAAAAAGACAATGTTAGATAAAGAGGTTTTCGTGGTTGTCCTTCGAAATAAGACAACGATATACTACACGGAAGGATTATACAGTACACACAGGACAAGTGAAATAGCTCAAATATTGTAATTAAGGTTTAAAAATGTGGGGTCAAATATTGAACCGAAGGTGGGGTTAAGGCGTAAAAATTTAACCTGTTGCCTCCATTGCATGATCGCAAGATGCGACTGAATTTGGGATATCATCTTTTCTATTTTCAAACAACTTACTCCTTCCTAATAAATCCCTTGACACTACCTCACTTTTGGTCTTTATTTGAGCATCCGCCCCTATGGTTCTGTCCCCTGGCCGAGACATTTATCCTTGACGCTCAGTATTATGAAGGTGGAACGACTGGCTCACCCGATGTCAGTGTAATGTGATCTGCTGGAGGCCTTCGGTAGTATATTTCAGTGTGATAGCACTTTAAATCGAGGAAAGATCCGGACTATAGCAAGGAGGCTTCCACGAACTTATCGCAGCCTCCAAATACACACGCATTAAGTACACGCATGCGCCGAAAGGCCATCCTAATTGACCCTAGCTGTTAATAGATCACAAAAACATCAAGCCAAACCACAGGGACCTGAGAATTTGTTACAGCTAGTTAGCTCACCTGGACCGAAGGTCCGGTGAGCTTATGCCATGGCGCAGCGTCCGTCGTCCGTCGTCTGTCAACATTTTCTTCAAATCGCCACTAGTCAAAAAGTCCTTATTGGATTTTAACCAAATTTGGTCAGAAACATCCTTGGGCGAAGGGGAACAGATTTTGCATAAATGGTGACTCTGACCCCCAAAGGGCCAGAGGGGCGGGGCCCAATAGGGAAAATAGAGGTAATTCTTTAAATCTCTTCTTGTCAAAAAGTCCTGATTGGATTTTGATCAAATTTACTCAGAAACATCCTTGGGCGAAGGGGAACAGATTTTGTATAAATGGTGACTCTGACCCCTAAGGGCCCAGAGGGGCGGGGCCCAATATGGGAAATAGAGGTAATTCCTTTAAATCTCTTCTTGTCAAAAAGTCCTGATTGGATTTTGGCCAAATTTAGACAGAAACATCGTTGAGGGAAGGGAACCAGATTTTGCATAAATGGTGACTCTGACCGTAAAGGGGCCAGAGGGGCGGGGCCCAATATGGAAAATAGAGGTAATTCTTTAAATCTCTTCTTGTCAAAAAGTCCTGATTGGATTTTGATCTAATTTAGTCAGAAACATCCTTGGGCGAAGGGGAACAGATCTTGCATAAATGGTGACTCGGACACCAAAGGGGCCAGAGGGGCGGGGCCCAATAGGGAAAATAGAGGTAATTCCTTTAAATCTCTTCTTGTCAAAAAGTCCTGATTGGGTTTTGGCCAAATTTAGTCAGAAACATCCTTGGGCGAAGGGGAACAGATTTTGCATAAATGGTGACTCTGACCCCTAAGGGGCCAGAGGGGCGTGGCCCAATAAGGGAAATAGAGGTAATTCCTTTAAATCTCTTCTTGTCATAAAGTTAAGAATAGATTTTGTCCAAATTTGGTCAGAAACATCGTTGAGGGAAGGGGAACAGATTTTGCATAATTGGTGACACTGACACCAAAGGGCCAGAGGGGCGGGGCCAAATAGGGAAAATAGAGGTAATTCCTTTAAATCCCTCTTGTCAAAAAGTCCTGATTGGATTTTTACCAAATAATGTCAGAAACATCTTTTGGGGAAGAGGAACAGATTTTGCATAAATGGTGACTCGGACCCCAAAGCTGCCAGAGGGGCGGGGCCCAATAAGGGAAATAGAGGTAATTCCTTTAAGTCTCTCTTGTCATAAAGTTACGAATAGATTTTGTCCAAATTTGGTCAGAAACATCGTTGGGGGAAGGGGAACAGATTTTGCATAAATGGTGACTCTGAACCGTAAGGGCCCAGAGGCACGGGGTCAATTAGGGGAAATACAGGTAATTCTTTTAAAATCTCTTCTTGTCATAAAGTTATGAATGGATTTGGCCCAAATTTGGTGAGAAACATTCTTAGGGGAAGGGGAACAAATTTTGCATAAATGGTGACTCTGACCCCTAAGGGGCTAGAGGGGCGTGGCCCATTAAGGAAAATAGAGGTAATTCCTTTAAATCTCTTCTTGTCATAAAGTTATGAATAGATTTTGTCCAAATTTGGTCAGAAACATCGTTGGGGGAAGAGGAACATATTTTGCATAAATGGTGACTCTGACCCCTAAGGGGCTATTTTGGTACTTAAGGGTTACAAGTCAGAGATTAATTCCAGGTGAGCGATGCAGGCCCATTGGGCCTCTTGTTTTGGACCTAAAATAGGGTGTATAGAGTATTTTTTTCACATTTGGGGGAGGGGGGGGGTTAAGATCAATTTTCGATAAAAATGCCCCCTCAATTGTCATAAAAGCTATGACCATTGAGTGGGCATTTTTATCGAAAATTGATCTCAACCCCCCCCCCCCCCAAATGTGTAAAATTACTCTAAAAACACCCTATTTTAGGTCCAAAACTAGCTGTAACAAATTCTCAGGTTCCTGTGAACCAAACCTAGACCGAAGTGGCACATTTGCATGAATTCAATCGAACGAAGAAGTTCACGCACTCGCTGTCCAATTTGCTGTACCACACGGTGAAATCACGGGCGCTAGCCTCGTCTGTCCAATATATCATAGGTGTTGAACAGACGAGGCTAGTGCACTTTGTGATATTGTTCGGCGGTAATTTTTTGACAGCTTAAATACCGCATTATTACAAAGTAAATTTTGTTTCCCAAAACACAAAATAGACTGATGACAAGTCTGAAACCACATAGGAAGTTTACGATTCATATATAATTTGTAGTCAAAGAAAAGCTAATCCCGCGACACAGTAGATCAATTTACTAGTACTGTGTTCATATATCAACTTTAAATACACCAATGGTGACAGGACGACTCGGTTACTGGGTTTGGCACACTGGTGTTCAAATCAACCACATTATATATACACTACTAGCATATCATGTAATATGGGTTACGTGTGTTTTTTGTATGCTTCAGAACCTTTGCTACCAGGGTGCGCTTTCTGGTCCCATTGTATATAAAAGTATTCATTTGGTGAAAAGTTTGAATTTGTACAAAAATAATAATAATAAAAACATAATGACGATGAGAAATAAAAATGGATACTGATGTGAGAGTTGTAATTTATCGTATTTCTGGCATAAAATCTGTATGTTCCGACATATTTATATCAAAACGCTCTTTTTAATGTCGTGTTGATAAAAGGACACTAGGAATTTGAAGTTAAAAATAAATTACAACTATCAACCCGAACCGTTATATTTAAGATGTAAAACGTATGTAAAGGAGAATTTCAATTTACATGTGAATATGCAAATTTAAAACTGACGTTTTGGTGCAAAAATACATACTTGTTCATCCTCAACTAACCACATCTGAGCAATTCAAACTTCCCAACCTTTGTAATTAAATATGGGTCAAACATTATGACAAGGGCTCATATTACTAGACATGTGTCGAGTTTCATATCACCAACACTGTATAAAAAGGCCCCATAAAAGTAACTTGAGATTCAGATGAAATTTCACGATAAAAACGAGAAAGGTTGGCTCTAATGACTTTCTGAACAATGGTGTTGTATTACAAACAACCCAGGTTGGTCTGGGATCAAAAGGCAGTGCAGAGCTTATCCTGGTTCGATAGTTATTGAATTATTCACGTTTGTGGTTTTCTCAATGTTTAACCGATGTCCGGGTTGTATTTTCCGGTTTTTAAAATTACTCTGAACCTGCTGGTTATGCAGACGTAATTTACATAAATAACCACAGACTTTCTACAGCTCGTTTTTTTTTCAAATGTCAAATAAGTACGCATTCTACGATTTATTTTTCACCAATTTCGCACAAATTGTATTTTGGTTCAATGTTGAGATAAATGAATTATACAAATACGGATTCTTCTATACGAAAAGTGAATAGATGTATTGTTAGAAATTCATTGTACAATTTTCAGTACAAATATTGACCAGATACGTGTACAATGTATTACTTCTGTACAAAAAGGGAATGCATACAATGTAAAACTTCTGTACAAATAGTGAACAAATGAAATGTCAAACTTCTGAACAAATAGTGAACAGATGAAATGTAAGACTTCTGTACAAATAGTGAAGATACAATGTAAGACTTTTGTACAAATAGTGAACGGATACAATGTAAGACGTATGTAAAAATAGTGAACGGATACAATGTAAGACTTCTGTACAAATAGTGAACTGATACAATGTAAGACTTTTGTAAAAGTAGTGAACAGATACAATGTAAGACTTTTGTACAAATAGTGAACAGATACAATGTAAGACTTTTGTACAAATAGTGAACAGATACAATGTAAGACTTTTGTAAAAGTAGTGAACAGATACAATGTAAGACTTTTGTAAAAGTAGTGAACAGATACAATGTAAGACTTTTGTACAAATAGTGAACAGATACAATGTAAGACTTTTGTACAAATAGTAAACAGAAACAATGTAAGACTTATATACAAATAGTGAACAGATACAATGTAAGACTTCTGTACAAATAGTGAACAGATACAACGTAAGACTTATATACAAATGGTGAACAGATACAATGCAAGACTTCTGTACAAATAGTGAACAGATACAGTGTAAGACTTCTGTACAAATAGTGAACAGATACAGTGTAAGACTTCTGTACAAATAGTGAACAGATACAACGTAAGACTTATATACAAATAGTGAACAGATACAATGTAAGACTTCTGTACAAATAGTGAACAGATACAACGTAAGACTTATATAAAAATGGTGAACAGATACAATGCAAGACTTCTGTACAAATAGTGAACAGATACAGTGTAAGACTTCTGTACAAATAGTGAACAGATACAACGTAAGACTTATATACAAATAGTGAACAGATACAATGTAAGACTTCTGTACAAATAGTGAACAGATACAATGTAAGACTTCTGTACAAATAGTGAACAGATACAACGTAAGACTTATATACAAATAGTGAACAGATACAATGTAAGACTTCTGTACAAATAGTGAACAGATACAACGTAAGACTTATATACAAATAGTGAACAGATACAATGCAAAACTTATGTACAAATAGTGAACAGATACAATGTAAAACTTATGTACAAATAGTGAACAGATACAATGTAAAACTTATGTACAAATAGTGAACAGATACAATGTAAGACTTCTATATAAATAGTGAAAAGATACAATGTAAAACGTATGTACAACAAAGTAAGACACTTTTTCAATACAATAAATTGTTCGACTGGTTATGTCACTTCGATTACTGAAGTGTTTAGAAAGAACATCCTTAACACGAGGACAACTGCTGACAAAGTTAACAGCACTGCAACCGTAGTAGCTAAATACAAACAAACAACTATCTCACGTTTTTGCTTAACTTACGTTACATGCCTACATATTCGGAATGCTTGTCTATATTTCTTGAGTGTGTGATGCTTTTTTTTCGAAAATATCCATGTGTGCTACTTTAACTTAGAGATGAATTGTCCATTACAATTGAATCGGACTGTTTTCAGGTAACTTCCAGTGCTTCCGAAAGCACCGAAAAGGCAGGCGGAAAGAGTTCTGTAAAGGACCAATGAAAAACAAGCGGAAGTATGGGTCACCAGAAAAATGCTGCGCAAAAAGGGGGCAGGGATTTGCCACGAGATTAGTAAGTTCCCGGATGTTAATGATAATAATACATCGGGGAGAAAAGTTAGGGTTGGTTTTAATATTATTAAACGTCTTATTAGTAACTAACAGATAAGGTAAAACAATTAAGAACGCGGAAAAGATTAAGTACATATTTAATTGAAAGGTGCTTAAAATATTGTTTTTCATCACTAACTACAAGGTAATAAACTGCCTGGTTCAAACCCCTTTTGTTTTCCCAAAATATTATTTAAAGCAGCAATGATTTAAAATGGCTGTTTTGTTTTTCCAGAAACGGATAGGCAAGAATCGGTACAAGTGTACTCCGTGTACGATACTGCTGACTACCACCACGCCGGTCACTACCCGTAAGTGCAACGAGCTTGTACTTTCTTTCCATTATTTTCCCAAAACGCTCTCCAAACAACCTTCGCTCTCCGTCGTGATCATACAGGCACACAATAGGCGTCAAAAATAATAAATATTTATATATGCAATCAATGAAAATTTAGTTTGGCGACCGTGAGATTTGGATGTAAATGTATAGGTTATTTTCTAAAATGAAAATTAACTGGAATTATCTATTCGGAAAGTCGGCATTCAATAAAAAGGTTATGTTGGCACTTGACAAGGAAATTCATTTCTTTTATACGGTGATCAATTACAAATGTAATACATTTTTGTTTTCAAGTATTGTGATTTTTGTTTTTTTCCAACTATTGTTTCCAATTTGAAGTACATGTACTCCAAAATTGACCATTTGCATCATAAAGTACAAAAAAGCCCACGAAATATATCCCTGCAGAGCGTCAAAATAATTTCGGCGTGTGAGTCGAGAACGAAGTCTTGTTATAAACAGCAATCCGTTTGAATGCATATTTTGTTATACAAATAAGAAAGTTATATTATTGTGAAAAAGAGTGTCTTTTGATTTTCCAGCAATGCCAGAATGGGGTGAGTGGGGATCCTGCAGCACCTCATGTGGGGCCGGATGGAGGTCACGGTACCGGATGTGCTCAAATTGTGACAAGAACCACTTCGACAATGTACATTCTGAGCCGTGCATGATAAATTTCTACTGTCCAGGTATTCAACCAGAGTAGAATTCTAGTGTCTTTGTCCACAGTTGCTTGAGTTTCTGTCAGTATATAAAAAAAGTTTATATATGGAGCCGCGGCCCATTACAGAACATTACTGTAATGGGAGGCTCATTTCACACATATATATTTATTATTTACTGACAGAAACTCAAACAACTGTGCTTTGTCTTACATGGATTTATAAGGAGACACGCTCGCTAATGTCCAGTCACTAGACTTATACTGATTATATAGTGTGTCCTTGTCTTACATGGATTTATAAGGAGACAAGCTCGCTAATGTCCAGTCACTAGACTAATACTGATTATACATTGTGTCGTTGTCTTACATGGATTTATAAGGAGACAAGCTCGCTAATGTCCAGTCACTAGACTTATACTAATTATAAATTGTGTCCTTGTCTTACATGGATTTATAAGGAGACAAGCTCGCTAATGTCCAGTCACTAGACTAATACTGATTATACATTGTGTCGTTGTCTTACATGGATTTATAAGGAGACAAGCTCGCTAATGTCCAGTCACTAGACTTATACTGATTATACAGTGTGTCCTTGTCTTACATGGATTTATAAGGAGACACACTCGCTAATGTCCAGTCACTAGACTTATACTAATTATAAATTGTGTCCTTGTCTTACATGGATTTATAAGGAGACAAGCTCGCTAATGTCCAGTCACTAGACTAATACTGATTATACATTGTGTCGTTGTCTTACATGGATTTATAAGGAGACAAGCTCGCTAATGTCCAGTCACTAGACTAATACTGATTATACAGTGTGTCCTTGTCTTACATGGATTTATAAGGAGACACGCTCGCTAATGTCCAGTCACTAGACTAATTATACATTGTGTCGTTGTCTTACATGGATTTATAAGGAGACAAGCTCGCTAATGTCCAGTCACTAGACTAATACTGATTATACAGTGTGTCCTTGTCTTACATGGATTTATAAGGAGACACACTCGCTAATGTCCAGTCACTAGACTAATTATACAGTGTGTCCTTGTCTTACATGGATTTATAAGGAGACAAGCTCGCTAATGTCCAGTCACTAGACTAATACTGATTATACATTGTGTCGTTGTCTTACATGGATTTATAAGGAGACAAGCTCGCTAATGTCCAGTCACTAGACTAATACTGATTATACATTGTGTCGTTGTCTTACATGGATTTATAAGGAGACAAGCTCGCTAATGTCCAGTCACTAGACTTATACTGATTATACACTAATTATTTTTAAGACAACTGAAAACTGTCACGTTCCACTGGTTAGCTTCTAGTTCAGTGTTAAGTTTCCGCTAACCAAGTACTAGGCAGATGTTTTCTGGCAACTATTGTAAAAGGAATCAGTAAAAACATATTTGACAATTTCTAATACAATTTGTGAATATTCATTACTGGCAAGATGACAGGAATACATGTCGTTGATGGTAATTTCGGACTAAACAATTATTGACATTTTTGTTATAAGGATGTGAACATTACTGCTCACGAGACATTTCGGTACCATTTTAACGGTTTTTTGGTTTTTGTTTTGCAGTGGACGGGAACTGGGGACCATGGTTCGGGTGGACTTCGTGCTCTGAGTCGTGTGGGGGAGGGGTCAGATCGAGGGAGAAGACGTGTAATTATCCCCCTCCTTCCCACGGGGGCCGGGACTGTCCAGGGGAGCCAAGAGAACAAGAGGAATGTAACGAGGACGAGTGTCCAAGTAGGTTTATACTGACAATGGCGATTCATGTCACCCCTGTTGTATCTTGTAATAAACAGTTGCGATATTTCATTGTCAAAACGGCTTTACCCTGTAGTGACATTCATCTATAAATCTATCTTCAATATGTCTTTAGAGGTTTTTCTATCGTATACCTATCCCTCTTTTTATCTTGATCAAGATCTCTGGGCCCGTATATTTATGAAGCCATTTCTATGCTCAAGTATGCATTATTTACTCAACCCCAATGCTTGTTCTGGCAATCAATTACTACTTATTATTTCGCCAATGAGTTGGAAAATCAAAGAAGGGACTTGAAGCAGAATATAAAACTTTTAGGTCGGTTAATACGATTGAAGTGAGTTACCAACAAACTATTTTGAGTGTAGAATCCATGCTTGAGTACAGGAACAATTTCATAAGTACGGGACCAGGTGGACTATATATACTGATTTCGTGATTTGATTATTTTAGAGGTTGCGAAATTATCGCCTATATTTACATACCTAGTATGTTTTCGCTGAATATGATTTTCGTGGAGATGTCGAAACGTCGAAAATCAAACAAAAATAATCAACAGTGTCCAGCTTTATCATTGTTTAGTACTTGATATTGTGGTCAGATACAGGAAGTCAACAGTGGTCAGTTAAAATTGTACGTAAATCTCCAGGTAAAGAACCCGTCACGTGTGGTCAATTCACGCCGATAGACGCCACATATCCGACTTTCTTGACGTAAAAATATTAAAAATATCTGTTTAGTGGTCTGCGTTTCCTTGTCCAGAAATCGACCTGATATTTGTACCCGCTCTGGGGAGCATTCTGTAACGGTGGCATTGGTGGTACGATAGAGCTGCCTCCAGGGGGCGCTGCTATAGCCAGCCTCCTTACACTGACATCGCCTCGGGATATGTAGCTTCTCTTGTAGAGTAAAGTTTACACTGTGTATATCTTTATATCCTATCCCTCCTCTACCGACGTCAGGGAGAATATCCACTTCCAATTTTGAATTCGCCAGTTCCTGAAATTCGGCGGTATATAGCTCTGATTGTTCATACAGTTTTGGTTTTAACGTAATTGTGAGCTTTTGTTTGGAGAAGAAAATCTCCAGGAACCAGATCGGAAAATGCTCGGTCTTTTCCACATACGTTCTCTGTAGAGATTTGAGTTTTTCAACCCTTGCTACTTTGACAGGGTCAACATATCTAGGGGCTCTATCTCTTCCGTGACTTCTTTCAAGCATCTTCCGATAATCAGGTTCGGTAAATATATCTTTGGAAACCATCGTCTCGGACGGCTCCTGTTGGGGTTTGATATCATACATTACACGTTCTGGTACCTTCAGGTCTGTTTGCACATTTGCACGACTTTTCAAACGACTTCTCGTAAAATCTCGCTCCAAAGCTTCGGAGGATTCTGATTCGGAACTAGAACCAATGTCGTCCTGGTTCTCAAAACATACATCACACAGATATTTTTCTGAATCTGTTGGAAATGAACTGCTCCTTCTACTTTCAATGACCACTTTTAAGGCATTTCTGTCCTCCGTTTCTGAAGTTAAATTATCTTTGGGTATTTTTTCATTATTTGAGTATTCTTCCAATATAATTTTGGTGTTTTCGACCAGGAAACGACTTCTTTCGAGTAGTTTTCGTAATTTTTCTTCTCCCTCCCACTCTTCTGTATCACTATCTTGGCCGATGTCGTTTGACTTTGAGCATGTACCATGTCCATTGCTTTCCGATGTCGCCCAATTTGCACCGAAATCTTTGCTTGGACACGAATCGTCCTCGTGGCAAAATAGATCAGTGTTATCCTGAGTTTTGTTGGTTTTGGACTTGTCGATGTCTTCCTTAAAAGCACCGTAGGAATTATCTGGCATGAACCTGTGGCGGAAGCTCCAAGGAACGGTGCGGTTAAGGTCCATGTAGTCGACCTGGCTATATAAATCCATACGGCGTTTAAACCATTCTGGATCCATCCCTTTAGGTTTCTTGGGTTTGCCCAAGTGTTGGATCGTGTTGACAATGCCGTTCATTTTGGATTCGATTCTAGCTTGAAACAGTCACCAGCAGTACAATTTTCACGAAGACGCCAAAATGGTTGTCATGGTGCAAATGGTGCTTTTATGACGTAACAGAGGTATCTGGGAGTTAGGACGTCACAATGACCAATTGTTTGTGGTTTGACTTAGGGTCACGTGACTACAGCGACGGAGGCGAAGTTCTTCATAGCATCAACTAAATTCTTTTGTCTCGTTTAATGGGTTTAAACTTTCGGAAGGAGTAGACAAGTATATAAACGAGCATTCTTGATTGTTAGCTTTGTACATTGTATTGTCATGTTTTAAAAAATTCATTTTTGTCGCGTCTTTTCAATTTGATCCGTTATTATATATCTCTAACGAAAGTTTTGTGTGGAGAAGTGATTGCAAATTATCAACTGATAATTTACTTTGAACATTTCTTTCATTTGAACATAATTTAAGCATATGTACACACATGGTTATTTTCTGTCCGACAGTTGACGGTGGTTGGGGGGCGTGGTCCCATTACAGCCTGTGCAGCGTGACTTGTGGGTCGGGCACGATGACTCGGACACGTCAGTGCGACAACCCGACCCCACAACACGGGGGGAAGAACTGTCCCGGGTCCGGTAGGGACTCCCGGAGATGTACCAGTCGGCAGTGTCCGCGTGAGTATCAGATGTCAATATCGACAATGTCAACAATCTGATTGGTCAGTTTTAAGTATCCTATGTCAATATCGACAATGTCAACCATCTGATCGGTCAGTTTTAAGAAATTAGCTTTATGAATACCGGAGTACGAACTAGTGGATACATAATATACAGTAAATATCACAAACAACCCTTCGAATACAACACTAGTAATGACGGTCGATCATTGATTCGATATAAACATATTTTTATTGTTCTACAACAAATGGGATTTTCAACTAAGAAACGCCTTCTCGATGAGTGTTACATGTATATGAAGATAACCAAGAAAGGAGGGGGATCAATTAGAGGATAGGATTCTCATAGATCTACACAAACAACGTTTCCAGTACAATGATGACGATCCGTGATTGTTGCCATCCTTTTGTGATGATTTATTTTTATTTCTATAAAGAACATGGAGGCTGGTCGCTGTGGGGATCTTGGAACAACTGTCCGGTCACGTGTGGGGTGGGTCAGAGGACGAGGACCAGGGAGTGTAACAGTCCCCGTCCACTGTTCGGCGGCCGGAGGTGTCAAGGCCGGGGGGAGGAGGTGCTGCGCTGTGACGCTGGGAGACCGTGTCCAAGTATGTATAGTGATCTCCCTCAATATCTCTACATTACTTCTCGGATATCGATATAACCAAAGTTGATGCACATGGGCTAAAGGCAATCATTTTCAGAATATATATGTTATATTACAATGGGGACCGCGATGGCCGAATGGTTAAGGTGTACCACATTCTGCCACTAGCTTCCATCTCTAGGTTGCAAGTTCGAAACCCACGTGGGCAATTGCCAAGTACAGCCCATAGGTCGGTGGTTTTTCTCCTGGTACTCCGGTTTTCCTCCACCTCCAATACCTGGCACGTCCTTGATTGACATTGGCTGTCAATAGGATGTAAAACAAAACAAATAATTGCAATGTTATTTACCTACAGGTTCTCAACATTCCTATTACGCCTTCTTAAATCAAGACAGAAATCGTATCATGTACGTAAGAATATTCTGAAGTTTTATAAAGGTGTCAAAGTTGTAAGAATTGATGCAAATATAGGATCATGTCTGCTCAATATTCGAACCCATGTCAAGGGTTTCGCCCTAGATATAGATGTACAAGATGCGTCTACTATATCTCGGTGTTATCGCGGGGGTTTGCCTGTGGTGTGATACTGACAGTCGACTTTGTTTTTAGGAAATGGAGGCTGGTCGTCGTGGACGGACTTTGGCCGGTGTCGGGCAGCGCGCTGTCAGGAGGGTATACAGATCCGGTCTCGGAGCTGTACCAGTCCTCGTCCTAAACACGGGGGGAGACCGTGTGTGGGTCGACACAAAGAGGAGCAGAGGTGTGTCAACACCATCAACTGTCCCAGTAAGTAACACGTGTAGAGGAACAGAGGTGTGTCAACACCATCAACTGTCCCAGTTAGTACCACGTGTAGAGGAACAGGGGTGTGTCAACACCATCAACTGTCCCAGTAAGTACCACGTGTAGAGGAGCAGGGGTGTGCCAACACCATCAACTGTCCCAGTAAGTACCACGTGTAGAGGAACAGAGGTGTGTCAACATCATCAACTGTCCCAGTAAGTACCACGTGTAGAGGAACAGGGGTGTGTCAACACCATCAACTGTCCCAGTAAGTACCACGTGTAGAGGAACAGGGGTGTGTCAACACCATCAACTGTCCCAGTAAGTACCACGTGTAGAGGAACAGAGGTGTGTCAACACCATCAACTGTCCCAGTAAGTACCACGTGTAGAGGAGCAGGGGTGTATCAACACCATCAACTGTCCCAGTAAGTACCACGTGTAGAGGAACAGAGGTGTGTCAACACCATCAACTGTCCCAGTAAGTACCACGTGTAGAGGAACAGGGGTGTGTCAACACCATCAACTGTCCCAGTAAGTACCACGTGTAGAGGAACAGGGGTGTGTCAACACCATCAACTGTCCCAGTAAGTACCACGTGTAGAGGAACAGAGGTGTGTCAACACCATCAACTGTCCCAGTAAGTACCACGTGTAGAGGAACAGAGGTGTGTCAACACCATCAACTGTCCCAGTAAGTACCACGTGTAGAGGAGCAGGGGTGTATCAACACCATCAACTGTCCCAGTAAGTACCACGTGTAGAGGAACAGAGGTGTGTCAACACCATCAACTGTCCCAGTAAGTACCACGTGTAGAGGAACAGGGGTGTGTCAACACCATCAACTGTCCCAGTAAGTACCACGTGTAGAGGAACAGGGGTGTGTCAACACCATCAACTGTCCCAGTAAGTACCACGTGTAGAGGAACAGAGGTGTGTCAACACCTTCAACTGTCCCAGTAAGTACCACGTGTAGAGGAACAGAGGTGTGTCAACACCATCAACTGTCCCAGTAAGTACCACGTGTAGAGGAGCAGGGGTGTATCAACACCATCAACTGTCCCAGTAAGTACCACGTGTAGAGGAACAGGGGTGTGTCAACACCATCAACTGTCCCAGTAAGTACCACGTGTAGAGGAACAGGGGTGTGTCAACACCATCAACTGTCCCAGTAAGTACCACGTGTAGAGGAACAGGGGTGTGTCAACACCATCAACTGTCCCAGTAAGTACCACGTGTAGAGGAACAGAGGTGTGTCAACACCATCAACTGTCCCAGTAAGTACCACGTGTAGAGGAACAGGGGTGTGTCAACACCATCAACTGTCCCAGTAAGTACCACGTGTAGAGGAACAGGGGAGTGTCAACACCATCAAACAGAATACAATTCATCTGCAGCACACACACATACATACACACACATATGGAGATATTAGCCAGGTGGTTTAGGACAAGTAGTTAGCGCCTGATAAGGCAGCTCCTACGAACTCCTCAGAATTGTATATGATAGAACTGTATGTGCGAATTGTATTGTATAAGAATTGTATTTCTATGTACTGTAAAGCGCTTTAGAGTGGTTTATGTTAGCTGGATAGGGCGCTATATCAAATGTTGTATATTATTATTATTATTTATCAAATGATGTATAAATACTTTTCTGCCTTTGTTTCAGTCCATGGCAATTGGTGTAACTGGCTCGAGTGGTCATCTTGCACCGCCACGTGCACGGGTCTGAGTTCCATGCAGGTGCGACAGAGGAAGTGTGAATGTCCCGTACCTAACACTGGAGGGCAGGGCTGTTTTGGTAAGGACATCCGGGGTTTTATGTAAATTACAACTCACGGGAGAGTCTGAGAGAGAGAGATTGTGAATGAGGAGACAGAGAGTTGGGCATGGTTGTAAAAATGTCCCGTACCTAACACAGGGACATAAGAACTTCGTACAGATATATTAGGGCCTAAGCTATAATGTGTTAAAATATAAGTTCTCGGGTCCCTGTGTGAGAGGGCAGAATGGGAAGGATCAACTTGGGCGGGCGGAATGATTGGGGAAGGCGATAGAATGGGGGGGGGGGGGGGGCATATATGTCCTCATATGGCCTTACGACCTTCAGACGATCGGAGGGGAGGGGGGGGGGGGGGGGGTTAGTGTATATGTGCCAGTACTCAGCAAGGTGATAAGACAATGCCTATTATATTCTGTTATGTGGATTATTTCTGTTTCTGATGGAAATTGTTTAGTAGCTTTTGATTAATTAGTTTTTTTCATGCAGCATACGTTTTTTTGTTTATCTTATTAAGAGATACATTAATACTAAAGGATTAACTATCCGACGTACAACACAATCAAAAGCAATTTTAAAACTGTCGCCCGTCTGACTGAAGATATATGAGAATGACATGTGTACGCATATCGTTTGTGTCTGTTGACACGCACGACGCTTTATTACAATCGTAAACTTATACGAACTCTCGCCCACCCACGTTATAACACGGTATTGTGACGTTTACCTAATCAAAACCCAGCATGCTTACATAACTCTCCTCACGCGAGATGTGGTGAATTATAATACTGTCGCATATATTTTACCGTCTCTTTACTTAACATTTCCGGTTTTCGAATGACATTGCGGTCTTAATTCCTTTTATGTCCATACATAAATAACATGCTTAAAGATAAAAATGTGTCTATATTTCACAGGTGAGAGTTTTGAGGTTCGAGAATGTGTCAACGTTCCCCCCTGTAGAGGATTGTCAGAGTTTTTTCCAGAAGGTAATATATAGGTTTTTACGTTGTTACCTCAAATGCATATTTTAAGCGTTTAATTCCGCCCACACACTGACAAATACTTTATTTTCGTGAGCGTTTTTATACAACATTCTGACAGGAACATTTATTTCGCGAGCGCTTATTTCAGACGGTACACTTACAAATAGATCATACTGACAAGAATATTATTTTTCGGGCGTTTGTTTTGCGTATTTTCGCCGACGAACTGTCTTATTTATCATACTCAAAAGTATTTTAATTCTGCGAGTGTCCATTTTCACAAGAACGTTTGAAATTGTAATTGAAATGTCCGAATACAATCTGTACATATTTCTTTAAAGCAGCCATAAACTACACAAAAATCTTTGAATTAGGTGATAGTAATTCAATAATTTCTAATTAGAAACATCCTTATATTGTGTAGAAACTTTCGCTTTGTTTTGACTTCATCCTGAAGACGCATCATTATAGCTGTAGAAAAGGTCGGGAAATATTGCACATGAATGGTTTCTGTGAGAACTGAAACACATCGTCGAATATCCACGGTTGATCTCGCTTCGCTAACTCATTCTGAGCGAGTTAGCGAACGAGATCAACCGTGGGTATCCGACGATGACTGAGACACTGCGTCAGTCTGTTTCTTTGAACATACATGTACATGTACTTGATACAAGTTAAAAATCTGAGAAATCCGTCTTCTCCCTCCACATAGTTCTCGTCATTTGTATGGGGCCGATATAGACGATTTTAGTGCCTGTTTTAGGCCAACATCCGAGAACAAATCGTAGTCTTGACTGAACATGACTTATTTTCGTGGTTGAATTAAAATAATAGTCCGCAAAAAAAGTTGAGTTCATGAGTTGAGTGCATAAAACATCATTCGCGAAATAGTTTTCCAAATTCTTTACATCAGTTCCCACACTTATTATCTCGACATATAACTTTCTCTCAAAGTTATCTCGATTTATAACGTATTCTCATACTGGTTATCTCGACAAATTACACCGGTTTTCAAACTTGTTATCTCGATTTATAACGTGTCCTCAAACTTGTTATCTCGACATGTAACATTTATTTTCACACATGTTATCTCGGCAAATATCATGTTCGCACTTGTTATCTCGACATATATATAACACGTGTTTTCACACTTGTTTTCTGGACATATAACATGTGTTTTCACACTTGTTTTTTGGACATATAACACATGTTTTCACACTTGTTTTTTTGGACTTATTTCGACATATAACTCGTGTTCTCACACTTGTTATCTCGACATGTAGCACAATGCATTTTTTTTTGTATATAGGTGAAGGCGGTCAGACTGGGAGTGACGGAGGGGAGGCCGGCTCGGGGGACGGGAGTAAACTAAACGCTGACCTAGTAAGTTTTAAATGAGATTTTATTAACACGTGTTATATTAACGAAACAAGACTTGATCGAATCTATCTGAGCAGCATGCACAATAACTATAGTTGAAACGTTTAACTCGACGAATATTAACGCGCGTCTCTCTAGATCTATATTACAATGTCTGTTTCAGACTAACGTGATTTATTTCCTATTTCAGGAAGACGACCCGGAGAAGACTGTGATTACCGGACTTCGATGATACGGACAGAATTGTTCGTCCGTTTAATGGTGTCTGTATGGAATCAAAGTACAATTTCCGAAAGGAGGGCATTCCTACACACATGAATGACAATGAGGTTACTGACAAATTGCATTGATCCCAAGATTTTATGACAAATCTAACGGTGGAATGGGATAATTGAACCAAACGACGGTCTCCGTATAGCCACTTCAGTGCAATGCTAATTATGCATTCCAAGTCACACTGGTTTATAGTGAAACTGTGTTCGTAGTTTGTGTGACTAAGTATGTAGGTTGCTTACGTTCGGAGTCTGCAGACTATTTACAAAGTGTAAACTGTGCTGTTCGATTTTCGTCGCAACAGACTCCATTATTACATGGTTTGTACCCCATTATTGGATCAGAAACTTGCAATGAACACTACTATATAAATTCCATTCAATATTATAATGTGCGATTTCATTTTTGGAAATGCCAATCAAAGTTATAAATGTCTATGATTTCATGTTAATTTTTTTCAACCATAAACTGTCTTGAATGTATGTTTTTCATGGTTGTCACAATACTCATACTCCAGTGGGTATTAAGCTTGAAGGAGACTTTGCTTCTCATCAAAAAGATGCTGATGTATATAAAGTAACGTAGATGAAATATCAATGAACAGATTCAAGGGGTATAACTCTAGCACATAACCGATCCGTGAGAAATAAAAAATAACGTACAACCTTAAAGGGGCATCCCGCGAAAGTTAGCTTTTTTCATATTTTTTTTCAAAATATTACATACACATATCGAGTGGGTATTCTTATGGACTACGGCGATCGGATTTTGCTGATATGTATTCATAAAATAAATAATTTCAAAATAACTAGTGAAATTCCAAACGGTCTAGCCAGACGCCCGGCTTGGGATTTCCACCTACCAACGCATGCGCAGCGAGCGTCGTTTCCACTGTAAACACTCTATCTGGTATTACCGTTACATCGCGATAAGGCCTAACTACTAAGCGAAAAGTTGCCGAACGGTCAAAATATAACGCAAGCCTGCGTTACGAAATCATATTGAGAGATGGGAAGTATTCAAAGGAGAAACTACCCGCTCTATTGTGTGTATGTTACATATTTCTTCTGCGTAACGGTAACATGCACAAATAAAGCTTTGATTTGGTTTTGGGGCTACCCAAGGGGAAACTCTCTCAGTCTTCTGTAGCATAAAATGCGTGCGTAATTTTAAACTTAAGAGTGTGTTTTATAATATTCCCTTTATAAAACTTCATGTTCCAGTGAAACAGTATGATTTAATGTTATTGCTGGATAGAAAGACCTTTTCAAATACAATATATACCGTAACAGAAAAAGTCATTTGATTACGTTGTAAAACGGGACGTGCAACCGAGGTACATACGGCTTCAATTTGGACAAAAGGTATAAAAAATATGTTTTTTTTCACGCGTAAAAAAAGGTGATATTCATATTAATCTATAAATTAGTGAAGGTACAAATATCATTGGGTTGCGACCTCGGTATTGAATTCGATCCGAAAATATATACATAACGAGAGAAAAAAAAACAAAGTTATACAACATATACATATGATATATGTATATTGCATTCCTGCAGGTTTTTTTTAAAAGGTCAACGTCCCTTTACAAGAGGACAAAAAAATGTAAAAAGAAAGAGGAATTATTAAACCATATTCATAACGGGTAGTTATAAGTGTTTCAACAGTTCCAAATCAGATATACATGTAGTCATGCTTAGGGTGTGGTGCGTTATATGATTGTATGGACTTAATATTCGCATTCCGTGATACGTGTTACGTGTGAAGACGCTGAAAGTTGGATAGATTTTAAATGAATATTAATGTACATGGTATATATATATATAGATAGTTTGAAAAAAAATCCTCAAAATATTGAGTTTTTTAAAAAAAAATCGCAAACATTTCATGTCATTTTATTTTCGTACTTTCCAATGCATGCTACATACATTTTATGAAATCACCTGAAAAATTGGGTTCGTGAATATTATCTTTTACATAAATTAAGGTTTGTACCATGGCTGTATTCCGTACCCATGTGTACCGGTCTCGCTCAGGTATGTATTATATACATAATTCCTGGTGTCGATAAATGATGCCGATGTGCCGACAAATATTTCTTTATTTAAATATCTGTAAGTGTGCAATTAATGTCTGATTATTAATATGAATGTGATTCAATAACTTTGTCTCCGTTTCATCAGCCGTATACATTACGCGTCCCCTCTCGTATGGCCTCTCCCATCAAACGTGTCAAGCGACTTGCAACAAGCTTGTCTCGTTGCGTCATCACCGCTATTTTTATCGGGGCTTTCCCGAGGAATGCGATTTTGCAAGTGGTCAATATAGACATTTTGAGCGGACTTTGAATACTGGAATAGCAAGAAAATATAATAAGTGGTGCAGACACCATGTTCATCCAAGAACTGGCATTCAGGCTTTCGCGGGATGCCCCTTTAAGGTAAAGAAGATAACCGATAATAATATTTGTACTCCGAATAATCACCGTGTAATATCTGTGAATTTCAATACCAACAAGCAACCGACCAAAATTGCGAACTTTGCTGTAAAGAGCTAAATTTAATCGGATTAACGGTCCGTTATGATTATATAAAAACAATACCAGTTTGCTGTTGACAAATTACAAAATCAGGGTTTTTATTTATACATCATACCAATACCAAATGAAGCCGCAACTGTGATTGTAAATGCGGTGTCTTGATGGTTATTTTATCGAACCCCTGTGACAACTGGGCTTGTTTTATCAAGGTATCGGGACATTTTTAATATACATATGTTCCTTTTAAAAATAAAATGTGCAATAAAACATATTTGGTGTTAAAAGCTGTAAGGTTGTTTCTGTTTTGAGCAGGTCATTACCTTTTTTGTTGATTCTACATGTAGTGGTATGTGCTTCAAAATAGCAACACGAACGTTCCGACATTAACCAAACACGATTATATAGTGTTGTCTGTACTGTTTCATATTAAGCAGCAATGTTAAACACGTGTTACTTAACACTAGGTAAACAGGTACTGCTGAGGATGAGGACAATGGCCCGTACATGCATGTGTTGGAGAACTGGACTAGGTCAGCGACCAGATAGCTCAGTCGGTCCTCTGAGAGTTCCGAATTGTGCATCTATCTATATAGGTTTGATCGATCACAAAACATTGTGGTCAGTATTAGAGAAGTTACAATGACTTTGGTTCCAACCATTAAAGGGTCATTATTAAGATGGCCGTCTGTCGGCCATGTTGCTTCCTTATCAGCAAAAGAACTTGACAATGCACAACTAGGGACCAAGAGGGCCTGCATATTAAGTTTTAAGGACTCGCACAACTAAATAATTTACTATATGTTATTACTAAGCTTTCGAGCTAATAACTTTAATATTTGAAGTACAACACTTGTGAAAACTGCCTAAATTCACAGATACATACATGACAAAGGCTTCAAGGGGCATTTAATGAGGAGTTTACTGGCATATTAGCTTGCTACAGGCGTCTGCTTCGGACAACCGGAAATTTACATGTCAAACCAGTGAAATGGGACTGGAACACCCTCTGACTTTTGACCCCATATCAATCCGCCATCACATATCGAAATCTACCAAAAGTATATATTTTTGTAAAGTTAAATATCTACAGATTTCATTCAATGCAGAATATGTCAACAATTACCTATTTAAATTACCCAGAATCACTGTACTTAGCCGGAACAAATTTTCAGTAGGGACTACAAACGTATGAAACACTTCGTGATAGGCTGATTTAGTTGTGTGAGTCCTTTAAAGGGCCCTTAACCTTTCAGATGTTGAAATAAAGTTTACTAACTGAAAGTATATACATTTCCGAGTAAAATGGTGAAGTTTGGTTGAAATTGAATAAAAAATTATGAAGAAAACCCAAGTTATTGCACCTAATGTACACTTGCTATTCAGAGCTAGCACCAGAAATTTCTCGTTTCTTTTGCATAACATTTACCTCTAGCACCTCAGTTAAGCACACACTTAGCAATTTCATATTTTGCACAAAGATCAAATACGCTTACCGCTCAAATGTTTTTGAAAAGAAATCTTGTTACCTCAGTTTCTGTTAATTTTAAAGTCTCTGCAGTAATTAATTTTTATTTTAAGTATTTTTTTATTTAATTTTAACAATTAAACACACTTAGAATTCACACACAACTTCAAACTTCTACAGAAAACATGAGTCATAAACGGTTATCAGATATCCACCTTAACTGTTTATCTATCAATTACACCAGCTTACATTTAGCACTTCTAGCTCCCCGGGGTGCCTCCATTTTACAGGGAGAATATTGGGGGTAGGGGAGATATAATGCTATAAACGGCTTATTGTATGAGTAAACAAAGTACACAAACGCATTAAATCAATAGACAAGATGTTGAACAAGGTATATCTTGTGACAGGAATAAACTAATATCTACAATTTACTGAAAATATGGAATATAAGTTGGATTTAGCCACCAAAACATGTACGTGACACATACACATATATAAACTCACATGTGCAATATTTATACAAGCTTATTATGTGATTGTTCTAGTTATTGCTTTCTTAGGATTATAAAACACGCATACATTTATAATTTGCATGAAGGAAGAAGCCTGAGAATGACTGGGCAGAGTTGGAACGGGGTTTGGGGGGGGGGGGGTGTGTGTGTGAAGACAGCACACTAGATCTTTGTTCTATCAAAATTTGGATGCTAAAACCTGGTACACATATCAGTTAAGTTTTATTAACACGCACGCAGATTAATTATCACAGTTAATTGAACCAAACTTAATTAAAAACGTGAGTATGATGGTCAGTCCAACAATACAGGCTTCAACACAGGGCCATGTTTTGCCAGATTTTAAATAATTTTGAAGTTTTTTTGTCAAATTAAATATTTTTACACACTGAAAAATGTGCAAACACTCAATAACAGTGGTTGTCTTTGAAAAAAAATATCCGGAAGCACAGAAAATGTTATATAGGTCAAGCACATGGCTAGTTCAATTAAAGGACTCACACAACTAAATAATTTACTATATGTTATTACTAAGCTTTCGAGCTAATAACTTTAATATTTGAAGTACAACACTTGTGAAAACTGCCTAAATTCACAGATACATACATGACAAAGGCTTCAAGGGGCATTTAATGAGGAGTTTACTGGCATATTAGCTTGCTACAGGCGTCTGCTTCGGACAACCGGAAATTTACATGTCAAACCAGTGAAATGGGACGGGAACACCCTCTGACTTTTGACCCCATATCAATCCGCCATCACATATCGAAATCTACCAAAAGTATATATTTTTGTAAAGTTAAATATCTACAGATTTCATTCAATGCAGAATATGTCAACAATTACCTATTTAAATTACCCAGAATCACTGTACTTAGCCGGAACAAATTTTCAGTAGGGACTACAAACGTATGAAACACTTCGTGATAGGCTGATTTAGTTGTGTGAGTCCTTTAAAGGGCCCTTAACCTTTCAGATGTTGAAATAAAGTTTACTAACTGAAAGTATATACATTTCCGAGTAAAATGGTGAAGTTTGGTTGAAATTGAATAAAAAATTATGAAGAAAACCCAAGTTATTGCACCTAATGTACACTTGCTATTCAGAGCTAGCACCAGAAATTTCTCGTTTCTTTTGCATAACATTTACCTCTAGCACCTCAGTTAAGCACACACTTAGCAATTTCATATTTTGCACAAAGATCAAATACGCTTACCGCTCAAATGTTTTTGAAAAGAAATCTTGTTACCTCAGTTTCTGTTAATTTTAAAGTCTCTGCAGTAATTAATTTTTATTTTAAGTATTTTTTTATTTAATTTTAACAATTAAACACACTTAGAATTCACACACAACTTCAAACTTCTACAGAAAACATGAGTCATAAACGGTTATCAGATATCCACCTTAACTGTTTATCTATCAATTACACCAGCTTACATTTAGCACTTCTAGCTCCCCGGGGTGCCTCCATTTTACAGGGAGAATATTGGGGGTAGGGGAGATATAATGCTATAAACGGCTTATTGTATGAGTAAACAAAGTACACAAACGCATTAAATCAATAGACAAGATGTTGAACAAGGTATATCTTGTGACAGGAATAAACTAATATCTACAATTTACTGAAAATATGGAATATAAGTTGGATTTAGCCACCAAAACATGTACGTGACACATACACATATATAAACTCACATGTGCAATATTTATACAAGCTTATTATGTGATTGTTCTAGTTATTGCTTTCTTAGGATTATAAAACACGCATACATTTATAATTTGCATGAAGGAAGAAGCCTGAGAATGACTGGGCAGAGTTGGAACGGGGTTTGGGGGTGTGTGTGTGTGTGAAGACAGCACACTAGATCTTTGTTCTATCAAAATTTGGATGCTAAAACCTGGTACACATATCAGTTAAGTTTTATTAACACGCACGCAGATTAATTATCACAGTTAATTGAACCAAACTTAATTAAAAACGTGAGTATGATGGTCAGTCCAACAATACAGGCTTCAACACAGGGCCATGTTTTGCCAGATTTTAAATAATTTTGAAGTTTTTTTGTCAAATTAAATATTTTTACACACTGAAAAATGTGCAAACACTCAATAACAGTGTTTGTCTTTGAAAAAAAATATCCGGAAGCACAGAAAATGTTATATAGGTCAAGCACATGGCTAGTTCAATTAAAGGACTCACACAACTAAATAATTTACTATATGTTATTACTAAGCTTTCGAGCTAATAACTTTAATATTTGAAGTACAACACTTGTGAAAACTGCCTAAATTCACAGATACATACATGACAAAGGCTTCAAGGGGCATTTAATGAGGAGTTTACTGGCATATTAGCTTGCTACAGGCGTCTGCTTCGGACAACCGGAAATTTACATGTCAAACCAGTGAAATGGGACGGGAACACCCTCTGACTTTTGACCCCATATCAATCCGCCATCACATATCGAAATCTACCAAAAGTATATATTTTTGTAAAGTTAAATATCTACAGATTTCATTCAATGCAGAATATGTCAACAATTACCTATTTAAATTACCCAGAATCACTGTACTTAGCCGGAACAAATTTTCAGTAGGGACTACAAACGTATGAAACACTTCGTGATAGGCTGATTTAGTTGTGCGAGTCCTTTTAAAACGATCCATCCAGTACTTCTCAAGAAATAGCGATCACAAGAACTGTTTAAGGACGGACAGGTGATTGACTGACCGTTACGAGGACCACAGACACAGGGTAATTAGAATATCCAACCACCTGGCCCCGGTTTCATCAACGTTCCTTAACTCAAGGAAATTCCTTAACTTAAAATCTCCATAGGAAAGCATAACAAAATTTAAGGAAAGTTCCTTAACTAAGGATTTTCCCCTTAACTTTTGTAATGCTTTACTATGGAGATTTTTTTAAGTTAAGGAATTTCCTTAAGTTAAGGAACGTTGATGAAACCAGTGCCTGATGGTGGGCTAAAAATAAAAGGAAAGTCCAGCATTTCAAAACAGTTAAAGTTTAATAGCATATACAAGTAGTTTGCTTTTGTTCCTCAAAAGAAATATCACAATCAAAAGACACCGTATAAGATATCGACAATAAGAAGTAAATAAACCATCTAGTACTATGTTATAACCTTGTACCGTCATTTCTATAGAAAGCTTGTGTAAACTATTACATAGATGTCTGCATTGTGTACCACTCAACCTGTCTTAAGGCTGTATGCTACCTTATGTTATGTGCAATTTGCTGCAGAGTTACCTCCCTTAGATAACGTTACAAAGTGCAATGGCATGTAAAAAGCAGTATATATCTTGATAACCTGATATGAGAAATGATCATCTACAAACTCTTTACACTTTCTGTCAAGTGTATATTTACTGTCATCTAAATCTAAACTCAATCACCCCTCACGATTCATAATGAACTATTCCAACCACTGAATTGGAAGAGTTTAAGTGTTGTGAGGGATGAATGAGTTTAATTAATACCTGTAGTAACATAACACTTGTTTAATTACACACACCACACATTTTACTGCAGAGAAAACTTCAATGTACATGTACATGTATACCAGGAAAAACATTGAAAACTTACACACAAAAAAAAAATTAACTAATAATTACCGGGTATACAACAGCAATGTTAGATATGCCTTTTAAGTGTAAACATAATAATAAGCCATTTTATATTTGATTATGCTGTCAAAAAGCAAATGCTTGAAATTATATGCATACCTGAAATTTGTCATTTCTGATACTCTGTACATGAATGCCCCTCCCCCCAAAAACCCCAGAAAACAGCAGCATCAAATATGATATGCAATATACTGTCCTGTGTTTTACAATAGACTTACACAGGCCCCAAACATTAAATACAACACTGCATGAGTTACCCCTTCATGCCTTATAAAGAGATACTGTTCTATGGGAAACAAGAACATCAAATACACTGAACATTGGAATGTTTTGAAATAAAACCTTAATATAATTTAAGTAACTAATCAAAAGAATTATTGTCAAATGTAACATCCTTAGCAAAAAGTCAGCAAATGAACATTTTGAAAAAAATTTATATGAAAACACTCTTTAAGCTTGCAACGGGGGTCGGTAATATTATTGCACCTCTATAAAACTTCACCAAAAAATCAGTTGCTTTTTAAACGATTCCATTATGAGATATGTGGTAACTGTAATTATACCGACAAACAAGGTTTTTCATATTAGACAACATTTTTTTAGAGGAGAATCCTAATAAAGCTTCAATATACACGAGTACCTTTGTCATAAAGTATCAAAAAAATATCTGAGATCAAATCATCTAACCATATCTTAATGTTTTAATTTATGTGATAATTTTTACATACATTATGTCAAGTGGTCTTTATCTTTTTGCCATACAAACATATTACGTCCAGTTTTCATTATTTTGATCTATACAGAACAAAATGTCTTGAGAAAACATGGTTATTTTATAGAGCAATGTATAAAAATATTAAAACAAGAACTTTATATCTACAATCTACGTTTCTCCGAGGAACGTGGGAAGTAAGGTTGTAACAAACACAGAAACATACTGAGAAAGAAATGTGTAAAAATTACCAAAAAAAAAAACAACAAACCCACTCATATACCAGAAACAATACAAGGCGACAGATATTGCATATCACAATAAGATTACAATTGACTTTTCAACTAATATTTTGATAAACCACAAATATATCAAGTATATCTCAATTTCCATGATTGAGTCATTGTGTACTAAATTATGTATATTTAAATGACACTCGATAACGACCAGTAATACAAAATACTGTATGTAGGGTCAATGGTTCAAAGAGAAGGAATATTCTTTACCCATAATAATTCTTTCAAAAAACATACCAGGCATTTTATTCTGAATACTCCCCCCCCCCCAAATCACTCCATCAATTGCACTTAAATAATGACTGGAAATATCATTTCCTTATATGGCTTATATGTGATGAGTTAGCCTAGCGACATCATGCATGCAAGATAAATAGAACCTATCACTACTGTCTGATGAAGACAGAAAATCATCCTCTCCATGATAAAAAGACTTCTGAAGTTCAGAACAAGGTTTTAATTGTCACAGACTGAACCACAAAAATCTATCCCTAAATGTCTTTCTCTGTTCAAACCCACAGGGCGAGTATTTTTCACTTCAATTTTTTTTCTACTGCTCTCCCAAGTATTTTCGCATGTATGCCAAAATTCATGAAACTGTCCAATAATGATACCATTACAAAGGATAAAAGTAGTGACATTTGATGATGTGATTTTGCTGCCAAATTGCGACCTTTCCTAAATTAAGGCATATATGCCAGTCATCTTGATCAAAATTTAAAGAATATACATATCAAGATTGTGAGAAAGACATTTCTTCAAACTTGTGCAACTGACTGTTCACATGGCAAATTTCTACAAGCAGACATGCAAGAAAACTGAATATGATTAGGATATTCTCGCACACAATGAGAAATGAAATGTGCTTCAAACACATAGTGAACAAACCTTTATGGCACCATCTAGTATTGTACTGAAAACTAGCCATTCAATGAATTGTTTGAAATAACAAACTGTTATCAAAGAATCTCTTTGAAAAATTAAAGCACAAAAACAAGAAGCAACTATTACATTTATAAATTTTCATATTATGTCAATAAATCCCATACAAATTACAATTCTAGTTCATACCCAATAAATGACTGTCATTTTGGAATTTCATAGGACAATGCTAGATATTATCATACACAAGATTAGCACTATGAAAGTCAGTTTGGAGATATTCAGTTGCTTTGGTGTTCTAAATTTATTTCTATGAGCTGGTATTTTCCACATACCACCACTGATAATTGCTTTTGTTTCATGATGAGTAAAATACTTTACGTTTGAAAAAAACATTTAAACCAAGCACAAGTGTTTCAATACTAAATAGTATGTAGGATTTGATCAACACAATGTATTGATTATCAGCAGGATAGGTGGTATAAGACTTACGGAAAATACCCGACACCTATTTAAGTTTTTGATGCAAAATAAAAAGCTGAAGACATCACAATGACTAGATGAGTATTAACTATATATCACTACACAAAGTATTACCGGGAAGCATTACAAAGAATTGACTAGCCTTGGTATGTTACACCTAGTTCGTGACCATTGAGAAACTAGATTTTAGATACAGTGTATTTGTATACATTAATGCAGGGAAAGCGCTGCATTAAATTTGATATACCTGGTATATATTTTCATAATAAACACCCCCTTTCCCCATGTCAATCACATTGCCCCAGAGGCTGCTGGTGTAAACCCATACAAATATAAACACACTTCCCTACGAACACAGAATCAGAACGGACTTTGTAGGAACATTTGCAAGAAACAAGCATACAACTTGCATAAAGACACACACATATATATAGTGAACTGCCGTACCCCTCCCCAACTCAAATTTAACATCAACAAAAAAAGAAAAAAGTTTAACGTCCTCCTTTTTTGTTCTTACTGCTCAGAGTAAAATAATGAGACAAAAAATTGTGCACCAATGTCGAGATTCTTAATGAAATATTCAAGATATGAAAATTATATGAGACCTTCAAATTCTGTAAAGATATATATTTCTCTCCAAAAATTGTAAAGAAAACTCTGATAACAAACAAAATGGCACCAACATTACAATACAAAATCAGATTTAATCTCACAATAAGATTGGCTTCATACAAAACAACACAAACAATGATACAGATGTAAACCACAAAAAAACCTGGATTACCCCCCTTTGCTGAATTGACAAACTTAAAACTAGAAACTAATTACATGGTACATGTAACTCATCTATGCCTTATATTTCATAATGAACTTTTCCAGAGTTTAAATGTGTCTTTAGGAGATGAATGAGTTAATTGATTTAAAGTATCTTGCTATTAAACTGACATACTCAAAACTTGATTTTAACAATCATATCTGAACTAGTACATCCTAAAGCATGGCTTTATTTGTTATCATTATAAGAAGGATGAATATAGCGTTAACACATGATTTCGTTATGCATACGTATACGCTTGATTTTGTTTTGCATAATTTTGATACGTACAAACGATACTTCTTTTTCATATTACAAAATGTACCGATAACAAAGGGCTACAAAAATAGAACAAGTCAACATGGAAAAAATGTTATTTTCTGTACATACTGAACTAAAACAGACTCACCAGGAAAGTGTTACTTTGGGATACATGAACTTTTCTTTTAGAAAAAAGTGCTACAAAAACTAACTACGCTACACTATAACAAAAATATTGTAAACATACTTGGCGTAAGCGTTGTCAAGTTTTTTTTAATATTAGCGCAATGATAAATTTGCGCAGCCATGACATTAATATATTAGCAGCATACAAAATATGGAACTAGTGCAAACATATTTCAGCGTGAAAAGTGCTAAAATAACATTAACGCAAAAATATGGTATGTTTACAGTACCACTCAAACTACACATATGGACTTCAAAAAGGTTATTATAAATGTTAACAAAATAGTCATATTTTATCACAAAAGTATCACACAATCTTTCATTTTTTTTGATCCACTGTCACTGCTTCATTCAGTTTTAGTAACTATCATGTACACTGTAACACGCTAGACTATATGAGTATTTTCAGTACATGTACATTCAAAACCAAAACTAAATGGAACAACTCATTATGAGCATAGATTCCCAATACTGAAGAACAATACAGACTGAGCCATCAATTAAATAACAAACCATGGGTATTATGACAAAAAATCTGTGTAAATTTTGGTAGAAAATATGTGTGTTAATAAAAGCATTGATATTTACCAGGGGACACAAGTAATTTCTTGAGAAGAATTTATAACTCACAGCAATCAATCAACCAAGGCACTATTGCTGTGGTAACCATTGCAGTCATGTTTAAGTTGAAAAACTCATCACTCCCACATTGGTAATGCATGTCAACTATCCTATTCTCCGATATTCAAATTGTTTGACATAATTCAGACCAGTAACCTTGAGAAATTGGGGCTAGAGCATTTATTTTAACAAATATACATGATAAAATTCAACTTATGATTATTTGTTTGAAGAAAGCAATATACAGTTTAACCTGTCGAAACTGGCCGTGTCTAATTCAAAACCCTGATTATTTCAGCCTTCCTGTTTGATCCAGGCATTTCTCTCTTACTTATATCCTCCCTCTACAGACTGGTCAGAAGTTTTGGTCCTAGTGACTTCCAGTTTAGACAGGGTACACTGTGTCAGAACCTCACACAAAATTCTCAGTTAAATTTTCCTGTATATGTCAAAATTGCTGAAGAATTATACTTTTATAGATTTATACAGTGAACAGTCTCTATAAAGAAGAAGTCAAGAGTGTTTTTCCACTGTAGTGTTCCAGTGAATCATTTCAGCTCTTGTTGCTCCAGGAATCAGTTCAGCTCTAGGTAGACTCAATTAAGGCTCTTGTGTTCTATCTCCTCATCACAAAGCACCGAGTTCCACCATGTAATCAAAATGTCATATTCAGCACTAACACCAACAAAATTAACAGTATCTCTCCAAACATCTCTACGGTGGAATATGTCACAGCACTAGAACTATCAACAACACAGTTGTAACGTCTCGGGGGTTGAACACTCATCCCCAGTATAACACTGCACCAGTAGCACTATCTAGTATAAATCCAGGTCTTGATCACGCGTCAGATTTCTTGTCAACGTTCCTAGTGAACGTAGAGATAGGGGGCAGCAGTGCTGGTGATTCTATCACGGCTTGAGATAAAGTATCTGAAGGATAGTCAGGAAGTGGAATGTTTTCAAGAGCTATCAAACAACCAGCACAATCTGTACTTGAGCATTTGTCAGAATTTACACAAAATGATTTTCTTGTTCCTGATGTGGATGGTGGTGTAATAGAAGCAACGGGAGGCGTTACTGAAGGTGTCTCTACAACAGGGAGGTGACCAGTTGGCTGTGGAGCAGTCATACAAGTAGTGGTGGTCCCAGACACTGAACTCGGGGGCCTTGCAGTAGAGTGAGAAGTGACTACAGCATCACTCGTAAGAACAGGACGTTTGTGAACGACATACTGCATAAAGACGTTGGAATAACTGGGAAGATTTCCTCCTTGGTTAGATGATGCTGGAAATTGCAGGTTTGAATTGGGATGTGCAGCATTTAAAGGGTTGTCTGATGTTCCATACTGCTGATCTCCGATGTGTGTGTCTGATCTACAGTACGAGTATGAACTGTACATAGGAAGTCTACTCTCAAACATCGGCAAAGGCAGGAGACCAGGTGTGCTGGCCTGCAGCTGCTGCCTCATGGCACCGGTCCAGCTGAGGATTCGGGGGTCAAGGGACGACATGATTCCGTGCTGCTGTAGGGGAATGGTGCGGCTGTCAGGGTACGGGAAGAATGGTGGCCGCCACATCCTGTAGCGGTTCAGAGGATGCTGCAGCAGCGGAGGTCTGTACGGAAAATACGGGTTCGGTGCGTAATTTAGAGGTGGTGAGTACGGCCAGAAGTTTGGAACATATGGCGGCGGTGACATTACCCATGGCTGGGGAGGTGGACTGTAGTTAATAGGTGTACATGGGCGACTGTTGCCATTGATACCAACTTCCGCAGCCAGTAGAGGCTGTGGTTGTTCTACATACACAGGTTTCATGGATGGTACAGGGACATCTCCATTAGAGGATTCCGTAGAAATATCAAACTTTTCTGCATACACTGTGGTATGTTCCTCAACTATGTTGCACTGTGCTGAATCCTGCTGTTGTACAACAGAATCCGAATCCTGGGAATAATCATCCGAGTCACTATCCTGGGAGGACGTGATAAAGCAGTCGCTATCACTAGTTAAGGTAGGCTGTGGTTGTACATCCTCTACATTCGGTGATGCTGTTTTATCGTCACACAATCGTAAGGTGGAAGGCTCACTATCTGTTAACAACTTCATCTGATCTGAAGGATTCGAGATTATTGAGGCCGACACTGGGAAGGGTTTCAAAACAGGCTTTCCAATCTCTGCGGACAAAGATGTCTGCTCTTGAAAACTTGGCATTATTGAAGCTGACATTGGTTGAGACTTTGCCACAAGTTCCATGCTGTCAGATGACAAAGCTGTTTCCACTGGAAGGTTTGACATTACTGAGACCGACACTGGTTGTTGTTTTGAGATAATTTCCCCGCTCCCCGATGATATAAATGTCTGCTCCGGTAGATTTGTATTAACTGGTGATATTTTATTTTGATCCTCATTTTTTCGGGTTGAACATATTGCTTGTGTTTTCTCGACGGGACATGATCCTTTAAAGGAAGCATCCACTGGTGATGGTAGTTCTAAACTACTGCTTGAATCTGTGTAGATAGCAGTACTTGGCACACAAGCTTCCTGTTGAATGTTGGAACCACAATGGCTTGAAGCTTCCTCATCAGCCAGATCAGAAAAGTCAAGACCCACATAAATACTCATCCCCGGAATTCCTTTACAGCTTCTTGGTTTTGATGAAACACTCAAGTTCAGTGGACTGTTCTGAATAAACTGCGGTACTTTTTCCCATATATTACGTTCCGCACCATATTCACAATTTTTCTTTACATTGCCGTCCAATTGTATTTCACCAGCAGATTCGGGTGTACTTTTATAAATGCCACAAGTTTCCTCCACACTGCTGTCTAATGGTATCTCACTGGCAGACTCGGGTGAATTTTTATACATGCCGTAAACATAGTCTGTGTAATGTCGGTCAGAGGTTGGCATTACCGGTGTTTGACATTGTAGTCCAAAGAAATCTGCCACTGGTGACACTCTGGGAGTAGATGTTTTGGCTTGGGGTTGTGAATGCAGTGTTTCCTCTGTGATTTTGGATTCTAACCTCACACTGTCTGGTTGTCCAAGCTGGTCGTCTTTGAGGCCTGAATTATAATCTGACAAATCATCGGACTTCAGAAAACTGCTTATATTGACCATCTCTGCCTCATCTCCCTCCGATTCTTCTTGGCTATCAGGAACAAATTCCTCTCTACCACTGACGGGCACGAAACCTTTGGTGTTTTCATGACCAGAATCCCCTCGACTACATCCTGTTGATTTCTCTACGGGTGAGGTTTTTGGATCATGATTTCTTTCAATATTCTGGTTGATTGAGCAGGGCAGAACTTCCTCTGGTGACGTTCTCTCCGATTCCAAAGATTTCCCAACAAAACATGTATGATTTAAGTTCAAAGTCACATCATCATTATTGAAACATTCATAGTAATTTGGGATGGTGGTCTTTTTAGTAATCTTGTCACTGTTTAGTTCCTGCAGTTTCACTTGGTTTGTATCAGAGTCAGCACAACTATCCTTCTGTTCAGTGAACTTTTCTTTGCCCTCAGCCCTCAGTTTCATTTGTAATGGTTTCCAATGATGCTTTTCAAGGGACACATTATGAAGGTTGGTTTCTTTGATCTTTTCAGAGTGCTCACATGGAATCGAGATTTCATGGTCATCTTTTCCCTCTTCTATATGTGAAATGATAGTTTCGACTTCAATGTCATGACCCAAGTCCATGTCCCTATCTAATCTATAATTTAAGTCGGCACAATAGTCTCCTATCTCAAACAGCTCACTGTCACTATTTTCTCTGTACTCTGCCTCAAAGCTTAAATTACACTTACTGCTGGAGCCCTGGGAACTTTCCTGTCCCGAGCTACTCGCCTCATCCCTGCCGGTCACCGATGTAAATATGTCTCCTTGACACAGGAGAGCGCACGTGTTGGTAGCCAATAGCAACTCCTCCTCAGCATCACCACAAGTACTGGTTTCTTCCTCAGCGCCAATACTAGGTACAGTGTCATCGTCAGTGCTGATACATGGGACAGGACCTTTTTTAGTAGCGATACAGGGTAACGTGTCATCGCCAGTGACTGTACATGGGACAGTGTCTTCCTCAGTACCAAAGCAGGGCACAGTTTGTTCAACTCCCACTATGTCCACTCCCACTGTGTCTTTATCTGGATATTTTACAGATTCTACTTGTTGATGAACGTCAAGCTTATCTGTTTTATGTACATCGGGTTGGCAAGTCATATTTTTTTCACTTCTGTGATCACTAAATTCAGCTTGGTTTTGGATTGCAGTCTGAGTGTGCTTCACATCTTTTATGTTTTCTCCATAATCAGAACTTTGAGAGTCATTTGTCGATTTTTCTTCAGGTGCTCCAGTGTTACAAGAACCCGAAAAACTGCTAGAATTAGAAATTTGATCAACAGTTTTGTCCATCAATTCTTTATCAACATTTTTTGCCTCAACGTTGTTAGGATTATCATCTGTGCTATTCTCAGGAACTTGTCTAGTGGAAGCAGTGAAATATTCTCCATAAATAGTTTCCGAGGAACTTTCGTCGAGTTTGTCTGTGAAATCCCAGGAACAGTCCAATCTTGCTGAGGATACACTGGTGTTGGCAGGATTCTCTTCCTCATAGCCGTACAAGCTTTTATTGTAGACCCTGTCACCCGTTATAGCTAGTTGGTCTTTAGTGTTACTCTTGTCACCAGTTATAGCTGGTTGGTCTTTAGTGTTACTCTTGTCACCTATTATAGCTGGTTGGTCTTTAGTGTTACTCTTGTCACCTGTTATAGCTGGTTGGTCTTTAGTGTTACTCTTGTCGCCTGTTATAGCTGGTTGGTCTATAGTGTTACTCTTGTCGACAGTTATAGCTGGTTGGTCTTTAGTGTTACTATTATCGCCTTTTATAGCTGGTTGGTCTTTAGTGTTACTCTTGTCGCCTGTTATAGCTGGTTGGTCTTTAGTGTTACTTTTGTCGCCTATTATAGCTGGTTGGTCTATAGAGTTACAGGACACAATTATGTCCACATTTTCAGTCGTCTTGCCTTCCAAAGCATCAGGATGAATATTGTTCAAATTTTCCATATGTTTGTTTTTCGTGTTTTCATTAATCCCTGTATCTTGTTTTGCTTCTCCCGTGATTTGCTCATTAAGGGCTTTATGTTCAGTTGTATGGATATTTACTCCAACTTCACATGATTTCGAGATTTGTTTTGACATTTCTTCAATCGTTGATCTCACTTTCTGTTGAATTTCCTCTTTAACTGATACTAGACTTCCCTCTCTTTCATCCTCTGTCACTTGATCGACCAATTCCCCAGTTGAACTTTCTGAAATTTGGTTCAAAATGGGACCACTTTCCTGTTTTGTTTCAAATACCACAGCAGTCTGACTTGAATTGTTGTTAGAATTGCTGTCCTTCTTGACACGGACTTTGGTTGGGGTTGGAATCCCTCCTTTCCTTCCAGATAGATAAGCGATCGTGATATCCTGACCAGCTTCTTTGTCTGACAGTTGACACGTGTCCGTCTCCTTTAATGCAAGATTTTCTCCTTTGCTTTCACACTGATGACCAATGGTCTCATTATGAACTTCTTCCTCTGCTGTTTCAGAGCGGTTTACTTCCTTTGCCCACGGGATCTTTCTGCCCTTTGTCCCGGACAGATGAATGACGGGTACAAATGTAGAAGTATCGTCACCCTGATGTTCATTACCAAGCTCAGAGATACTCATGTCACAGCTGTCTATGATGGTTTTATCTCCAGGATTGGTCTCCAGTCTGATTTCACTATCTATCCTGGTGTTACTTTGGTTACACAAAGAATCACCATCATCTCCATTTGTACTTTTCTCATTATCTGTCGGCAGTTTCTTTCCTTCTGTCCCGGTCGTTGATAACTCGGGTGGAAGCTTTGATTTGCATGTTGATACCAGTTTTTTTACATCATTGTTTGTGAGTTCTGTAGCTATGTTTCCTACAGGTTCCTTAAGCAAGTTTTCAACAAATCGACTTTGGTCATCAGAACGGGGTTCATCTACCTCATTTGTCAGTGGCTTTGGCTTTACTTGTTCTAAATCCTTTTCTTCATTATCATCAGTATGTTCCTCAATGCTGTTTTTAACAGAGTTCTCAGTGATGTTTTTAACAGGTTGATCTCTGTCATCAGGTTTGTTGTGAAGATCACCAGGTTTGTTGTCATGGTCACCAGGTTTGTTGTTAAGGGCAACAGGTCTGTTGTCATGGTCACCAGGTTTGTTGTTAAGGGCATCAGGTTTGTTGTTATGGTCACCAGGTTTGTTGTTAAGGGCATCAGGTTTGTTGTTATGGTCACCAGGTTTGTTGTTAAGATCACCAGGTTTGTTGTCATGGTCACCAGGTTTGTTGTTAAGGGCATCAGGTTTGTTGTCATGGTCATGAGGTTTGTTGTCAAGGCCATCAGGTTTGTTGTCATGGGTATCAGGTTTGTTTTTGCAGCCAACAGGCTCATTTAGCATGGACATGTCCTGACAGTGGAACTCATCCATTACAATCCAGTCACTAACATCTTCATCAGTGATATTTCCGTCCCTCACCTCAAACTCAGTCGAGTCCTTGTCTGTACCTCCAACAATAGCCTTTTCCTCCGACTTTTCCTGTTCACAATCTGCACCAGAAAATAAATATCATTATAATCTTTAAAGATAGTCTGTACAGGATGTCATTATTCAAGTATCAAATTAACAGAGGTAACAATCCTGCAACAACTAAAATTAACCTCCAATACACGAAGTTTCATTTAATGAATATGTTCTTGTAAATTAACAGTGATTAAACACTGGAAAGTGTATAACATGGCATTCTTATGTAATGTTTCTGATCTTGTATGTTCTTTCATTAAAAGTTTTACAATGCTACAAGTTTAGATTATCTCGGTATCATTTATATCATATTTTCATAGGAATATCCTTCTATTAAAATTATATTAAAAACTTGAAATTTCTATAAAATAAACGATGATACATACACTCACAATACTAACCAGAAATCTTTTTGTGTGGTGAGCCTGCACTTTCTGAAGTAGCTGCTGGTTCATTGTTGTCATCCCTGTTGTCCTTATCTGAAGCTAGTTTCTCTGAACAACCAGATTCATCGGAGACAGTCACTTTCACATTACTTGGTTCCAATTTCCTTTCCTTTTCCCCCTTCAGTTGCTGAATGTAGTCCCTCAAGTCACACCCTTCCGTTTCAGAACTGTCTGTGAGTTTGGGTGCGGAGATGGGTCGGAACATGTTTGGGTTACTGCAGTCCTCAGACCTTCCAGTCACTGGGGACAAGGACGATGCCTTCACTGAGGTACCGTCCAGTCTTTTTATCCTGATTTTCTTCTTCAGTGTTTCATCTGTGCCCCGAGTTAAATCTGTCGGTGTGTTTTCCCTACTACTTTTTCCTTCTCCAGTTCCACAGAAAAATTCGGACGGGGAATATTCCCTGCTTTCTTGCCTCTGTAGACCTGTACCTACAGTCAGGTCGGATGGGGTACTCTCTCTACTGCTCCTCCGGGAAGTTTTTCCACTCTTGACATCAGTGGCTGTACTATCCTTACTCTTACACAGCGAGGACGATTCCTCCTGAATTTGTTCCGAATGAACTGATTCCCCTAGTCCGGTGTTGTGTCGACTCCTGCTCTGTCGCCAATCCCTCCTACGACTGGGACTACACGTCTGACTGATCCTCCTCTTTCTGTTATTACCAGAGGAATCATTTTCCGACAAAGCAGTGTCTTTATTGGACTCCAGTGAAGTTTCCTTACCAGACCCCTTGGAAGCAGCATCTTTGTCTACTGAAGACTTTGTCTCCTGTGCTGGAGATGTCATTTTGGATATCCGTAGCAGTCTTGTATGTATGTTTTCCTTCTCACCCTCCGCTTCCTTTTCTTTATCGCCACCAGGTTTTACCTTGGAAGCCTGTAACAAATCATCAAACATAACTTAACATATTTTTAATACCTTTCAATGACCTTATCCATTGTGACTGTTTTCCCTACTTTTCAACAGCAAGGCATTTGATAAGTTGAATGTTCATGAAACAGATAAGACAAATTATTTTCAAAGTTTAGAGTTGAAGAATTTTTTTATAATACCAGATACAACACTAAATTTGTATAAATATGAAAACAATATTCTTATAATGCTGTATATTAAATGCCATATCAAGAAAATATATTCTGTATATTTTACCATGTCATTGAGACAAAAACTCTATGCTCTATAATGCAAGGTGTCAGACAGTTTCTTGGGCAAGTAAAGTATAAAGACAAAAAAATTTTGAAACTTTTGCATAAAGGAAGGTGAGATACCAAACCGAACTAATAGCCATCTATACAACAGATTAAGATATAAGGTACAAACCTTTGAGGCACCAGGACTATAGCTACTCCGCTCAGCATTGTAATCCTCCTGGTCCTCCTTCTTATTGGTCTGCATAGTCTCCAGGATGTCCGCCTTCCTCTTCCTCTCCTCAAAGTCAGGTATGGCCTCCGCAGTGAATTCATCTGAGTCGTCAGGGCTACAATGAACAATCACATAGCCTTACTTAATTTTCTATTTTTAATAGGATTACAGTAAGACATGTTTGCCCACATTTGTTCTACAATTGACCTTTGATTGGCATGTGACCTTGAGATTCTAAAATACAAACTTATTCAAGATTTTCTCCTACTTCTCTTATGAAAAACTTTGATAAAAAAACCCATCTGACAAGAAATGGAATAAGTCGAGTCATTAAAATGAATCAGATCAGAATACAGTAGGATTGGAGAGTGGTTACAATGGATCAACAGGAAACAGAACAGGACAGACAGGAATGATTAGTTGTGCCACACCATATCCAAACTTCAATAAGATGGCTGGGACATAGAGGATCTTACACGAGTGCCAATGTAATATGGAATTTATTAAATGAGTTCAATAATTTCATATGTCACGAGCCTTTAGGTGAGTGACATATTAAATTATTCTCAACAAGTTTAACTAGAACTGTAAGCCGATGGCTGACTAATACCCCCCCGCTACCTCTTATTAGAGGTGTCTGACATGTTTTTGAAAAAAACATGATGTAGTACAAGTTGTATATAACATGCATTATATAATGTCAACAGTCAGCAGAATTTTAAAAGCCGAACGGACAAATTTTAACCTGTGTATAGTAATCCTCAACATTACTTACTGCGAAGTTTCATTGAAAATGACCCAGTAGTTTAGAAGAAGTTGTCCAGACATCATGTTATTACGGAAACCTGTGTATAGTCACCTCATTACCATGGCAACCAAAATTTTGACAAACGAAACCCTGTATGCAAATCTATACATGGTCCCCAACAATACTGCCAAGTTTCACTGAAATTGATCCAGTAGTTTAGGAGGAGTTGTCCGGACAACACATTATAATGGAAACCTGTGTATAGTGACCTGGTTACCATGGCAACCAAAATTTTGACAAACAAAACTCTGCATGCACATCTACACATGGTCCCCAACAATACTGCCAAGTTTCATTAAACTCGATCCAGTGGTTTATAGGAAGTTGTCCGGACAACACGTTATTACGGAAACCTGTGTATAGTGACCTGGTTACCATGGCAACCAAAATTTTGACAAACGAAACTCTGCATGCACATCTACACATGGTCCCCAACAATACTACCAAGTTTTATTGAAATCGATCCAGTAGTTTAGGAGGAGTTGTCCGGACAACATTTTATTATGGAAACCTGTGAATAGTGACCTGGTTACCATGGCAACCAAAATTTTGACAAACAAAACCCTGTATGCAAATCTATACATGGTCCCCAACAATACTGCCAAGTTTCACTGAAATTGATCCAGTAGTTTAGGAGAAGTTGTCCGGACAACACATTATAATGGAAACCTGTGTATAGTGACCTGGTTACCATGGCAACCAAAATTTTGACAAACAAAACTCTGCATGCACATCTACACATGGTCCCCAACAATACTGCCAAGTTTCATTAAACTCGATCCAGTGGTTTATAGGAAGTTGTCCGGACAACACGTTATTACGGAAACCTGTGTATAGTGACCTGGTTACCATGGCAACCAAAATTTTGACAAACGAAACTCTGCATGCACATCTACACATGGTCCCCAACAATACTGCCAAGTTTTATTGAAATCGATCCAGTAGTTTAGGAGGAGTTGTCCGGACAACATTTTATTATGGAAACCTGTGTATAGTGACCTGGTTACCATGGCAACCAAAATTTTGACAAACAAAACCCTGCATGCACATCTACACATGGTCCCCAACAATACTGCCAAGTTTTATTGAAATCGATCGAGTAGTTTAGGAGGAGTTGTCCGGACAACATTTTATTATGGAAACCTGTGTATAGTGACCTGGTTACCATGGCAACCAAAATTTTGACAAACGAAACCCTGCATGCACATCTACACATGGTCCCCAACAATACTGCCAAGTTTTATTGAAATCGATCCAGTAGTTTAGGAGGAGTTGTCCGGACAACATTTTTCTACGGACAGACGGACAGACAGACGGACAGACAGACGGACAGACGGACAGACAGACGGACAGACAGACGGACAGACAAGCTGATTCCAGTATACCCCCCCTAACTTCGTTGCGGGGGGGGGGTATAATAAATTCCATATTACATTGATTCTATTTATCACATAACTTTCATTTAAGAGAAAATACACTGAAACTCTCCAATTCATTCTCTATTAGAAAGGCAAATTTCTACATTGATGGTACGATTTTCACTATCGAGACAATCATATGACGTCATTGCTTATGATGTCACAATAATGTTATTACACGTGTGTAATACCATATTTATGACATGGCTGTATGACATGACTGAATAGGTCAGTTATGTGATAAATATTAATAATACCATAATAACGAGATTCCAAGTTATACACACATACCTATCAGGAAGAAAATCAGGAACTGAGGAACGCCTGAATTTGTAATTTCGGAATCGGCAGGGAGCACGACCTTTGGATTTCTGGGACTTTGTGATGTTTGCATTCTTTTCTCTAAATGTGGCTGTAGTTAAATCTCTCATCAGATCTTGTAGATTTCTGAAACAAACACAAGATCAATTTTAAATACAATTTCAATTCTATGAAAAATACCCAAAGGATATCAGGTGGAAAAAAAATCTACTTTTTCATATAACAAGAGGCCCAGAGGATACATTGGTATCTAGGTAATTATGGCAAAATATTTTCTTTTTGGCCCCATCCCTCAGCCCCCTGTGGGGTCAGTCCCACCATTAGTACAATTTTGAATCCTGAGCACCTAGGGATGCTTCCTACTAAATAAGGCTGATTTCCAATCGGTGGTTATGGAGAAAGTCGCTTAAACCAATATAGCTAAATAAACCCTTTTTGGCCCCGCCCCTCAGCCCCCTAGGGGGTCAGTTCCACCATGAGTAGATGCTTCATGCCAAATTAGGTTGATTTCCTATCAGTGAATATGGAGAAGAAGTCTTTTAAAAAGTTGTTGACGGATGACGGTGAGCTAATAATCCTTCTTTGTCAATGAGTGCATAAAGGGCCGTGTTCTAGTGTTAACCATATAGGAGGGGGGAGGCACTTTTTCAGAGACCCCATCACCAATCAAATATCAAAAGAGATTTAATATAAGGAGTAGTATGTAAATCTGGTTTTAACCCCACAATACATGTGCCTTCAACCTCACCCACACAATTAATTAGGGAACAAACCTAACCAATAGGGAGAAGAAACAAATCCTGGCTTTACTATCGGGTACAAAGGTTTACAAATCGGAACACTGCTGACAATAAATCATTATAAGCAAAATGGAATATTAATCAAAAAGATTTAGGCTTATTAGTTCAAATAAACTTCAATTGATGCTTTTCATACTATTCCTTACCTATATGGAATGTCAAACGACCAGGAGTCACGGCGGTGTCTCCTCGTGTAGGGATGAGCTGCGGCTTTCCTCTCCTTCCGGGATGTCTGGTTGTCCGATCTCATGGCACCAACCTAGAACCATGATATTGTATCATTGCTAGTATATAAAACTGATTAACTCCTGGAATTTCATAGTGAACTATTCCAACCTTTGATTTGGAGGAATTAAAATGAGTCTTCAAGAGAGAATATGTTTAAAGTAATTTTTATCAATTATACACAAGATCAGACATCTCGAAAACTTCACAAAATCAAATTTTGGCTTACATTTGGTTATATGATAAAGTTTGAGTTGCCTGGGAAGCAAATATTAGTTATTTCATTAAGAGATCATTTTGATGGTATCTGCACAAATGGTTTCTATGCAATAACTGTTCAACTAAAATAGCCGCTTCCTTCAATTCTTAAATACAGTACATTGTCTGCAAATGACCATTAAAACCAGGATTGTATACAAATTTGTTTAAAAAAATATAAACAAACCTGGCTACTTTTGTCGGACTCAGACACCAATGTCTTACTGACAGTTTCAGCTTTGTTCCCAGAAGGAAGCCGGATTGGTGAAAAGACAGTTGATCCTTCAGTTTCTGCTGTCTTGGTAGAGTTTTCTGATGTTTTGGTAGATGGGACAGATGATGACTTAATTTCTGTGGATCTGTCACATGGGACTGATGATGACGATGCAGCAGTGTCTGTTTTATTGTTTGATGACAATTCACTTTCTGATGATATGGTAGTAAGGAGCGATGAAGATTTGATTTCTGATGATTTAGTAGATGACAATTCATTTATCAACGACTTGGTAGATGACAATACAGTTTCTGATTTTCTGGTAGTAGTTAGTAATGACGATTCACTTTCTGATGATTTAGTAGAAGTGAGTGATGACGATTCACTTTCTGACGATTTGGTAGATGACAATTCAGTGTCTGATGTTTCACTTTTCGATGATTTGGTAGATGACAATGCAGTGTCTGATGCTTCACTTTTCGATGATTTGGTAGATGACAATACAGTGTCTGATGTTTCACTTTTCGATGATTTGGTAGATGACAATGCAGTGTCTGATGCTTCACTTTTTGATGATTTGGTAGATGACAATGCAGTGTCTGATGTTTCACTTTTCGATGATTTGGTAGATGACAATGCAGTGTCTGATGCTTCACTTTTCGATGATTTGGTAGATGACGAAGCAGTTTCTGACAGCTTAGGAGAGGAGAGGGATGAAGCCACTACTTCTGGTGTTGAAATGGCCGACATATTTGCAGCACTTGTAATTTTAGCACTTTCATGATTTTCAGTACTGCTGGCAATGTCTGTCAATAATGCTTCAACTCTTTTAGAATCGGATGATTTCTCAGATGTGGCAGAGTTTGTTTCACTACTACTTGTAAGAATTTTGTCGGAACTATCGCCCTGGACTGGTGTGGGTGTATCCTTCTTTGGTGCGAAGGAAACTGTACGTATAGTTGTCGATGAGTCGGACAGATCACTTGAATAGCCAGAGGAGGGTGCAGTGGACTTTGGCGGTAGAATGTCTGACCCGAGGTTTGATGATGAACTGTCAGTTCTAACAGCCCTCGTCTTATTCATGAATGTTCTTTCGGTCAATGATCCTTTCTTAGGGACGAAGGCTGAAGCCGGGACATACTTCATGCTTGAGGGTAAAGATGATATGTTCGGTGAAGTTGGTTTAGATTCACTAACTGAGGACCTGTCTGTAGAACTCACATTGTTACGGTTTTTCTCAGGATATTTATTTTCTGGTTTTGTTGATGGGGTTAAATTGTCAGCATTCCTGTTGCTCCCCCAATTTTCATAAGAGACAAAATCATTTAAATGATCCGAGGGCTCAAGGTCAATATCTGGGTCATGCTTCCTGGTGAAGTCTGATACACTTGGTGAGAGATGTCTCCTGGCAAACTCCACCAAGCTTGGTGAGAGATTTCTTGTGAGCTCTTCAATAGTAGGAGAGTTTGAACTTTTCTTGCTGGTAGTAGAATCTTTCTTCTGCCCGTCTAGTTCCTCCACTTGACGATGGTCCTGGCTTTCTTTTGACTTCTTATGTACCACCCTGTTAATTGTGGTCATGAGGATACTCTCACTGGGTGTCAGTCGACTGAACTGTCTATAACTGAAAAAAATAACATATTCAATAGTAATTGTCAAATTGATAGTGTCTAATTTTTTTTATCAAAACTGATTTCTGTTAATACATATATGTAATAAAAATCTACCAAAGATATAATTCATAAATTTACATACTTTACATAATTTAAATTATTTCTCTTGTGCAATCAATCAATCCTCCCTCAATCTTTTAAATTAAAATTTTCAATACCAGGTAGAACTTACAGGTGACTGCTTAATTTTTTTGTTACTTCCTCGGTTCTATAATTTTTATTTGGGAAACTTTCAAATATGGCTGCTATGGTAACCAGTTAAATATTTGCATAAACTAAAGAAATTTGAATGCCAAGTTTTTTTTTCTTAGTTACCATGCACTGAACATTCACTGAATGTTACCACGACAACAATAATTCAAAATGCCCCAAAAAAAATTTATGATACAATTAGGGAAACATTCAAAATTAATGTAATAATAGTTGTTTAAAAGTTCATTCAAAGGTATTTTTTGTTTGCAAATCATGCCCAAATCAAACATATTCCTTGAACTCATTTACCCCATAAGACACATTAAAACCTCCAGTTCAAAGGTAGGAAAAGGTCATGTTGAAAGTTCAGGGTTGAATAAGTAAAACACTTACCCATGCAGTGTCTGTCTAATGGTTTGGTCCAGAGTCACCAGTTTAACTCGAGAATCTCCACAAAGATCATTAGGAATGGTGATTCTCAACTTCAGCTCTCTACCTGCTCGCTCAACTATCCTAGTGCTATTCAACACAATCTCTCCGTCGTCAGCATCAGTGTCCTGTTCCGTTATACCTGAAGTTGGGGTGACAGGTTCACTATCTTTACCAGAGGAGGTAACAGAAAGAGTACTATCCGGAAGTCTAACAGGTAGAAACACAGAGGACCTGTCATCAGCCGAGAGACTTTCTCTTTCTTCAGAATTCAGAGAATCAACATTCATGATGTGAGAGTTTTGATCAGGTAAGGGGAGATCACCCAGACCCGGAATCACTATTTCTGGTGTAATTGACCTTTCCCTTTTTGCTGGTTGTGTTGATTCTTTTCTGGCATATCCAGCTGCATTAGTCAATTTTAGTGGATCATACACTATTTTTGAAGTTTGAGCATTGTCATAAAGGTGTTTCAAAGGGAGGTCACCCAATCCAGGAATAACAATTTCTGGTGTGATGGATCTTTCTCTCTTGGCCGATTGGGGTGTTTTCTTGCCAGAAAACTTGGCAGTTTCTTGTAGTTTTAATGGATCATACACAACATTTGAACTTGTGCAATCTTGATCAACCTCTGACAAGGGGAGATCACCCAGGCCTGGAATAACAATTTCTGGTGTGATTGACCGCTCCTTGGGAGTATATTGGGTTCTGGATTTTTTCACAACTGACTCACTAGATTTTTCGTGCCTCAACATTTTTGAATGATTAAACTCATCGTCTTTGCTTACCAAAGGGAAGTCATCCAATCCAGGTGTTACATGATCTGTTGAGGATGAACGGTCTCGTTTAGCTGATGGTCTCGTGATCTGTGGAGCCTCTGGAGTTTTTTCCGTGTTATAAACATTATGAAATTTATTTAGACTCCCAGGTATCATGGAACCAAGGTTTCCTAATGGTAGATCATCTAACCTTGGACCTTCTCTCGACTGGTCAGTATTAATGGACTTTGAATGATCCCTGTCATACTTTTTCTGAAGTCTTTTCTCAATATCCACATTGGTCTTTCCTTTTAAGCCAGGGAAGGATTTGACGGAGTCGTTTGATTTCTCTGTGTCCGAGCTGAAACCCGGGCTCTTATTCTGATTCCTGTCCGTCCAACCCTGAGGACTGCTTCGTACTTTGGCAGCAGCAGAATTTCTAATGGATTTCATAATATTGTCTAGAGGGCTTTCTGCCTTCTCCCTTTTACGGAGATATTTTCTTCGTTTTTCTGGTGCAGTATTAGAATCTCTCTCCACAGAGACATTTCTTGAGGAACAGCAGGAAGAACTATATGAAGTCTTTTGGGAAGGTTGGTCGTGTAAACGAAGTTCTGGTACCGGATTTAACATAACATTTTGTTCCAACAATGGTCTATTGTATGAAATGTCTTTCGATTCGTCCATCACACTCTGATCATGAATATGGCCATTTCCAAATTCTTCAATGTTTTTCTCTTTTGATTCAGTTTCTTGTGAAATAAGTTTGCTTGAAGTATTATCTTCTGAATAAATATTCATTGATATTCTGGATTTTTCCAGTTCAGTTGCTTTGGAAAGTTTAGATCCTGCAGACATACTTTCTTGTGATGTTCTGATATTTCTATCTGCATCACCTACATGCATGCTATCTTTGTCTGCATCATCTACACACTTGGTATCCTTGTCTGTGTCATCTAGACTCTTGTTATCTTTGTCTGCATCATCTACATGCTTGGTATCTGCATCATCTACACTCTTGACTGATGGGTGTTTACTAACAACCTTTGAAGTTTTCTCTAAATCTGATGATAGTGGAGTGGCCCCCAACATCCCCTTAGCATCATGGGCAAACTCAGGAGTGGCAGGTGCCGAGATATTCACATCAGTTGATTGAAAGGAGGGAGATATTTTGACATCAGATGACTGCAAAACAGATGAGATGTTGACATCGGGTGATTGTTGACCTGTGGATTTGTCGACATCGGATGATTGTAGAGCTGGCAATTTGCCGACCTCAGATGATTGTAGAGCTGGTAATTTGCCGACATCGGATGAATGTAGAACTAGTGATTTACGGTCATTAGCTGATTCAGTGTCAGCAGCTGGTTTTAGGGAAGGCAACTTGCTGTCATCAGCTGATGATTGTGGAGCAGTTGAGATGTAGTCATCGGTTGATGGAATAGAGGTGTTGATATCAGCTGATGGCTGTGCAGGGGTCAAGCTGGAAGCAGCCTGTGCAGTGGTCAAGCTTGAAGCAGCATGTGATGTGGTCAAGCTGGAAGCAGCCTGTGATGTGGTCAATCTGGAAGCAGCCTGTGCAGTGGTCAAGCTGGAAGCAGCCTGTGATGTGGTCAAGCTGGAAGCAGCCTGTGCAGTGGTCAAGCTGGAAGCAGCCTGTGATGTGGTCAAGCTGGAAGCAGCCTGTGATGTGGTAGTAGAGGTAGAAGCAGTGTCCTTTGTTGATGATGTTTGTCCTCGTTTTGGTATCTTTGGCAACTTGGGAATTCTTCCCAACTTAGACTTGTCTGTACTATATAACCCAGGCAGGACATCTAAAAAGACAAAATAATATAACTCCCATTTATTTTGAGATTTCAGCGATAAAAAAATTATAATCCAAACAAACTATTGGCACATATTTTTTCCTAAATTCAAGAACTCAAATTTAAATTATTTCTAGTGTTTGACATTGAAAAAATTTGTAATACCAGTTTACACAATCTGATTTCAATGTCTAAGGTTCCTAAAGTTTTGCACAATTCCATACTACATTGCATGCTATGTTTATAATATCATGATACATCATGGATGTCATACTTACTGTATACATACATGTATGTATGCATGCAGACTTAGTTTAACAAAAATGTATATTGCATAAACAGGCAATTCAATCAAAAGGCACCATATATAGCTGTCCACTTCTATTTTCAGTTCAACAATCGTCCACTATATCTGTTCCATCAACACAATTTAGTAAACAAGAGGCCCAGAGGGCCTGTATCGCTCACCTGGATACATTGGTATCTAGGTAATCATGATAAAATATTTTCTTTTTGGCTCGCCCCTCAGCCCCCTGGGGGGTCGGTCCCACCATTAGTACAATTTTGAATCTTGAGCACCTAGGGATGCTTCCTGCCAAATAAGGCTGATTTTCAATCAATGGTTATGGAGAAGAAGTCGATTAAACCAATACAGCTAAATAACCCTTTTTGACCCCGCCCCTTAGTTCCCTAGGGGGTCAGTCCCACCATGATCTCATTTATAATCCTGGGCACCTAGGGATGGTTCCTGCCAAATAAGGTTGTTTTCTAATCAGTGGTTATGGAGAAGAAGTTGCTTAAACCAATATAGCTAAAGAACCCTTTTTGGCCCCGCCTCTAAGCCCCCTAGGGGGTCAGTCCCACCATGAGTACAATTTTGAATCCTGGGCACCCAAGGATGCTTCCTGCCAAATTACGTTGATTTCCTATCGGTGGTTATGGAGGAGAAGTTGTTTAAAGGAATTGTTGACGGACGACAGATGCCATGGTATGGCATAAGCTCACCTCGGTCCTTCGGACCAGGTGAGCTAAAAACAACAATTCTTGAAATGTTAATCTATAGCTGAACAATGACCTTTTTATGGTTATTTTCCAATGAAATTGAGCTGTTTGCTCATTGCTGGCACGTATTTTTTCTAGGATACTATTGCCAAATATTTCTATGCAGTAAATTTGAACTAAAACCAGTTTAATAAATAAATATTTATAATACAACAATCCCTAACCCACCAAGATCTCATTTACTTAGAAGTATCTTTTTTCAGTAATGATCTATAGGCCTTTTTCAGTTATGAATGTAAGGCGAAGGTTGTCATCATGATCAGGAGGTGATAATTCAGAGGTTAAGTCAATATCAGTAAATTAAACCTGCATGTCAAGAAATTCTTATCTGGAACAGCCTTAAAATCATATCCCCAGAAATCATGCATTTTAATATTTTAAACTTTTTACCTGCAAACACTGCCAGTGATTTTTTTACCCCTGTTAAAGTACCGACTTTCGGTACTTTCCCCTCTTGGATTTTTTCCCAATCTGACCCTTTTTTTCCCAATTGGCTTGTAAAATAGTTCAATGAAAGATTAAAAAAAATACCTGAAATGTCCGTGTTTTAACGTCATCGGAAGCAATAAAATATTTCAGATTTATTCATAGCGTGTTTGTTTATAATCTGTCGCTTCCACACGAATACAAGCTTTCATACATCTCGGTCACCAAAACGCTTCAAATAATACTACTACGTAAATACTAAGCTTCTCTAAGACCAAGACCACCGCAACGAGTCAAGGTCACCGAGACAAAATCTCTCACAACTCCAAGTATTACACGGAGAAAATAAAAAAAAAGTGACTTACAATGCCTTTTGCTAATTGACCAGCACTTTAATCGGCAGAAACTGTCCAGCACGGTATGTGAACTTAGTCCTAACGTTACAGTTACTAGTGAGAGTGAGACTGATGTTTTGTTAGAGAATGATCATGAGTCTGTTGCGATCAGCGTGAGTGGTTCCTGTGATACTTTGACGACTTGCAAAACATTGAAGATAAATTTGAAACGTCCAACAATTACATAAAGCCAGTGCCTGAGGAACCCGAACTTGCCGAATATCGTCATGACGAGTCACAGTCAATGAAATTAAAGTGCACCTATAGCTAGAAGCCAGTGATAAAGGGACACAGGTTCGTTTGAAATATGAGTGCAGTTACTGTGACAGACAGTATACTGTTCAATAAAAATTTTTATCATGAATTTGTTTGTTTATGTATTATATTAGCACACAAATAAAATAACTGTCTGATGGTATACTCTAGTAACTTAGCATATTATGGTAGGTTCATCGTCGTAAAATTCCCAATTTGAACTTTTCGCGCAACAAAATTCCCAATGAAAAAGGGCATGGGCACTTTAAATGAAAATGTAAAAAAATCACTGACTGCACATAAACTTAACATTATTTTAGGCATACTATCAATAACACTAGAACTGCATTATTGCATCATGCAGCTAAAAACTAAGAACTGGTGAATATTCATCAGTCTTGTAATATCTTACCCCGACATTAAATAACAATTTATGAAAACAACTAACAGACCTGTGAAACAATTCATTGTAGTCCACAATTGGAATTTGGAAAGTAAAGTATACTTTATTCATTCACTCCTTAAGACATTTGAACTCTTCCAATTCAAAGGTTGGAATAGTTCATCATGGAATTTCAGGGGTGAATGAGTTAAAGTCATATTAAAGTAACTATAGCTCAATGATCTGAAAACAATGTTAGTGAACAACAAAAACAATACACATTTTAAAGCAAGTGATAGACACTTCAATATTAGTATAAACACGGATTAGTAAAACATGAACGAATACAACCATGTGAGTATAAACTTGGATAAGTATGAACTGGGATAAGTATGAACTTGGATAAGTATGAACTCAGGGCCCAGTTGTTCAAAAGATGATTAGCTTAATCAGCGATTAGTGCAAATTTTAATTATCCTGTAACTTTAAAATGAAACAATAGATTAAATTACAACTTTGCAGATATCAAAAACCTAAAATTGTCAATTTACATACAAAATATCAAGATTGTAACTTGTATATTGACAGAATTATTCAAGTTTGTAAAATGTCGTTAAATACTGATTAAGCCAATCACCCTTTGAACAACTGGGCCCAGATGATTAAGGATGAACTGGGATGACTGAACAAGCAACTGAATGATTTTCAAGTGTCACCTTCTATTGAACACTTTTCACGATTGGTTCCTGATTTTATCTTTCTCTTTTCTTTGACTGCATTTGTTCTTTTAGCAGATGATGATGATGAAGATGATGATGAAGATGATTTTCCAGACTTAAGACCTCTGCATGAGTGATGATTACATAAGCACACATTTCAAACAGATGGTTAGAACACACAAAAGATATATAGGTATAAAATGATTATACTTAATGATATGAGTATATAATACATGTATATGTACAACAAAGAAGCTGCGTTTCTTTTGATTTTTTTTTTGAAACATAACATTTTCGGAAAGGGCTTTATCAGGGGGTTTTGGGAATCGGACCCTGAGATCGAATTGGGAAATTTTGACCAACACTATCATAACAACTAATATAAGTTCATTACCGTATTTCTTTTCTAAATTATTACAGGTATTTAAGCACTGTCAGTTCTCATGACATTTACAGCCCATCTTTCTTGTCAAATTTAATGTCACAAGAAGCTCCTGAAGATTGTGAAAGCACCAAATTTTTTCAAGTGTCTGAATTTGGAATTTTTAAGAGGAAATTTGTAGAAAATCACACCTTTTTTCATTGGGAATGGGTCCATTTACCGGACCTAAAAAGAGGGCTGATAAAGCCCTGCCGAATCATGTAGTTTCTCTGTTAAATGCGCAAAGGATTTAGATTTCTGATAGATCTGAAATTATTGTCATTACATTATACAAGTATGACCATGAAAAGTTTTACAAAAGGTGTAAATTTGTACGAGTTGGTAAATGAAATACAAATTTTACACCTGTTGTATGCATATGCTTTGTTGGTCATTTGTCTGAAGAAGGTGACAGGGTACATATCTTACCAGTCATCGAAATGTCACATAAAACATATTTTGGTTGTGTAAAATTATCTTTACATAAAACAGGCAGACGTATTTAATTCTAGCCATTTTAAATTGAAGGATACATCAGCCAAACAAAAGCTTATTAGATATTGCAACAACATAGAGACTTCTCCACTCATATAAGCTTTTACCACCCAATACAATCACTGTAATACACAAAATAACCCATTATACGGTATAATGCAAGTGAAAAATAAGAAACATGTTGTAATCATACCTTTTGCTTCCCTTGTTAACACTCGGGGGATCTTTCTGTAGTAAAGATTTTGATCCCTTGATCTTGAAAGACAGCTTCTTTTCATTGGCCGGTTGTTTTTCACTGACCTTTGAAACAGTTTTCTTCATTGCATCTGACTTTACAGTCACCTTACTCCACAAACTTGATTTTCCAGAGCTGATTGCAGGGTCAAGTTTGGCCTTTTTTGGAGCACTGTTCATGTGCTCATCACAAACTTTGAGACTATTTTCCACCTCACTGTAACTGTAAGCTCGAGCCCGCACCTTGCTGGAAGATGACTTATTTACTTTTGACGCCACTTCTGGATGGAGTGTCTTCGTTTGCGATTTGCTAGCCGTCACTGGTAATGATATGTCCATTTTCGTTGCTATCACAGGAGCACTTTTAATACTTGTTGAAGTTTTAAGTTTCAGTAATGTCTTTTGGTCCATTTTTTGCTGTAGTTTTCTTGAAGACTCTTCATACTTTTCTGCAAATGTTTTCAGTTTTTCAGTTTTGGTGCCAGACTGCTCCATCTTTTTAGAAAGATAAGGAGCAGAAGATTTTACAACAGATGTGTTCCTGTCATTACTACAATGGCTGCCCTGTGAGCTGGTACTAGATGTTCTAGATCTGCTTTTACTAGATTTCTGTTCTTTTGTTTTCTCAGAGATCTTTTCATGACTGGTGGGCTTTGATGAACATGTTTCCTGGCGTGGTTTTGAGCATTTTTTGTCGGAGGTTTTTGATTTTGAGGTGTGCTTCTGGCTACTGTTTGCTGAATTAGACTCGCTTTCATTTCCAGATATTGACTTTTTAGACAGGATAGATTTTTGTTCTTGCTCTTTACAAACACTTTTCCCCGTCGGCTCACTTTGAGAATGACTTTTTTTCTGTTTCTCCTTACCGATGATTTGTCTTGTCGTCTCACTTTGAGAATGACTATGTTCTCTTGGTGTTTTAGAAGAATCAAGTTTTTCCATTTTAGAAGATAAAGTTTGGTCACTATATTTCTTGGGGACTTTTTTCTCCCGAGTATTTTTAAGTGGCAACGGTTTCACTGATAAAGTTGATTGTTTGTGTTTGCACTCTGCTACAACCTTTGCTTTCTGTTGAAGATTTTTATCGCACACAACACTATTCAACAATTGTCGCATTGCTTCAGCTTCCTGCTTCAGGTCTTTTGTTTTTCCTGGCTTTTTTTCTAAACTTTTGTTTAAAAGTTCTTTCATATCTGTAAATTCTTCAATGCAGGATTCTTTGTGTAAAGGCTTTGTAGGGCTACCCTTGGTACTGTTTTCAGTGTCCATGGAATCATCTGTTGGTACACATAGTCTTTTAACGATACGATTCATCTCCAAGTCTGACATCTCGGACTCGCTGTCGGAACTCATACTAAAAAGATCGTTAGATTGGTGTGTCACTGTACGAGACTTAACCAAATTTCGATGTGCTATTGTTTCTAGCATTTTTGCTTGCTTTGTGAATTCTGACTTGATCTGATCAGTCAACAGGAGGCTGGTTTTGGGTGGATAATTTGAAAAGTGCCGTGGCGATTCAAATCGTGTACTTTTGGTTTCTGAAGAAGACAACACAAAAAATATTTTTGAAAATTTTCAGCATCACAAAACAGTTTATATTATAATAGTTTCCATATTCACTTGTTCATTCTTACAACACAATGTCTGTAGAGACTATGATATAATGTATGTATAGTTGACATTTCAGATATATATGATTTTTTAAAACATATTCAATACATTTTGAATTCAATGCAATAATGATTTCTAGAAATTGAATTGTGCTTGTTATGAAATTTTAGTAATCTTCTCTGTTTCTGCTTAATAAAGAGAAAAGAGCACATTCACATCTCGTGCCTACAATCTTTAGACTAAAATAGTATTTGTAAATACTTCTTTGCAATTCTGTTTTAATTATTAACTGAATATAGAATACTCCTACAGTAACAAGTTTTCTCATAACTGAGAGATAATAATGAATACATGTATGTATATATATAAATACTGGACAAGATAGGGAGACTAATATGAGTATGATATACAATCACCATGTCTGGGAGAAGGAGGAGTCTGGAGTTTTGGAGGAGGCTGGGTAGGATGTTGTGGACTAGAGGTGAGTGGACCTGAGGACGCCGGGCTTTTCCCTCCGTCTACACCAGGGTCTCTGCTTACAGACTGTGACACTGGGGATATGTAACCACTTCCTGTCCTTGGGTCCCAAGCATGCTCTTGTGGGCTCCTCATCGGATAGTCTCTTGTGTAGCGTGGATCTCTGTCCTTTATGTCCCTGGCACGGTCCCGTGGGTCTCTAGGAGAGTTTGGCTGTCCTGTTACGCCTATATACACACTACTAGAATGTATTGGCCTAGTCTGGGGTAGGCAGTACTGTAGCGACAGGGAAGGAGATGGTGTACGGTTCATAGGACTAGTAACTGGACTCGTTACAGGGCTATACAGAGATTTCACAATGTCCACAGATTGTGGTAGGTAGGGACTGTCTGGAGTTATCCCAGGGGTTGGGGCTATAGGTGGCGGGGGAGGAGGGGGAGGAATTAGCGTCCAATGGTTAATTGGTGACATGGGAGCATGCACAGGTGACCTTAGACCTTGGATTGGCGAGGTTGGTGCCATCACTGGAGAAGTCAAGGGTGGGGGAGGCTGACTGGGAAAGAAAGCTGGGATGATGAGTGCAGGAGGGGAAGATGCCGTCCACCTCTGTGGGGCCACCCCTACTACAGGAGAAACTCTTGTTGCCAACCTCAATCCTTTCGTTGGGGAAGGTGGTGGGGGCATCTGTGCATGGATTTGACTATGGAAGGTGTGATTAGGGCTGGCTGCAGGGTAAGGTATGGAGCTGTCTGAAACACCTTGTTGGGGCACACTCGAGGGAGGGAGGTTTATGTGAAGGGGTTTAGTTTTTTCTCTCAGACGGGGATCAGAGCTGATACTTGTAGGCAAGCTTGCTGATGGTATAGTCAATGCTGACTGGATCATAGAATCAGTTTGTACAGCTCCTGTGGAAATACATTAAAGTGAATCAATTTTTAATTTTGAAATAAAGACATTCAACTGTACCATTGGCGTAATTAATACATATCAGTATTTTCAAATTACTTATCGACATTATTATCTACATATAAAGAATGGACCATGACCAGAATAAATTCTTCCCATGACAACCATGTTGGACAATGTGAATTTTTTTAACAAGCCTAGATTTTTTTTATCGTGCAGGACTGATCGATATTTAACAAGAATAACCAGCATCGACAATCAGGGCAAGACTTAACCATTTAGATGAATATGACTTTGTGTTGATAATCTAAAAGTTAACCCTCTCACAATGTTTGACTGTGGACTCACCAAAATCAGTCTACTGAAGTCATAGGTGTGAATGGGACTTAACCCAGAAAAACTGTTAATCTGAGTCATATATAACACGATTTTACAATTTATTAACATTTTTTTTTAAGAAATTGAAGAGAACACATAATAGTGTGTAGTATCTAGTATTGTCTGCTACAGGGTTATCACTGATATAAGAAATCAATATAAAACATTGTATATTGCTGGGCAATCTTATTAATACCATGCTTTCTTGAAGTCCTGGAGAGAAATATGCTGTACAGAATCACAGGATACTGATGTGGCTTGGTCAAACCTGAAACATAAGGCACTTGATCAGTAAAACTTGCAATTTACACATAACACATTAAGTAAACAAGTGCTTATTGTAATGGGGTACCATTACAGATGTCCCCCAAACTACCCCTTTGGTCGGAACTGATGAGCCCAATGAACTCACAATGGAAATATAGCTGACACCCCATATATCAGCGGTCATGTTGACGAATTAGGAAACGGAGGTTACGACAATGTCCGTGGTGTCCTACTACAGTTATATATAAAATTTCATTGAAATCGGACAATATATAAATTTCGACCAATCAGAAGCCAGGAAATAGCGGCCATGTTGACGAATCACGAAACGGAGGTTACGACAATGTCCGTGGTGTCCTACTACAGTTATATATAAAATTTCATTGAAATCGGACAATATATAAATTTCGACCAATCAGAAGCCAGGAAATAGCGGCCATGTTGACGAATCACGAAACGGAGGTTACGACAATGTTGTTGGTGTAATACTACACAAATATATTAAATTTCATTGAAATCGGACAATATATAAATTTCGACCAATCAGAAGCCAGGAAATAGCGGCCATGTTGACGAATCATGAAACGGATGTGACGACAATGTTGTTGGTGTAATACTACACATATATATTAAATTTCATTGAAATCGGATAATATATAAATTTCGACCAATCAGAGGCCTCCATTTTCGTTTCGGTGGCAACCAAACTTTACGAAAATGTTACCATGTTATTCAGCATCCCTTAAAACACCCATGTACCAATTTTTACTGAAATCGGAGACTGAATTTTGAAAACCGGAAATTAGCTCTGGCGGCCATCTTGGACTTCCGGTCGCGAAAAAACAACCCGTTTTCACACACCCCGCCCCTAATGAGTATGTGTGTGAAGTTTCGTGAAGATCCGTCCAGTAGTTTTTGAGAAAACGGTCGGAAACCTCCGCGGCGGAAGAAAGTGGAAGAAACAAGAATAATAATAACTAGAATTGCAATTGCGAGCAATAGCGGAAGTCACCCCTCCCCGCAAGCCGATCCCCCACAAACCCTTGTGAAACATGATAGTTGATTCCGTAATGTCATAATGAACATACATAGCAAATTTGAGCGGAATCGGACAATATCTAAATTTGGACCAATCAGAAGCCACAAAATGGCGGGCATTTTCTCCAAAGTCAAAAACGAAGGTACGATTGTGTTGGCCATGTCCTGTTTCACATTGAAACCAAATTTGAAGGAAATTGGTAAATATCTAAATTTCAACCAATCAGAGGCCATAAAATGGCAGCCATTTTGTCTGATTTCAAAACCGAAGATACGGTTGTGTTCGGTGTGTCCTGTTACCCGTTCATACAAAATTTGAGCAGAATCGGACGATATCTAAATTTCAACCAATCAGAAAGTAGGCGGTGGAGGCCATTTTGTAAGAAATAAATTGACTTTGACCTCGCAGAAATATTTGGCAAAATGAAATCTTCAATTATGTAAATTGTTATGGTAGTGTAAAATGACAAATTAATGCGGAATGTAATGATATATAAAAGTCGACCAAACCGAGGCAATAAAATGGCGGCCATTTTGTCGATTTCAAATTCGAAGTTACCGTTGTGTTCGGTGTGTCCTGTTACCCGTTCATACCAATTTTGAGCAAAATCGGACGATATCTGAAATCCAACCAATCAGAGACCGGGCATTGGCGGCCATTTTGATAAAATAATTCAGTTTTGACTTCGCTTAATTAACGGCCATCATACAATCATCATATAACACAAGTTTAATCGTAATCGGCCAAACAGAAAAAAAGTTATAGCGTCACAAATATTCGTTGTTTTTTTTTAAAAAGAGGCTGTGGTGGCCATCTTGGATGCGCAATCGACCCAAAAAAAGTACCTTGCACAACTTCACGTACCCACCAATAATCCTTCAAAGTTTCATTGGAGCGCGATAAGTCGTTTACGAGATATATCCCGGACAAAAATGAGTGTAGGAATAATAATAAGAATAATAACTAGAATTGCAATTGCGAGCAATAGCGGAAGTCACCCCTCCCCGCAAGCCGATCCCCCACAATCCCTTGTGAAACATGATAGTTGATTCCGTAATGCAATAATGACCATACATAGCGAATTTGAGCGGAATCAGACAATATCTGAATTTTGACCAATCAGAAGGCATAAAATGGCGGCCATTTTGTCTGATGTCAAAACCGATATTACGGTTGTGTTCGGTGTGTGCTGTTACCCGTTCCTACTGAATTTCAGCAAAATCAGACAATATCTAAATTTCAACCAATCAGAAGCCATAAAATGGCGGCCATTTTGTCTGATGTAAAAACCGATATTACGGTTGTGTTCGGTGTGTGCTGTTACCCGTACCTACTGAATTTCAGCAAAATCAGACAATATCTAAATTTCAACCAATCAGAAGCCATAAAATGGCGGCCATTTTGTCTGATGTCAAAACCGATATTACGGTTGTGTTCGGTCCGATCCCCCACAAACCCTTGTGAAGCACGATAGTTGATTGCGTAATGTCATAATGAACATACATACCGAATTTCAGCGAAAATCGGACAATATCTAAATTTGGACCAATCAGAAGCCACAAAATGGCCGCCATTTTCTCCAAAGTCCAAAACGAAGGTACGATTGTGTTCGCTATGTCCTGTTACACATTTAAACAAAATGTGAGCAAAATCGGACAATATCTAAATTTCAACCAATAAGAGGCCATAAAATGGCGGCCATTTTGTCTGATTTCAAAACCGAAATAACGGTTGTGTTCGGTGTGTCCTGTTACACGTTCACACCGAATTTGAGCGAAATCGGACGATATCTAAATTTCAACCAATCAGAAAGTAGGCGGTGGCGGCCATTTTGTAAGAAATAAATTGACTTTGACTTCGCAGAAATATTTGGCACAATGAAATCTTCAATTATGTAAATTATTATGGTAGTGTAAAACGAGAAATTAATGCGGAATGTAATGATATATAAAAGTCGACCAAACCGAGGCAATAAAATGGCGGCCATTTTGTCGATTTCAAATTCGAAGTTACCGTTGTGTTCGGTGTGTCCTGTTTCCCGTTCATACCAATTTTGAGCAAAATCGGACGATATCTTGAATCCAACCAATCAGAGACCGGACATTGGCAGCCATTTTGAAAAAATAATTCAGGTTTGACTTTGCTAAATTAACGGCCATCAGACAATCATCATATAACACAAGTTTAATCGCAATCAGCCAAACAGGGAAAAAGTTATAGCGTCCCAAATATTCGTTGTTTTTTTTGTAAACGAGGCTGTGGCGGCCATCTTGGATGCGCAATCGACCAAAAAATAATTAGTTGCACACCTTCACGTACCCACCAATAATCCTTCGAAGTTTCATTGTAGTGTGATTAGTCGTTTTAGAGATATGCCGCGGACAAAAATGAGTGTAAGAATAATAATAATAAGAACTAGAATTGCAATTGCGAGCAATAGCGGAAGTCACCCCTCCCCGCAAGCCGATCCCCCACAAACCCTTGTGAAGCATGATAGTTGATTCCGTAATGTCATAATGAACATACATAGCAAATTTGAGCGAAATCGGACAATATCTAAATTTGGACCAATCAGAAGCCACGAAATGGCGGCCATTTTCTCTAAAGTCCAAATCGAAGGTACGATTGTGTTCGCCATGTCCTGTTACACATTGAAACCAAATTTGAAGGAAATTGGTAAATATCTAAATTTCAACCAATCAGAGGCCATAAAATGGCAGCCATTTTGTCTGATTTCAAAACCGAAGATATGGTTGTGTTCGGTGTGTCCTGTTAGCCGTTCATACAAAATTTGAGCAAAATCGGACGATATTTAAATTTCAACCAATAAGAAAGTAGGCGGTGGCGGCCATTTTGTAAGAAATAAATTGACTTTGACCTCGCAGAAATATTTGGCACAATGAAATCTTCAATTATGTAAATTGTTATGGTAGTGTAAAATGACAAATTAATGCGGAATGTAATGTTATATAAAAGTCGACCAAACCGAGGCGACAAAATGGCGGCCATTTTGTCGATTTCAATTCGAAGTTACCGTTGCGTTCGGTGTGTCCTGTTACCCGTTCATACCAATTTTGAGCAAAATCGGACGATATCTGAAATCCAACCAATCAGAGACCGGGCATTGGCGGCCATTTTGTAAAAATTATGGAGGTTTGACTTCGCTAAATTAACGGCCATCATACAATCATCATATAGCACAAGTTTAATCGTAATCGGCCCAACAGGAAAAAAGTTATAGCGTCACAAATATTCGTTGTTTTTTTGTAAAAAGAGGCTGTGGTGGCCATCTTGGATGCGCAATCGACAAAAAAAAAGTACCTTGCACAACTTCACGTACCCACCAATAATCTTTCAAAGTTTCATTGGAGCGCGATAAGTCGTTTACGAGATATATCCCGGACAAAAATGAGTGTAGGAATAATAATAAGAATAACTAGAATTGCAATTGCGAGCAATAGCGGAAGTCACCCCTCCCCGCAAGCCGATCCCCCGCAAACCCTTGTGAAACATGATAGTTGATTCCGTAATGCCATAATGATAATACATAGCAAATTTGAGCGAAATCGGACAATAGATAAATTTTGACCAATCAGAGGCCACGAAATGACGGCCATTTTGTCTGATTTCAAATTCGAAGGTTCCGTTGTGTTCGGTGTGTCCTGTTACCCGTGCATATCAATTTTCAGCAAAATCGGACGATATCTGAAATCCAACCAATCAGAGACACGGCATTGGCGGCCATTTTGAAAAAATAATTAAGTTTTGACTTCGCTTAATTAACGGCCATCATACAATCATCATATAACACAAGTTTAATCGCAATCAGCCAAACAGAAAAAAAGTTATAGCGTCACAAATATTCGTAATTTTTTTTGGAAAAGAGGATGTGGCGGCCATCTTGGATGCGCAATCGACCCAAAAAAAGTGTTATGCACATCTACACATACCCACCAATAATCCGTCAAAGTTTCATTGGAGCGTGATTTGTCGTTTACGAGATATGCCCCGGACAAGAATGAGTGTAGGAATAATAAGAATAATAATAATAATAATAATAATAAGAATAACAAAGAAACGGAACAATAACAATAAGTCACCCCACTTCGTTAGGGGTGACTTAATAATAAGAAAAACAAAGAAACGGAACAATAACAATAAGTCACCCCCAACGAACTTCGTTGGGGGTGACTTAATAACAAAGAAACGGAACAATAACAATAAGTCACCCCACTTCGTTGGGGGTGACTTAATAATAATAATAATAACTAGAATTGCAATTGCGAGCAATAGCGGAAGTCACCCCTCCCCGCAAGCCGATCCCCCACAAACCCTTGTGAAACATGATAGTTGATTCCATAATGCCATAATGAGCATACATACTGAATTTGAGCGAAATCGGACAATATCTAAATTTTGACCAATCAGAAGCCACAAAATGGCGGCCATTTTCTCCAAAGTCCAAAACGAAGGTACCATTGTGTTCGCCATGTCCTGTTACACATTGAAACAAAATGTGAGCGAAATCGTACAATATCTAAATTTCAACCAATCACAGGCCATAAAATGGCGGCCATTTTGTCTGATGTCAAAACCGAAATTACGGTTGTGTTCGGTGTGTCCTGTTACACGTTCACACAGAATTTGAGCGAAATCGGACGATATCTAAATTTCAACCAATCAGAAAGTAGGCGGTGGCGGCCATTTTGTAAGAAATAAATTTACTTTGACTTTGCAGAAATATTTGGCACAATGAAATCTTCAATTATGTAAATTGTTATGGTAGTGTAAAACGAGAAATTAATGCGTGATTTAACGATATGTAAATGTCGACCAAACCGAGGCCATAAAATGGCGGCCATTTTGTCGATTTCAAATTCGAAGTTACCGTTGTGTTCGGTGTGTCCTGTTACCCGTTCATACCAATTTTGAGCGAAATCGGACGATATCTGAAATCCAACCAATCAGAGACCGGACATTGGCAGCCATTTTGAAAAAATAATTCAGGTTTGACTTCGCTAAATTAACGGCCATCATACAATCATCATATAACACAAGTTTAATCGCAATCAGCCAAACAGGGAAAAAGTTATAGCGTCACAAATATTCGTTAATTTTTTTTTAAATGAGGCTGTGGCGGCCATCTTGGATGCGCAATCGACCAAAAAATAATTAGCTGCACACCTTCACGTACCCACCAATAATCCTTCGAAGTTTCATTGGAGTGTGATTAGTCGTTTTAGAGATATGCCGCGGACAAAAATGAGTGTAAGAATAATAATAATAAGAACTAGAATTGCAATTGCGAGCAATAGCGGAAGTCACCCCTCCCCGCAAGCCGATCCCCCACAAACCCTTGTGAAACATGATAGTTGATTCCGTAATGCGATAATGAGCATACATACCGAATTTCAGCGAAATCGGACAATATCTAAATTTTGACCAATCAAAAGCCACAAAATGGCGGCCATTTTCCAAAAATGTCCAAAACGAAGATACGATATTGTTCGCCATGTCCTGTTACACATTGAAACCAAATTTGAAGAAAATCAGACAAGATGTAAATTTTGACCAATCAGAGGCCATAAAATGACGGCCATTTTGTTTGAATTCAAGACCAAAGTTACGGTTGTGTCCGATATGTCCTGTTAAGCGTTCATACTGAATTTGAATGAAATCGGTCAATATCTAAATTTAAACCAATCAGAGGCCATAAAATGGCGGCCATTTTGTCGATTTCAAATTTGAAGATACCGTTGTGATCGGTGTGTACTGTTATCCGTTAATACCAATTTTGAGCGAAATCGGACAATATCTAAATTTCAACCAATCAGAAAGTAGGCGGTGGCGGCCATTTTGTAAGAAATAAATTGACTTTGACTTCACAGAAATATTTGGCACAATGAAATCTTCAATTCTGTAAATTGTTATGGTAGTGTAAAATGACAAATTGATGCGGAATGTAATGATATGTAAAAGTCGACCAAACCGAGGCAATAAAATGGCGGCCATTTTGTCGCTTTCAAATTCGAAGTGACCGTTGTGTTCGGTGTGTCCTGTTACCCGTTCATACCAATTTTGAGCAAAATCGGACGATATCTGAAATCCAACCAATCAGAGACCGGGCATTGGCGGCCATTTTGAAAAAATAATTCAGTTTTGACTTCGCTTAATTAACGGCCATCATACAATTATCATATAACACAAGTTTAATCGCAATCAGCCAAACAGGGAAAAAGTTATAGCGTCACAAATATTCGTTGTTTTTTTTTAAAAAGAGGCTGTGGCGGCCATCTTGGATGCGCAATCGACCAAAAAAAAGTACCTTGCACAACTACACGTACCCACCAATTATCCTTCGAAGTTTCATTGGAGCGTGATTAGTCGTTTACGAGAACAGTCCCGGACAAGAATGAGTGTAGGAATAATAAGAATAATAATAATAACTAGAATTGCAATTGCGAGCAATAGCGGAAGTCACCCCTCCCCGCAGGCCGATCCCCCACAAACCCTTGCGAAACATTATAGCTGATTCCGTAATGCCATAATGAGCATACATAGCAAATTTGAGCGAAATCAGACAATATCTAAATTTTGACCAATCAGAACCCACAAAATGGCGGCAATATTCTCCAAAGTCAAAAATGAAGGTACCATTGTGTTCGCCATGTCCTTTTACACATTAAAACCAAATTTGAAGAAAATCAGACAAGATCTAAATTTCGACCAATCAGAGGCCATAAAATGACCGCCATTTTGTTTGAATTCAAAACCGAAGTTACGGTTGTGTTCGGTATGTCCTGTTACACGTTCATACCGAATTTGAACAAAATCGGTCAATATCTAAATTTCAACCAATCAGAGGCCATAAAATGGCGGCCATTTTGTCTGATTTCAAAACCAATGTTACGGATGTGTTCAGTATGTCGTGTTACAGGTTCATACTAAATTTGAGCAAAATGGGACGATATTTAAATTTCAACCAATCAGAAAGCAGGCAGTGGCGGCCATTTTGTAAGAAATAATTTGACTTTGACTTCACAGAAATGTTTGGCACAATAAAATCTTCAATTATGTAAATTTTTATGGTAGTGTAAAGTGACAAGTTAATGCGTGATATAACGATATGTAAATGTCGACCAAACCGAGGCCATGAAATGGCGGCCATTTTGTCGATTTCAAATTCGAAGTTACCATTGTGTTCGGTGTGTCCTGTTACCCGTTCATACCACTTTTGAGCAAAATCGGACGATATCTGAAATCCAACCAATCAGAGACCGGGCATTGGCAGCCATTTTGAAAAAAAAAATCAGTTTTGACTTCGCTAATTTAACGGCCATCATACAATCATCATGTAACACAAGTTGAATCGTAATCGGCCAAACAGAAAAAAAGTTATAGCGTCACAAATATTCGTTGTTTTTTTTTAAAAAGAGGCTGTGGCGGCCATCTTGGATGCGCAATCGACCAAAAAAAAGTACGTTGCACAACTACACGTACCCACCAATAATCCTTCAAAGTTTCATTGGAATGTGATTAGTCGTTTTAGAGAAACGCCGCGGACAAAAATGAGTGTAGGAATAATAATAAGAACTAGAATTGCAATTGCGAGCAATAGCGGAAGTCACCCCTCCCCGCAAGCCGATCCCCCGCAAACCCTTGTGAAACATGATAGTTGATTCCGTAATGCCATAATGATAATACATAGCAAATTTGAGCGAAATCGGACAATAGATAAATTTTGACCAATCAGAGGCCACGAAATGACGGCCATTTTGTCTGATTTCAAATTCGAAGGTTCCGTTGTGTTCGGTGTGTCCTGTTACCCGTGCATATCAATTTTCAGCAAAATCGGACGATATCTGAAATCCAACCAATCAGAGACACGGCATTGGCGGCCATTTTGAAAAAATAATTAAGTTTTGACTTCGCTTAATTAACGGCCATCATACAATCATCATATAACACAAGTTTAATCGCAATCAGCCAAACAGAAAAAAAGTTATAGCGTCACAAATATTCGTAATTTTTTTTGGAAAAGAGGATGTGGCGGCCATCTTGGATGCGCAATCGACCCAAAAAAAGTGTTATGCACATCTACACATACCCACCAATAATCCGTCAAAGTTTCATTGGAGCGTGATTTGTCGTTTACGAGATATGCCCCGGACAAGAATGAGTGTAGGAATAATAAGAATAATAATAATAATAATAATAATAAGAATAACAAAGAAACGGAACAATAACAATAAGTCACCCCACTTCGTTAGGGGTGACTTAATAACTAGAATTGCAATTGCGAGCAATAGCGGAAGTCACCCCTCCCCGCAAGCCGATCCCCCACAAACCCTTGTGAAACATTATAGTTGATTCCGTAAAGCCATAATGAGCATTCATAGCAAATTTGAACGGAATCGGACAATATCTTAATTTTGACCAATCAGAAGCCATAAAATGGCGGCCATTTTGTTTGATTTCAAAACCGAAGTTACAGTTGTGTTCGGTGTGTACTGTTACCCGTTCATACAAATTTTGAGCAAAATCGGACGATATCTGAAATCCAACCAATCAGAGACCAGGCATTGGCGGCCATTTTGAAAAAATTATTTAGTTTTGACTTCTTTAAATTAACGGCCATCATACAATCATCATATAACATAAGTTTAATCCTAACCGGCCAAAGAGGAAAAAAGTTATAGCGTCACAAACATTTGTTGTTTTTTTTCATAAAGAGGCTGTGGCGGCCATCTTGTATGCGCAATCGACCCAAAAAAAGTGAATTGCACATCTACACGTACCCACCAATAATCCGTCAAAGTTTCATTCGAGTGTGATTAGTCGTTTTAGAGATATGTCCCGGACAAGAATGAGTGTAGGAATAATAATAAGAATAATAACTAGAATTGCAATTGCGAGCAATAGCGGAAGTCACCCCTCCCCGCAAGCCGATCCTCCACAAACCCTTGTGAAACATGATACTTGATTCCGTAATGTCATAATGAGCATACATACCAAATTTGAGTGAAATCGGACAATATCTAAATTTTGACCAATCAGAAGCCATAAAATGGCGGCCATTTTGTCTGATGTCAAAACCGAAGTTACGGTTGTGTTCGGTGTGTCCTGTTACACGTTCAAACAAAATTTGAGGGAAATCGGACGATATCTAAATTTCAACCAATCAGAAAGCAGGCGGTGGCGGCCATTTTGTAAGAAATAATTTGACTTTGACTTCACAGAAATGTTTGGCACAATAAAATCTTCATTTATGTAAATTTTTATGGTAGTTTAAAGTGACAAGTTAATGCGTGATTTCACGATATGTAAATGTCGACCAAACCGAGGCCATAAAATGGCGGCCATTTTGTCGATTTCAAATTCGAAGTTACCGTTGTGTTCGGTGTGTCCTGTTACCCGTTCGTACCAATTTTGAGCAAAATCGTATGATATCTGAAATCCAACCAATCAGAGACCGGGCCTTGGCGGCCATTTTGAAGAAATAATGCAGGTTTGACTTCGCTAAATTAACGGCCATCATACAATCATCATATAACACAAGTTTAATCGTAATCAGCCAAACAGGAAAAAAGTTATAGCGTCACAAATATTCGTTGTTTTTTTTTAAAAAGAGGCTGTGGCGGCCATCTTGGATGCGCAATCGACCAAAAAAAAGTACGTTGCACAACTACACGTACCCACCAATAATCCTTCAAAGTTTCATTGGAATGTGATAAGTCATTTTAGAGAAACGCCGCGGACAAAAATGAGTGTAGGAATAATAATAAGAATAATAAGAATAACAAAGAAACGGAACAATAACAATAAGTCACCCCACTTCGTTAGGGGTGACTTAATAATAATAATAATAATAATAATAAGAATAACAAAGAAACGGAACAATAACAATAAGTCACCCCACTTCGTTGGGGGTGACTTAATAAGAATAACAAAGAAACGGAACAATAACAATAAGTCACCCCACTTCGTTAGGGGTGACTTAATAAGAATAACAAAGAAACGGAACAATAACAATAAGTCACCCCACTTCGTTAGGGGTGACTTAATAACAAAGAAACGGAACAATAACAATAAGTCACCCCACTTCGTTGGGGGTGACTTAATAATAACTAGAATTGCAATTGCGAGCAATAGCGGAAGTCACCCCTCCCCGCAAGCCGATCCCCCACAAACCCTTGTGAAGCATGATAGTTGATTCCGTAATGTCATAATGAACATACATAGCAAATTTGAGCGAAATCGGACAATATCTAAATTTGGACCAATCAGAAGCCACAAAATGGCGGCCATTTTCTCCAAAGTCCAAAACGAAGGTACGATTGTGTTCGCCATGTCCTGTTTCACATTGAAACCAAATTTGAAGGAAATTGGTATATATCTAAATTTCAACCAATCAGAGGCCATAAAATGGCAGCCATTTTGTCTGATTTCAAAACCGAAGATACGGTTGTGTTCGGTGTGTCCTGTTACCCGTTCATACAGAATTTGAGCAAAATCGGACGATATCTAAATTTCAACCAATCAGAAAGTAGGCGGTGGCGGCCATTTTGTAAGAAATAAATTGACTTTGACCTCGCAGAAATATTTGGCAAAATGAAATCTTCAATTATGTAAATTGTTATGGTAGTGTAAAATGACAAATTAATGCGGAATGTAATGATATATAAAAGTCGACCAAACCGAGGCAATAAAATGGCGGCCATTTTGTCGATTTCAAATTCGAAGTTACCGTTGTGTTCGGTGTGTCCTGTTACCCGTTCATACCAATTTTGAGCAAAATCGGACGATATCTGAAATCCAACCAATCAGAGACCGGGCATTGGCGGCCATTTTGATAAAATAATTCAGTTTTGACTTCGCTTAATTAACGGCCATCATACAATCATCATATAACACAAGTTTAATCGTAATTGGCCAAACAGAAAAAAAGTTATAGCGTCACAAATATTCGTTGTTTTTTTTTAAAAAGAGGCTGTGGTGGCCATCTTGGATGCGCAATCGACCCAAAAAAAGTTCCTTGCACAACTTCACGTACCCACCAATAATCCTTCAAAGTTTCATTGGAGCGCGATAAGTTGTTTACGAGATATATCCCGGACAAAAATGAGTGTAGGAATAATAATAAGAATAACTAGAATTGCAATTGCGAGCAATAGCGGAAGTCACCCCTCCCCGCAAGCCGATCCCCCACAATCCTTTGTGAAACATGATAGTTGATTCCGTAATGCCGTAATGGCCATACATAGCAAATTTGAGCGAAATCGGACAATATCTGAATTTTGACCAATCAGAAGCCATAAAATGGCGGCCATTTTGTCCGATTTCCAAACCGAAGTTACGGTTGTGTTCGGTGTGTCCTGTTACCCGTTCATACCAATTTTGAGCAAAATCGGACGATATCTGAATTCCAACCAATCAGAGACCGGGCATTGGCGGCCATTTTGAAAAAAAAATAAGTTTTGACTTCGCTTAATTAACGGCAATCATACAATCATCATATAACACAAGTTTAATCGTAATCAAGCAAACAGAAAAAAAGTTATAGCGTCACAAATATTCGCTGTTTTTTTTGTAAATGAGGCTGTGGCAGCCATCTTGGATGCGCAATCGACCAAAAAAAAGCTAGTTGCACAACTTCACGTACCCACCAATAATCCTTCGAAGTTTCATTGGAGTGCGATTAGTCGTTTTAGAGAATAGTCCCGGACAAAAATGAGTGTAGGAATAATAAGAATAATAATAAGAACTAGAATTGCAATTGCGAGCAATAGCGGAAGTCACCCCTCCCCGCAAGCCGATCCCCCACAAACCCTTGTGAAACATTATAGTTGATTGCGTAATGCCATAATGAACATACATAACAAATTTGAGCGTAATCGGACAATATCTAAATTTTAACCAATCAGAGCCCAAAAAATGGTGGCCATTTTCTCCAAAGTCAAAAATGAAGGTACGATTGTGTTCGCCATGTCCTGTTTCAGCTTGAAACCAAATTTGAAGAAAATCAGACAAGATCTAAATTTTGACCAATCAGAGGCCATAAAATGACGGCCATTTTGTTTAAATTCAAAACCGAAGTTACGGTTGTGTCCGGTGTGTCCTGTTACACGTTCATACCGAATTTGAATGAAATCGGTCAATATCTAAATTTCAACCAATCAGAGGCCATAAAATGGCGGCCATTTTGTTGGATTTCCAAACCAATGTAAAGGATGTGTTCGGTATGTCCTGTTACAGGTTCATACCAAATTTGAAAAAAATCGAACGATATCTAAATTTCAACCAATCAGAAAGCAGGCGGTGGCGGCCATTTTGTAAGAAATAATTTGACTTTGACTTTTCAGAAATGTTTGGCACAATAAAATCTTCATTTATGTAAATTTTTATGGTAGTGTAAAGTGACAAGTTAATGCGTGATTTCACGATCTGTAAATGTCGACCAAACCGAGGCCATAAAATGGCGGCCATTTTGTCGATTTTAAATTCGAAGTTACCGTTGTGTTCGGTGTGTCCTATTACCCGTTCATAACAATTTTGAGCAAAATCGGACGATATCTGAAATCCAACCAATCAGAGACCGGGCATTGGCGGCCATTTTGAAAAAATAATGGAGGTTTGACTTCGCTAAATTAACGGCCATCATACAATCATCATATAGCACAAGTTTAATCGTAATCGGCCCAACAGGAAAAAAGTTATAGCGTCACAAATATTCGTTGTTTTTTTTTAAAAAGAGGCTGTGGTGGCCATCTTGGATGCGCAATCGACCCCAAAAAAGTACCTTGCACAACTTCACATACCCACCAATAATCTTTCAAAGTTTCATTGGAGCGCGATAAGTCGTTTACGAGATATATCCCGGACAAAAATGAGTGTAGGAATAATAATAAGAATAATAACTAGAATTGCAATTGCGAGCAATAGCGGAAGTCACCCCTCCCCGCAAGCCGATCCCCCACAATCCCTTGTGAAACATGATAGTTGATTCCGTAATGCCATAATGACCATACATAGCAAATTTGAGCGGAATCGGACAATATCTAAATTTTGACCAATCAGAAGCCATAAAATGGCAGCCATTTTGTCCGATTCCAAAACCAAAGGTACTGTTGTGTTCGGTGTGTCCTATTACCCGTTCAAACCAATTTTGAGCATAATCGGACGATATCTGAATTCCAACCAATCAGAGACCGGGCATTGGCGGCCATTTTGAAAAAATAATTTAATTTTGACTTCGGTAATTTAACGGCCATCATGCAATTGTCATATAACACAAGTTTAATCGTAATCGGCCAAACAGGAAAAAAGTTATAGCGTCACAAATATTCGTTTTTTTTTTTTAAAAAGAGGCTATGGCGGCCATCTTGGATGCGCAATCGACCCAAAAAAAGTACGATGCACAACTACACGTACCCACCACTTATCCTTCAAAGTTTCATTGGAGTGTGATTAGTCGTTTTAGAGATATGCCGCAGACAAGAATGAGTGTAGGAATAATAATAATAAGAATAATAATAATAATAATAACTAGAATTGCAATTGCGAGCAATAGCGGAAGTCACCCCTCCCCGCAAGCCGATCCCCCGCAAACCCTTGTGCAACATGATAGTTGATTCCGTAATGTCATAATGATAATACATAGCAAATTTGAGCGAAATCGGACAATAGCTAAATTTTGACCAATCAGAGGCCACAAAATGACGGCCATTTTGTCTGATTTCAAATTCGAAGTTACCGTTGTGTTCAGTGTGTCCTGTTACCCGTTCATACCAATTTTGAGCAAAATCGGACGATATCTGAAATCCAACCAATCAGAGACCGGGCATTGGCGGCCATTTTGAAAAAATAATTCAGTTTTGACTTCGGTAAATTAACGGCCATCATACAATCATCATATAACACAAGTTTAATCGCAATCAGCCAAACCGAAAAAAAGTTATAGCGTCACAAATATTCGTTATTTTTTTTGGAAAAGAGGCTGTGGCGGCCATCTTGGATGAGCAATCGACCAAAAAAAAGTGTTATGCACATCTGCACGTCCCCACCAATAATCCGTCAAAGTTTCATTGGAGCGTGATTAGTCGTTTACGAGATATGCCCCGGACAAGAATGAGTGTAGGAATAATAAGAATAATAATAATAATAATAATAATAATAATAATAAGAATAACAAAGAAACGGAACAATAACAATAAGTCACCCCACTTCGTTGGGGGTGACTTAATAATAACTAGAATTGCAATTGCGAGCAATAGCGGAAGTCACCCCTCCCCGCAAGCCGATCCCCCGCAAACCCTTGTGAAACATGATAGTTGATTCCGTAATGCCATAATGATAATACATAGCAAATTTGAGCGAAATCGGACAATAGATAAATTTTGACCAATCAGAGGCCACGAAATGACGGCCATTTTGTCTGATTTCAAATTCGAAGGTTCCGTTGTGTTCGGTGTGTCCTGTTACCCGTGCATATCAATTTTCAGCAAAATCGGACGATATCTGAAATCCAACCAATCAGAGACACGGCATTGGCGGCCATTTTGAAAAAATAATTAAGTTTTGACTTCGCTTAATTAACGGCCATCATACAATCATCATATAACACAAGTTTAATCGCAATCAGCCAAACAGAAAAAAAGTTATAGCGTCACAAATATTCGTAATTTTTTTTGGAAAAGAGGATGTGGCGGCCATCTTGGATGCGCAATCGACCCAAAAAAAGTGTTATGCACATCTACACATACCCACCAATAATCCGTCAAAGTTTCATTGGAGCGTGATTTGTCGTTTACGAGATATGCCCCGGACAAGAATGAGTGTAGGAATAATAAGAATAATAATAATAATAATAATAATAAGAATAACAAAGAAACGGAACAATAACAATAAGTCACCCCACTTCGTTAGGGGTGACTTAATAATAAGAATAACAAAGAAACGGAACAATAACAATAAGTCACCCCACTTCGTTAGGGGTGACTTAATAAGAAAAACAAAGAAACGGAACAATAACAATAAGTCACCCCACTTCGTTGGGGGTGACTTAATAACAAAGAAACGGAACAATAACAATAAGTCACCCCACTTAGTTGGGGGTGACTTAATAATAATAACTAGAATTGCAATTGCGAGCAATAGCGGAAGTCACCCCTCCCCGCAAGCCGATCCCCCACAAACCCTTGTGAAGCATGATAGTTGATTCCGTAATGTCATAATGAACATACATAGCAAATTTGAGCGAAATCGGACAATATCTAAATTTGGACCAATCAGAAGCCACAAAATGGCGGCCATTTTCTCCAAAGTCCAAAACGAAGGTACGATTGTGTTCGCCATGTCCTGTTTCACATTGAAACAAAATTTGAAGGAAATTGGTAAATATCTAAATTTCAACCAATCAGAGGCCATAAAATGGCAGGCATTTTGTCTGATTTCAAAACCGAAGATAAGATTGTGTTCGGTGTGTCCTGTTACCCATTCATACAAAATTTGAGCAAAATCGGACGATATCTAAATTTCAACCAATCAGAAAGTAGGCGGTGGCGGCCATTTTGTAAGAAATAAATTGACTTTGACCTCGCAGAAATATTTGGCAAAATGAAATCTTCAATTATGTAAATTGTTATGGTAGTGTAAAATGACAAATTAATGCGGAATGTAATGATATATAAAAGTCGACCAAACCGAGGCAATAAAATGGCGGCCATTTTGTCGATTTCAAAATCGAAGTTACGGTTGTGTTCGGTGTGTCCTGTTACCCGTTCATACCAATTTTGAGCGAAATCGGACGATATCTGAAATCCAACCAATCAGAGACCGGGCCTTGGCGGCCATTTTGAAGAAATAATGCAGGTTTGACTACGCTAAATTAACGGCCATCATACAATCATCATATGACACAAGTTTAATCGTCATCCGCCAAACAGGAAAAAAGTTATAGCGTCACAAATATTCGTTGTTTTTTTTTAAAAAGAGGCTGTGGCGGCCATCTTGGATGCGCAATCGACCCAAAAAAAGTACCTTGCACAACTTCACGTACCCACCAATAATCCTTCAAAGTTTCATTGGAGCGCGATAAGTCGTTTACGAGATATATCCCGGACAAAAATGAGTGTAGGAATAATAATAAGAATAACTAGAATTGCAATTGCGAGCAATAGCGGAAGTCACCCCTCCCCGCAAGCCGATCCCCCGCAAACCCTTGTGAAACATGATAGTTGATTCCGTAATGTCATAATGATAATACATACGAAATTTGAGCTAAATCGGACAATAGCTAAATTTTGACCAATCAGAGGCCACGAAATGACGGCCATTTTGTCTGATTTCAAATTCGAAGGTACTGTTGCGTTCGGTGTGTCCTGTTACCCGTTCATACCAATTTTGAGCAAAATCGGACGATATCTGAAATCCAACCAATCAGAGACCAGGCATTGGCAGCCATTTTGAAAAAATAATTCAGTTTTGACTTCGCTGAATTAACGGCCATCATACAATCAGCATATAACACAAGTTTAATCGCAATCAGGCGAACAGAAAAAAAGTTATAGCGTCACAAATATTCGTAATTTTTTTTGGAAAAGAGGCTGTGGCGGCCATCTTGGATGCGCAATCGACCCAAAAAAAGTGTTATGCACATCTACACGTACCCACCAATAATCCGTCAAAGTTTCATTGGAGCGTGATTTGTCGTTTACGAGATATGCCCCGGACAAGAATGAGTGTAGGAATAATAATAATAATAACTAGAATTGCAATTGCGAGCAATAGCGGAAGTCACCCCTCCCCGCAAGCCGATCCCCCACAAACCCTTGTGAAACATTATAGTTGATTCCGTAAAGCCATAATGAGCATTCATAGCAAATTTGAACGGAATCGGACAATATCTAAATTTTGACCAATCAGAAGCCATAAAATGGCGGCCATTTTATTTGATTTCAAAACCGAAGTTACCGTTGTGTTCGGTGTGTACTGTTACCCGTTCATACCAATTTTGAGCAAAATCGGACGATATCTGAAATCCAACCAATCAGAGACCAGGCATTGGCGGCCATTTTGAAAAAATAATTTAGTTTTGTCTGCGTTAATTTAACGGCCATCATACAATCATCATATAACACAAGTTTAATCGTAACCGGCCTAAGAGGAAAAAAGTTATAGCGTCACAAACATTTGTTGTTTTTTTTCATAAAGAGGCTGTGGCGGCCATCTTGTATGCGCAATCGACCCCAAAAAAGTGAATTGCACATCTACACGTACCCACCAATAATCCGTCAAAGTTTCATTCGTGTGTGATTAGTCGTTTTAGAGATATTCCCCGGACAAGAATGAGTGTAGGAATAATAATAAGAATAATAATAATAATAATAATAATAATAATAAGAATAACAAAGAAACGGAACAATAACAATAAGTCACCCCACTTCGTTGGGGGTGACTTAATAATAAGAATAACAAAGAAACGGAACAATAACAATAAGTCACCCCACTTCGTTGGGGGTGACTTAATCGTTGGGGGTGACTTAACTAGAATTGCAATTGCGAGCAATAGCGGAAGTCACCCCTCCCCGCAAGCCGATCCCCCACAATCCCTTGTGAAACATGATAGTTGATTCCGTAATGCCATAATGACCATACATAGTGAATTTGAGCGGAATTGGACAATATCTAAATTTTGACCAATCAAAATCGGACAAAATGGCGGCCATTTTGTCCGATTTTAAAACCGAAGTTACCGTTGTGTTCAGTGTGTCCTGTTACCCGTTCATACCAATTTTGAGCAAAATCGATTGATATCTGAAATCCAACCAATCAGAGACCGGGCCTTGGCGGCCATTTTGAAAAAATAATTCAGTTTTGACTTCGCTTAATTAACGGCCATCATACAATCATCATATAACACAAGTTTAATTGTAATCGGCCAAACACGAAAAAAGTTATAGGGTCACAAATATTCGTTAATTTTTTTTAAAAAGAGGCTGTGGCGGCCATCTTGGATGCGCAATCAACCCAAAAAAAGTTATTTGCAAATCTACACGTACCCACCAATAATCCTTCAAAGTTTCATTGAAGTGTGATAAGTCGTTTTAGAGAAACGCCGCGGACAAGAATGAGTGTAGGAATAATAATAATAAGAATAATAATAATAATAATAATAACTAGAATTGCAATTGCGAGCAATAGCGGAAGTCACCCCTCCCCGCAAGCCGATCCCCCACAAACTCTTGTGAAACATTATAGTTGATTCCGTAAAGCCATAATGAGCATTCATAGCAAATTTGAACGGAATCGGACAATATCTTAATTTTGACCAATCAGAAGCCATAAAATGGCGGCCATTTTGTTTGATTTCAAAACCGAAGTTACCGTTGTGTTCGGTGTGTACTGTTACCCGTTCATACAAATTTTGAGCAAAATCGGACGATATCTGAAATCCAACCAATCAGAGACCAGGCATTGGCGGCCATTTTGAAAAAATTATTTAGTTTTGACTTCGTTAAATTAACGGCCATCATACAATCATCATATAACACAAGTTTAATCGTAACCGGCCAAAGAGAAAAAAAGTTATAGCGTCATAAACATTTGTTGTTTTTTTTCATAAAGAGGCTGTGGCGGCCATCTTGTATACGCAATCGACCCAAAAAAAGTGTTTTGCACATCTACACGTACCCACCAATAATCCGTCAAAGTTTCATTCGAGTGTGATTAGTCGTTTTAGAGATATGTCCCGGACAAGAATGAGTGTAGGAATAATAATAAGAATAATAATAATAATAATAATAATAATAATAAGAATAACAAAGAAACGGAACAATAACAATAAGTCACCCCACTTCGTTGGGGGTGACTTAACTAGAATTGCAATTGCGAGCAATAGCGGAAGTCACCCCTCCCCGCAAGCCGATCCCCCACAAACCCTTGTGAAACATTATAGTTGATTCCGTAATGCCATAATGAGCATACATACCAAATTTGAGCAAAATCGGACAATATTTGAATTTTGACCAATCAGAAGCCATTAAATGGCGGCCATTTTCACCAAAGTCCAAAATGAAGGGACGATTGTGTTCGCAATGTCCTGTTACACATTGAAACCAAATTTGAAGGAAATCGGACAAGATCTAAATGTTGACCAATCAGAGGCCATGAAATGGCGGCCATTTTGTCGGATTTCAAAACCGAAGTTACGGTTGTGTTCGGTATGTCCTGTTACACGTTCATACCGAATTTGAACAAAATCGGTCAATATCTAAATTTCAACCAATCAGAGGCCATAAAATGGCGGCCATTTTGTCTGATTTCAAAACCAATGTTACGAATGTGTTCGGTTTGTCGTGTTACAGGTTCATACTAAATTTGAGCAAAATCGGAAGATATCTAAATTTCAACCAATCAGAAAGCAGGCGGTGGCGGCCATTTTGTAAGAAATAATTTGACTTTGACTTCACAGAAATGTTTGGCACAATAAAATCTTCATTTATGTAAATTTTTATGGTAGTGTAAAGTGACAAGTTAATGCGTGATTTCACGATATGTAAATGTCGACCAAACAGAGGCCATAAAATGGCGGCCATTTTGTCGATTTCAAATTCGAAGTTACCGTTGTGTTCGGTGTGTCCTGTTACTCGTTCGTACCAATTTTGAGCAAAATCGTACGATATCTGAAATCCAACCAATCAATGACCGGGCATTGGCGGCCATTTTGAAAAAAAAAATCAGGTTTGACTTTGCTTAATTAACGGCCATCGTACAATCATCATATAACACAAGTTTAATCGTAATCAGCCAAACAGGAAAAAAGTTATAGCGTCACAAATATTCGTTGTTTTTTTTTAAAAAGAGGCTGTGGCGGCCATCTTGGATGGGCAATCGACCAAAAAAAAGTACGTTGCACAACTACACGTACCCACCAATAATCCTTCAAAGTTTCATTGGAATGTGATTAGTCATTTTAGAGAAACGCCGCGGACAAAAATGAGTGTAGGAATAATAATAAGAATAACTAGAATTGCAATTGCGAGCAATAGCGGAAGTCACCCCTCCCCGCAAGCCGATCCCCCACAATCCCTTGTGAAACATGATAGTTGATTCCGTAATGCAATAATGACCATACATAGCGAATTTGAGCGGAATCGGACAATATCTGAATTTTGACCAATCAGAAGGCATAAAATGGCGGCCATTTTGTCTGATGTCAAAACCGATATTACGGTTGTGTTCGATGTGTGCTGTTACCCGTTCCTACTGAATTTCAGCAAAATCAGACAATATCTAAATTTCAACCAATCAGAAGCCATAAAATGGCGGCCATTTTGTCTGATGTCAAAACCGATATTACGGTTGTGTTCGGTGTGTGCTGTTACCCGTTTCTACTGAATTTCAGAAAAATCAGACGATATCTAAATTTCAACCAATCAGAAGCCATAAAATGGCGGCCATTTTGTCTGATGTCAAAACCGATATTACGGTTGTGTTCGGTGTGTCCTGTTACACCTTCACACAAAATTTAAGCGAAATCGTACGATATCTAAATTTCAACCAATCAGAAAGTAGGCGGTGGCGGCCATTTTGTAAGAAATAAATTGACTTTGACTTCACAGAAATGTTTGGCACAATGAAATCTTCATTTATGTAAATTTTTATGGTAGTGTAAAGTGACAAATTAATGCGTGATTTAACGATATGTAAATGTCGACCAAACCGAGGCCATAAAATGGCGGCCATTTTGTCGATTTAAAATTCGAAGTTACCGTTGTGTTCGGTGTGTCCTGTTACCCGTTCATACCAATTTTGAGCGAAATCGGACGATATCTGAAATCCAACCAATCAGAGACCGGGCATTGGCGGCCATTTTGAAAAAAAAAATCAGTTTTGACTTCGCTAATTTAACGGCCATCGTACAATCATCATGTAACACAAGTTTAATCGTAATCGGCCCAACAGGAAAAAAGTTAAAGCGTCACAAATATTCGTTGTTTTTTTTAAAAAAGAGGCTGTGGCGGCCATCTTGGATGCGCAATCGACCAAAAAACAGTACGTTGCACAACTACACGTACCCACCGATAATCCGTCAAAGTTTCATTGGAGTGTGATTAGTCGTTTTAGAGAAACGCCGCGGACAAAAATGAGTGTAGGAATAATAATAAGAATAATAAGAATAACAAAGAAACGGAACAATAACAATAAGTCACCCCACTTCGTTAGGGGTGACTTAATAAGAATAACAAAGAAACGGAACAATAACAATAAGTCACCCCACTTCGTTAGGGGTGACTTAATAACAAAGAAACGGAACAATAACAATAAGTCACCCCACTTCGTTGGGGGTGACTTAATAATAATAACTAGAATTGCAATTGCGAGCAATAGCGGAAGTCACCCCTCCCCGCAAGCCGATCCCCCACAAACCCTTGTGAAGCATGATAGTTGATTCTGTAATGTCATAATGAACATAGCAAATTTGAGCGAAATCGGACAATATCTAAGTTTGGACCAATCAGAAGCCACAAAATGGCGGCCATTTTCTCCAAAGTCCAAAACGAAGGTACGATTGTGTTCGCCATGTCCTGTTTCACATTGAAACAAAATTTGAAGGAAATTGGTAAATATGTAAATTTCAACCAGAGGCCATAAATGGCCGCCATATTGTCTGATTTCAAAACCGAAGATACGGTTGTGTTCGGTGTGTCCTGTTACCCGTTCATACAAAATTTGAGCAAAATCGGACGATATCTTTATTTCAACCAATCAGAAAGTAGGCGGTGGCGGCCATTTTGTAAGAAATAAATTGACTTTGACTTCACAGAAATATTTGGCAAAATGAAATCTTCAATTATGTAAATTGTTATGGTAGTGTAAAATGACAAATTAATGCGGAATGTAATGATATATAAAAGTCGACCAAACCGAGGCAATAAAATGGCGGCCATTTTGTCGATTTCAAATTGGAAGTTACTGTTGTGTTCGGTGTGTCCTGTTACCCGTTCATACCAATTTTGAGCAAAATCGGACGATATCTGAAATCCAACCAATCAGAGACCGGGCATTGGCGGCCATTTTGATAAAATAATTCAGTTTTGACTTCGCTTAATTAACGGCCATCATACAATCATCATATAACACAAGTTTAATCGTAATCGGCCAAACAGAAAAAAAGTTATAGCGCCACAAATATTCGTTGTTTTTTTTTAAAAAGAGGCTGTGGTGGCCATCTTGGATGCGCAATCGACCGAAAAAAAGTACCTTGCACAACTTCACGTACCCACCAATAATCCTTCAAAGTTTCATTGGAGCGCGATAAGTCGTTTACGAGATATATCCCGGACAAAAATGAGTGTAGGAATAATAATAAGAATAATAATAACTAGAATTGCAATTGCGAGCAATAGCGGAAGTCACCCCTCCCCGCAAGCCGATCCCCCACAATCCCTTGTGAAACATGATAGTTGATTCCGTAATGCCATAATGACCATACATAGCAAATTTGAGAGGAATCGGACAATATCTAAATTTCGACCAATCAGAAGCCATAAAATGGCGGCCATTTTGTCGATTTCAAATTCGAAGTTACCTTTGTGTTCGGTGTGTACAGTTACCCGTGAATACCAATTTTGATCGAAATCGGACGATATCTGAAATCCAACCAATCAGAGACCGGGCCTTGGCGGCCATTTTGAAAAAATAATTCAGTTTTGACTTCGTTAAATTAACGGCCATCATACAATCATCATATAACACAAGTTTAATCGCAATCAGCCGAACAGGAAAAAAGTTATAGCGTCACAAATATTCGTAGTTTTTTTTTAAAAAGAGGCTGTGGCGGCCATCTTGGATGCGCAATCGACCCAAAAAATGTAATTTGCACATCTACACGTACCCACCAATAATCCTTCAAAGTTTCATTGAAGTGTGATTAGTCGTTTTAGAGAAACGCCGCGGACAAGAATGAGTGTAGGAATAATAATAATAAGAATAACTAGAATTGCAATTGCGAGCAATAGCGGAAGTCACCCCTCCCCGCAAGCCGATCCCCCACAATCCCTTGTGAAACATGATAGTTGATTCCGTAATGCCATAATGACCATACATAGCAAATTTGAGCGGAATCGGACAATATCTAAATTTCGACCAATCAGAAGCCATAAAATGGCGGCCATTTTGTCGATTTCAAATTCGAAGTTACCTTTGTGTTCGGTGTGTACTGTTACCCGTTAATACCAATTTTGAGCGGAATCGGACGATATCTGAAATCCAACCAATCAGAGACCGGGCCTTGGCGGCCATTTTGAAAAAATAATTCAGTTTTGACTTCGCTAAATTAACGGCCATCATACAATCATCATATAACACAAGTTTAATCGCAATCAGCCGAACAGGAAAAAAGTTATAGCGTCACAAATATTCGTAGTTTTTTTTAAAAAAGAGGCTGTGGCGGCCATCTTGGATGCGCAATCGACCCAAAAAATGTAATTTGCACATCTACACGTACCCACCAATAATCCTTCAAAGTTTCATTGAAGTGTGATTAGTCGTTTTAGAGAAACGCCGCGGACAAGAATGAGTGTAGGAATAATAATAATAAGAATAATAAGAATAACAAAGAAACGGAACAATAACAATAAGTCACCCCACTTCGTTGGGGGTGACTTAATAATAATAACTAGAATTGCAATTGCGAGCAATAGCGGAAGTCACCCCTCCCCGCAAGCCGATCCCCCACAAACCCTTGTGAAGCATGATAGTTGATTCCGTAATGTCATAATGAACATACATAGCAAATTTGAGCGAAATCGGACAATATCTGAATTTGGACCAATCAGAAGCCACGAAATCGCGGCCATTTTCTCCAAAGTCCAAAACGAAGGTACGATTGTGTTCGCCATGTCCTGTTTCACATTGAAACCAAATTTGAAGGAAATTGGTAAATATCTAAATTTCAACCAATCAGAGGCCATAAAATGGCAGCCATTTTGTCTGATTTCAAAACCGAAGATACGGTTGTGTTCGGTGTGTCCTGTTACTCGTTCATACAAAATTTGAGCAAAATCGGACGATATCTAGATTTCAACCAATCAGAAAGTAGGCGGTGGCGGCCATTTTGTAAGAAATAAATTGACTTTGACCTCGCAGAAATATTTGGCAAAATGAAATCTTCAATTATGTAAATTGTTATGGTAGTGTAAAATGACAAATTAATGCGGAATGTAATGATATATAAAAGTCGACCAAACCGAGGCAATAAAATGGCGGCCATTATGTCGATTTCAAAATCGAAGTTACGGTTGTGTTCGGTGTGTCCTGTTACCCGTTCATACCAATTTTGAGCAAAATCGGACGATATCTGAAATCCAACCAATCAGAGACCGGGCATTGGCGGCCATTTTGATAAAATAATTCAGTTTTGACTTCGCTTAATTAACGGCCATCATACAATCATCATATAACACAAGTTTAATCGTAATCGGCCAAACAGAAAAAAAGAGGCTGTGGTGGCCATCTTGGATGCGCAATCGACCAAAAAAAAGTACCTTGCACAACTTCACGTACCCACCAATAATCCTTCAAAGTTTCATTGGAGCGCGATAAGTCGTTTACGAGATATTTCCCGGACAAAAATGAGTGTAGGAATAATAATAAGAATAATAATAATAATAAGAACTAGAATTGCAATTGCGAGCAATAGCGGAAGTCACCCCTCCCCGCAAGCCGATCCCCCGCAAACCCTTGTGAAACATGATAGTTGATTCCGTAATGCCATAATGATGATACATAGCAAATTTGAGCGAAATCGGACAATAGATAAATTTTGACCAATCAGAGGCCACGAAATGACGGCCATTTTGTTCGATTTCAAATTCGAAGGTACCGTTGTGTTCGGTGTGTCCTGTTACCTGTGCATACCAATTTTGAGCAAAATCGGACGATATCTGAAATCCAACTAATCAGAGACCAGGCATTGGCGGCCATTTTGAAAAAATAATTAAGTTTTGACTTCGCTTAATTAACGGCCATCATACAATCATCATATAACACAAGTTTAATCGCAATCAGCCAAACAGGAAAAAAGTTATAGCGTCACAAATATTCGTAATTTTTTTTGGAAAAGAGGCTGTGGCGGCCATCTTGGATGCGCAATCGACCCAAAAAAAGTGTTATGCACATCTACACGTACCCACCAATAATCCGTCAAAGTTTCATTGGAGCGTGATTTGTCGTTTACGAGATATGCCCCGGACAAGAATGAGTGTAGGAATAATAATAATAATAATAATAATAATAAGAATAACAAAGAAACGGAACAATAACAATAAGTCACCCCACTTCGTTGGGGGTGACTTAATAACAAAGAAACGGAACAATAACAATAAGTCACCCCACTTCGTTGGGGGTGACTTAATAATAAGAATAACTAGAATTGCAATTGCGAGCAATAGCGGAAGTCACCCCTCCCCGCAAGCCGATCCCCCGCAATCCCTTGTGGAACATGATAGTTGATTCCGTAATGCCATAATGACCATACATAGTGAATTTGAGCGGAATCGGACAATATCTAAATTTTGACCAATCAGAAGCCATAAAATGGCGGCCATTTTGTCTGATGTCAAAACCGAAGTTACCGTTGTGTTCGGTGGTTCCTGTTACCCGTTCATACCAATTTTGAGCAAAATCGGACGATATCTGAAATCCAACCAATCAGAGACACGGCCTTGGCAGCCATTTTGAAAAAATAATTCAGTTTTGACTTTGCTAAATTAACGGCCATCATACAATCATCATATAACACAAGTTTAATCGCAAGCGGCCAAACAGGAAAAAAGTTATAGCGTGACAAATATTCGTTGTTTTTTTTTAAAAAGAGGCTGTGGCGGCCATCTTGGATGCGCAATCGACCCAAAAAAAGTGATTTGCACATCTACACGTACCCACCAATAATCCTTCAAAGTTTCATTGGAGTGTGATTAGTCGTTTCAGAGATAAGTCGTGGACAAGAATTAGTGTAGGAATAATAATAATAATAAGAATAATAACTAGAATTGCAATTGCGAGCAATAGCGGAAGTCACCCCTCCCCGCAAGACGATCCCCCACAAATCCTTATGAAACATTATAGTTCATTCCGCAATGCCATAATGAGCATACATAGTGAATTTGAGCGAAATCGGACAATATCTAAATTTTGACCAATCAGAAGCCACAAAATGGCGACCATGCTGTCCGATTCCAAAACTGAAGGTACCGTTGTGTTCGGTGTGTACTGTTACCCGTTCATACAAATTTTGAGCAAAATCGTATAATATCTGAATTTTGACCAATCAGAAGGCATAAAATGGCGGCCATTTTGTCTGATGTCAAAACAGAAGTTACGGTTGTGTTCGGTGTGTGCTGTTACCCGTTCCTACTGAATTTCAGGAAAATCAGACAATATCTAAATTTCAACCAATCAGAAGCCATAAAATGGCGGCCATTTTGTCTGATGTCAAAACTGATGTTACGGTTGTGTTCGGTGTGTCCTGTTACACGTTCACACAAAATTTGAGCGAAATCATACGATATCTAAATTTCAACCAATCAGAAAGTAGGCAGTGGCGGCCATTTTGTAAGAAATACATTGACTTTGACTTCACAGAAATGTTTGGCACAATGAAATCTTCATTTATGTAAATTTTTATGGTAGTGTAAAGTGACAAATTAATGCGTGATTTAACGATATGTAAATGTGGACCAAACCGAGGCCATAAAATGGCGGCCATTTTGTCGATTTCAAATTCGAAGTTACCGTTGTGTTCGGTGTGTCCTGTTACCCGTTCATACCAATTTTGAGCAAAATCGGACGATATCTGAAATCCAACCAATCAGAGACCGGGCATTGGCGGCCATTTTGAAAAAATAATTCAGTTTTGACTTCGCTGAATTAACGGCCATCATACAATCATCATATAACACAAGTTTAATCGCAATCAGCCAAACAGAAAAAAAGTTATAGCGTCACAAGTATTCGTTATTTTTTTTGGAAAACAGGCTGTGGCGGCCATCTTGGATGCGCAATCGACCAAAAAAAAGTGTTATGCACATCTGCACGTCCCCACCAATAATCCGTCAAAGTTTCATTGGAGCGTGATTAGTCGTTTACGAGATATGCCCCGGACAAGAATGAGTGTAGGAATAATAAGAATAATAATAATAATAAGAACTAGAATTGCAATTGCGAGCAATAGCGGAAGTCACCCCTCCCCGCAAGCCGATCCCCGCAAACCCTTGTGAAACATGATAGTTGATTCCGTAATGTCATAATGATAATACATACCAAATTTGAGCGAAATCGGACAATAGCTAAATCTTGACCAATCAGAGGCCATAAAATGGCGGCCATTTTGTTTGATTTCAAAACCGAAGTGACCGTTGTGTTCGGTGTGTCCTGTTACCCGTTCATACCAATTTTGAGCAAAATCGGACGATATCTGAAATCCAACCAATCAGAGACCGGGCATTGGCGGCCATTTTGAAAAAAAAATTCAGTTTTGACTTCGCTGAATTAACGGACATCATACAATAATCATATAACACAAGTTTAATCGCAATCAGCCAAACAGAAAAAAAGTTATAGCGTCACAAATATTCCTTAATTTTTTTGGAAAAGAGGCTGTGGCGGCCATCTTGGATGCGCAATCGACCAAAAAAAAGTGTTATGCACATCTACACGTACCCACCAATAATCCGTCAAAGTTTCATTGAAGCGTGATTAGTCGTTTACGAGATATGCCCCGGACAAGAATGAGTGTAGGAATAATAAGAATAATAATAATAATAATAAGAATAACAAAGAAACGGAACAATAACAATAAGTCACCCCACTTCGTTAGGGGTGACTTAATAACAAAGAAACGGAACAATAACAATAAGTCACCCCACTTCGTTGGGGGTGACTTAACTAGAATTGCAATTGCGAGCAATAGCGGAAGTCACCCCTCCCCGCAAGCCGATCCCCCACAAACCCTTGTGAAACATTATAGTTGATTCCGTAATGCCATAATGAGCATACATACTAAATTTGAGCGAAATCGGACAATATCTAAATTTTGACCAATCAGAAGCCACAAAATGGCGGCCATTTTTTCCAATGTCCAAAACGAAGGTACGATTGTGTTCGCCATGTCCTGTTACACATTAAAACAAAATGTGAGCGAAATCGTACAATATCTAAATTTCAACCAATCACAGGCCATAAAATGGCGGCCATTTTGTCTGATTTCAAAACCGAAGTTACGGTTGTGTTCGGTGTGTCCTGTTACCCGTTCATACTGAATTTGAGCAAAATTGGAGAATATCTAAATTTTGACCAATCAGAAGCCATAAAATGGCGGCCATTTTGTCTGATGTCAAAACCGAAATTACGGTTGTGTTCGTTGTGTCCTGTTACACGTTCACACAAAATTTGAGCGAAATCATACGATATCTAAATTTCAACCAATCAGAAAGTAGGCGGTGGCGGCCATTTTGTAAGAAATAAATTTTTTTTGACTTCGCAGAAATATTTGGCACAATGATATCTTCAATTATGTAAATTGTTATGGTAGTGTAAAACGAGAAATTAATGCGTGATTTAACGATATGTAAATGTCGACCAAACCGAGGCCATAAAATGGCGGCCATTTTGTCGATTTCAAATTCGAAGTTACCGTTGTGTTCGGTGTGTCCTGTTACCCGTTCATACCGATTTTGAGCAAAATCGAACGATATCTGAAATCCAACCAATCAGAGACCGGACATTGGCAGCCATTTTGAAAAAATAATTCAGGTTTGACTTCGCTAAATTAACGGCCATCATACAATCATCATATAACACAAGTTTAATCGCAATCAGCCAAACAGGGAAAAAGTTATAGCGTCACAAATATTCGTTGTTTTGTTTTTAAACAGGGCTGTGGCGGCCATCTTGGATGCGCAATCGACCAAAAAATAATTAGTTGCACACCTTCACGTACCCACCAATAATCCTTCAAAGTTTCATTGGAGTGTGATTAGTCGTTTTAGAGATATGCCGCGGACAAAAATGAGTGTAAGAATAATAATAATAAGAATAACAAAGAAACGGAACAATAACAATAAGTCACCCCACTTCGTTGGGGGTGACTTAACTAGAATTGCAATTGCGAGCAATAGCGGAAGTCACCCCTCCCCGCAAGCCGATCCCCCACAATCCCTTGTGAAACATGATAGTTGATTCCGTAATGCCATAATGACCATACATAGCAAATTTGAGCGGAATCGGACAATATCTAAATTTCGACCAATCAGAAGCCATAAAATGGCGGCCATTTTGTCGATTTCAAATTCGAAGTTACCTTTGTGTTCGGTGTGTACTGTTACCCGATAATACTAATTTTGAGCGAAATCGGACGATATCTGAAATCCAACCAATCAGAGACCGGGCCTTGGCGGCCATTTTGAAAAAATAATTCAGTTTTGACTTCGCTAAATTAACGGCCATCATACAATCATCATATAACACAAGTTTAATCGCAATCAGCCAAACAGGAAAAAAGTTATAGCGTCACAAATATTCGTAGTTTTTTTTTAAAAAGAGGCTGTGGCGGCCATCTTGGATGCGCAATCGACCCAAAAAATGTAATTTGCACATCTACACGTACCCACCAATAATCCTTCAAAGTTTCATTGAAGTGTGATTAGTCGTTTTAGAGAAACGCCGCGGACAAGAATGAGTGTAGGAATAATAATAATAAGAATAATAATAATAATAATAAGAACTAGAATTGCAATTGCGAGCAATAGCGGAAGTCACCCCTCCCCGCAAGACGATCCCCCACAAAACCTTATGAAACATTATAGTTCATTCCGCAATGCCATAATGAGCATACATAGTAAATTTGAGCGAAATCGGACAATATTTAAATTTTGACCAATCAGAAGGCATAAAATGGCGGCCATTTTGTCTGATGTCAAAACAGAAGTTACGGTTGTGTTCTGTGTGTGCTGTTACCCGTTCCTACTGAATTTCAGCAAAATCAGACAATATCTAAATTTCAACCAATCAGAAGCCATAAAATGGCGGCCATTTTGTCTGATGTCAAAACCGATGTTACGGTTGTGTTTGGTGTGTCCTGTTACACGTTCACACAAAATTTGAGCGAAATCATACGATATCAAAATTTCAACCAAACAGAAAGTAGGCGGTGGCGGCCATTTTGTAAGAAATAAATTGACTTTGACTTCACAGAAATGTTTGGCACAATGAAATCTTCATTTATGTAAATTTTTATGGTAGTGTAAAGTGACAAATTAATGCGTGATTTAACGATATGTAAATGTCGACCAAACCGAGGCCACAAAATGGCGGCCATTTTGTCGATTTCAAGTTCGAAGTTACCGTTGTGTTCGGTGTGTCCTGTTACCCGTTCATACCAATTTTGAGCGAAATCGGACGATATCTGAAATCCAACCAATCAGAGACCGGGCCTTGGCGGCCATTTTGAAAAAATAATTCAGTTTTGACTTCGCTTAATTAACGGCCATCATACAATCATCATATAACACAAGTTTAATTGTAATCGGCCAAACACGAAAAAAGTTATAGGGTCACAAATATTCGTTGTTTTTTTTGTAAATGAGGCTGTGGCAGCCATCTTGGATGCGCAATCGACCAAAAAAAAGTTAGTTGCACAACTTCACGTACCCACCAATAATCCTTCGAAGTTTCATTGGAGCGCGATTAGCCGTTTTAGAGAATAGTCCCGGACAAAAATGAGTGTAGGAATAATAAGAATAATAATAAGAACTAGAATTGCAATTGCGAGCAATAGCGGAAGTCACCCCTCCCCGCAAGCCGATCCCCCGCAAACCCTTGTGCAACATGATAGTTGATTCCGTAATGTCATAATGATAATACATAGCAAATTTGAGCGAAATCGGACAATAGCTAAATTTTGACCAATCAGAGGCCACAAAATGACGGCCATTTTGTCTGATTTCAAATTCGAAGTTACCGTTGTGTTCAGTGTGTCCTGTTACCCGTTCATACCAATTTTGAGCAAAATCGGACGATATCTGAAATCCAACCAATCAGAGACCGGGCATTGGCGGCCATTTTGAAAAAATAATTCAGTTTTGACTTCGGTAAATTAACGGCCATCATACAATCATCATATAACACAAGTTTAATCGCAATCAGCCAAACCGAAAAAAAGTTATAGCGTCACAAATATTCGTTATTTTTTTTGGAAAAGAGGCTGTGGCGGCCATCTTGGATGAGCAATCGACCAAAAAAAAGTGTTATGCACATCTGCACGTCCCCACCAATAATCCGTCAAAGTTTCATTGGAGCGTGATTAGTCGTTTACGAGATATGCCCCGGACAAGAATGAGTGTAGGAATAATAAGAATAATAATAATAATAATAATAATAATAATAATAAGAATAACAAAGAAACGGAACAATAACAATAAGTCACCCCACTTCGTTGGGGGTGACTTAACTAGAATTGCAATTGCGAGCAATAGCGGAAGTCACCCCTCCCCGCAAGACGATCCCCCACAAAACCTTATGAAACATTATAGTTCATTCCGCAATGCCATAATGAGCATACATAGTGAATTTGAGCGAAATCGGACAATATCTAAATTTTGACCAATCAGAAGCCACAAAATGGCGACCATGTTGTCCGATTCCAAAACTGAAGGTACCGTTGTGTTCGGTGTGTACTGTTACCAGTTCATACAAATTTTGAGCGAAATCGGATAATATCTGAATTTTGACCAATCAGAAGGCACAAAATGGCGGCCATTTTGTCTGATGTCAAAACAGAAGGTACGGTTGTGTTCGGTGTGTGCTGTTGCCCGTTCCTACTGAATTTCAGCAAAATCAGACAATATCTAAATTTCAACCAATCAGAAGCCATAAAATGGCGGCCATTTTGTCTGATGTCAAAACCGATGTTACGGTTTTGTTCGGTGTGTCCTGTTACACGTTCACACAAAATTTGAGCGAAATCATACGATATCTAAATTTCAACCAATCAGAAAGTAGGCGGTGGCGGCCATTTTGTAAGAAATAAATTGACTTTGACTTCACAGAAATGTTTGGCACAATGAAATCTTCATTTATGTAAATTTTTATGGTAGTGTAAAGTGACAAATTAATGCGTGATGTAACGATATGTAAATGTCGACCAAACCGAGGCCATAAAATGGCGGCCATTTTGTCGATTTCAAGTTCGAAGTTCCCGTTGTGTTCGGTGTGTCCTGTTACCCGTTCATACCAATTTTGAGCAAAATCGGACGATATCTGAAATCCAACCAATCAGAGACCGGGCATTGGCGGCCATTTTGAAGAAAAAAATAAGTTTTGACTTGGCTTAATTAACGGCCATCATACAATCATCATATAACACAAGTTTAATCGTAATCAAGCAAACAGAAAAAAAGTTATAGCGTCACAAATATTCGTTGTTTTTTTTGTAAATGAGGCTGTGGCAGCCATCTTGGATGCGCAATCGACCAAAAAAAAGTTAGTTGCACAACTTCACGTACCCACCAATAATCCTTCGAAGTTTCATTGGAGTGCGATTAGTCGTTTTAGAGAATAGTCCCGGACAAAAATGAGTGTAGGAATAATAAGAATAATAATAAGAATAACAAAGAAACGGAACAATAACAATAAGTCACCCCACTTCGTTGGGGGTGACTTAATAAGAATAACAAAGAAACGGAACAATAACAATAAGTCACCCCACTTCGTTGGGGGTGACTTAATAATAAGAAACCGAGCAAAAACAATATGTCCCCCCACTTCGTTTGGGGGACATAATTACCAGTTATCATCTATATACTTCCCAGTCCAGTGATCTACATATTTCAAATTAATCCACTTCTTTGCAGATCATTAATCTTTCATTTTTCCATTTCTTTTCCACAGAGGCCTCAGCCTTTGAATTTCAGGAAATACCGACTACCAAATAGTCATAATGTTAGGAAAGTTAAGCAATTCTGTATTAATTCTTTATATATTAAACAGCAGAAATTATCTTGGGGCAGATGCCTTTATTAAATCCCACAATGACCCAAAAGATTTATAAATTATACTCATTATAACATCGTGCATCCAGGCAAGCCCTGTTGTAATATATGCATATAGCTGAATGTTTTGTTACTCTTTTACAATTATTTTAGCATGTAGATATCAAGCACAGAAGACGTATCGCAAAAACACACAAGGAATTATCTCCTGTGCTAAACAAGTTTTACCAGTTTTATTTACAAAAATGGGTAAATTAAATATTTGCTGATTTTGTAATTTCCAGAATAATAAGAGTTATTTTTTATGATGTAATTGCAATGACAGTGGGGAATCTTCTGTTTTTACCCTAACATAGAGAAAAACAGCTTTCCATGACTGGAAAATTGAACTTTGTCTAACAAGGGAGAAAAATATATCTTAACCTGGGAAGGAAAGAGAGATTTTCATATGCTCATGAAGAAAACATCAATGTTTTACTCATGCAACATCAAATAACAGTACGTCAGTTCAGCTGTAAATAAATACAGTTGAACCTCGTTAACCTGAAGTCAGTGGAACCAGTTAGGTGAATTTGAATACTTAGTGCGAAGTCTGGCCGAGGCTGATGAAATACATATTGGGGTTGTGGAATGATACAAGTTCTAGATAACGAGGTTGAACTGTCATAATGGAGCAAGATCTTAAATTATAGTACTGTACTTCATCAGCAGACTGTTGAAGTCTACTGACATGACAAGTGGGTTAATTCCTTAGCTTGTTCATGGGTCCAAGATGATTCGTCCAGTATTTCCCCATATATTGATCTTTTCTGTAATAAATCTGTCACACCAAACCACTGTGATGGAGTCTACTTACCCAGCTGGAACGTGAGCTCACTGGCTGTCAGAAGCAGTAATACAACATCCTTCTCTAGCTTCCTGATAGCAACCTACAGGTACATACATCATACACAGTGAATTGATAATACCGACCAGTAATAAAGGGAAATAACTGTTACAGGTGAGAATCGTTTCTATATCTATGGAATTACAAATATTGCCTGACCCTATGAAATACAACCCAAACTATATATCTTGTGGACTGATGTTACTGTGACGTTTTTGGTTTGGTTTGATTAGGTTTGACTTCCTATGTACAGCTGATGTCATGTACATTTTTTTTCGAAGGACTAATAAGCCAATAATTCAGTCATTCAAAACCATAAACATTCCAATCAGAAAGCTTTTTCAACTGAATTTTTTTTTCTATCTGCAAATACAGTGTTTTTTCTACCTTGATCTAACAGCAGCCTGTGCCTTATTGTTCAACTGGGGAAATTAAGTAGGATTTTCAAAAAAATTGGGGAAAATATTCTTAATTTAATTTTTTCTTCATTTTGGGAAAACAACACAAATTTTGACTAGGGGGAATAACCCTTTAATCGACTGTAAAAATGGGCAAACAAATTCACGGAAATATCTTAAAAGTCACTTGATTTATCATGAGGCTAAGCAACAACCTCTGATGGTATGCTATTAATGAAATTATAATCACAGGTATATTTGCAGTGCTCTCGCTGGGCTGTATTTGGGGCCGAAATTCGGCCCCATTCCCAATCTAAAACAGTATGTTTTCTTCGCAATCGCTCAAGCTGATTTTCACAATTGCCTCGGTGTTAAGTTACAGAATGCTATTAACAAATTTAGAGCATTAAGAGACAGGGCTTTGGACTTCTGAAACAACAATAAACTACTTTGAATCTATAGGAGAAGACATTTTTAGTTGTTTTCTTATATTTGTCAATATCTTAAAAATTTTCACAATTTTACCGTATTTGACCGGGAATAAGCCCCCACCCCCTGAGAAAAATAATTGATCAAAAGTAGGGAGGGGTCTTATTCCCGAATACACCCCTGTCCACAAAAGTCCGCCATCTTGGATATTCTACTGTTTTGATCTAGGAACTCAGTCCCCACTATACCAGTTATGTAATTCTAGTTGTTTGTTTAGTTAAAATAACAATTTACATTCAGAATGTTTAAAAACAGTCACTATAAATTGATGCCATTGATGGTACTGTTAACAGATTTTCTATTAGCAATTGGTCTAGATAATTCAATTTATCAAGCATCATCTTGAATGAATTTTCATTTATAAGTTAATAAGTATTCATTTGGATACAATAATAACATTCAGATGTGTAAAAGAAATTAATAGCATGACAATAAGACTGCTTGTCGTTTGTCTACCACCATTACGAGATTTGAGATAAGCCAACTACAGGCAATAAATAGCTTAAGAAATTTGAGTAAACAATGTGAAATTAACAAAAACCAATGCATGAATCATACAAAAACAACAAACCAATTTATCTGCATTGAGTCTGGAAGCATTAAGAGCAAGAGACATGTATTTATGGATAAAAGTCTTCCAAAAAACGCTAAGGCCATCTGAAGGCAGCCATCTTGTTTTCTCAGAGAGCCGGTTGATACAAATTTCAGAATGACAATTGTAACGAACTGATATTGACAGAAAGGTTAGATTTGAAACAAACTACTTGGCAACAAACTACTTCAAAATGAATTTACTTTTGCTTTATCACTATAAAATATATTTTCTTTATTTTCTTTTTCAATACAGACTTACATTTAATGGATTAAGTACAGGAATAATATTTCGTTTTTGTTCAAAGTTTGCAAAATGCACAACCAGTTCAAACATGAAAGTATGGTGTTCTTAACACCAGTTAAAAAATGTTTTATTTCAAGTTTAGCCTTATAGATATTTTTTTTTGAACACAGATATATTTTATGTTCAGACACAAAATTAAAATGAAATTAACATGCTTTTTATTGAGAGAAAGACAAAATTTAGGGTGGGGGCTTATTCCCAGGCTCCCACCCTATTCCAAGAACCTTTGCCAAAGTGGGGAGGGGGCTTATTCGTGAGAGGGGGCTTATTCCCGGTAAAATACGGTAGTCAATACCGCGATAATTTTCACAATTCTGAAGGCCCCGGCCCCATTCACACTAAAGTGAGAGAGAGCCCTGATTTGTGGAGATGAAAAGAAATAACCATCACATGCTTAGTTTTGGAGATGACAAGAGATAACCATCACAGGTATATTTGTGGAGATGCCAAGAAATAACCATCACACTGAAGGAAATACCTACACAGTTGTGCTTTCCTAGGTAATTCATCACCTTCTGGAAGTGTGATTTGCCCTCGGGTTTCACAGGATGAAGTTCACACACATTGATGTAGTAACCATTCCAGTAGCCCTCGTGCTTCCTGTCTAAACACGTTACCCTCTGGAGGTACTTCTTCCTCGCCTGAGCTATCGGCATCTTGTGTGTGATGTTGATTCCCTTACCACTGTATTATTACAGATGTCAGAAATAATTAGTGTCAGACAATAGAGTGACATGCTTTAACATTGCATCAGTTGCATATAGTGTTATTCCGATTAATCAATTTAGTCGACGTCTAGTCGTTTGTACTTGAAAATTGATTAATTGATCACTGTTCATCATGATCATTCGTGATTTGACCAATTTTAGCTTTTCATACATTGTACTTTTCACATTTGCCATTCTTTTTTTTTTCAATGAATAACGACAACATGATTTGGGAAGTCTGTTTTATACCAAACACCAAAGTCCAAATCAGAACAAGTGTTTCGAAGTAATGCAACATGAGACACAGTATCGAAATGGCAGTACTGAACTGAAGGCCTGACGAAATAAATATCATCTCGGGACTGTCTGTTTGAAAGTTTTTAACTTCTTAGGTTCAGGTACTGCCAATTGTTATTTAATGTCAGGAATTTTATTGATATTTACATATGTCTTAATTCATTTTTTTTTTATAAATTCTAACCTTCCCAGTGATTCCCACCACTAGTTGCATACCTGTCAACCTTCCCTCATTAGGAGGAAGACTCCCTCATTTTGACCAATATTTACCAATCTCCCTGGACATCTCCCTCATTTTAGTCCAAACCCACAATAACTCAAAATCTACATCTTGTGGTCAAATGAGATCCTAGTTACTGCAGGATATGTGTTATGACCACAATAGGTGTATCTGGATCAAATGAATACTTTGTGAAGTTATTTTGATACATAATAGGGGAAAAACAAATTGAGCAATGCACTTTCAGTCACATTTTCACATGAGATCTCCCTCATTTGAGGTTTAAAAGGTGGACACCTATGCAGTTGAGTTAAAGAAGTAACCAACGCATTGGCTGACCCTGCACCCCGAGCTCGGTATAGGCAGAATTGTGGGTGAGACAAATATTGAAAGATTTATGTGCCAATGTAACAGTAAACTAAAAACTTTGAGGCTGCACCTCTTTTATCTGTAAAAGACATCAGCCTGCTTATTGGTAGATTTCATTCTACCTGTTCTAGGTTTGATTACATATGAATGGAATACTTACATTCTGGAAGGCTTTGCATGTCCAGCTTTGGATATCATCTCCACTGAACAAGCGTACAACCCTTTGACTGTCAGATGACCACTCCACACAACAAAGTTCTGGCTCTCAGTCTTGATTTGTGGAGAGCTTGGTATTGGTTTCACTGATAGTGGTGATCGTGTTAAAAACTTTGGACTACAACCAAGTATTGTATTTTTCTATACATGTACAATTTAATGTTTCATGGTTTTAGGTTAAAATTCCAAACTTATCAATTTTACATTGGGCAAAATGATTTTGAAATAAACTAAATACCTTAACATTCATAATTACATTCAAACCATTACTGGCACTATTGGGCGACAGTTGATGCAGGGGAGGTAACTCTACAAAATTTCACAACTTTTTAGGTTTGATGATTTATAGAATGAAATGTTTGTCAATATTTTGATTAACTCTTTAAAGCTACCTGCTCATATCTGGAGACTTGACATCCTTTTGACTTTCATTATAGGTAAACCTAACCACAGCAACAGGACAGGCATTCCGTGGTACGTCTCGGACATTTTCATCTCCATACTCATATAGGTACAACTAGAACATAAAATTCACAATTCAATCATGTAGTGTGGTAGATTGAACATTGTTAGTACAACATCATCTAGTATTAGTGAAAAGTGATATAGTCAATATTGATAATTTGTGAACCAAACGAACAAATGCATTTACAATTTTCTCAGATATTGGCATTACAAACAATTATGTAATACATTTTTTATTTCAGATATAATTATTTTTAAAGTCTCAATTTATTTGAATATTTTTTAACCATAACTGATCATAGAATTTTTTATTTTTCTGTTATAAGATATCTTACATATATCAATATCAAAAGCCAATTAACAGGTCAATTTTGACAGCAATTTCTCAAGTGAACTGGTACAACTTACCCAAGTGGCCTCTTACAACTCACCTGAGTGGACTTGCACAACTCACCTGTGTTGACTGGTACGACTCACCTGAGCTGACTCAAATGACTTACCTGAGTGGACTCGTACAGGTTGTGCTGGTTGAGTGAGCTGAGGTCAGTACCAGTGGTGGAGGATAAGTGACAGTCGTAGTTAGGGGTTGGCTCAAGGTGACGCCCACTTCTGTTTTCCATGACCGATTTAATCTTCCCCTAATTATTCAAGATGTTTGTGTGACAGTCACAGAAATTAATGTCACTGAATATTTCAATAAATTGTAAGTACAATAACTAGAAACTAGTAGACAATAAAGTTTCAACCTATTGGTAACGCTTTAGGATGTTGCAGTTATTATCTCGTACTTACAATTTAGTGTTTTACTCTAACTGCCCGGCATACGTATAAGGTATCCAGACTCAATGCAAAGTACCCACTGAGATAACCAACTGATTTCCAGCTGAGTTGGCTCCTTTTCCCTCTTTAGTTGAATATTTCAATGTAACAGCTAGACAAGTGTAAATGTATTATATAGTCTTGAAATCATCTTGATCATGTTGAATGTACACTGATGGGGTAAAATGGTGGATTTTCCAATAGCATATTGATGTACTTGTGTTTATATTAATTTATAATTCATTGTGATACATTACATCAGCAAAATTGATTGTTTTAATACAATAATATACTTGTATCGACTGAAGTATACAAACCACTGAAGCACGATTGATTTATATAAATAATATATGAACTCATGAGAGAGAAATAGCATGCAGTACAAAACAACAAAATATAAATAAAACTTTTAGAGGTTTTCAGAATATCAACTATTTAGACACTCTGTCGATTCAATATTTGCAATATAAATATTCATACTTGTTATCAGTTTTTCTGTTAATTACATCAAATATAAAATAGATATACCTTCATGACTTTAAAGACAATAAGATGACCAGAATATCCCAAATTCAGTCCAACTGGTTTTAAAATGTCAGCATGCTTACAAAGATGTATTCCTGCAATGATATAAAAGAAAGTTTCAACAAAGTAACATTTTTACAATATATATTCTTTCTTTTAGATGTCAGAAGGAGTCAAGATTGTATATGATATTATAAACCTGAACACTTCCGGTTTTTAATTTTGTTTGCTTTATCCGTGCTTGTCTTTGATAAACATCTTTCACACAGCACTGTACAGTACACTTGTACATTGAACACTCTTCATATTGTACAGAAAATACAAATGTACCAGAATTATGACAGAAAGCTAATAGGAAGCACACAATGTGGCAACTTCTTGTTTTTATTAAACTTGGTCAATGAAATTGCTTTTACCGCATTCGACCTTATAAGCAACTCCCACACCCCAACTTTCCTGGTAAAGGACCCATATTGCTGAATTCATTTATATGCCAGTACAATCTTCATTCTTCCGACAAAAAGGCTTTGTGCCCTCCAACTTAAAGTGTTTACATTACTAAGCATTGTAACTTAGCCAGCAGTCTATTTGACTCATCCTTTAAAAAATGTATGTATGGACAATGGATGTATGATAGGTTTCTGCCATTATTAGCACGAACAAAGGGATCCATTGTGGGAAACTTTCTTGGGTTTTTTTTCCAAGTGCATAGTGTGGTAGAATAATAAGCAGTTCGGATCACTTTGGGGCGAGATTTGGGGATTTTTACCCATATCTTTTCTGAAAATCTCATTAAAAATTTACCGTAATTACTTTCTATAGAAAAAAATACCTTCCCATAAAATCATTCAAATTCTCCCATAGGTTTTAAGGGCCAGAATTATCCCTGAGGAAGGTACTATATATTAATTGATCAAGCTGTTTTTCCTCTCCCTGGAAACATACCCATCTTGGGGTGTCCTAGACAAGAATCCTTATTGTTTCCGACATGAAGACCTTCTCTGCAGATTCTGTTGGTCTCTTCCTCATTCTCAATGTCCATACATAGAAATGCGAAGCTATCAGATAGTTCCTTCTCAACGTATCCACAGCCACGCAGCTCCTTCCTCTTCTCCACGTACTGAAACAGGTACAGTTCATAGAGTATATCAAAGGGAGGGGCAGTAATCAATCTATGTGTGCATCCAGAGTCCTGTACTCATAGTATTTTGAAAGGACCCATTGAATTTATGAAAATGAGTAAATCTAACATAGCGGGACCCGTCGTTTTTGGCAAAATGAAAGAAAAGGACCTTTGAAAAATAATTGTAGATTGATCATTGAGGGGGTGGTGGGTCACATCACTTCTCCACGTACTGAAGAACACATGCATTTCAAGAGTATAAAAGGGAGGGGTGGTGGATTTAAAACTAACTACTAAAAGGCTTAAGGTGCTAGTAAGAGAGTTGATTTGAAGCTTTTATTGGTCTACCACTTTCTTCTGGTGGGGATTTATTACAAATGCAGTGTGTGACATTAACGTTTTTAAGCGATAGTCCGCACAAGCAAAATGCAATGTTTTTTTTATAACAAATCATAGGGCATAGCACTAGTGGCTAATGTAGCAGACTGCAAATGAACATAAAGCCTCACCAGGTGAATCTGTTGGCCATTAAGCTTCATATCAACACTTGCCTACTAGCCTAGCTTGTTGTGGCCCATCAGGCCATTACCCCTTTCCTTTACTTTAAAATTTTATTTAGGGTGTCCCAACATACCAACAAGTATCCAAGCTACAGATGAGAAGTGTTCAATCATACACTATCATACTCTTCTGTTGGCTCTTTCATTTGATACATGTAACAGTACAAAAGAGTTATTGATTTTAATTCCAGTTCATGTATCGTATAACAAGATAAATGATAACGTTACCATTGACTTTTATTGTTAATCTTAAATTTCCCATTTGCATTAGGTGTCGCATAACAAGTCATAAATCATGTTATGTCACTTAAAGTGACAAGTTGTGGACACCACACAAATGACTCACTTGTGTGTTGTCCACCACTTTTTTTTATATGTCAGAACAGAATCACTTACTATTAGATTTAGTGTATTGACAGACACTCTGAACCATATTCCAGATGTCAAAGAGTTAAGACAGTATTAGTTATTGTACAATGTATTAACAAAGATTAGAACTACACTGGAACAGGGGCATTTTAGAAGTGTAACATTTAGTTAAATTGGTCCCCCCCCCCCCCCCCAATCTCACTTTACATAATTAACATTTTTTCCAATTTTTTTTTTATTTTGCCAATGAACTATTGTATTTTAGAATTGTATTTGATAGCAAATGAATCATCAAAGATATCTGCAAAAAAGGAGAATATTACATACATTGAACTAAAGTAAAAGGCATTGTCCATGAATTTGGGTAAAACCCTCATGACTTACCTTGGTATCAACAATCAACATAAAACAATCTTTCCAAATCGGACCATACTCACTTTTTTAAAATTTATATTCTTCACTTCCAATTTGATAAGTTATGTTACAAATATGATGCTAAAGAAATTATAAACTAACAGCTGATATCTAGAAATTCATCAAAAATTATTTTAATTGTATGTAAACATGTATTAAAGTTATGCATCAGGGTTTGTGTTGGGTATTTTATAGTTTTTTAGTTGTTTGGTATATTGGAATTATACCCAGAAAAATTATGATAATTCTGTTGCAAAACAAAATTAGAAACTCAGGACTTACAGCATCTGTAAGGTATGTGTTTTGAACAATCTGGATGTGATCATAAACAAATCTTGAACTGGACTGTGGCTGGCGGTAACTTTTAGTAATTGCTGGCAGTATCTCGTGCTGAAAATCTCTCGAGCTCACCTTCACGTCCAACAGAACATCTGGGTACAAAATAAGGTCATTACAATAATAATAAATATCAAAGCTAGAATAGCATATTACGCAAAATGGGATGATTGTTCAGGTCTATAAAATTCATGTATTGCACAGTAGCACTAGTGTACAAAAAAGGCCATAGGAAGACATTTTTTTATGTAACATAATATTCTGATAACACTGAAATCAAAGCCATGCGTTATCAACAGTCCAGGGTTATAAACAAAAGATAATTGAATCCTGGTGAAACTTGTTACATAATGTTTGGTTGACATCGTACACAACACTAGACTGCTAGTCATGGACTAGTATATTTCAGCAAGGACTATACTCCAACAATGTTAGAGGTTTAACACGGCGAGATATTTTTTGATAGGCGCCGCAGTCGGCAAAATCATATCCGATAATAAAAAGGCCGACCAACAGCCTCTTATGTTATAGGAGTACAAGGACTACTACATAGTGCATTCGTCCTTTGGACTTTCAACAAACATTGTTAAATAAGAACATTCTTTTTTAGAATTAGCTAGGAAACCACATAAGTCAAAACTTTCTAAAACCTTCACCATATTGTCATGGCAGGAGTTATTTTAAGTCCTCTACAATTGATTACTTTTGATGTTTCATGCCATAGATAGCATAGCAGGAAATATTATTAGATTAGTTTTACTGATTACCTCTATTTTGACACCAATGGATAGCTATCCTTAACTTGCTAATACAGTAGACTCCACTTAATTTCACTTCGGTTAATATCACTTTTTGATTATTATCACATTTTCTTCATGCACCGTTTTTCCTGCTATATAATCTATGTAATGTCATTCTTTTATTATGTTGTGGCATGTTATGTTCAGTATTTTGATTTTTCAGTAATTACAACTTCTGGTTGAAGATTAAAAGTGCGGGAAAACTTAAGACTAAGGACTATTGTATATCAATGACAATGTTTGTTAAATGTCACAATTAATTAATTAACTTAATGAAATAACTTAGTGACAAGCTTCGACAACAGGATTTGAGGATTCTTTTTAATTGTCAAGATTAATTAAAGTACCCGCTAGTTTTGATGGAGGACTAGTTACGATAATAAGTGATTATAATATAAAAATGCACTGCCACTACCAGACCAGGGTTTGAACCGACGGGAAGTGTTGGGAAATCAGTTAAAAATTTCAACTGATCAAGTTAGAATTGGTTTGTCTGACCAATTTGATAGTCAAAGAATTTGAAGTAATTTCGGTTACATAAACTTAATGAATTTTTGATATTTTAGGGATTATGCTTTTAACGACACTGGATTTGACGTGCACCATGTGGTGATTTGGTCTACATAATAGACATTAGTGCATGACATAACTATACAATAGAAAAACAAAAATTAAAATATAAATTGTTTTAAAATATGTCTTTTATAACTCCTTAAAGTAATGAATAATTAATCTATTGCAAGTGTCTTTATTTTGAACAAAATACCCTGTTCCATACATGTCTGATTCAGGGCTCTCGCTGGGCTGTATTTGGGGCCGAATTTCAGCCCCATTCCCAATCTAAAATAGTATGTTTTTTTCACAATCGCTCAAGCTGATTTTCACAATTGCCTCCGTGTTAAGTTACAGAATGCTATTAACAAATTTTGAGCATTAAGAGACAGGGCTTTTGACTTCTGAAACAACAATAAATTACTTTGAATCGATAAGAGAAGAAATTTTTAGTTGTTTTCTTATATTTGTCAATATCTTAAATTTTCACAATTTTAATTTAGTCAATACCGCGATAATTTTCACAATTCTGAAGGCCCTGGCCCCATTCACACTAAAGTGAGAGAGAGCCCTGTGATTATGGATCATTAGAAATTATAATCAATGATTGCATTGGAAGACTAACAGTGTGAGGAAGCCGTGTGAGTTAACAGATGATCATTTCAAGGGGTACTTTGCGCCTATTAGCTAAAAGATCAGGATAGTATAAAGAGAAATATTACATATTTACGTTCCAGAGGAGGCACATTCCATCTTGGAATTCTGCGTGTAAGACAGTATTAAGCCATGTGGCTTCCTCACACTGACTAAGATGGTCAATTACAAGCGTTATGATCCAGTACCAAGGGTGTAGAGGAGGGTACTGGATCGTAACCCTCGGTAAGGTGCCAAACTCTAGGACGCTCAACAAACTTGAGTTTTAAACTAAAGGCAATATAATTCCTCTTTTAGAAAAGCCTTACCCGTATGTCCCAATCGATATGTACTGCAAACAATAAATTAACAATTTTGACACCATCGATTTTAAACATTTGTGTCCATAAATTGGGCCATAATGATGTGTGTCCATAGTGATCAAACAGTAATTATAGATCACTGACATCAACACAACAACGGGAAGTCATGTTGTCACTGTCAGACAGAGTATGAAAAATGATTTATGAATATAACACATTTAACAGTAATAACCAAAAGTACTTATAACCTTTATATAACAGCAATTGAATAACTTTTTAAGCAATTCGCAACAGTGAAAACGACCAATTCGATCACTTATTTACAATATTTTTACGCCACCAGTCAACATCAGCAGCCAAAACTTCATATACATATTCAGCCTTCTTTTTAAGTCAAGTATTGGCAACTGAGTGTTTCATGTGATTTAAACTAATTTCTGAAATTTACCATCAGTGCGTCTCTTTTTCTTCGGAATAACGAATGGAGAAGGGCGCTCTTCCCTAGTTCCCGATGCTTTTTGCATGGACGTTTCCTTCCCGCCATCTTGCTTGTCAACATTCGCATCGGACTGTGATTTCATGCATTCCTTACGCTTGTCGTTACTGACATCCTGAAATTTTAATGGGTATCCATTCAAAATATCTCTAGGTGATCGGACAGATTCGGTTGGTGCATTTAATCTGTCAAACAAGTTATCCATAATCTTTGTTTTTTCGTTTCCGTGTCTTCATGTCTCCGTCTGTTTCGAGATTACACGTGAGCTCGAGGCACGCGAAATAGACCTTTTCCATTGGTCAAAAAATTGATCAAAGGGAAATAACTCTAACTACCGCCACCACACAAATTAATCAATTTACCTGGCAGGAACGAATAATAAAGTTTTTACAAAATTATTTGATAATTCGATCATATCACATTAAGAAGGGAGTTCTGTAGCCAAATCTACACCAACGGATAGATTTTTAAACAAAATTGATCTACCACAAAATCATTATTTTTTTTAAAAAAAGGTCCATTGTAGGCTTTAAATACGTCTCTGAAATTACAAATCCCCTGTGTTCTCACAATACGTGTAGGTTTCAAATATTTTATTTAGAGAAAACAGATGAACAAAGTTCGTTGTTATAACCACGGACTTAGACATCGTCGAAAACCCATGGTACACTTCTCTGACCTATGCAAACGTTAGAGAAGTGTATCGTGGGTTTCCGACGATGGGACTTAGATAGCATTTATAAGCTTATAGGCCTACCCAATTACATCCAAATAAATAAGTACATGTACCTCTAGCCAGAGACGTATAAAGCTTTACACGTCTCTGCTGTAGCTAACTGTTTCTTTTATACTATTTAAACAATATTTTGTATTCCTTTTCCAACAGTCACATGGGATCGTTTTATAAGTTATACATTTGTATTCTAAACATGCTGAATTACCAAACTAACATTTAATCTACATACTTAAATGTAGCTCTAAATGGAATATACCTTCCATGGTTCAGCGAGATCACGTATACCTTCGACTTTCGTTCATTCACACAGTCAGGCCTACCACGGAATTAGATTTGCATCAATTTAATCAAGACACAGTACGTATAGTGTTTATACCCCCTTAGAGCTATGCATGGTTGTCAATATAGCTTTAATTGTATGATATTTTGACATCATATATGTCAGGATATCTCCGTATACACAGATTTTTTTATATTACTTTGAACCCGTGGTTTCGCCTATATGTTGAAAATGTCCTGCTTAATGTCTGCAAAATATCATCAAATCCAGCAATAAGTTTTGAATTTAATTTGTACTTTAAATTATATTGCTATGTTTATTATCTCGTGAATAACGTGAACAGGGAAATAACCACGCATCATACATTGTACCTAACACGGAAGCGTCATTATACGTGAGGAGGCATTGGCAAAATATAAAAATGCATATCCAAATAATCTTAAAATTATAGCACCCCAAGTAGGTTGGTAGATCAACGACTCCTATATCCGACTTTTAACCCATTCCCCTTGCCTTTCCTCCTACATACTTTATCCTTTCTACTCTCTTTCCTATCTTTTCTCGTCCACCGAAGGTCGTAAGACCATGTGAGGACGTAAAACTCTCAAAATAAATAGAAAAATAAATAAATACATAATAAATACCCCACCCCACCCCCCACCCCCTATTGCGATGTAAGACTGATAACATTTGCTGTTGTATCGTCATCAATTTCTTTTGTAAATCAAGGTCAAAGACCTGTTCGAAACCACAGGGACCTGCTATTTTTGTTACACCTAGTTTTTGACCTAAACTAAGTGTTTAGAATAAATTAACTCATTAATTAAAAGCATACGAATATATATCAACAATATCAAAAAGTAAATATGTTAGCAAAAAAAGAAATAATAATAATAAATGATATGGTCATACAGCACGCGTTGCTAATGCAGACAAACTTACATAAATGCTTTATATAATGTATGTGTTTTAGAATTATAATATTACCATTGAAGCGTTCATTGTTTGGAAAAATATGGCATATAGCACCAGTATAAAATTATTAAAATTTCCTTTTTGTTTGTTTTAAGATTATTTTTTTTATTATCATATTTCCCTCAAACCATGAAACAAATAAGAACGACCCCGTCAAAATAATTCTCTGAGATCAGTGTAAAATATCGGCGTTTAAGATATATGTTTTTATTAGGATGGGTGGTGGTGGGGTCTTAATATTTGTCGTAGAAAAGGTTAGCTCGAGTTTCAATATTAAAGGAATTAAAAATAATATTGTTCTACATAAATAAAAGCAAATTACAAAGTATAACACATTTTAAAATACTTTGGGAGTCTCCCTCGTACACTGGAAGAGTTGGCAAATGTGCATATAAACAGAGACGTATATGTGCGTCCCTGATATAAATAACTAAAACCGTCGCATTACAAATAAGGGATATAGAAATCTTATTACTCACCATATGAAACTTTTGCCGGACACAGAATTGTAAATACAGGTGTGCTACGGTGATCATCAGAGCTGTATCGATACAGAGTCTGGGGACACGTACAGGTGCTGGCTGACCTTCACTCGTCGCGGGGGGGCTGATTGGTTTGGTGAGGTTAGAGGTCACATCACACTCAGTATGATGTGTGTTAGTTGGAGGGTTGTGTTCTGACATCACAGGCACACGTGATCTTGTTAATTACCCCGAGAACACGTCCACGCGCAGTTACCGCGAACCTGTCAATAGATTATTGTTTGATCTGTGGGTAATTTATATTTCAATCAACGCACTCCGCCCCGAGCCCCCCCCCCCCCCCACCCATCCGCCTTTTGTTTACATAACAAAACGCTTGTAATAAAACACAAAATCAGTAAGTAAGTTAATGATTGGTCATTATCCAACGGACAAAGATTAGTCTAAGTCCGTGATTATACCAATGTTATCTATTTTTTCTATTTATCTATTTATCCGCACAAAATTTGTATTATATTAAAGAAAATAGCATATGCCTTCCATGTCTATTTCTGCGTAATTTTCGTAATTACGATCACGGACTTAGATAGAAATCGAATTCCGTGTTCAGACAAACATATTCTAATTTAATTCCGTGTTACGATATAGAGCTATATCGTATATGTAATAGCTAGCTATATCGTAAGACTTTAAGTTTGAAGATCTTAGTTATATCAGAATCTCAGCAAGTACTTTTAGTAAACGCTATGAAAACAGCATACAGTGCTGAATCATGAAAATGTATTCAGATGCACCCAGGAAATGTAAACTTTGCAAGCATCAAATCGTCTTTGATTGTATATATATCATTTAAAGTGTCTGTTAGATAATACCACGGAATTGCTATCTAAGTCCGTGATAATACACTCCGTGTCTGATCTTGGTGATTTTAAATTTGCTTATAAAACCGAATTTTCTATTCTCTACAAAAAGTAATATTTATCATCCAGACCACTGACTTTGATAGAAATCTAATTCCGTGTTCAGACAAATATTTTCACGATAAACAAATTATTGTATTTCGCTACATAACCATATTGGGCGTGATGATGCTAAATGGACAGGCCGTTTTAATGTTATTTATTATAAAGCTTTCAATAGAGTGATTATGTGAATAATGAAACAGAATAGAAAATATCGAACAACTAATACCACGGAATTATATTAGATGCTATCTAAGTCCGTGCTAATACATATCTTTTACACGACCATTAATCGAATACTCTGAGGCTGTTTGAAAAATCATCTCGACTCCTTGGAGTTAGAGTAAGGATTATAACGGAACTGTGTAGAAGAAGTTTACATTATCAGGGACATATATAGCACGTCTTTGCCGTGCTAGATTGTATAAACTGCAATTAGGTTCGGTGGCACTTGAAAGAACGAGAAAGCAACACAAATTATCAATGATGTGCACAATTCTAACTAATGAAACTCCAGATTATTTGAGAAATATTATAGATGTACCCGTTATTGTAAGGGGAATTTAATAACACGACATAGTATTTAAATATATAGCAAAGTTCACTTGATGCATATGACTTGATATTGCGTAATAGGTTTATATTCGTCTCACGGTTTATAACATCAAGTTACTTCTGTCATGCTAATGTTTGTATTATAATTATATTCTTATATACGCATGTTTGTTTTTATGGTAATTTTATACAGTTGTATATGTTTGTCACCGTTGTAAGCGCCATCATTGCATGAAATACTAACTCCGAAATACGGGGTACGATACTGGGAGTTATCTTTCTTACACCAAATCTCAATATCCCACTGTAGTTCTGCACGAGCGCACGTACATGTAGTGTGTGGTTGGTCTCACATTATACTCGCTACCGGCCTCTAAGTTTTTATGGTGAGTTTCTCTACTGAATTTTACTGCTATCTTAAACCCCCTTAGTTTCAGCACGGAATTAGATTATCTGAGTCCGTGGTTTCAAACACTTGAATCAGATATCCAAGTGAACAAAATTATACGACTGTGTTTTTTTTAATAATTCAATTTCTGGCTAGTCTCACAGGGGCCTGATAATTTGTTATAGCTAGTTAATGTTTTGGACAAAAACGAAAGTTTTAAGCGCAATTTTAAACCATTTTTTTCTTGGAGTTGGGGTGGGGGGTGGGTTCAGATCCATTTTCGATGGAATTGCAACTCTCATATATATATATATGTATCTTTTTCGAAAATAAAATCTAAACAATTTAGTTTATGTTCAAAATTGGCTGGTGTCCGTATGATTTATCTGCTGATTAGGAAAGGATTGCTTGACATTTTTAGGGGTGTCATTGTGTAAGTAATTCAGCTAATTCAGCTTCAAACTCAAGCTGTGAAATAACAAGTACCATGCAAGCTCGGGCAATCATTTCTACCCTAATGAGTAATTTTCAAATTTTGAACCCTTTATTTTTCAAATCCTTTGTCTCTGCTTGATCTCATGTTATTTCAAACTTTATAACACGGTTAAATAACACGAAAATCTCATTAATCCGCTTACATCTGTAACTGACTGTTAAGGAAATTCAAAGACAAAAAAACTGAACTTGATTATACACGTTTTCAACATCGAGGACGACATTTTCACCAAAAAAGGGAGAGGGGCGGGTTCTAAAATCTGAACAATCTTATTTTAAACGTGGCAAGTTTAGAAAGTTGTGCTCCATAGGGGAGTCAGTCTCGGTAAAGAGTCACATTTTATATGAAATATGCAAAACGTAGGGATCAGTTTGACCATACTTTTTAACAGCGATGATCACAGAGCCAGCTATAGCAAATGAAGTAGAGAAGAAATGAGGATTGGAAGAACGAGTTTGTTTACATGCACAGAGCTGCCTGAAAGTAAGTTTGGCTTTGTTTGTTTGAGTTTAACGTCCTATTAACAGCTAGGTTTTACAGATTTAAGGATTTTTTTTATATAACTGAAGATTCAAAATTATTTATATTCATAGGCCTACAAGTTAATTAGAGAGAAAAAAAATGAAAGGAACAAATTGAACACGTGCGACTTTCCTAGTGACCTTATACTTTGTGCTGTATCTCTGGGTTTCATTGACAAGGGCATCCCTGTCGATCGATACAGATCCATTTTGAATTATTGCTGACTCAGCAGACTTGATCTGTGTGATTACTACTGGGCCCTCGCCTTGCCCTGATAGCTCACGTACTGGAGAAGACCGGGGATTCAAACAGCTTAGTCTATCATGTATATCATAAGATTGTATGTTTTATTCAACCTCCGTGTTCGGTTGTTGATGTAGAAAACAACCCAGGGTCTGAAGGTCAGCTGGGGTATTGTCAGGAACAATTCCTGTCGAAACCGGAAACCAAGGCAGAGACGTATAACGCCATGGTTTTATACGTCTCTGACCAAGGGGAATACTTTCTGTCGATCCATACTACACAGGTCTACTGTGAATGGACGCGGTGTATATATATATATAGCTCCGTAAAAAAAAACTTCTATGAAAATAAATATATCTGATATATATCTAATATATATATTTTTTAATTGTCATGCAGCTGTAAGTCCGTTGGTTGGTTACATCCATATTGCATAAACCCAGCTAGGACTTCAAGTCTAATTTAGCTGTTACAGATTTGTTCATACAGGCATTGGAAAATAACAAACAAACAAAAAATAAAAATACAATAATGAAAGAGAAAACAAAAACAAAAACGCCGTTTAATCTATATATACATGTATTTAACATTTTCACTACAGAATATTGTTTAATTTCAGCTTATTTACCTTTAAATATAATCAAATTGATCTCAACACAGAGTCATAGACAATGACCAAAGGATGGTTTCAGTTAAGTTTTTCGAAATATGCGTTCTTTTAGAGGTAAAAATACATACATGTAATATATATAACATTAAACTATTTTAATACTTATTAAATGTTATCTCAGAGCCGAAACAAACTGGCGTGTAGTTGAGCAGAATTAAAAAATGAGCAACTAAAAATTAATATCAATATTGCACATACATCATAGATTCATGCATCATTTATATAGGAGTTATATCTCCATCTCAGATCATTTAACGACCAATCCGGCTTATTTATCTTTTTAATAACTGACGGCAAAGTTTGAAAAAGCGCTCATAAACTGTCCATCGCGACTTTTCATTTTGCACAGTACACCCCTGAAGACTTCAGATTACATAGTTTGATTCCTTAAATAACTCGATTTCTACTGCGATCAATACGTGCGCGTGGAGTCTGACGTCATATCCCTTGCTACGGACGCTGGTTCCTCTGACAGACTGTCAAGAAAATATTGTATGACACGTAAGTATGATCTATGGAACGTAATTAGTGCCGTTTCATACCTCCTTAATCAAAACAGGAGCGAAACAGAGCGGATAGAATCAATGTCGAGGTCTGGTTCGTCTTCTCGCGGCGGCTCTCATAACACCGCATGACCTTTGTACGTACTTCCCCTTTACCAGGTACTGTAGAAGTTGGCTCTAACATCCACATACTTGCCTTTTTTTTATTTCCATAGGGGAGATCACGCGTGCTCAGAATTGAAAACGTATATAATATGTACACAAGTTCATTTAGAGGAAAAAATAACACTTCTAAATGGCTTCTTTTGAGCTCTTCTTTCAGATGAAATCATCAGATCTTAAAAAATAGGAACAGTTAAGCAAATTCAAAAGTTGAAAATGAAACATTTTAGGATCCAAAATCGGGAGTCTCCCTCCTAAATAGGGAGGGTTGGCAAGTATGCATACAATAACATGCACTCGTGGCCTACCATTGGACGGCTACGGGTGGGGGAGGGGGGGGGGGGGGGGTAGATTCATAGCATGGGTACGGGACCAACGTTCTTCAAATATGATCATGTAGGCGCTGGCGCTTACAATAGCGTCTCTGATACAGTAGGTTTGCGATTGAAAACGCCTATCATGAATAGCCAAGCTATCTAATGATCATTTCGAAAGAGACAAACAGAAAATAACAACGATAAAAGTTATGACATGGTTAATTTTAATTTGTCGTCCACGGATATAGTTAATGGTGTCGGTTTAATATCCAATTATTTATAGCTATGTGGGTATTCACAGGCCTCTATTTATCATGTTACACCTGCTTAATCGTTATCACGGTCTGTTTCTAGAAATACATTATTCAACTTTTTATTAAAACAAGTAAGGTTCCATAACTGCAATGCAGCAGTTAGATCAACGGGTACTTAATTACAGCAAAATATTTCGTCAATCAGAATATCCGATTGTCCATCCTGCACATTGAATGTCTTCGATCTCTCATGACCATCATTGACAGCTTACTACCAAACTATACGATAACATGACGGTATTTGTAAGAATTTTCTTAGGGTTGGAATTTATGATTCATGTAAATATTATTTTACACAACAGATGCATGTTTTATGTGACGTTTCAATAACTAGTACGGTACGTACGATATGTTATGTGTATATACAATAGTTCAGTTATTGTACCGAAATGACTAGAATCAACAATACGTTTTGTTTATGACTTGGTCATAGATGTGCGAAGGTCTGTGAGCCCCCTCATCCCGATTTAGAACCTCCCACTGCGGCGTATCCAGATGACTTCTTTCATCTACCGCTTTAACAGATTGCTCTCCCTGTCTAACCCCTTGGAGTTTTCCACGTCAATCACATGATTTTTCTGTATGGCATGGTCTGTGATTGCCGATTCGTTTATCTGAGACTTCGCCTGCTTCTTTTCTGATTGGGTGAATGTCTTTCCTTCCCACCAAGGGAAAGGCAGCAGTCGTCATGGACACCGACGATTATCAGGCCAAGGTCATGACTATGCTGCAGGACAACAAGACATACGGACAACTGCAGACTAATCCACCACAAATGTATAAACGGCGACTTCTAGCCATCCTGACAAAATTAAAACAAGAGAGCAAAATCACTGAAAGCCAATTAAGATATCTTTACCCCACAACAGAACACAAGATCATTAGCATGCAGAATTCTAAATCAGAACACCATTTTCAGAATTCCAAGCATCTAGTGGAATCGATATCTACAATGCTGATTCAAAAAGGTGAAGAATTCATTTCGCATGATGTTGTCTTTCTCTTTACCAACACGCCCATTGAGGATGCACCAAGAATCATTTAGAAACGCTTAGAATAAGACCGATCCTGCGGAAGAACACAAACCTCCAGATTCAGGACATCATGGATCTGCTTGAATTTGTACTGACTACAACATATTTTATTTTCCGAGAAAAACATTTCGGTACTGCTATGTGTAGTCTAGTATCCGCCATCGTGGCCAATTTGTTCATGGAACATCTGGAGCAAGAGCAAAAAGCCATTAGCCACTGCACAAATAGGATGCAGACCGAGTATATGGAAACGATTCGTTGACGACATACTCGAGATAATCAAGAAGGGGTCACAGAAAGATTTGACCACACACATCAAAACTATAGTTGCTACTAAGAACAACTTTGAGGAGGAAACCAACAGAACAATGCCTTTCCTAGACACTCTGTTTGTAAAGAAAGAAGACGGTACTGCAAATGTATGTATTTATAGAAAAAAGACCCATACAGACCAATACCTGAACTTCCATTCTCACCATCCTTTACATCAAAAGTTAGGCGTTGTACGCACATTACTCAATATATGTGTGACATTTGTCACAAAACAGAATGAAATTGGCAATGAAAACATGCGCATATCGGGATGGACCCTAAACTGGTAGAACAACAGTGTCAAAGTCAGGGGAAAACAAGAAAAACATCGATTACGGATAAGAACAAAACTAAAGGTCAAGTGATCATCCCGAAACCACCCAGAGGATATATCACAGTCATGGCATAGCAACAGCCATGAATCCCCACACGGCACTTCGAAACAACCTTGTGCCTAAGGATACCCAACCGAAAGAAAACGTTACAGAATGCGTGTACGAGATCGAATGCCAAAACTGCAACGCATCATATATTGGAGAGACGGGAAAACGATATGGTATTCGTCTTGGTTCACTGGAAAGATTCTGACACACAACAAGGAAAGACATTGATCAGATCAGAAAAGAAGCATATGGAGTCTCAGATAAACTTCAAAGTGCTAGACAGAGAGAGCAATCTGCTAATGCGTCAGATCAAATAAGCCATCGAGGTACACCGCAGTTGGCCGGTTCTAAATCGAAATGAGGGAGCTCACAGACTCTCGCACATCTATGACCAAGTCATAAACAAAGCGTAGTTGAATCTAGTTATTTTGGTACAATAACTTTACTATTGCACATAATCCTAACAGCATAGACGAAATGACAGATTTGTCGTTTACCAACTCGTACACAATTTACACCCGTTGTGTGCATACATTTTGCTGGTCATTAGTCTGATGAAGGTGAAAATGTACATATCACACATAGTCATCGAGACGTCACATAAAACATTTATAGGTTGTGTACAATAAACTTTACAGTCATAAAACGATTTTGATTCTCCGAACATGAACTTTCCGTTTCTTGATAGTTTCTTGACACCCCTGCTTCTCCGACCTATGCTACTGTATTTGATTCGTTATTCTACAGCTTACGATTTTGGTGTGATTGACGCCGGCTGATGACGAACAACTTACAGCAGAGAGATTCGAGAAATGGCGATTGATGGACTCATTGAGAACTATTCCATATTCTTGCATGATATGGAGATGGTCATTAGTATGCCTACTTCTAATTATTGAAAATAATACCCCTGTTCTTACTTGGAGGATGTAGATGTGACCAGGATTTAAATTAAGGTTGACGTCGATAAATCAGATGACGTTTACCTTTCCGGAAAACCTGGCCCCAAGATCATGAAACAATCTTAAGTCTAAATTTGTCTTACATTCGGACTTAGCCAATCACAAATAACGTTACAAAAAGTAACCTTATACCTGATTGGCTAAGCACAAACTTAAGTCTAAGATTGTTTCATGATCTCGGGGCCAGGCCTTATTCTTAGTCTTATTCTCCTGTACTTTTTCACGGGTCTCCGTCTAAATTCTTCATTTGTTCATATTTTGTCCCTAGTTTAATCGATTTTAAGTTCAGAGTACGTTTTTAGGGGTTCGGTATTCTCTGATTTTGTGTACGTACAATGGGGGTTCACTTTAGACATTTACGGTACTATACTTTCGCTGTTGATCCAGACCACCTAAGGTAATTACAGTGATGCGGCTAGTACACGTGATTAATCGAATTTTTGGAATACATACAGGTCGGCTGGCTCTCCGATCTTATTCATTTATAATGACATCATGTCAAGCAAATACTTGTAATTTCCGGGCTAATGTGGCGGAAGTGACGTGTACAAGGCCGGATGTCAGGGAGGTGTGGTTTGGTGGGCTTACAGCAGCCTCGGGGTCAGAGTAGGGAGAGGTAATTTTGCTAAGTACCGACCTACAAATGTTACAGATCTATGGAAGTATTTTAGTGCACTCCTGCGATCAATATCGTCTATCGTCTAGGATATTGGTCGAGGACTTTTACGAAATAGGCAATGAGGCCATACAGGAGATTGTAAATTGTGTTCTCGTTGAATAATTTAACTTTTGTGTTATAAAAGACATTCGGGACCTAGTAAATAGACTATAGATATACTGAGGCTACACCCTGTACTTCCAAAAGTTCTGATTTTTATGCAGAATGGTTCAAAATTAGTCTATTTTGAAGTATGCATTGCAATTGTTGATGTCTAAATTTTTAAAGATTTTTTTTATTCATGTATATTTTTGCGATTTCATGTTTTTCAACATACGCTTCTGCAATTATTTTTCTATTTTATATTTTTGACAGATAATTGTATCAATGCCATTTAATTGAGCAAATTCCTGGATTAAAAAAAATCAAATACAATTGTCACTGACGGAAATAGTAACACTTGTTTAATTTTTGTTGGCTAACCGCTTAATATGTTCACATAGTGTGTAATCATTTGTTTCATAATGAAATGATGACATGACATTAGGACCCGTATTCATTAAACTGTTCTCATGGTCAAGCATGTATTTTGTCCTCCTGTCAGCTTTCTTATAATTCACTTAAATCGTGTCAAAGACCCAACACGCACATTTCGAAAACTGTATTTGCCATTAAGTATCATATTATTTTCAAATCAAAGCAGGACCAAGAAATTGGGCTTGAGCGCAAAATCCATGCTTGAGCAGTTTCATGAATGCAGGCCCTGGTTTTGTCTGACGCACCAATCTCCGTTTTAAAATGAAAATTGCCTGGTTCCGTGCGTCGCTGTTTGTTGTGGCGACTGAAGAGAGGAAGACATACAGAGGCAGTATTCCGTTTTTATATTGAAGAGAATACAATGGATCATGTCCTTGATTCAGGGGATGACGCGACCTTGTGCACGAGTCTTAGAACCACGATTGACAGGCCGGTCTGCTGCTGGTTTAGCCGGAGAAACGATCACATCTAAATGTGATGGACGTTGACTTATGGGTTTAAGCTGATACTAAGTATATTTATACAGTGTATATGTCAATACCAAAACGTCGGCTGATATATCTCGGCAAACATCATTTAATCATTTTATGAAGGTGAAATAGACCAGTATTGTCAAAAGGAAACATTACCAGCAGATTTTTTTTTTGAGTATGAGTATGAAAGCAAAAAGTCTCCTGACGTAACACGCGATTTGCTTATGACGTCATAGTTCATTTCAATGAGTGTCCTGTCGTTTTGCTTCGGATAACACGGAAAACACATCTGTGTCAAACGCTGAAATGACTGCGTTTAATTATTGGCGCCAATTTTATTCAAATAGGGTTGTTCCGTCAATGAACATTTAAGCGGACGACACAAATACAAACATAGATCATAAATTAAGTATTTAAGAAAAAATAAATAAAATTTAAAAATTGTTCCACTATGATCGGTTTCTTAACATTTATGGCAGTATGAACGTAATTGAATTAGATTCATACCGGCATGCTTGTTATATGGGTCCCTGCTTGTTTATGGGGTTTTGAATTATAATATATTCATGTTACTCTCACGCGGAAACGAGCCACTTGCACCCGGTCAAAATTAACATTAGAAATTTATGTTTCCGTGTTAATTGCTCTCCAATTGGAAGGTGCACATGCACTAATCTAGTTAATTAAGAATCTCGGGGTAGAAAGGGTATAAATAATGGCACTTGTGCAGTTTACAATTCAGTACTTCCACGTGAAATTGTTTTAATGGTGTTTCTCTGTGCATGTAACTGTGGACCCGAACCATGCATCAAACATGCAGTAGATTTTAATTTTTTTGTTGTTGTTACATTAATTGATGTACATTGTTGATGTACGTACGTCGGGAGGAGGTACCTCTAACCTGGAATAATTTGTGTTTTAATTATCCCTTGCTCTATGATGGGCTTGTTTGAATAACTCAAGTTAGAGAGTATTTCAGACACATCAAATAAAATATATAAGTCTATATCAAACGGTATGTATATACTTATGGTATATTTCGATCCCCTGTAGAAGCTATGTATAGACAGAGCGGCCTGTGATATTCCCCAAACCACTCCGTCCGCACACTTATCAAAAGGCCATCACCCATACCCTTGTCCTTGACTCTAGCTTTGCGGGGTGTGTGGGGCGACATGTAATTAATTTCAATATGTTTGACTCTTCCCTTTTGCTGTCAGTAAAGATAAGTATACAATCTACAAAGTCTCCGTTCGCTTAACGACCATCACAGATATCTCCATTATATTTACTGACGCTGTCCAGGCTGCCATTCTGCTTCAGGAAAACTTAATTTGGTGACCCGGTTTTGCATACGATGCTATCTGTTATGCTCCATAAAGGTTAGGGATTGAATAAAAATTATCAATAACTACACTTAGTGTTTAACCAGGGTAATGCTCAACAGTAATATGGTCGATATTTCAAGACTGAGTGCAGTTCTTTTGAAGTTTATTGGGTATAAACCTCAATTTGTCTTTTGTCTTGTGACAAATTGAATGAAGCAGTTCATATCAAATTTATCTCTAGACCATTTCAGATCTATTAGATATTGACGACGGGAAAAGTGATATAAATATATATTGTATATATTAATGATATATATTATAGTTTCCTGTTGAACAACAAACGTATATATATGTTATACACATTCTTAATTGTCTTTGATTCAAACCTCAAAAAGGTATGTTCGTGCAAAACCGGAAGTATCTAAATGCATATGAAACCAAGGCACTATCCAAACTTCTTATTGGCATAACTAGTTCCGCCGAATTGTGACACTATTGTCCAAAAGTCAAATAAATTAAAAAAAAATGACTTTTACAAACAGAAACAGATTTATTCAATAATAAACATGAAACACGTTCATGATTAACAAATTGTTAATCTGTTGACAGGCAGCCCTGATTATAAATATACACTAGTATAATTTTGAATTTCATCAGCGACTTTCTTTAAATACAGTATCTTTGCGGTTAGTTTCTGCTGTAATGATCCAACCATGCTCGAATTGTTTTGTCGTTATTGTGTTTACTTGCCACAATTGCTTGTAGGTTGTTCCAAATGGCAAAAGTGTTCGGCGTTAACAAATACTGAAATACTTCATAGATTTAACCGTTCTTCATGTAGTTTGAGGTTATGACTATGTGTTTGAACATTATTTAGCTTTTAACAAATCGCCACATGGTTGTTTATAGACTAATATTATGTAACCTCAATTTCTGCCAAACGTATTGGTTTTGTGGTTCAGCGTTGAATATGACACTAATTTGATCTATGTACTGTATGCTATCTAACTAATGCTGTATACAAACTTTTAAATTATCAATATTCATATCCAATGTATTTCAATGTTCTCCGCAATCCGCATATTATAGAAATTGCTTGATGTCGTTTATACGACTGTAAAGAATTAACTTATCAATCTTGAGCAACCCTCTCGTAAGATAATTCTTCTATGAGTGTGGCATGATCAAAATCTTTGAAGCACGAATCAATTAAAAATGGCGACTAAGGACAACAAATACGTATACCGAGAAAGACTCGAGTGTGTTCCCATTGGTGTAAACAACATGTACCCCGCTTATGTTCGGTTCGGTTTTCCAACCTGGCCAAGTCATTTTATTTCACTTTCAAATATTTCATAGGTGTACTTATACAAACAAATTGTTGATAACTTAATCATGCAATGTTATTTAACAAAATTTATTTCTATTAATTATAGAATTAGTTTAACAAAACTCCGCTTGTCTGCACACTCGTTAGCAATTGAGACAGGTAGATATCATACTCTGATGTGAGTCGGGCTCAGAGATTGTGTAATTCGACTACTGAAGTTGAGGATGGATACCATTTCATATTAATATGTAATACCTACAAAAATTTAAGAATTCGATGCATAAAAAAATATTATTGGAAAAAGCCATCTATGTATAAACCGTTACAATTACTTTGTGTTACTAATATAAAGGAATTATGTCAACTTGGTAAATATATTTTTGAAGCCAATAAGTTGAGAACTTGAATTATATACTCTGTTCTCCACTAACTAATGCTTGACTTCTGTTGTATACTATGTGATGTATATCATGTATGTACTAATGGGCCGTAAGGCCAAAGGTTAATACATGAATTGAATTGAATTGAACTTTCTATAAACAACATTTAAAAAAGTTTTAAGCACATAGGGCGCTACATATCATATACAATAAAACGATATTCTACTACGAAAAACGTGAAAAGTTTGATTTACCTAACACTTTATTGAATAAATAGTAACATCCGCACTTTCCCAATTCATGATGTTAACATGTCGCAGTTTACTTGGTATTGAAGAGCTCGCTCTGAATATCGTAATTTACGTGATAGGACACCGACTGCCGATGGACGAACTTTAACACAAGGTTTCCAGAGATCAAGGTAGCATGGCTTAGGCCGCGAGAAAGGACTATGAACATTTTTCATGATCTTATGGGAAATATGCAAATTCTTAGATCGATATTTCATTCGATATTTCATTGTGAAATATATTTTTCCTTGGTCGATTTTGTTTTGTTTTGTTGTTCTTTTTTTCAATAGACGGATGATGTCGAGTTAGAATTTCAGTTTAGGTGCCACTTCTTGAAGATGAGGGGACAATTGCATTTGGTTCTTCTGTCTTGACTGAGTTTGATATAGGTAAAAATTCTGAATTTTTTGCCAGAGTATCGTTAAAAAGAAATTTTCTCTGTGAATTTCTTAATTTACTTCAAATATCTTAATTGTTACGGTAAGATTTTAACCCGATTTGGTATAGTGCTTTATATCGATGATTTCTCAGACGAGTTCGATATTGGTAAAAAATCCGTCGATATTTATCAGATCAATTTATAGCAATTCTTCCCAGAAAATACATAGTCAGTAACTTGTAACCCACCTAAACCCAATAATTCATTAACTTAAACGTATCAAAACGACTTCATAGGACACCGCATTGCGAGTAAAAACAGCGACCCAAAGGCTGCTGTAACACCCACAGAAACTTGGTACAGGTGAAGGGTTATACGTAATATCGTTTCCTGGTTAATGTTAAAGTCAGAGATGAATATTTGGAGATAAATGAGAAATGGATTTCCACAAATCCCAAAAGGACGATAGTGGCTTGACAATTGAATAATAAGAAGTTTGTGTCAAGATAAAATATAACATATTTTCCAAGAAAATTGGGTTAATGGAGTCTGTTACGAGAACTAAAAAATCTACTCATTCATGTCACTAAACGAAGAGATAAAAATGATGATATATTTAGACTGCAGATGACAAGGAATGAATGATTCACTTAAATGATGAGGAAAATTTCAAATGTTTTTTTTTGCGCCGAAAATGACGTAGTTTGTGCATACCCTTCACACAAAAATAGAATTTCACTGAGTTGTCTTTCACGCCTATGATAGATTCACGCCGTTTGCTCTGATAATGCAATCGCACCATGTTCCCTTTCCAAAAAACGCGACCAGGATTCGTCAGGATATCCTCCCAAAGGAAACCAGAGCAACCAAACGACAACATCATCGATAATCAACATCACTAGGGTTTTATTAGACCTTGAACCATTTATATTCTACCAAAAATTCTAAGAGTTCTGCATATCACCTGTTTCAAAAAAGTCGAAATTCTAACCCATAAGACCACGTTCAATATATCTTGGCAGTAAATGTTCAAAATTCAATTACCAAAAACCACGTGCAATATACTCCTTGGTCCCGGCGGGATTTCCCTATTAATGGGTGCCACTTTAATCATCACTGTGACCGACCCGTAGAAACCCTATACAATGTCTAATGGTCTAAACTGTCCCTGACCTAGGGTATAATCACATTTCATATCAATTTGGCAGGTGAAGCTTTCCTAGATAGAGGTCTTTGTGCTCTAAACGAAAGTCAATTTCCAGACAAATCTATTTAGAAATATAAATGTTATTTCTACACAATGGGGTTTGTTTGTCAGGGAAATATTGATTCTCGGTATTATACAATCATTGTGATACAGACATCGGTGTTCTATGTATACACAGACAGTTGATCAGACACTAGCAACCTTTGTTGGGGTTGCTAAATTGTATTTCCGGTTCCGGTAACGAGGTTTTCCTAAATATGGTAATATTTCTATGTGGGCATACATTTTTCAGTGTGTTCGATAATGTGTTTAAATTGCAAGAACCTTTTTGAAGTCGAAACGTGACCAAGTTTTAGCCAATCAGAAAGTGTAAAAATATCAATTTATGATAATAAAAGTACCTTTGAAATAAAATTGCTTTGCAGTTGTAATCACGTGAAGGCGAATACTCTCACAAGCTAAGAAATATTTTCCCGTTGATTGATTTCCATTTAAAAGCAACCTTTCAAAACTAAAAATGACATTTCCGGAATGTTCAGCTACCAGACAAGAGTGTCATGTACGCATGTTTCACATAAAACGCTTCTACTTGTTTACAAATCTGATATACATTTTCGGATAACAGTCAGCCATTGTTTTTGTTAAACTGGTAATCAGATTCTTGTCGTGTTCGGAGAGTGATCAACGAAAACAAATTGGTAGCAGTTTCATCACAGGAAACGCAATTTTGGTCCTTTTTACGAGTTCGTTGCTGTCATTTCCCGTATTACGGGTCCTACTGTATATCATAGCTTGCGAGATTAAATACACGGCATCACGTAGGCTGGGGATTACCGCGGCCTTTGTGTTTGTGCCTCTGGCCGATAGATGGCGTGCATGCTGTTTTGTTTGATTATAGGTTGGTTTTATGAGTACGCGCCAAGTGGTATCTAGGCTATTGATAGTCACAGGAGAAATCACGTGGTCTCCGATTCATATGTCTACAGCCGAATATACTCTAGTTTTGTTGGCATTTTGCGGTTGTAAGCTGGTTATGTAGAATCATTCCTACATTTAGACATGAAAATAGTACATTCTGTCAGTCTTTGTATCAAGGTATTTGTTTGTTTGTTTTTTATTTTGGTTAAAGTTCAATTAATAGTAAAGTTCACATTATAATTGTGTAAACGCTTAGTTGTGTCATAGACGACTCAAATACCGCCAACTCAATTCGGCAACGCTTTGCCTAATACCTGGCCTAAGATGAACGATAGTCTATGGCCCCTTCATTTCAGTTCAGAAATACTGATACCATGGTCTTGGGCTAAAACAGTGTGTGATATCAAAAAAGTCATATAATAGCCTCTAAATATTTGCCGCTTTAATAGAATGACCACACTGTCCAATATTTTCGAATGATCTTAGAGGAAAACATGTTTTGTTGCAGGATAAGATCTATGATTGCCGACTTATTGGTTTCAAGTCTGCTGATATACCTTGGCTGCGATACAGTTCTCTGGACTGTTTCGGATTTTCTTTCTTTTTATTTTTTTTTTGAGTAATATTTGTTGTCTTTAAAGGCCAACTAACAGTCCAGCGATTGATCAGGTTGGTTTTACCTGAAGCCAATTAAATAGCTAGCTATACACCAGCAAATTCGCTATCACATATTCCAGGGTTGCAGAGAACGAAATTGACCGTAACTACTAATTAAAAGTATCGAGGTTGACAATGGCACTGACGATGACCTGCTATGTCAACCACCAGAGGATAACAGTATATTCTTCAACGTCAACCCAGTATATCTACTATTCGTAGCAGTTATACAAATATTTAACTAATTGTCAATAATTGGAAAAACCAGCACCAAGTTCTATGTTGTACAATGATGAAATAATTTACATAATGGCGTTAACATCTTAGGCAATGGAAAAAATCCAGAGAGTTCATCGCGCCTGTTCTTTACCTTGCAAGAGTTTTGGTACATATTCTTTTCATTGTTCTCCAATACAAAAATAGTACAAAAAACCCATATTAATACTGATTAAAACACATACAATAATAAAAGTGTGATGTGATCACTAGTGCGCAATTTGCAACATTTTTCGTGGCGAAAAATTTTGTCTCAGCGAAACACGACTGTACTGTATGGAACACTCTACTGTAAGTCACTTTGATTTCGCGAGTGTTTTATTATGTGAGCTTACGTTTTTCGACATATTCGCGAATACATAATTTTGCAAAAGTATATCTAAAAGTGACGATGACGATATAATAAACACGGGCACCTCTAGAGATATAAATAATCGCGAGGTATTTGAATTGGCGATTGAATCTCCTTGTGAGTTATCGCGAAAATAAATACTTCGCGAAATATAAGTGATTTACAGTATATAACCAGAATATTTAATCATCTAATCAACAGGAGGGAAGGATAGTTTCGAGGCAAATATTAGGGTCTTCTGTAAGGTCCAAGTAACCCCAGGTCCCAATATTTATTTACCAGGCAGCTAACGAATGAGGGGCGATCGATTCGCCACCTAGTGGTCAAACAATGGTCATCTGATCATCTCCGGCCAGATGACCAGTGCTGATGCGGAGCTTTAATCTTTCCGATCCTATAATTATTTCCTATGTGACAATGCGCTGACCCCGGCCGGTCAATGTTTGGCTACAATTCCACATTCCCCACGGACCCCAGGGCTGTTTTATTTGTCTAGGATTCAATAATGACGAAAACTGACTAAAGAAGCCCCAGGCTCATGAGCCTAAACGCTGGATTTTGTCAGCTGATCTGCAGTATTACAGCAATTGCCATATCTAATTTCAACATATTTAATCAACATTGTCCTTGTTCTGGAAATTATAAGGTTCTCTCATTAATCATTAGTAGTGGGCCTGCGTACCGAGAAGTCAGCTTGTCATCAGTAGTCGTGTGTATTGCAGTGGCCTTCCTCTTAATGAACGGTCATCTCTGTTTGATCTCCGAGGGGACGTCTGCACGAATACGACATCAATAAAAATCATATTTATTATCATGCACTGTTATTTCTGCGAATAAAGGACTGCAATTCAAAATTTGACATCTGTTTCATGCATTATCAATTTAATCAGGTTGGTTTTATTAGCGAGCGAAACCTATTTCAGCTGTTTATGGCTACTCTAGAAACGGCATGGGGCTTTTTGACATTTTTTCTCTTGTGTTTACGTAGTCCGGTAAAACAAATCCTCAGCGTTTTATTTAAATCTGCTATTTATCGCTCGCTCCAGTGTTTATTACCTTCAAATCAACAACTGCTTTGTTACCGTTTCCAAATAACCCTAGATTGCTTTGTTTAATCTGTTGCTGTTGGTGACATTTTTTTATTCCTATTACGACTTATCATGTTTGGATTTTTTTAAAACATTTTTATCAAAACATACCTTGTAATGGTTCATTGTTTATTTTTATGCAGCATTCTAAACTTGTTACATTTTCAGACCTACATTTTAGTGTTTTTGGCTGTTGGTATTTTTAATAAGTAGTCACAGCAAAATGCCTTTCTGTCAATGATTGGTGTCAACGATTTGTTTGATTATAGGTTGATTTTTTACTTAACATTGATCATTTCACCAGGGTTCGATGCCCTTGTTATATGTTTCCATTTCATTTCGCCCTATCTTTAGTAGTTACCCAGAGTTGTCATTCCTGACCATCAGTTTTAAGTGACAATCGTAACATTTCAGAGAAATTTTCGGTAATCTTATGAAATCTACTTCCTCGAATGTATACGCCTGAAAGCCATACTGTGAATGACGACATAGTTCGAAAGTCATCAGACTTTATCGACTAGTGGCTACAAATATACAAAAAATGGGATGATTTTCGGAAATCGATGTGGCCATGGGCGCAGCCATTTTGTGGCATGACGTTTTCACCATGTGACCCTCTATACATGCATTCGAGGGAGTAGATTTCCGAAGATTACCGGAAATTTTCACGAGATGTTGCGATTTTTCTAAGTGAGTGTAATTAACAACAACTCTGTATGTATATTGCCCACACTTGTCAAGCAGAAAATGTAGGCAATACCATTAGTATCACTTGTAATGCCTTGTTTATTAAACCTTAATTCAAATTAAACAGGCCGAAGGGAACACCAGAATTCGAAGAACACACACAAACAAAACGAGCATGCAATTATTTCATACGACTATGTACAGATTTTAGAATTGAAATAATTACCGAAGGAAAAGCACTCTAGCATGTCCTAAAGACATCTGTTACAGAAATACGGCATTTAATAAACAAAATATTGGAGTCGAATGCAATTACAAATCGAACAACTATATGTACATGCCGTCATGCACATTATTTATTTCCGGAAAGAAAATTGATCAATTAAGGCTTGGAGCATTACAGGCAACCGCGGTAATACAATGTCTTCCTTTGATATAATCTACAGGACGTGATCAAGGAAAACGTTCAGCTTCGCACTGTTGATTTGGACTCGAGTAAATTATAGAGTTATGAGTAAATTATAGAGTTAGCATTCGTGTGTTATGAGTCGTTAGAACTCTTTCATTCCAAAGCAGAAAAAATAATAACATAAATAAGGCATGACTTCACATCAAAGTGACGTAATGATACAGGGACCTCATTAATGAGATAAATGGCGGATCCATTAGAATGACATTTTTTCTATGGAGTCGTCCAGTTAAAATTCTTATAATGTAATGAATTGGACCGTCAGATTGTCTAAGTCGGTAGCTTTTATGTTTATGCTTAACTTGTTTGTTGTTGAAAACGACCTTGATGTTCTTTGCTTGTTTGTCCTGTATCTTGCTTTGGACGTCATTCCTTTGTCGACCGGACTCTGACAGTTTGGTGTCCATGGATACTACATATTGGTGTATCTGGGGAATGCTTTTTTCAGGAATGAGCTGTTTAAGGTCACAGATTTGGTAAACACACACAGAAATATCGCTTAAGCTTTAAGAAGAGGCAAAACTGTCTTCTGCATTAACAAATCATACTATGTACTGTGCCTACACTGTATACCCGGCATAAATGTTCTGAAATTGATGCGAACAAACCTCATAATCTGGAGAGGCAGATGTTACTGTCGTAACGGTTTATGTTTGAGTAGATACAATGACCTTAATCTCCCAAGCATGTCATTTTATAGCCTATGAGTCACATGTTCACATTCGCTCTCGGACATTAAGCCGCCATTTTCAAATCTATTTTTTTGTACCAAGCAGTAAACACAGGGACCCTGTTTAGCGATACCCAATATGGGTGTGGAATTGACCGACGGTTGCAACAGGATCCACACATAAAGACAGGAATACCATATGTAATTTGCCGAATGACGTAAATCTTCCTGCCACACAAGTCATTTTCTGGGATCAGATAGCCACGAATGCTTCCAACAAATGAAAAAGTACACGTACGTAAGTTACACTCCCCTGGGGTCACGGGATACATAGTACCGTATCGACCGGGGCCCACGTTTTCCCAGTATCACCAACTTCCTGTTAGAGCGCTTAAAAGGTTAACGATACCATTGTCTTTCTGTTTTCCATTTCGTGGTGTGATGACTCGTTATCTGTTTTCCCATATCTTATGATTGGTTGTGTTGTTTGGTAGATGGTGGTGTCTGTGTGACATCTTTTTCAGTGTGTTGTTGTGTGTGTAATGTTGGTTTCTGTGTTGTTGTGTGCGTAATAGTGTTTTCTGTGTGTTGTGTGTGTAATGTTGGTTTCTGTGTGTTGTGTGTAATAGTGTTTTCTGTGTGTTGTGTGTGTGTTATTGTGTTTTCTGTGTGTTGTGTGTAAGTGTTTTCTGCGTGTTGTGTGTGTGTAATAATGTTTTCTGTGTGTTGTGTGTATGTAATAGTGTTTTCTGTGTGTTGTGTGTGTAATAGTGTTTTCTGCGTGTTGTGTGTGTGTGTGTGTAATAGTGTTTTCTGTGTGTTGTGTGTGTAACAGTGTTTTCTGTGTATGTTGCGTGTGTAATAGTAATTTCTGCGTGTTGTGTGTGTGTGTGTGTAATAGTGTTTTCTGTGTGTTGTGTATGTAATGTTGGTTTCTGTGTGTGTGTGTGTAATAGTGTTTTCTGTGTGTTGTGTGTGAAATAGTGTTTTCTGTGTGTTGTGTGTGTGATAGTGTTTTCTGTGTGTTGTGTGTTTAACAGTGTTTTCTGTGTATGTTGCGTGTGTAATAGTAATTTCTGCGTGTTGTGTGTGTGTGTGTGTAATAGTGTTTTCTGTGTGTTGTGTATGTAATGTTGGTTTCTCTGTGTGTGTGTGTGTGTAATAGTGTTTTCTGTGTGTTGTGTGTGAAATAGTGTTTTCTGTGTGTTGTGTGTGTGATAGTGTTTTCTGTGTGTTGTGTGTTTAACAGTGTTTTCTGTGTATGTTGCGTGTGTAATAGTAATTTCTGCGTGTTGTGTGTGTGTGTGTGTAATAGTGTTTTCTGTGTGTTTTGTATGTAATGTTGGTTTCTGTGTGTTGTGTGTGTAATAGTGTTTTGTGTGTGTTGTGTGTGTAATAGTGTTTTCTCTGTGTGTGTGTAATAGTGTTTTCTGCGTGTTTTGTGTGTGATAGTGTTTTCTGTGTGTTGTGTGTTTAATAGTGTTTTCTGTGTGATGTGTGTTTAATAGTGTATTCTGTGTGTTGTGTGTGTTATTGTGTTTTCTGTGTGTGTGTAATAGTGTTTTCTGTGTGTTGTGTATGTAATGTTGGTTTCTGTGTGTGTGTGTGAAATAGTGTTTTCTGCGTGTTGTGTGTGAAATAGTGTTTTCTCTGTGTGTGTGTGTGAAATAGTGTTTTCTGCGTTTTGTGTCCGTAATAGTGTTTTCGTGTGTGTTGTGTGTTAGTGTTTTCTGCGTGTTGTGTGTGTGTAATAATGTTTTCTGTGTGTTGTGTGTATGTAATAGTGTTTTCTGTGTGTTGTGTGTACTAGTGTTTTCTGTGTGTTATTGTGTTTTCTGTGTGTTGTGTGTAAGTGTTTTCTGCGTGTTGTGTGTGTGTAATAATGTTTTCTGTGTGTTGTGTGTATGTAATAGCGTTTTCTGTGTGTTGTGTGTAATAGTGTTTTCTGTGTGTTGTGTGTTTAACAGTGTTTTCTGTGTATGTTGCGTGTATAATAGTAATTTCTGCGTGTTGTGTGTGTGTGTGTGTGTAATAGTGTTTTCTGTGTGTTGTGTATGTAATGTTGGTTTCTGTGTGTTGTGTGTGTAATAGTATTTTGTGTGTGTTGTGTGTGTAATAGTGTTTTCTCTGTGTGTGTGTGTGTTATAGCGTTTTCTGCGTGTTGTGTGTGTGATAGTGTTTTCTGTGTGTGTGTGTGTGAAATAGTGTTTTCTGCGTTTTGTGTCCGTAATAGTGTTTTCGTGTGTGTTGTGTGTTAGTGTTTTCTGCGTGTTGTGTGTGTGTAATAATGTTTTCTGTGTGTTGTGTGTATGTAATAGTGTTTTCTGTGTGTTGTGTGTACTAGTGTTTTCTGTGTGTTATGTGTGTGTTATTGTGTTTTCTGTGTGTTGTGTGTAAGTGATTTCTGCGTGTTGTGTGTGTGTAATAATGTTTTCTGTGTGTTGTGTGTATGTAATAGTGTTTTCTGTGTGTTGTGTGTAATAGTGTTTTCTGTGTGTTGTGTGTTTAACAGGTGTTTTCTGTGTATGTTGCGTGTGTAATAGTAATTTCTGCGTGTTGTGTGTGTGTGTGTGTGTAATAGTGTTTTCTGTGTGTTGTGTATGTAATGTTGGTTTCTGTGTGTTGTGTGTGTAATAGTATTTTGTGTGTGTTGTGTGTGTAATAGTGTTTTCTCTGTGTGTGTGTGTGTAATAGCGTTTTCTGCGTGTTGTGTGTGTGTGTCTGTAATAGTGTTTTCTGTGTGTTGTGTATGTAATGTTGGTTTCTCGGTGTGTGTGTGTGTGTAATAGTGTTTTCTGCGTGTTGTGTGTGAAATAGTGTTTTCTGTGTGTTGTGTGTGTGATAGTGTTTTCTGTGTGTTGTGTGTTTAACAGTGTTTTCTGTGTATGTTGCGTGTGTAATAGTAATTTCTGCGTGTTGTGTGTGTGTGTGTGTAATAGTGTTTTCTGTGTGTTGTGTATGTAATGTTGGTTTCTGTGTGTTGTGTGTGTAATAGTGTTTTGTGTGTGTTGTGTGTGTAATAGTGTTTTCTCTGTGTGTGTGTAATAGTGTTTTCTGCGTGTTTTGTGTGTGATAGTGTTTTCTGTGTGTTGTGTGTTTAATAGTGTTTTATGTGTGATGTGTGTTTAATAGTGTTTTCTGTGTGTTGTGTGTGTGATAGTGTTGTGTGTGTGTGTGTAATAGTGTTTTCTGTGTGTTGTGTATGTAATGTTGGTTTCTGTGTGTGTGTGTGTGTGTAATAGTGTTTTCTGCGTGTTGTGTGTGAAATAGTGTTTTCTGTGTGATGTGTGTGTAATAGTGTTTTCTGTGTGTTGTGTGTGTGATAGTGTTTTCTGTGTGTGTGTGTGTGTGTGTGAAATAGTGTTTTCTGCGTTTTGTGTCCGTAATAGTGTTTTCGTGTGTGTTGTGTGTTAGTGTTTTCTGCGTGTTGTGTGTGTGTAATAATGTTTTCTGTGTGTTGTGTGTATGTAATAGTGTTTTCTGTGTGTTGTGTGTACTAGTGTTTTCTGTGTGTTATGTGTGTGTTATTGTGTTTTCTGTGTGTTGTGTGTAAGTGTTTTCTGCGTGTTGTGTGTGTGTAATAATGTTTTCTGTGTGTTGTGTGTATGTAATAGTGTTTTCTGTGTGTTGTGTGTAATAGTGTTTTCTGTGTGTTGTGTGTGTGTTATTGTGTTTTCTGTGTGTTGTGTGTAAGTGTTTTCTGCGTGTTGTGTGTGTGTAATAATGTTTTCTGTGTGTTGTGTGTATGTAATGTTGGTTTCTGTGTGTTGTTTGTAATAGTGTTTTCTGTGTGTGTGTTATTGTGTTTTCCGTGTGTTGTGTGTATGTTATTGTGTTTTCTGGTTTTCTGTGTGTTGTGAGTGTGAAAGAGTGTTTTCTGTGTAATATGTTGTTGCTTGTGGTTTTTCCTATGTGATGTTATTTGCTGTTTGATATGTTGTTGATGTCTGTGTCTATGTTTTAAGAGTCGTTGCTATGTGTGACTATGTTGTATGTGTTTTATGTTGTAGTGTCGTTGCTATGCGTGACTATGTTGTCTGTGTTTTATGTTGTAGTTTCGTTGCTATGCGCGACTATGTTGTCTGTGTTTTGTGTTGTAAAGGTCGTTGCTATGTGTGACTATGTTGTCTGTGTTTTGTGTTGTAAGGGTCGTTGCTATGTGCGGTTTTGTTGTCTGTGTCTTTATGTTATAAGGGTCGTTGCTATGTGTAACTATGTTGTCTGTGTTTTGTGTGGTAAAGGTCGTTGCTATGTTTGACTTTGTTGTCTGTGTTTTGTGTTGTAAAGGTCGTTGCTTTGTTTGACTTTGTAGGCTGTGTTTTGTGTTGTAAGGGTCGTTGCTATGTGTAACTGTGTTGTCTGTGTTTTGTGTTGTAATGGTCGTTGCTATGTTTGACTTTGTTGTCTGTGTTTTGTGTTGTAAGGGTCGTTGCTATGTTTGACTTTGTTGTCTGTATTTTGTGTCGTAAGTGTGGTTGCTATGTTTGACTTTGTTGTCTGTGTTTTGTGTTGTAAAGGTCGTTGCTATGTTTGACTTTGTTGTTTGTGTTTTGTGTTGTAAGGACCGTTGCTATGTGTGGTTGTGTTGTCTGTTTTGTGTTGTAAAGGGTCGTTGCTATGTGTAACAATGTTGTTTGTGTTTTGTGTTGTAAGGATAGTTGCTATGTGTGGTTGTGCTGTCTTTGTTTTGTGTTGTAAGGATCGTTTCTATGTGTGGCTATGTTGTCTGTGTTTTGTGTTGTAAGGGTCGTTGCTATGTGTGATTTGTGTTGTCTGTGTCTTCATGTTGTAAAGCTCGTTGCGTTGTATGTGGGATTGTGTAGTGGAGAGGGCCTTTGCAATGTTGTAATAAATTGAGTCCAATCCGCTTGCTTGCTTTATGCAATAAAATATGTTTAAATAAAAAAAATGTATAGTTTTTGTCTTTGTGTTATTTACGTGATAGTTAAATGCAGTTCTTGGAAATTAATATGACTCATGCTATAATTGTTGTCCCAAACAAAGCACACTGAACCACTGAAATGACAGCACTCGATATATTAGTTGCTAGTAAGTTGGTGTCATCCAACACATTCCTAAATATTCTGTAACTGTAAACATTATGTTCATCCTTTAATCGTCTGATAATGTAACTTTCATGGTTAATTTCAGTTGTTTGTTTTAATTTCTGCAAAATCTAGTTACATTTCTATTTCGTTAAGCGAGAAATAAGAATACCACAATTCACGATTCGTAATGACAATTCAATGCAGACTTTTAATTAACTGTGACACTGATCATGGATAACTATTAACATGTAACAGAGACGAAAATTAGTCCCTCCGTGCCTCGTGTTCCCTGGAGAGTAGGTTGAGCAACGATTCATCATGCTTCAATTAATATCATGTCAAGTTAGCTTCTCTCATAAAAACAGAGCGTTAGTGAAAACAATCTATCACATACTCCAAGTGCTGATGTTGTTGAAATGCTTAAACAACGAAACGCTGTTACGTAACAGTATTCCTATGGTTAGTATGGCCGGGTCATAATGTGAAATCGAAAATCTAATCGATGACGAGCTAACAAAATAAATTGCTTCAAGCGAAATATCGAGCATATAGTTAAGATAGATTGTGTTTTTAAATGAATTTAGCAGTTCAACACTGGTGTACTGGCTGTTGAATGAAGAGAAAATCTACCGTATTATAACCATGATGGTCGATCATAGTTCTTAAGCATGGCTGTACATGTTAACGAACTGTGGTAATTACTGGGCTAAATTTTATCCTGTAATTAGGGCCATTTTCAAACGAAATAAATAATAATAAAAAACACCATCGGTAAAACAAAGGTAAAAGTGCATGACATCCAAATACATTATACACACATCGATTTATCAGTAAACTGCCATACCCCCCCCCGGTCTCTGGGAACCATTTACAACGTAAGATGTTGCTTCAAGTTGGAGTGATGTGATAGGGAGACGCGTGTATTTAATGAAGCGGAAAATTAAACATCATACCAGACATTAATTGTAACAGCAGCCATTGATTTCTGAGATAAAGTCAGTATAATTTGTCTATCCGCTGTTTCGTATAAATCTACATCCGGAGATTGTCTAGTTGATAACGTTATAGTACATCCGGTATCGATCTTATAAACGAGCTTTATCAGGATTTATAACAGTTATATGTTCTGGGCTTTCTACTCTTTAGTATGAATTGACTCCTATAATAATAATGTCGATAGTCTATCAATAGTTCAGAAAAAAAAATTGTGTTTCTAATAGACTTATTGCAACAAGTTTACTGTATGGAATTAAAGGCAGCAAACGTTGTTGTATTTGTCAACGTTAATTATCATATAGAATACTTATATCATTTGATTTTACAAAATGGTGGATAATTGTTTTACGAAGGGTCATATATATCCCTTTTTATAAAATTGGGGATACCGGTATCACAAAGCAACAAATACGTACGCCGGAAACACGGCACGTTCAACTTAGTGAACACCTGGGCACATGTAGAAAACTGATATTCAGTCCCTGTTACAAAATGGTGCATACCATAATAATCATATCATAAGAGACAACTTTTGGAAAACATTCAAACAGGCATTCTCGACTGACACTACACGTCAGCACAATTGATATCGTCACACCTTAATTAATAACTGTATTATCTCACCAGGTATAATATTTTGTTACGTCGTCACGTGGTAACTTATTAAATGAATCGCGTGAAGTTATTTGGCCGTCAGGTGTGAACACGTTTGCGGAACACAACATGTCTTTTATCTTGTCGAATTTATTTTTCAAGTATCTAATCGATTCACCAACAACCTAATTAAAATTATATCTTCGCATCTCTTCCACTTAATGGTATGTCGCGTAACGAAGGCAATGTGGCTATGTACTGTTTATTAGATTGATACACAAATTATCTTGATCTACCAGTTTTCTCTCTATATACTGTTTACTGATATACCACGCGATATATTGATAAACAGGAGTAACGTAAAGATATATATTCTTATATTGACACACTAAGTATCTACAATTTTTACTATCTATATCAAATTATATGCTTGTTTTTTTCTGTGCCTGTATTCATGAAAGCATTCTCGTGCTAAAGCATGGCTTTTGTGCCCAATTCTTTTTTTATTTGTTTCTTTATGAATTAATTATGATTTTTTTTCCCAATGAAATTAAAACAAAGGAGGAGACAAAACAGTTTAAAATGTTTTCATTTAATTCCCCATGGTTTGGCATGATTTAAGTGAGTTCCAAATAAAAAACAAGTTTGAGCTCTAATTGCTTGCTTGAGCTTTAGAACGGGCACTATATTTGTATTAAAAAAAATGCAAAAAAAACCAAACTACTGCCAACTGCTTACGTTCGTTTACCTTATGGAGTGCAGAATATATCATTGTCATTGTATGTGAGATTTGACGGCTGTGAATTTTGAAAAAGGTGGCAGACGTTATGTTTTACATACATATTTCACTACCTGAATTTACACGATCTAACATATAAATAAAGCTCATCCACGTAAACCCGGTCGGCTACTTTCTACATCTCAATGCCTTTCAGAAAGTACTGCGAGGTGGTACCAAGGAAGACGGATTGCTCGCCACCGTGACAGCAACTCCTCTTGGTAAGGTTGAGAACATGCGAGACGTTTTCCAAATTGCTTTACATTAGATGAATTGATTTAATATCGAATGGTTTAAAAATCCTCTCCTTGTGAATAACCTTGTACAAAGTTTATGCTCATTTTACGGATAATAAATCGTCCTTTTTTTCAGATCACGGAAACACTAACCTTTAAGGTCTTCTAGCCTTCTAAATCACCATTAACCTTCAGGTTTTGAATAGAAGAATGTAATGTTTTTGTTCTTTAGGCGTGAAAGCGGGCGCCAAGAGTCTTGTAATTAACTCCTTGCCGGGAAATTTGTCACGTTTTTCATTTTCTTCTTTTACGGGTAACTCATCACAATTTGTTGTTGTTTTTACAAGTGTTTAATTTACGTAGCAGTGCAAAACTCCCATTAGATCTATATTTAAGAGTTTCCAATACCCGGATGATTCCTAATTTTGTTTAATGTTGACAGCAACCTCCTTGGTTTTATAAAATATTGCTAAATACGTTCCCCGAATGGGAATGCAATTACATAGTGCACCCAACGTCATCGCTTTACACAATGAACCCGTACTGAACACAAATCGGGCTAATGTACAACAGCTCCGGGCTAACTGGCTTTCTAGAGTCTCAGTGTTTGTAATATAAAGGAAACTTGCATGGAATTACGTTCTTAATGAATTCCTATAAAATGGAACAGTTGCTTAGGGCAACGGAAACAATCAAGATTTTTTCTACAAAACGGACGACATACACAATCAAAACTTGCAATGTTGTACTTAAACGACACCTGTATGGGGAATTGGTAGCCAAAGGAATGAATACTTGCGAACCTTATTGTATATTGTCTCAGGGTATCGATTGCTGAACAGAATTGGTATAGTTTCACCGGCATGGGGATAGATTAAACGGTACCTGTAGTTTTCGGATTTATGACACACTGTGAAGCCTTCGTGTTCTCTAATTCTGACCAAGATTGCAGACAGAATGAAAAGAAAAACGCAAGCCAGGCTAACGTTTTCAAAACAAGATTTGATAAAGGGCTTTAGATGTAAAGATCATGTATGTATATATGATGTATGTGTATTCTCCATTCCGATATTTTGTGTGTTCTGCTCATGTTTTTCTCCTAAGAGTACACCAATAAATCGCCAGTAATCATCACTCGACCGTCTTCACCATTGTCTCCATATTTGGCTTCCTCCCTCACACGTGACCCGATTCCATTTTTTTGTATGACGCATGCCTTCACTAGCCTCGTTATGGCTAATGCTTCGATCTAACGACACCAATTAATCTCACTACGTTTGTAAACAGAAGGCGTGCTCATTTCTAAGGTAACTTAATGCACATGATCATTCAGATCGCTTTTACATGCCAACGACAAACTCGAACCTCAATGAATTTTAATATTATGCCTGACATTTCTTTGATGACACAATATAGCAATTTGTTCTGAAAGCCAAGCTAGCTAAGAAGAAAATGCCACTAATTGGGATCATTCATCTTACTATTCAAATAGTTTAGAAATAGTTAGAAATAAAAAAAAACAGCTACTGCATGACCTTTAGTGACCTTTTCTGGTCAGATGTTAAGAAAGTCAAACCGTCAACAAAAACATAATCCGAACTCAAAATCGATTAAACTAGGCGCAAAATATGAACAAAGGAAAGCTTCCCATGGAAACCCTTGTAAAAGTACTAAGACCAGGTTTTCCGGAAGAGTAAGCGTGTTCTGCTATACTATGTTAAATATGTAACCATATCAGGTTATAGATAGGTTGGTGAGTTGGTCAGACTATTGGCTACCCTGAAACAGATGTGTACATATCATGTCTGTAGTATGTACGTCTCTGTATGACCTTTATATGTGACCTTTATTTGGTCTGTGGGGATCCGTTGAGACTTCTGTGCGACGTTAGACATTATTATTTTATTAATGGACCGTCAATGATGTTTGCTCGGTATGACATTATTACTTTTAGTCCGTGAACCTTATTACATCATTGGTCAATATAAACTGCATGGTGGTTTCGTATAAACATATAACACTGACGGCCCGATAGCGCGTATGATCTTTTATGTCACTAATTGATATGTTGGGACCAGTTGTTGATATGAAAGAATATTTAAGAGCTTTTTATGCATATATCTTTGGAATAGATAACAATGAATATGCATGGCAGCTATAATTCCCTGTGATATATCTGTTACTGTTATCAGTACAGAGATCACCGAGGATTTCCGAACAATGCTTTTTGTGCAGGTTTATCACTAACTTTCTAGAATGGCGATATTCGCCTGGTAACAGCAAAAACTAAAATATTTCAAAAATGCATGCAATAAGACGCCGTCTGGGACCAATCGGAAACATATATGTCAGCCCCCCCCCCCCCAAAAAAAAACCCCCAACTTTATACAAAAATATAACCATTACATGCTATGCACGTGTTCTTATAAAAATATTAGCTAACTAAATGACATTACGCTCTCCTCCCACCTGTATATTATACTCGAGTACGAGTACTTCCAGTAACGTACAGATACAGATATCTTCAATGCTACTGTAGCGACAAAAGGTTGTGTTGCTATAACGACACAAGCTTTTGTACTGCTATAATTACACAGGTGTTGTTGATTTCATGACACAAACTTTTGTTCTATAGTTACAGAGACGTATAAAGGCTTTATACGTCTCTGATAGTTACACACGTGTTGTTGCTATAACGACACAGATTTTCTTTATCTAGTGACCACAAATCTTGCTGCTTTTGCTACATCAAACCGACCTAGGTGAAAGGTCATATTGCTATGACGACACATGTCTCGTCATGTAAAAACACAGTAATTGTTGCTATAACGAAGGGTCACATGGTCATAATGACGCACGTCTGGTAGGTGGTCCTGCTGTATAAAAAGACGTATTGTCGCTATGACAACCCACAGGCCTCGTGTTATAAAGACACATGTCATATCAATATAATGACTAAATAGATAACAGGCTTAAAATAGATATAGTACAGTCGTAATCCATTGATACCGTCTTCTATCACGTGGTACACTACCGATAGACATTAAAGGATCTTTGCTCTCTAATTAAATTAAAAGATTTACATGGGTTCTCGTGCTGTATCTTAGAAGCAATGACGGCGCGCCCATGTCTACACAACGTTTAATGGCCTTTATAAATGGAAACCAATTAGTGCATTCAAAGCACATGAATGGGACTAAATTGCTGAAGTTCACCAGATTTATGATGCTCCTTCGGTATGTTTGATGTGAGAAGAAAAAGACAGAGCTGGGGGAGAGTTACTTGTTACCGGATTGTGGAACTCCAGTGAAATCGATGGAAGTAAACACACGTGGGGTCAGCTGATGGCGAACTCTGCGAATCTTGTATTACTCTCAGCTGACAATCAGATGGAATGGGAATATCTCTGAGATTACAGAAAGGTGCAATTAGTCTGAAGTCGTTTTTATTCAAATGGTTCTTTTACGAATACCACTCGACCTTGCGTTTTTTATTGACCATTGCCTTAATCATTCAAATTCCTTTCCGTAATATGTTTAGCATAAGTTTGCCTTCTGGAACGGTCTTTTACTCATGAATATTGATACCTCAGATAAGTCGACGGGAAACTGCCTTAAAATAATTAGACACACGACACGCTGTTTAACGACGTTAAATAAGACACTGTCAAGGTTTTTATGACGTCATAACTGACAAGCTATATAAATGTAAAAATATGAACAATTTACATTGATCACCATGGAAATTGATCGAATCAAAGTTTGCTTGAAAACGTTTTAAGTGGCGGTCTGGATTACACATTTATGAGTTCGATTATGATATAGACTCTGTGTGTCAGGCGAAGGTAAAAATATATGCCCGACGTTCACAAAAATCTATGTAATCATTACTTGATACGGAAACGAAAATAGCTTTTCGGAATACATCGGAAAAAATTCGGATGATCGATTGTGTACTAGAGTAAGTCAAGCCTCAACTCGAGTCCAAACCAAAGTCGACATATTGTATTTAGTCATTCGGAACACCTCGCCATGCTTATAGTGCTAATGGATCGTCCGAGTCATTCTGGTTGGGTGTAAACCAACAACTACGTATAATTATATTGAATGTTAAAAGTAAAATTGATGATATGTCTTTTCACTCACCCCTCTTATTGAGTCACTAAGAAGAATCTTAATTTAGCTGTAGATCATTTTGTAAGAAGAAACTTGTTTTCAAAGTTAAATCGACCCTAAATAAATAGTTATTATTATCTTTTGTTATTATCATGATAAAATTTACAAATCGCTCGGTTTACGTAAATTGGCAATCAGACGAACTGTACGTGATTAACAGGTTCAGTTAAAATGTCTGATACCCCATATATTGTTTAACAAGAAACCAATTTTTTCGTAAACAAGAAACTGGCAAGGTTAGTCATTTGATGTAAAAGAAATGCAACAGTAGCAATTTCCTGTGTGCAAAGTCGGAATTAGGCACGGGGACATTCTAAATCCCCTGAACGCTTTGAGCAGTCCAATATCAGTGTAGTGAGAGACGCTCGATACAAACATTCAGGGCAACAGGCAATTTCTTAATAGGTGTAGATGGCCTTCCGCACAAGTAGGGATTTCTCTCCGGTCATCAGCGGCTATCAGTGGTGTCTAGACGAACCATGTTAGGTAATTGTAGGCTTTCAACAATTTATCTGTAAATGTGAGTTTGACCAGAATGATAGTTTAATAGACGGCACTTTGAGGCGACCTTATAGCAGAGCTGTATGTACATAGTTTATAGGGTGAGGTAGAACACCCATACACTCGCAATAAAACACTAGAACATCGATCGTTTTATAGTAAATTTAATGTTGACCCAGCATCAGTAAAACGCTATGTACCAGTATGAACTATATACAGAGATTGATAGAAATGTAATGTTGACCCAGCATCAGTAAGACGCTATGTACCAGTATGAACTATATACAGAGGTTGATAGAAATGGAATGTTGACCCTACTATCGTAAAACGCTATGTGCCAGTATGAACTATATACTGAGGTTGATGGAAATATAATGTTGACTCAGCATCAGTAAGACGCTATGTACCAGTATGAACTATATACAGAGGTTGATAGAAATGTAAAGTTGACCAACATCAGCAAAAAGCTATGTACTAGAATGTACTATATACAGAGTTTTATAAGGATTCTTAACAGTTAAAACAGTAACTTGAGATCGAAACTATCGACGTTCATCGATAATATATCAATTAACATACAAAACTACAAAATAATCATCCTCTGCTATTGAGAGGGGAAGGATGTCGATGGGTGTTGATAGTGTTAGATTCAAGATTTAGGACAATTAAGGTAGGCTTGTAAGTACCGTTTCTATATGCATTGAACATAAACTGATTCACTATATGTGCGCCAGGCACTAACTAAAACTGCTAGTCACTTCATCACCTTAAGTGCACATATCTAATTAGCGCGTGACATCCGGGACATCATGACGTCGTGACACTCTCAAGAAAGACCGGAAGTGGACGCGGAAGGCACGGCTCCATATCATATGACACTAAATGGAAGCAAAGTAAGATTTTCTCTATCGCCGTCGTTAGTCAGTGTCACGAAAAGATTGATTTTCTCAACACGACGTTTAACTTGAATGATTAGCTTTTATTGCAAAATCAGAAAAAAGGCCATTCGAACAGGCAGAAGCTGTCATTACTACTGAGCTCCTGGTATAAGGATAGCGGATGAGACGGGTACTTTTGCGTACACATAGATTTATTGAGCATTTTGCAATTATCCTAAAGTTATACGAGAACACAAAACCTTGCCTGTTCTTACGCCATAGTTTTATACGTCATTGCCAGGAACATGAGACAGCTTTCTCTATTCTGTATTAATGACTCTATATAGATTCACTGACACGACAAAGATCCAAGCTCATATTTCTTCCTGGTTCATATCTCATTGACAGCTTTATGTGAAATTCGAAAATTGAAAATAAAACCCTTTTCCAATTAGCTTGGGTATCAAATTTGAAATTAGAAAACTCCTTTAATGGAATATCTTAATTTAATAGAAAATGAAATGAAATTTGAAGCACTAAATTAAATTTAGGGTTATGTATAATTTTATTGTATAAAAACCTTGTCTGCAAAATACCATAAACATCGGAAATATAAATTAATATTGATTCTCAACATTGTCTTCATTACATTTCTACACCGTTGGCAATGAATAAAATTCCATTGAACGCCAATTCAATATAAAACAATTATTTCACAGCTGATTGCATCTGTCTGTTTGTTTGTTTTTTATTTGAAGCCTTACAATATTATAATGAAAATTTGTCGGAAAATCCCAAAGGTGTTTAAAGCTGACAATGCAAGTTAAAAAGCTTTCTTGTTGATATGCAAAAAAAAAAAACCGGCCAAGTAAAATTTTTTAGAAATCTTCTGAGATGCCCCCTTACAGGTTACTAAGGAATGGCAGACATTTTAGTTTTTGCCGTGCTTGGTAACGATAGTCGGCTTCCTTGGGTATAAAAGGCACCCAGGCCGTCAAACCGGTTCTCGTTGTTGTGATGAAACCGCACGGCGACACTTCTACTGGCCTATATAGGATTTTTTACGATATTTTCGATCAGTATCTGAAGAACATTGACATGGATATTGAAGGTGTTATTATAACGATATTTTACAATATGAGCAAACTAAAAATTAAAAAAAACAACATAAGATTACACCAAAATTCGTGCGAATAAAACACAAGTACATGAATGACCACTGATAAACCTACCTTAGTATTCAATTGAAACATCATGTCGCTACGAGTAATCAGTTCCTGTGTGATAAACATTGCTATAACATCCATTTATTTCCATCAAAATAAGTTCCCCTCACTCGCATGTGTTCGTGCACGTGTTTTACATATTCAAGACTATATGCTCGCGTGTTACACTACATTTTCATTACAATCGCTTTAGTGGCAAGGCTTAGGAGCGAGTACATATTCTGTTCGGAATGTTTCGCTCTGCTTCCGAATGTAAAATCAACATGTCGATGACCATTACGTATATATACATAGGTGAAGGGACAGTTAGGGTGTTTTCAGTTTTTTTTTTTTTTCATTTTGCTTTGGCACACGATTTATGATGGTGGCTGAGAGAGTGACCATCTTCATGTAACTTCAACTTCAAGGTAAGTGTGTGTTTGTCATTCCAGTTTTGTAACTCCAGTGTCACCTGTTGTGTCCGCAGGTGTGTTGCACTCTGCACGGCCAGTGTTCATGTAAAAACCGGTTTGACAGGCTGGGTGCCTTTTATACCCAGGGAGGCCGACTCTCGTTTCCAAGCAAGGCAAAAACTAAAATGTCTGCCTCTCCTTAGTAACCTGTTAGGGGGCATCTCAGAAGCTTTCTGAAATATATCTTTGCCGATTTTTTTTTTAAATCTCAACAAAAAAGCTTTTTAACTTGCATTGTCAGCTTTAAGATAAAAAGTTTAATGCACATATCTGTTAAGTAGTGTATAGACAACTTATGGATGTTCGGGGCTCTATCATTATATGAATGTGTATTTGTGATAACATCAATAGCAGGCCTTGTAATTGTAATCCGACAGATCATTCGGAACTCCTCGGTCGATTCTGTCGCCTAACGAATGAAGAACTAAAATCTTGCCAAAGTGTTTCGAACGCAAACAAATGTGTTAATAATCGCTTTGCCCTCTTGCACGAGGGAAATTTTTGTAAGAATGCTGACCCCAGGACCCCAACCCTGGCAGTATTCATAAAATGCTGTAAAAATAAATGAAAATAAAGATAAATTTTCGCTCATCGCTTTGTCATGAATTGCTCCACCGTTTGCTGCTCCATGCTGAGCAGGTCATTGTGATAAAGGTGAAGTGATCAGACGTTTCGTGGATTGGACATCTGGGTTAAGTACAAACCGCTGTCACCAGAAAAATAAACTGGCCGAGGAATACGTAGAGTAAATACTGACTTAACAATATCTACACGAAACGCTTGTTAAAGAATATATACAGCAGTTTTTCATCAAGGATCATTTGAATTAACAATTCGTCCCTTATTTGTAAATACTGTATACTTTATGTATACTTGACCAAAAGTAAGACGAGTCTTTGACTCATTTTGTTATCAAGTATAAATAAGGACTATTACTGAGAATTATTAGTATTTGCTAAATATTGTACTGAAAGCAATCGCTGAAGATATTTTACATAAAACACCACTTATTGAAAGTCTAGCGGTTATACCCTCTTTGATCTCGGCAGAGAACGTAAAAAGCGCATTATCAACCACGAAACCGTTCTCATGCTCAAGCCCAGATTTTGTGCTCAAACCAACCATTTATAACTCTCTTCAATCATATCAAGCGATTAAAGATTACCATGAAAACATTGAAACATGATCCTACTTCAACTCCCTCCAGTTGCTTCCAAAATAAAATAGCTTACAAATAGTATTATTAACGTACAACCAGTCCTAGCAATTAAGCTTAAGCACAGAATCTACGCTTGACCACGCGAAAGGTTTCAAGATTTTTAGGGATAAGAAAACACTGACCAATTACTTGCTATATATACAAATGTTTAACCCATTCGTCCACGAAGACACGTTTGAACAATTCTGAATTACTGGTTTGAATGGACCAGAGGATGAATGGATTAAAGACCAACATGCTGTGTGTCACAGTTCAGCGCTCGTCCATTTTGTTCACACTAAAATGGGGACAATTCATCATGACGACGATGATCAGGGTATATACTGCTGTAGTACATAGATTTAGATTTACCATGAGTTTATATGAATTTATTTATTCTACAATCAATTTTGAGAGTGTCATTTTTCATCGTCTTTATTTTTTTCTAACTTGCAGTCATATGTATATATCACCATCTATGTTTTACGGGAGAAGACAAATTATTATAAGTTGTTTAACTTGTGTCTGATCCCATTTGTATAGTTGCAAATAAAATTTGTTTAAATCAAAATATGAATTTTGCAGGAAAAAAACGAACATTTCCCTTGTCGTGGCAAGACACAACGATCTACTCGTTGCTTGAATTCAGTAAATCTAACCCATGATCTATTTTAAAAGTACACACAAATAAGTTCATTAATAAAACAGAAAATAGTAAATAATTAATTCAAGATAGGTTATGTATATCACGGGACATACCGCTTACGCAAATCGTGGTCATATCTATGTAACGTAATGTCTTGTTGATAGTCCAGTTTGTTATTGTGGCCATCCCTGTGAAAATGCCTTTCATTTTTTTAGGGTCTATACTGTTTAAGAACGAAATACGCATTCTTCTTCAAAATTTAGATATATTGCATTTCGATTTAACTTAAGAACTGCTTTTGTGTGGCGATAATCAGCTGTCATTCGAAATCAATACAAACATTTTTCGACACGTGCATCATTACATCAAATCCAGCAAGAGGTTTTGATCATTATATATTATATATAGTATTTTTGATCATTATATAGTTATTGAGTGTGTACATTGGTATATATGTGATAATGAAATTGCATTTCATTAATTTGCCCTCTGATTTTTTTTATGAAATCGATTTTGTTTTGATAATTCTAAAATTATTCTGTCTCGTCATTGGACTTTGTTTTTGTAATTTACTAGTATTCAGATGTCTTCCCTAGGTAATTCCCTCTTTACCATACCTTCTCTCTCCCCTTTTGCACCCAACCTCATTCCCATCCCTGCTCATTCTCTACCCCCTCCCCTAACATATATGTATTCAATCATTATCATGTATTGCGGAGAGGACTATTTTAAGTTGTAATAACTTGTTGTCCAATCCACTTGTATACTTTACAATAAAATATGTTTAAACTACCGTAATGTAGCATACTGCCTTAACAAGAACAATGCTCTCAGTTTGAAAAAAAATCGACTTATGTAATGGGTTCATATAATATATTGCTATTGTGATATATAACAATGTATGTTGTATACATCATTTATGACTTAATCCACGAGGTTGCTGTATTTATGATACAACGAATGCTTCTAAGCAAACATCTGATACTAACATTGAATGCCCGACCAACGCAAAGCCTTCGATAAAACACTACACATTGCATAGCGCGCTTGTCGTGTCCAGGACTCATTTCTAAATAGAGACATAAAACAAAATTACTGGGCTGATGCCAAATATGAAAATTAAATGGCCATGAAATTGTTTTTGGAGTAGGCTTTGGTAGAAATGTATTCAAATAACACGAGTCTTGTTTGATAGTTGTCGTTAAACCGTATTTAACAGGAGACCCCGAGACGGCACGGCCACGGACTGTAGTCCCAACTCCGTAAATTACGTGGTGCTCCAAATTGATCAAATTTGTCCAGGTCTGGGTTCCGACTGATCCGGGTAATTATTCTATCATTAGTCTATAATTGTTGTATGACAGTTATATCCTTTCTGCCGATTGCCTTTGCTTTCGTTATGTCTTATGTGTGTCGGTTTTATATCTCGGCGTGTACCGTGTACCGTGTCATATCTCCATGTCTATGTTGACATAACTAATTATTGTCTATGTTTTGTATACTTATGTCGGCTTAGTGTCTGTCTGTGTTCCGTCTGTCCTGTTACTCTGTTTACCTTGTAAATTTCTACGTGCCCAGGGTGCTGATATTTGGCAAGTAAGTACCTGGGATGGAGTGCCAAAACGTTTCCTCATATGAATGACCTTGACCTACTTTCAAAGTCACAGGGGTCATATAATTGTGTGAAAATATTTACAATCTTCTTCTCGTTAACCGAAAGGTCCAGGGTAATGATATTTGACCAGTAGGTAGGCCTACATAGGATGGATTGCCAAAAGTTTCCTCTGATGAATGAGCTTGGCCTACTTTCAAGGTCACATGGGTCATATAAATAAAAAAAATACTTTAACAAGCATCCTCTCTCTAAACGAAAGATCAAGATTGATGATATTTGACTAGTAAGTACGTAGCATGGAGTGCTACAGTACAAAGTTTCCGCATATGAATGACCTTATGAATGATATTGACTTGCTTTCAAGGTCACATGGCATGGGTCATATAAGTAAAGGCCTTTAACAATCATCTTCTCACTAACCAAAAGATCAAGGATAATGATATTTTGCTAGTAGGTACCTGGGTTGGAGTGCTGCAAAATTTCCGCATATTAATGACCCTGGCCTACTTTCAAGGTCAGGGGTCAAAAATGTAAAAAAAAAAACCGAACCCATTAACAATCATATTCTCACCAACCGAAAGCCCAAAGTTAATGACATTTGGCCAGTAAATACCTAGGGTTGGGCTACAAAGTTGCCTCATATGATCGACCTTGACCAATTTTCAAGGTCAAATATGTAAAAAGAACTTAACAATCAACTCCTCGCCAACCGAAACGACAAGGGTAATGATATGCTGCCAGTAGTTACCTGGGATGGAGTGCTTCAAAGTGTCCTCATATGAATGACTTTCACTTACTTTCTAGATCACAAGTATCAAATATAAAAAAAGCTTTAACATGTTTTTTATCACTAATCTAAATATCCAGGGTAATATTATTTGGCTGTAGGTACCTGGGGTTATCAATATATTAACTATTTCTCTATTTCATTGTCCATATTGACATTTTCATTTTTTCATATGATCGAAGACACTTTTAAAAGGAAATATTTTTCATATCATTTATGATACGTTATTCTCATTCAAAACGTTAAACAAACGTCTTAATCATATAGCATGAACATTTTTTGAAATATGGTACTTGAAAAACATTTATCAGTAAATTAATCAGAATCCTTTTTTTTTTTTCAAAATGATATCAACAAAAACATGTCTTAACTCACTAAGGCTTCTTCTATTCACCAAATTCTAATGCTGATTTAATGGGTTTTTTTTTTCTTATTTCGGAACCTAATGCAAGATGCCGCCAAAACTCAATTTATCAAAATGTCTTTAAGGGTTTCTAAAATCCATTTTATGTCGGATATAATTGAGCCAAATTTTCTCTAGAACCGGTATTGGAGACAACTTCAACGGAATACCACTCTCTTTAACTACCAAGACGGCATCTGCGTGTGATGGCGACGTGGATGTCCAAATTGATCGAAGTCAATTGAACGCTCTCTAAACCGGAAGTGACTTGGCAGTTGCTGCGGAGCTGTAATGTCGTTATTATCAAGGAAACCGACAGTTGGCCATTTACATTTATCCAAGTACTCCAGGCGGATCTGTGATGAAGTACAAGCGTCACACAAACTTGAACAAGTGGCAGAGAGTGTAGTTGTCAAAGAATATTAAATAGCTACATACGAAAAGTTCAAGCTATCCTTTCTTCTTCTTCTTCCGTTAAGGGAATAAACTCTTAGACAAGAGTCTACAACATCCCTCCTGAGCGCATGTGCAAAAAAACATAATTATTATCATTTTTTTAGAAAAAAAAAATTACATGTACAATTAAAAAGACAGTCAATTACAGAAAAATTATGGAGGCTGGTTGACGTGTTTGGCTAAGCTGGTTTTAAAGGAGGAGAGAGTGTCGCTAGCGGCTATGTGAGTGGGTAAACTGTTCCAGTTGATGATAGTACGTGGAAAGAAGGAGTATTTCAGGAGATCTGTCTTTGTTTGTATTTGTTTGAATTTATGTGACCCCCGTGTTCTTCTGTCAGATTGTGTTAGAATATTTTGTGTGGGAATAGATACATGGGTATTTTTTATTTTGTAAAGTAAAGTTAATCGTGCTACCATTCGTCTGTTTTCTAAAGAGTCAAGTTTCAATATGTTTAACATGTTGTTGACGGTGCCTGGAGATCTGTCTGTGTAGTTGTTAAAGATATAGCGGGCTGCTTTGCGCTGTACTTGTTCGAGTTGATCTTTATGTGCTCGTTTATGTGGATCCCAGGCAGGTGATGCATGTTCTAACTGTGGTCTCACTAATGTGGTGTATGTAATGAATTTAACTGGTTTGGAGCATGACTTCAAGTAATGTCGAAGAAAGCCTAGTGTCCTGCTTGCTTTTGCTGTAATTGTGTTAATGTGTTCGCCCCAGTCCAAGTTTTCGTGTAGTGTTAATCCCAAATATTTACGGTGGGAGGTGTTTTCTAACAGTTGGTTATGTAGGGTGTATTTGTGGTTCTTGGTGTTTTTCTTCTTTATGCGAACATAATTCAAAACGGTTGAAACACGATATTTGTAAACACGAGTCCGTTTCGAACTGTCTTCTACCTTGGGCTTGTTGTTGATGTTGGCCCCACCTGAACTATTTTCAATTCTTTCGATTTTTTTTCATCAAGAGTTTCTTGTTTGTTACTTCTCAGGTTTACTTCGTTTTAGGCTTATTTTTGCATGGTTACCAACTGGATTTTTTTTCATAATTCCGAAAAAAATCCTTAAGTTACGTATATTGGGCCTTTAAACCTACAAGAAGGTTGTTTTTGCTGTCATGTGGATTGCTTATATTTTAAGGCTACGCTTTACGTTTATTTAAGATAACAGATTACCAAAAAAAAATCACGTTTTTGTAAAAGAAAAATGCTTTAGTTATATTTATTCAAGTAACTTTTTGGTTTATAAAAGCTGAAGGAATTTCAATATGAAGTCCTGTAATTGCCCAAGGATCCAGCTTGATATCTGACACACTAGATATAGTGGACACAGAAAACATAACCTCCGCCTCGCTAGGTAGGATCTGATCCAGTAAAAAGTTATCTTTACATCCGATGTTCATTGAACCCCGCGAAGAAACCGTTTGATTGACAAATTCAGCCGAGGAAACATTATTAAAACAAAGAATTAACTCCAGAGATAATGGCCGTGTTTCTAATTGTCATGATATCAGGGATAACACCGTGACATTGTGGGATTTCTCACACTTACTAGGTGTCAAGTGTCCGTGTACAGAGGTATCAAAGTATCAAAGTGTTCACAAAACCGCCCTAACATCCAGATAACAGTCATCTCGAGATGGACGTCTTCTGGAGGACAAAAGTTCGTCGACCCCCAAGGGTATTCTATTGGCAAATCCGAATGGTTACTTGTAAGGCTATCCCGTTTTTATTTCCATTTAATAGCGCTTCTTTAACAGAGATTTCTTGTGGTCGTTAAAACGCTTGCTTCCCGAGGGACCTATCGAATGTAGAAGACTTAAGAATGACTTCTAATAAATCTTCCAGAAAAAAAATGTTTGGAAAGATTAGAACCAAGTTATATGAAATCTGTAGTATCTCTATTTAATTAATCGAGTATCCTGCGTTGACCTGCATGTCCCAAACCATCTGTACTTTAAGTTTTAAAGATTAAGAAAAAACAAAATAATAACACGACTAGCTCTGCACATATTAAAAGGTAAAATAATTAACTTAGCACTGAAACAGTTTGAACTTAAAGGAACAGAAGTTTGAATTTCAAATGCCGAATATTTGTATTTTTGGATATTTTTGACTGTGCTTAGATAATGGAGTCACATTTTACATTTAATCTGTATGTATATTGCATATGAAATTAATCGCAAGCTCTTTGAGAAAATTGACATTAAATGGAAATAAATTAGCTTCGCCTGTTGTCAGTTTCATGCATACTCGGGAACTGTACAATGTAATATCATGTTTACATTTCAACTGCAAGTTCCTCTATGAGAACTACAAACACAAAACAAAAACGCGTTCATTGGGCTTCGAACGCAGTTGGATCAGCATCATTTCGAGTCTCCTCTCCCTCGAATAGCATTAGACAACAGCTAGAAGCAATAAAATAAAAATCAATTTCTTGTTATGTCTTTGATATTTACAAGTGCCCTAATTGCGTTGGGAAAGATGTCCACAGCAATGAAAAGAAACTTATGGGTATGTATGTATACGACTGTACATTTTTACTAAAGGTCAGAATTTAGCATTGCAGATAATTTGACATTTGCCAGTAAAAGTATGACATTTTTGATATGCTTGTAATAAATGTGATGACTTTCCAATATCTAGTGTTTTGTAAATGACAACGCACCAATAGTGACGTTTATAGCCCGGCCTAGTCGTTATTCTCTAACGTTATTGTCTTTGTAATTCGTTCAATGACTATTTGGATTCCGTCTGATCATCGTGTTTGTCCAAAGCAAAATAACTGGGCATGCCGTTCACATGTTCATAAAAAGCTTTGATCATGATAGAGCCATATGCGCCATGGTGTGATCAATCGGAACTCCTCGGAAAGTATCAAAAGACAAAAGGATGAACTATGTTTGTCGTTATAAGGTCCGAGTAGATCTCGTTGGTGAATTGATGTACATGTGATATGCTATGTATGGTTGTATGATAAAGTGGTATTGCCATCATTGATGTCATTTGTTTTATGAAAAGGTGATGTTTCAAGAGAGGGCGTTTGGCCTACATGTACTTGGTATAGTGCTAGCGGTGTTTGTAAATAAGCCGTGTTGGACTTTTGTATCGTTGTTTTATGGGGTACAAACACGCAATTCTAACACGATACGTTTGTAATACGCGTTTTGATTGGATATGGACTATGTTCTAATGTGCGATAGAATCATGATTAATCATGATCAATCGTATCAAGCTCCTCCCATCGAGCTTAAGCCACGCCCCGTTTCTACCCAAAACAAAATGGCGTCGTGATGTCTATCAATGAACATTCAACTGCATGATAGGCGTACATCAGTTAGCATCAGAACAGAGAGGACCGATTGAATGTATTAGCTGAATAAATTATGAGTAAACCGTAATCATATCATGTTCTTACCTCCATTTATTCATGAAACGTTAATTCCATCTATGTGTAAGCTTATGCATCTCTAGGCCTATCAGGAATCAAAACAAACATTTCACTGTGACTGTGCCGTGTGCATCTGCACAAAATTTTAACAGATCTTGAAAATATCACACGATTTTGTCGATACGATCATAATTATTTGCATGCACACTGACATAGAATGGTAGCCATTTTGTCAATGTTAATCCAAGTATGTCGTATACATACGTTCACGAAGAAACTCAATCCAAATAGTCCGCCTCGTCAACATCAAGACCAAGCGCTCGCCAGTACATGTATTGGCGTGGCTAAATGACCAACTTTTGAAAGCTTACTTCTGATTGGTCAGTTGGCTGTAGAAAGACACGTCACTAGCCAGGTCACAGAGTACTTTACTACGTACTTGTAGCAAGGAAATACAATGTATCTAAACAAATTAGCGTATTAAATTTGTCAATGAGTGTTAGAATGGGGATAGTACGTTATTTTTCGTGTCTATACTGGCGATTAGGCCTAGAACATGAGATTTGGTTTAAACTCTCGACCTATCGGTCTCGAGTTCAAACCAAATTTCATGTTCTAATCACCAGTATAGCCACTCAAAACAACGTACTATCCCCTAAGTGCAATATTCTGCAAAACAATGGATATATTCGGCGGCGCGCGATACATTTTGTATATTTGGGACAATTAGAGAATTAAGGAAATACATTTGTATAACACGTGGAACCAAACCTCTAAATGTTAGATCAGATTAATTTTGGATAAAGAAAATTATTTTAAGATTTTTGAGTGAGAAAACTTTGTATGGCTCAACCTGAGATTTTTGAATTAGGTAATACTGGCTTGTATGTATGGTTTATTTGTAGGCACTTTCTAAACTTGTCGAGAGACTCAACGGACGGTTGTTTGTACAGTTTGTTGAACGGTCCATATGAAGATATTCCACAGAAATAATATGTATGGTTTGTTTGTACGGTTCATCTAGAGATGTTCCACAGAGATAATATGTATGGTTTGTTTGTACGGTCCATCTAGAGATGTTCCACAGAGATAATATGTATGATTTGTTGTACGGTCCATCTAGAGATGTTCCACAGAGATAATATGTATGATTTGTTGTACGGTCCATCTAGAGATGTTCCACAGAGATAATATGTATGATTTGTTTGGACAGTCCATTAAGAGATGTTCCACAGAGATAATATGTATGATTTGTTGTACGGTCCATCTAGAGATGTTCCACAGAGATAATATGTATGATTTGTTTGGACGGTCCATTAAGAGATGTTCCACAGTGATAATATGTATGGTTTGTTTGTACGGTCCATCTAGAGATGTTCCACAGAGATAATATGTATGATTTGTTTGGACGGTCCATTAAGAGATGTTCCACAGAGATAATATGTATGATTTGTTGTACGGTCCATCTAGAGATGTTCCAAGAGATAATATGTATGATTTGTTTGGACGGTCCATTAAGAGATGTTCCACAGAGATAATATGTATGGTTTGTTTGTACGGTCCATCTAGAGATGTTCCACAGAGATAACATGTATGATTTGTTTGGACGGTCCATTAAGAGATGTTCCACAGAGATAATATGTATGATTTGTTGTACGGTCCATCTAGAGATGTTCCACAGAGATAATATGTATGATTTGTTTGGACGGTCCATTAAGAGATGTTCCACAGAGATAATATGTATGGTTTGTTTGTACGGTACATCTAGAGATGTTCCACATAGATAATATGTATGGTTTGATTGTACGGTCCATCTAGAGATGTTCCACAGAGATAATATGTATAGTGTGATGTTCGTTGGCTGATTCCGTGACTTGTTTTGTTATAAAGACTGGTATAAGTCCGAACTTCGTTTGTTCCGACGCCATACACACGCACGCGCTGGAGGCGACAAACGCCACATGCCTAGCCATGACAGAGGTATGGTAATTCAACTTTTGTTCTTTTGCACTTGGTGATCTTGAAGACGTATAATCGATAGTTATAACCTTATCATGTCCCTCCAGGGGGCGCTGGAGGGCGGAGGAATAATGCTAACACGGTAGGCCCGCGTACGGCAAGTCGGCAAGGAGAATTCAATAAAGTTAAAACGACACCTTCTTTGTCACGGAGGCTATCAAATCCAAATTATTCAAAGTTGTATATAAACTGATTTATCCATACTCGAGACCGCGTTACAAGGAAGAATACGTCACTGGAATGAAAAATCATCAGTAGACGAAAATATAAAGGACAAAAAAAAAGAGAGATATTTTCAATAAAGACAGGATCTGTCATTATCTGATATTGACAAGTACACGACAGCGTAATAAATAAAAAGATAAATTAAGAGATAAATAAATAAAAAAAATACGTATAGGGCTTACTAATGTGATTAGTTCACGAAAATTCTGCCGTCTCTCATCATTACGACATGGACATTAGAGAAAAAGAAAACGCTATCTAACCTTCACAGTTATTAATAATATATAGAAATAATATATTAATACAATTGACAAAAAAAAATAATGATTTTGATATTTATCTTAAAATATCAATATATCAATATCAAAATATTTACTATGCAAAAATGAAAAACCTTCAACCTTACGAACGTTAGGAGCTCTTCCTCGGTTAAATGAGTACAACAATAACATTATTATAAAATTTAACTGCTTTGTTTTGACAGACGAAAACGAAATGTACATTATTGAGTAAAACAGATTCTCTCTGTTAGCATGGCCTCGTGTCACTTGTAAACATACATTTGGAGTTACGTGAATGCTTCCTGTCAGTCATACAGTCAGAGATTTGCTTAGTGTTAAAAGGGAAATGAGAAAACTGCCGGAGATAACATTGTCTTGTTACTCATCATCAAAAAAAGTCTCGTGAACGCCACATGAATAATTAATGGTTTTCAACCCCAACGTTATCTTTAATGGTGTAAGAAAATGTTAGCACGCCGCTTTACGAGCTGTTTATCCTTAAAAACAAATAACGTTCTTTTATTTGGAATACAATTTTCCTTTTAGTGACTGAAAATGAATCATTTTCAACCAGAATGGAACGATAAAATGATTTTTTTTTAATAAATCATGTTTTATTTGCTCTGTTTGGTACTACCATTTATCGCAATCTTGACGTGTTATGCAGTGAATAAACCCAGGAAAAATTTAAGTAATACACGTGTAATATGACAGAGCAATAATTGGCTGTAAGTTTCATTTTTTTTGTTATGACGTCACACCTAGAACACTTATATGATGTCATCAACTTCAGCAATGGAGTCAAATGCATTTCAATAATGTATCAAAACTGTCATTTTACACCGAATAAATGCTACTTATTTTGAATATTTAATAAAAACTAACTATGCATTTCATTTTAAATCAGATGTCTCGTTGCAAACTTTTCATTTTACATATATCTTGCCAAAGACTTGTTAAATAGAAGAACTCTTATATATATATATCCTCCCAATTTTCAGTTAAATATTTTCCACAATTATGCCATCATGTCCAATTATTGTTTAGTTAATCATTTATCTAATGGAAACGGATTAATATAAGTTTTTTTTTAAAACTTGTTTCCGGATCCTATTCCTGCATATTCTCTGTCTATAATGTTGTATATATACTGTTGGAATGAAATAAAGTTTATATATTAAATAGAACAACTCTTACACTCGTTTCTTTATATATAGACCCGTGTAAGACCCGGTATGTATGTTACTGTGGTGAATTCCTCTCTGTGATAAGATCCGGTATGTATGTTACCGTGGTTAATTCCTCTCTGTGGTAAGATCCGGTATGTATGTTACTGTGGTGAATTCCTCGCTGTGGTAAGAACCGGTATGTATGTTACTGTGGTGAATTCCTCGCTGTGGTAAGAACCGGTATGTATGTTACTGTGGTGAATTCCTCGCTGTGGTAAGAACCGGTATGTATGTTACCGTGGTTAATTCCTCTCTGTGATAAGATCCGGTATGTATGTTACTGTGGTGAATTCCTCTCTGTGGTAAGACCCGGTATGTATGTTACTGTGGTGAATTCCTCGCTGTGGTAAGAACCGGTATGTATGTTACTGTGGTGAATTCCTCGCTGTGGTAAGAACCGGTATGTATGTTACCGTGGTTAATTCCTCTCTGTGATAAGATCCGGTATGTATGTTACTGTGGTGAATTCCTCTCTGTGGTAAGACCCGGTATGTATGTTACTGTGGTGAATTCCTCGCTGTGGTAAGAACCGGTATGTATGTTACTGTGGTGAATTCCTCGCTGTGGTAAGAACCGGTATGTATTTTACCGTGGTTAATTCCTCTCTGTGGTAAGACCCGGTATGTATGTTACCGTGGATAATTCTTCTCTGTGGTAAGACCCGGTATGTATGTAACTGTGGTTAATTCCTCTCTGTGGTAAGACCCGGTATGTCCGTACCGTGGTTATTCTCTCTCTCTGATAAGATCCGGTATGTATGTTTCCGTGGTTAATTCCTATCAGTGGTAAGATCCGGTATGTATGTTACCGTGGTTAATTCCTATCTGTTGTAAGATCCGGTATGTATGTTACCGTGGTTAATTACTCTCTGTGGTAAGATCCGTTATGTATGTTACCGTGGTTATTCTCTCTCTGTGGTAAGATCCGATTTGTATGTTACCGTGGTTAATTCCTCTCTGTGGTAAGATCCGGTATGTATGTTACCGTGGTTAATTTCTCTCTGTGGTAAGATCCGGTATGTATGTTACTGTGGTTAATTTCTCTCTGTGGTAAGATCAGGTATGTATGTAACCGTGGTTAATTTCTCTTTGTGGTAAGATCCGGTTTGTATGTTACCGTGGTGAATTCCTCTCTGTGGTAAGAACCGGTATGTATGTTACCGTGGTTAATTCCTCTCTGTGATAAGATCCGGTATGTATGTTACTGTGGTGAATTCCTCTCTGTGGTAAGACCCGGTATGTATGTTACTGTGGTGAATTCCTCGCTGTGGTAAGAACCGGTATGTATGTTACTGTGGTGAATTCCTCGCTGTGGTAAGAACCGGTATGTATTTTACCGTGGTTAATTCCTCTCTGTGGTAAGACCCGGTATGTATGTTACCGTGGATAATTCTTCTCTGTGGTAAGACCCGGTATGTATGTAACTGTGGTTAATTCCTCTCTGTGGTAAGACCCGGTATGTCCGTACCGTGGTTATTCTCTCTCTCTGATAAGATCCGGTATGTATGTTTCCGTGGTTAATTCCTATCAGTGGTAAGATCCGGTATGTATGTTACCGTGGTTAATTCCTATCTGTTGTAAGATCCGGTATGTATGTTACCGTGGTTAATTACTCTCTGTGGTAAGATCCGTTATGTATGTTACCGTGGTTATTCTCTCTCTGTGGTAAGATCCGATTTGTATGTTACCGTGGTTAATTCCTCTCTGTGGTAAGATCCGGTATGTATGTTACCGTGGTTAATTTCTCTCTGTGGTAAGATCCGGTATGTATGTTACTGTGGTTAATTTCTCTCTGTGGTAAGATCAGGTATGTATGTAACCGTGGTTAATTTCTCTTTGTGGTAAGATCCGGTTTGTATGTTACCGTGGTGAATTCCTCTCTGTGGTAAGAACCGGTATGTATGTTACCGTGGTTAATTCCTCTCTGTGATAAGATCAGGTATGTATGTAACCGTGGTTAATTTCTCTTTGTGGTAAGATCCGGTTTGTATGTTACCGTGGTGAATTCCTCTCTGTGGTAAGAACCGGTATGTATGTAACCGTGGTTATTTTCTCTCTGTGGTAAGAACGGGTATGTATGTTACCGTGGTTAATTTCTCTCTGTGGTAAGATCCGGTATGTATGTTACCGTGGATAATTCTTCTCTGTGGTAAGACCCGGTATGTATGTAACCGTGGTTAATTCCTCCCTGTGGTAGGATCCGGTATGTATGTTACCGTGGTTAATTTCTCTCTGTGGTAAGATCCGGTATGTATGTTACCGTGGATAATTCTTCTCTGTGGTAAGACCCGGTATGTATGTAACCGTGGTTAATTTCTCTCTGTGGTAAGATCCGGTATGTATGTTACCGTGGTTAATTCCTATCTGTTTTAAGATCCGGTTTGTGTGTTACCGTGGTTAATTCCTCTCTGTGGTAAGAACCGGTATGTATGTTACTGTGGTGAATTCCTCGCTGTGGTAAGATCCGGTATGTATGTTACCGTGGTTAATTCCTTTCTGTAGTAAGACCCGGTGTATGTTACCAAGGTTAATTCCTCTTTGTGGTAAGACCTGGTATGTATGTTACCGTGGTTAATTTCTCTCTGTGGTAAGATCCGGTATGTATGTTACCGTGGTTAATTTCTCTCTGTGGTAAGACCGGTATGTATGTTACTGTGGTTAATTCCTCTCTGTGGTAAGATCCGGTTTGTATGTTACCGTGGTTAATTTCTCTCTGTGGTAAGATCCGGTATGTATGTTACCGTGGTTAATTTCTCTCTGTGGTAAGATCCGGTATGTATGTTACTGTGGTTAATTTCTCTCTGTGGTGAGATCCGGTATGTATGTTACCGTGGTGAATTCCTCTCTGTGGTAAGATCCGGTATGTATGTTACCGTGGTTAATTCCTCTATGTGGTAAGATCCGGTATGTATGTTACCGTGGTTAATTCCTCTCTGTGGTAAGATCCGGTATGTATGTTACAGTGGTTAATTTCTCTCTGTGGTGAGATCCGGTATGTATGTTACCGTGGGTAATTCCTCTCTGTGGTAAGATCAGGTATGTATGTTACCGTGGGTAATTCCTCTCTGCGGTAAGATCCGGTATGTATGTTACCGTGGTTAATTCCTCTCTGTGGTAAGATCAGGTATGTATGTTACCGTGGGTAATTCCTCTCTGTGGTAAGGTCCGGTTTGTATGTTACCGTGGTGAATTCCTCTCTGTGGTAAGATCCGGTATGTATGTTACCGTGGTTAATTCCTCTCTGTGGTAAGATCCGGTATGTATGTTACCGTGGTTAATTTCTCTCTGTAGTAAGATCCGGTATGTATATTACCGTGGTTAATTTCTCTCTGTGGTAAAATCCGGTATGTATGTTACTGTGGTTAATTTCTCTCTGTAGTAAGATCCGGTATGTATATTACCGTGGTTAATTCCTCTCTGTGGTAAGACCCGGTATGTATGTTAACGTGATTAATTCCTATCTGTGGTAAGATCCGGTATATATATTACCGTGGTTAATTCATCGCTGTGGTAAGATCCGGTATGTATGTTACCGTGGTTAATTCCTCTCTGTGGTAAGACCGGTATGTATGTTACCGTGGGTAATTCCTCTCTGTGGTAAGGTCCGGTTTGTATGTTACCGTGGTGAATTCCTCTCTGTGGTAAGATCCGGTATGTATGTTACCGTGGTTAATTCCTCTCTGTGGTAAGATCCGGTATGTATGTTACTGTGGTTAATTTCTCTCTGTAGTAAGATCCGGTATGTATATTACCGTGGTTAATTCCTCTCTGTGGTAAGACCCGGTATGTATGTTAACGTGATTAATTCCTATCTGTGGTAAGATCCGGTATATATATTACCGTGGTTAATTCATCGCTGTGGTAAGAACCGGTATGTATGTTACTGTGGTTAATTCCTCTCTGTGGTAAGATCCGGTATGTATGTTACTGTGGTGAATTCCTCTCTGTGGTAAGGTCCGGTTTGTATGTTACTGTGGTTAATTCCTCTCTGTGGTAAGACCCGGTATGTATGTAACCGTGGTTATTCTCTCTCTGTGGTAAGACCGGTATGTAAGTTACCGTGGTTAATTTCTCTCTGTGGTAAGATCCGGTATGTATGTTACCGTGGTTATTCTCTCTCTGTGGTAAGACCGGTATGTAAGTTACCGTGGTTAATTCCTCTCTGTGGTAAGATTCGGTATGTATATTACCATGGTTAATTCCTCTCTGTGGTAAGACCCGGTATGTATGTTACCGTGGTTAATTCCTGTCTGTGGTAAGACCCGGTTTGTATGTTACCGTGGTTAATTCCTCTCTGTGGTAAGATCCGGTATGTATGTTACCGTGGTTAATTCCTCTCTGTGGTAAGATCCTGTATGTATGTTACTGTGGTTAATTTCTCTCTGTGGTAAGATCCGGTATGTATGTTACCGTGGTTAATTCCTCTCTGTGGTAAGATCCGGTATGTATGTTACCGTGGGTAATTCCTATCTGTGGTAAGACCCGGTTTGCATGTTACCGTGGGTAATTCCTATCTGTGGTAATGAATTAAGCGGCTGTACATGGCTTTTATTTCTTAAATACGTCTTAGGCAACGTGGACAGAAGCAGGTATAAAATAGTGACGAGTTACTGAGTAAAATATAGTAAATGTAACGAAATTAATATATAACTGCGTTGTAATGAAGTAAGGCAAAACTATTAGGTACATATGTACCTTCTTTAAAGCAGAGCGATTTTGTCATCTCAAATATTTTCTCAATTATAGAAATAGACAGCGACAAACAAACGTCTCAGGATAGTAAATTCGTTGAGGTTAATGGCGTTTCAAAGCATACCTTAAGCCTGATAACCGTATTGGCCTTGTATTATTATGTATGTTTAGCAGGTGATAAATAGGACATTAAGAATGTATGTTTCTGAATTGTGACATAGTTCTGCGTTGCTAGAAAGTTCCATTGGAACAGAGCGAGTCGATTATCTATCATAAATGGCGATTTTGTTTGGGTTATCTTATTGGTTGCAAATAAAAAAGCTACGAAAGATTTATTTTTTCGTTGAAACGTACACAAGAATTGATGACAAATGCAAAAAGCTACATGAAGATGAATGACATATTTAAAGGGACACGAATTGATGACGCATTAATACACATAGACTAAAATGCACACGATTCTATAAATTGATACCACTTAAATACGAAGTAACAAATCATATACTAAATACTATTTTATTGTTTAGGAAATAGCTTCGTAAACAATATATTAAACGAAAACCCGCGCGTGATGCCGACATCTTATATAAGCCTCTATGACGTATATGAGTATACATACATCTTTCTTCGTTTTCTTTTCCTGACAGACCTTTTACACACCACACGTCATAGTCAGGAGATAAATATGATATTGTCAGTTATAACGGACATTACTGCATCAGACTAGACCCACTCTCCTTACGTCAATCCTTTCTAATCTGGTCACGTGATACTTCTAAGCTGTAACATAGATCTTTAAAACAAATCGATGAAATAAATATTTTTACAAAAATGTATTTGAAAAAACCTGAAAATATCAATGTTCGGAATTTTGATATATAAATCATATACCAAGTGATCAGAGTAACAATCCTTATAGAAATTCATAGAATTCTTGGCCATTTGGGTGTTGTAATGAATGAAGCTTGTATCTTTCATTGTGTTTAGAGTTAATTGGTTAATTACAAACATCATGATTCATGTTTTTGTGGTCGACCTCTTTGTAAAATGTATTACAATTTAAATTAGGGTAGCATAAAGCTTTAAACAAATATTTTCAATAAACAAAGTCGTTAGATGTGCTTTTTCTCAGACCCCATTCATCACACACGTTGAAGCATTGATTCTGACAAGGATGTTGGACGAAAAGAAATTACACATTGAATGCAACATGCAAATCAAGAAGATCTATATGAATTTGATGAGGTCCTACACCAGTGTTTTGCTTTGCTTGTATTAGCTCTCACAAAATCAATAAAACATTGCCTTTGTTTTCAAATAAAATTTTATTGTCGTGCAAGAGTTTCCGAGACGCAGTTTATCTTGATACAAGCTTCTTTGTGATACAGAGTCATGACACACGCGTGATCGTTTCGTTGTATAAATTGATCGGTAACTCCCCAAACCGTAAAGTGGATTGTTCTATCGTAATGTTCGGTCATGACACATGAGAATAACCAACTGTTTTGACACAAATTGGTTGGATTCAATAAAGCTCTGACAATAACTAACGGTAATATAGTTTGGCCTATCGAACCAATCATTGGCAATTATTGTATTCTGGAACATAGAAAAATGATGCTAGTCAACGTTATAACTAAACTTTACTTTTTATAACACGTAGTCAATACAGTTTTCTTAACTAATGTTCTTAAGTAATGTTTGAAAGTTTTATTCTAAAGGGATCGCTTCATGACCATAATGGGGATTGTTAGTAGATTTTGCATCACGCTTCCGCCTAAAAGAATTATTACTGAAAATATAAACAAAAGGACTGATACCAACTTGGGAATACGTCAGCCATGCTGAAACTGTAATAAATAACGAGGACATAGATCTCTCCTTACCAAAGATACTGATATAGGCTTGCAGTAGGTACGGTATCCATAGCGAATACATAGTAACGGTCACGATAAAAAACGTTCGACACAAATGTTCGTTTTTTCTCGTGCGTAAATTCACAACACGTCCCGTTGTTTGGTTTAAGTTTTGCGTGATTGTAGGCATTTGAGCTGGTGGTCCCATCGGCATTCCGTTTAACCAATTGATCACAACTTGTGCATTTGCTCCGGGTCCGAAAAATGTCCAGTTGTTGCTTCGCGGTGGTTCACGGAAAAGTGGACGCATTTTCCTGTGATCTCGAAGGAATATAAATATCCTCACGTACAAAAATAGTGTTGTTAGGATGACTCCAGAGAAGACCAGAACGAATCCTAATGTGTCGTTCTTTCTGTAACGCTTGTGTTTGAAAGCACACTGTGATTCTTCCGGAATGTATCGGTAAGTACCCATTCCGAACACTGGAGGGAACGATACAGCAAATGACACTAGCCAGCCTAGTATCACAATGGCCAAGTTAAGTAATCCCTGGGATCGTCTTCTATGGAAATGGGAATACACAATGGCTAAATGTCTGTCCACAACGATAGCCATTAACGAAACTGCTGAACTAAATACGAAAAACGTGTTTGCAAAAGCTAAAAGCGTACATGCGGAATCTCCGTGACGCCATACTGATCCTTGGGCGACGGACGCCAAAACAAACGGTAAACAAAACACGGCCCTGGACAGATCCGAGATCGACTGACTGATGAGATAATAAAACGGAGGCTTGTGGTATCTTTTGTTGCTCACGACGGAGTAAATTACCATGACATTACCAAATATTCCCATTACAATAATGATGGAAAGGGCGACAACCTTAATGATCGTTTCATTTCTCATGCCACTTTCGTCGTGAAGGGTTACCGAGGACCCGGATGGTGACCGATGGATAAGGGACTTGTAAGATTTGACAGATTCCTCACGGGCCAGTCCTGCAAGTGTCGAATTCACAGCGTATATTACAGACGAATTCATCCCTAAGCCATGCAGGTATAATCACATGTACCGAGATAATACAATTGCCAACCGTTAAATAATCCAAATTAAAAACGTGCCTCCTGCACCGACTTTGTCCTTGTTTTGCCTTCCTTGGTACTTAAAAGTATCAACGTCGAGTTTCTAGGCGATGATAACACCCGGTGATTTAACAGGTTCACTTATTAGGTCACGCTTTCCTTCTTTGTTACTGTCAACCGTTTTTCTTCCCTCAACTCAGAGAATTTAAGTCCCATTTAGCGCACAAATTTACCATAATTTCCAAATTGATCCAGATATATGATAACATTTGCTGAAGTAATTTGGTTGAAACAGAAAACACCTGAATCAGCTTAGCACATCTTCTGATAATGTCAATAAAAAGTTATACATGTCACTCCATATTTTTAGAATGTTCTACAACAGATTGGTCTAAAAGCGACAACAGCATTGCATGACATCGGACTTTCGTTTACAAGCAGTTCAGAACAAAACACTCTGAGATCCTCCCACGACCGGCAGCGCTCCACCGCTCCGCAATATTACGTGATTGGAAATGGCCATTTGTATTTTGCACATGATCACACTTTCCATAAGAGCGTCATATTATCACACGACAAAGTTAATATCGTTCTCCAAATGGATGGACAATATTAATGAAATTTCAAATTAATATAAAAAAAAAAAAAATCCAGAAGATTTTTTTTTCTAAATCAAATTAATATTCTACTCACATGTTTTGCCAGAAACACTTTTCAGAACGTCACTTAAATCTCCCATGGCAATAAAATTTGCATGTGTTTAGATCCGTTTTTCAGTGAAAGTTGTATTCTTCCAAGAGCTAATTGTCAATTACTATAAAACCACTTTCCGTAAATCAGATAAAGTGACGATAGTAAAACAATGATAGAAATTAAAAGTTTTGCAGTTTTCAATTTCGTATTCACGGTTTCCTGTTATATTACATATCACATCTTCCAAATGTCTCCACGACACTAAAACTTTATCGCTCCCATTGTTGTGTACACACAGATGTAGCATGCGAACCCAGTACGTTTCCACCCACGACTGTTATGTACTCCAACCCTCACATAGCGACAGATGTAGGGTCTGTGCCAGTCATAACGACGGCCACAGTTTGTATGGCGTTATAGACATTTCCCCGTGACACTCCGGGTCCAATACTCGTGACAATAGTCAGAGACGTGTTAGCTTCGCCATAGCATCCAGACAGAATAAAACGGGAGCGAAAAAATGATGAGTTTTCCGTGTTTCCTATCCCTGTTTTCTATATTCATTCATGAGCGCTGATGAAGGGCACGCACACAGGAGCCTCAGATACCGTGTCTCCTCTGTGATGCTGAACAGCCTTGTAAATAGCGGACCAATCCACGTCAATAAAACCCACCTCTGTTCCAGAAGCCGTAAAAAGCGTATTGCAGGGGCTATAATAACTTGTTTTCAATTTTGCTTTCTGTTGGAGACACAACTGATAGGAAAGTAATAAATTACAATGCTTCAAACGGCGTAAAGCTTCGTTCCACATACGGAACACAGTGATACGCGTTCATGTTTACATGCAATGCTGTTGTACTTTTTATGGTTTACATCCTGTTTGGACATGTCGATTGCTGAGAATAACTCTTTGTTTTTATGTGCAAGCTGATGTAGTAAGCGTTGTCACAGCATTGTTACCGTCCACAGACGGATTATTTGAGAATTTGTTCACTTGTAACTAACTGCACGTTCAATTATTTGTTTTCCATTTAAAGTGTTTTCATTAAAGACTATGGCAGACAACAGGAAACAGGAAGCTCAAATAATCATAAGAGTGCACAATGGTTCTATGAGATAAGTCATTTATAATGTACACTTCACCGAATGTCAACAGCTAACAATTTGCATCATATTCACAAAAGACATGTGTCGTTTCCGACGAATATCCACGAAAATTACGAGCATTAGAACATAATCACACTATTGATTAATACATTTGAAATACTCCTGTATTCATACATTGTCTCTTGGGTATAATTGTTATAATTTTGTCCTATTAAATAACACTGTGTAACTTGCCAATTATCACAGAGAATTCTCCAATGTATTTAAACTCCACTACTTGTCTGTATTCGCCCAGTAATAAGCTGTATACAGTATGAACCAGAAATCCTCACTTATTTCCGTGACTCCCGATCTTCAACCAGGCCTTCAGGACAGAAGGGACGTGTGATGCTCATCTGTTCCTTTCGATCTATCTCAGACCTGCATACTTGTGATTTACTCTGTCATTCAAGCTCGAGAAAAATCAAATTTAACAGGCTGTAGCCATTCAGCGCTCGATTCCATTTCGATTTCCTAAATTGAATCTTGAAATGAGAAATGAAGCCTCACCAAATTACTGTTCCCGGTAATGTCATTAGCATTCATATCGAGGAGTTTGTCTCAATCCGAAACAGCAGATAAAATGTCATTTCTTGCTTAAACACATCCTGACAATGAACGAAAGTCCGCGAAATGTTTTTTGCTTAATGCGTTTGTCATTTCCATTCCATTACATCAACATTTTTTACACGAAATGCAGTCATTTTTGTTTATACTTCAATAATAATTTTTGTCAAGAATAGTCGAAAATAATGCTTTTTTGCTGTTTCAATAATTTTCTTATTTTTTTAATGCCAAGTTTGTTCCCGAGAATGCGAACGTCCATGTAACAATCACGCTTTGTCTAGAGGGCGCTGTATTAAACACTACACAATGCATCTGTCGGTAGGGATTGGTCCAACCACTTGGAATCCTTAATTTGTTGCCACGCGCGACGTCCATAAGCACATACTACAGTCGTCATAGTTTTATATTTATGTATATATCATGCACTGTACGTATTATATACTGCAGTTATGCTATTTTTGAGCCGATGTTGGAAGAATGTGTGTTTTTAGTTGACGGTATAAACCCATATGAATTGTATTAATTGTAAATGTATTATACATATGTTGTGAAGGTATAATTACCTCATCCTCATACATTGTATATTTACATGCTATGTTATTGTAAAAGAGTGTGTTATGTATGTGAACTTATGGGCCGTAAGGACTAAAGTTATAAAACAATTTGAATTTGAATTTGGTCCTTCGTTGTACAGCCGCTTGTGAATCATGAAAATCACCGTTGACTTTATATTCCCCACGCTCGAGGAATACATGTAGCAGTCTTTTTCTAGGGTTCTAGTTGTACTAACGACTCAAACGTTTATGTAAAGGTTCACCATTTACTCCTTTCTACCAATAATCGTATTGATCATAGCCAATCTCTTTTCAGTTTTGAAGACTGATAATAAATAAGATACAAGAAACTAGCTCATTTTGCCAACGGTTACGTAATCATATTGGATATATAATTAAAAATTGATACAAAACCAATCATCGCAGACATACCACACCTTTAGTTTCTCACCTGGATGTTCATAGCCAATGACGTGTACCACATAAGTCAATGATCCACGTGAATTGCTTGAAGTGATCTGATGCTTTCATTTATTATAGATAGTTCGTTAATCTTCTTCCTGTGTAGGTATGTCTACCTTAGTTCGCACGAACGGAATGGCGTGATCCTAATTCTAAAGCCAACCCTACACCGTATTGTTAATGGTGTCTAGTCCTTAAAGATTCCTGCCCCACTTCAGGAAGGTTTTTCGTATAGACCTATATGAAGCCTCCATTTAATTGTGTTTAACATGTAGCTGTAATGCGGCTGAGCTAGCCAGAATATTTTTGTTGTGTTCGTTTTAAAGTTTAGCACCGTTGGAAGGTTACGCTCAGAACACTGTTGGTCATGATATTTGTTAGTTTTGAATCTATAACATTTTCTTCCATAAATCCTTCTTGCGAGGTTTGTTTTTGTTTTTATTAAAAAATAACATGTCGGAGATATATATTATTATCAAATGAGAAGCTGGTATTAGGAAGGGAGTGGGAATCCTTAACATCTAGCTCATTAAAATAACATTGAATTTTTCTATTCTCTCCATTGTCGATATGTGCAATTTTCATGACGTTGAACTGTATTGTTCCCTGGATAATTTGCGAAATCTTACTTTCCCGTTTGATATCATTTCCGACATCTCTACAAACACGTTGTCAGCATGCAAGCTCTCTGGGAACGTAGACAGAATAACATTGCTCCAACCGTTCCCTTTATTCCACAATCCGATGCAGAATTCTCTAAGAGAAACAAGGAATGTTTAAAATCAATAGGGCTATTTCTAAGACACAGACCGTATTTCTCTTTCTGAACTCGGGCTGGACAAGAGTATAACTGGTTGCCTACAGGGTGAAGTACACACCATGATAAATCATTTGTGCTGGGATCCCGATGAGAAGACGACAATGAAACAACACCGTAAACGAGTCCATCTTTCAGAAGTCAATATATCATAACAGCAGACCTCCATAGCATTGTTTTACTGCCGAGAGGATGTTCCTCAAGGAAGTATAAACTGAAAGCATTGTGTCTTTGTAATGTCGCTGTTGACTTATGGGAATTCGATTTTTCTAATTGAAATAACGGTTGTTGCAGTTTTATAACAACCAACATTCTATTTCAGACTTTTATTGACACATCAAAGGAATTCGAACAAGATCCTGATTAATCGGTTTGATCCCACGTGAATGCATGGTTTGTAAAATGTATCATCTCATCGCGAGATTATTTATATTTCAGTTTGTCGACAATAGAGAATTATTATTATTTTATTTTTTATTTTTACGTCTTTCATATGACACAAAACTGTAAGTGTTGATGTAAATTTCGGGATATGTGAGATGTGAATCTGACATTACATGATGAGTTTATGTGTCACACGCTAGTTGATATGACGTAGAAACATGACCGTGGCTTCATGAACTTCTAAGCTCATGCAAACTATCGAGATTATCTCTTATTATTTATTTCGGTGTGAATTACATGGCGGGTGCCGTCGATGAAGCAGAAGACGCTAACTCTTCCAGAACATCTGGTCTTATTTTCCTGCAGTTTTACAAGGGTCTCCGTGAAAATCCTTCCTTTCTTCATTGTTTGCCCATAGTTTAATCAATTCTGAGTTCGGACCTCGGTTTTGTTGGCGCTTTGGTATTTTCTAATTCTTAAGATCAATGTGTTGAACTAAATGGAAACTCGCAGAAGTTTAAGGGGGAACTGGGATAACTGGAGATATCTATTCTCGTCGATACGGTCATTGCACCATCCAACCACCAATTAACTGATTTAATAAAAGTTTATTATGATTTATTACTTGTTCCTAATCGCGTGCCTTTTCATTTAAATGAGTAAAATATGACTTAACACACGCATATGCTGCACCTTTTTAATTTAGTAATATATACAGTATGCCGACAAAATGAACTAAACGCCATCATACAGCTGTTTCAGCCTTGCAGGACGCGTCAGTGCTGCTAGGGACCAAAATGTGGGAATCGAAATGTTCTAATGTAGAAGCAGAAGGGTCAGCCCTTTAATGGATGATTTAGAAGACAAAATAAATTAATACTGTATAATTTCAAATCTTGTACTCCAATGAGATTAACTGTGGGTATGGAGGCTCCAGCAAACCTCGAGGACTAAATAGTCCACCAGCAGAGTATACTAGCAGATTCTAATTGATATGATGTATACTATTTTATAAAATAAAGAAATTTTAGTAGATTAAGTTAACCACAAGGTTTAATTATGCTAACATTTACCATAAATTGGTTCAACACGACCTTATTTGATTCCGTGCCATTTTTTTAACTGTGTCATTATTTACTTAAATACCCCCGTCGTTAATTATGACGTTCAAAATAAGTTGGTCGTTTAGAGGAGATCCATATCTTTTTATTGCTTGAATTTTTGTCCTCTGATATGATATGCTTAAAATATTATAGGAGGAACACACAAGTTGTGCTCTCACTAGTGTACCTTCAATGACGTCATGAGACGGAGACCTTTAACAGTCAACGATTTTATCATTGACAAACGAAATCGGATGTCGTGATGACGTATGTACCTCTTTTCATCCGATTATAATACCAAGAATATGACTCCGTCGTGTTGATTAGAAACCTGAGTGTGACGACTGACTATTAAATTGTTCTAGAATATGATAAGTTACCGTTAAGTACAAAATCACGAATACCTCCATTCTATAAACAGGATACTTGTTATATCATATGCGAGGTCCAATTATCCCGCTATTTCGGATTTGATAAGGATATAAACCTCTTAATATGTCCCCGAGCTATGTAAAAGGTTTTAAATTGCAACTTAAACCCCCTCCTAATAAAATAAAATAAATCAGTCAATCAAAATAATAACAATAAAAGGAAACAACAAAAAACAAAACATAAATAAATGAAAAAAATACAAATGAATAAAATTCAAAGTAAAAATATTCAAACAAAAAACCAAAATCAAAAACAAAACTAAACAAAATCAAAAATGGAAGTTGTAAAAATTCAGAGAAAGAAATTGTATCATGGGATTTATAAAAAACACCTGTCGTAAATTTCTGCTAAGTCATCGAAACACATAAATCGATATTTCGAGTAGTGTTTACCATTAAGGAGGAGTATGCAGAATTGTTCTTGGTCAGAAATTTCGGGAATCGTGTCACATTTCCAATTTAACAAATTGGCTGTGCTAATCACGTGTGATGTAGATAAGGTTCCCGATATGTCGATAGAACCAAGGCTGCCATCACTCAACTTTCGGCAATGGTAAACTATCCTCCACCGTTAATTGAAACACGTTGATTGTATAGAGAAATGTCATGTGGGGTAGATAGGATATCGTTGACTTAATGGTTAATTACAGCAACTCTAGATAATGGTTTACGAGGCAATATCTGAGGACCGCTTCCAGGAGCACCACGGAGGACAGTATGGTGAGGGGCTCTCATGAATAATTCACATAGGTTTGCTGTTGTATTGTTTTTGTCAATGTATTTTGAATAGCATTTTCAACTTTAGTGAGATTAATTGTTTTTTTACTTTACTGTTCTAAGAAGATTAAACGTATGGAAATGAATTTAAACCAGAGCACAATGTGCAGCAGACATTGATTCAAGCTTTTTATAAATATAATTATAGTGATTATACTCCCAGAAAGGCATGACCTATATGTTTACTCCTTCTGTTGTAATAATTTTGATATTAATATGAAAAAAAAAGAAATTTACGATATCCAGAACAATAAAACTACGAAAACCCATTGGTGCCAAATGTTATAATGTAAAAAAAATAATTTATTGCATTTAAACGCAATACTTTTGCGAATAAACGCAATTATTATTGCGAATAAACGCAATACTTTTGAGTAAGAACAGGATACTAGTTAATTCATGAAAGTAATATTTCTATAGGGATGTACATAACCGATACATATTTATGTAGGTTCCCTAATGAGTGGTTGTTTTTTGTCATATTTATATATACTGTAGTTACTTAATTTACAAAGTGAAATAAACCTTGTTAAATACAAAAGTACAAAATACGTTTCGTAAATACTTTTCTATATAAGTTTTATTACACAAGGTGGAAAAATAAACTAAATACATATAGTGACCTCAGGAGATATGCCACTATCCATAGAGATCCGGGAATAAATCATGTATTGCAATTAAGTACCAAGTATATTTCCCAACAATATGTATGGGATCTAATAGAATTATTTAAATACTCATTATCCTGTGAGAATGAAGTTGTAAAATGTAAGATAAGTGAGAAAACAAGTAACGACATTATGCTACATTTTATATTAGAATGTCCAGGTCTATACCTAAGCCGGGATAAAATGATTGATAGTGTTGTGAATGCTATAGAAGTGTTGTCGTATGTACAATTTTCAGAGTTAAGCTTTGATCACCAGTGTAGCTTTTTACTTGGTGATCGGTCACATGTATGTATAACTGATATAGAGTGGGAAACATTAATGATAAATGTAGCTGGAAATATCAGAGGAATGGTGTGTGAAATGGAGGGTTTGCTGTGATCTATTAATTCATATGTATTAGTATTTTAACGTCAACTTACAAATATGTAAATGTATACGTACTGATAATTTAAGAGAAAATAATGTACTGAACATTATGTATAATGCATTGTAAACTGATGTTAACTGTTTGACATCTCCTATATGGGAGGGAATAAAGAATGTCTGTCTGTCTGTCTGTCTGTCTGTCTGCTAATTAAGTAACAAGAGAAAGGTAAATATGATACCAAACTATCAAGAGCAAAGATAGCTGTTTCTCACTCACCACAACTATAAACGAAAACTTTTACGTTTGTCTTTCAAACAGCACAAAATATAGGTGTTTTGAACAAGAATTAGTTATAGAGGTTTGACGTCAACAAATAGTAAGTTTCAATGGGCATAGGTGAAAAGTGGTGGTCCCGTGTGCTCCGTTCACCAATGATATTAACGGGAAGTCGTACCACACGTGTGTGTTAAATAATAATTAACATACTGTTCTGAACTTTAGCAAATACGTTCATAATGTGATAACCTATAGCAGGTATGTGAGAAATAAACTTTCAAACAAAGGTCTCTCATGCTTTCTTGTTTTACACACTTACTATAAATTTTAAAACATTCACATATATTAAACCCATGGTTATAAAAAATAAATATAGTATGTTTAATATCAATTTTTATTTTGTATCATGCTACCTGTACTACCCAATCGTTTGGGCGCAGCTGTAAATCTTGAGTGAAGAGTATCGTGCGCGCGAAACTTTTGAATCATTAAGCAACATATGGTAACAGTATTGCGTATATTCGCAAACGTATTGCGTTTATTCGCAAAAGCTTTTGCGTTTATTCGCAAAAACTTTTGCGTTTATTCGCAAAAGTATTGCGTTTTTTTGCAAACATATTGCGTTTATTTGCAAACGTATTGCGTTTATTCGCAAAAGTATTGCGTTTATTCGCAAACGTATTGCATTTATTCTCGAAAGTATTGCGTTTATTCGCAATAATTATTGCGTTAATTCGCAAAAGTATTGCATTTAAACGCAAAAGTATTGCGTTTTTTTGCAAACATATTGCGTTTATTCGCAATAATTATTGCGTTAATTCGCAAAAGTATTGCATTTAAACGCAATAAATTATTTTTTTTTACATATAATATTTGGCACCAATGGGCTATTTATAAGGGGTATTCCTATATACATGTATATAAGAGTGGTCGGGTGGTTCAGTGGATGGCGCATTTACCTTTCACCAAGGCGGGGTCACCTGCCCGACCACGTGGGTTTTCTCTGGGTTCTCCGGTTTCCTCCCACAATAAGACCCCTCGCGCGCTAACATCCGGGCCAACAAGAGTGATTAATATAAGTTGGATAAATTGTTTCATAATTTGGTAAAAAAAAGTGGTAAAGTTAATAAAATTTATATACATGTACTGTACCCTCGTCGACTCGTCACGAGGGTATAAAACATACAGCCGAATGTTCTATTGTTCCTTCGGTGGACCACGAATGCTTAAGAGAAAATATTTCATACAAGATCATTCCCAGGGATAAGGTATTGCTCAAAGTAAGTATGATTTACGTTTAGAAGCTGGAGTGATTTACATTAATGAAAGAGGTTTCTCAGTCGCCTTCATGACAAACTGGATCGGTAAAATTCCAGGGAGCGGATGGTGTCAGGACGTCTTGCCGGATGAAATGACGGACTTCGTGTGATTTAAATAGGCCTTACATCCGTCATACACACTTCTATTTGTATTGATTTGGTGACGGCCTTCCCTGTGATTTTGTTGCTCTACTACCCCCAGACCCCCTAGGGATGGACACGTATATAATGTCCTAAATACACTTTGACGTATGGGAGGTATTAGTGTTGTTATTGTAAGCATAGATAAATCTGAGGTAGATTCTATAGGACATGACACTTACTCATACATGTATATTATCTTACTCGTACATGTATATAATCTTACTCGTACATGTATATTATCTTACTCGTACATGTATATCATCTTACTAGTACATGTATATCATCTTACTCGTACATGCACATTATCTTACTCGTACATGTATATTATCTTACTCGTACATGTATATTATCTTACTCGTACATGCATATACTCTTACTCGTACATGTATATTATCTTACTCGAACATGTGTATTATTTTACTCGTACATGTATATTATCTTACTCGTACATGTACATTATCTTACTCGTACATGTGTATTATTTTACTCGTACATGTATATTAACTTACTCGTACATGTATATTATCTTACTCGTACATGTATATATTATCTTACTCGTACATGTATATTATCTTACTCGTACATGTATATTATCTTACTCGTACATGTATATATTATCTTACTCGTACATGTATATTATCTTACTCGTACGTGTATATTATCTTACTCGTACACGTATATTATCTTATTCGTACATGTATTTTATCTTACTCGTACATGTATATCATCTTACTCGTAAATGTATATTATCATACTCGTACATGTATATTATCTTACTCGTACATGTATATTATCTTACACGTACATGTATATTATCTTACTCGTACATGTATATTATCTTACACGTACATGTATATCATCTTACTCGTAAATGTATATTATCATACTCGTACATGTATATTATCTTACTCGTACATGTATATTATCTTACTCGTACATGTATATCATCTTACTCGTACATGTATATTATCTTACTCGAACATATGTATTATCTTACTCGTACATGTATATTATCTTACTCGTAAATGTATATTATCATACTCGTACATGTATATTATCTTACTCGTAAATGTATATTATCTTACTCGTACATGTATATTATCTTACTCGTACATGTATATGATCTTACTCGTACATGTACATTATCTTACTCGTAAATGATTATTATCTTACTCGTAAATGTATATTATCTTACTTGTACATGTATATTATCTTACTCGTAAATGTATATTATCTTACTCGTAAATGTTTATTATCTTACTCGTACATGTATATTATCTTACTCGTACATGTATATCATCTGACTCGTAAATGTATATTATCTTACTCGAACATGTATATTATCTTACTCGTACATGTATATTATCTTACTGGTACGTGTATATTATCTTACTCGTACGTGTATATTATCTTACTTGTACATGTATATTATCTTACTCGTGCATGTATATTATCTTACTCGTACATGTATATTATCTTACTCGTACGTGTATATTATCTTACTCGTACGTGTATATTATCTTACTTGTACATGTATATTATCTTACTTGTACATGTATATTATCTTACTCGTACATGTATATTATCTTTCTCGTACACGTATATTATCTTACCCGTACATGCATATTAAATTACTCGAACATGTATATTATCTTATAAACTATAAGAGCCGGGTCGCTACTTCATTGATCTATTACAGAAACGAGAGTAAGTATTTATGTTTTTTGCAGAAATGGCAAATTCAATCCGGAATTTTGCTGTTAATAGATATTGTAAATACATATTTTCGCGGTAATCTTATTTTAGCGCTTTTGGTGCTAAAATAATGTTAAAGGAATGCATTAAATGTTGTTCAATGACAGGTAAAAAGGGGCTGTTACATTAGCTATTTTATTTACCGCCCGAGGTACAGTCGTTGGTTAATACAGCCGTTATCCACTTAAGGGAGTAAGATCGCAAGCCCAGTATACAAGAAGTAAGAAACGTACACTTCATATTGCTGGGTTGAGAATTTTCAGTCTTTATTAATTCGGTGTGGCATGGTTTTATCAGTGGTTTCAATGTAGTTGAATCGCAATGATTTAGGATTCCAGCACTAGTTGCGTGAATTAATTCTTTTCCTACTTTTATCAGTTTAGCTGATATAAACAAGAACCCGAGCTTACTCCCCACCCCCTCCAATAGAAGCAAGAAATAAAACAACAGGAAAATATCACTAAAGCAGTTTTATGAAATTTTATTGAGTAATAAAATAATTATCCTACAGATAATTCTTACAAACTAGTTTTAAATCTTTATTACACAATCATCCATTCAGAAAGAAATATTGCATTATTCTTTGTTTCGGGAAATAAGAAACGATTGTTGAATTGTATTGTTTTATTGTACGTGCACCTGTTGAAAACATTTTCCTTATAGGGATGTCACTGTATAATGTTTACATAAATCGATACAAGTGTTAGGTACTGACATGTTCTGCTATCTCTTAGTGAAGATAAAAGAACAAATAACCCTCATTAACATTTGGGTCGAACAAACAGGGGACAGACTGGCTGGTGCCAAATAAACCGGCTACGGCAAAGCAGACATGCAGGTTTTTCGACAGTAACAGACACACTTTACAAAGATAGCGCCGCGCTGATGACAGGCAGGTATTACATAATGGCGATGAGGCATGCTGGTGGTCGTGGCGATACAAAACCAGGCCCTGCTTCCATCTGTACAGAAAACCAAGATTAAACAATACAGCTTGACAAAAAATTCAATTCGTTGATATCTCTGCAATTTGGATTTCCAACGTCTTGGCCTTAAGTATCGCCGATTATCCTTTGAAGGATGAAGCAGCTGTATACTACAGTGTACATGTATGTTATATTTTATATCGTTGTTTATGTATCTATCACTTGACTTTAAAGGTTCAATTCCACGTATGTGTTCATATTTGGCGTTCACATGTATGTTTTGGAAGCACGTAACTAAGCTTCTGACGGCTACCAAAAGCATAAAAGCTCATTAGAGCTTGTGCTTTATTTGTTGTACCTGACATTACGACTTTAAATAAAATTGAGCTTATCTTATCTTATCCAACAGACTTTGATTGCAAACATTTATTATCTCGAATTTTATGTTTCAATTTTCATTAGCGAGTCAACATAGAAAGCATAAAGTTGGACCCCTCGAATAAGACAAGACAATACAATGCGCGAGTCGAAACACTGTATCGTGAACAACAATTATATACGTAATGGCATCATTAGTTCATTCGTTCACATTAGTGTTGTTAATTTGTAGGTACGAAAACTGCTGTGTTTTTCTATCTCTGCCTTCACACATAGATGACTGTTCTCTTAGATATTTTCTGGCATTTTACGAAAGTCGCGTTTTCTTTTATGATATCGTACACATGCTTTGAAGAATTCGACTGTGTGTCTGCTTAAATGGAATTCTGACATATTGTGTTAATGTTGTGAAAGTATCTGTCAGAAAATGAGAAAAACATTACTGTTGAGTATTTTTATCGCTTACCAAAAGTAAATTTGTATCCTTTGTTATCATCTTTTATACATGCGCTATGCTAAACGCCCACATACAGAACAACACGTGCTCTCATAACAGACCTTCCAAATACTCTTTTAACGGAAATTATTCAAATAAAGAATTTATATCATCTTATATTGGTATTTCTGAATAATATTGCAGTCTGGCATGAATCCATCCCACATGGTGTCTTCAAATATTGAATATTGATATAACTGTTTCAATAAAAAGATAAAATGTGATTGAGCAGTTGCAAAGCTATCAAACTGAATTGGTAATGTGTATTGCAATTGGCATTGCTATGACATAGAACCAAGGCACAACAGACTTTGATAATATCGATTTGTCGATATTTTGGTAGAGTTCCAGATAGAAATCTGACGTTATTTCAAGATCAAAGGAACGACTTCGACACTACAATATATTATCTGGCAGATGGATATAAATTCCAGTACTTGTCTACACCTCGTCCTAGGTTTAACTGACATGTAAGCAATCGATATGTCTAAACACAGGACACATTACTACGGAAGGAACCAAAATTGATTTCTCTAATACGTAAACATGCAACGTAATTTGTCAAATTCCGTTCCTTTGATTAACTAAAACACAAAGAACTTATTTATTGCTTTTATATATCTTTTTAACCAGTAACGTTGTTATGATTTATTTTTTCATGGATTTAATGTGTTTTAAAATCTAATTCAATGCAGGTTCCAGACGGAAATATTGATATTTTATCCCATTCTGGGGAATGTTTATGGGGCCCTACTTTAAAGGACTTTTTGGACCTATTGATAGGGACATTGACGAAGTTTACATTAACCAGACTCCGCTATGACAGTTTTTGAGGTATTATTTTCCCTACTAAACAAAGTATCAAATGGTGTTTTTAATATTCAAACAACTAAAAATCAGCTTGTACGGCAGTGTGTTTTATGACAATTAAATGATATTATCAGGCATGTTATGTTCCATTTGTTCCCTGTTGGTAATCACTATCATCAGCAGTGTGTTTACGACAAACATAACTACACAATCAATGCGTAAAGCATTTAAGAAACAAAACAATGGAGAAGACTGATCAATTTCAAACTTAAGGATTGAGAAATCTTGCCGAAGGGACTTATTCTTAGAAAAAACTCGTACATTGATTTCAAGCAGAAATATGACAAACCCACTCCTGTTACAGTATTAGTTCATCATTTACCATCTAGGAACGTATGCATTTTTTCTGTTTTTTTTTTCTCTCAAATTATGCAAATGGTGTCCTGTGACATGAACGAAGCTAGTGGAAAAAGCTATTTCGAGGTATTTATTCATTTAAGGATTTAAGCGTTCTGGACAAATATCTGGTGTGTTTAATTCAGTTCTGAGAAGAGATTAACACTGACAATCTCTGTCATATGATAGAGTGATACTGGTTAGTCGGTGTGGAATTAAAATCCAATTCAAATATACAGGCAAAGTTAATTTGTTGAATTTTAGGAAGAAATTAAATAATCAACATTAATTGGTTTTCCTGGCGGAAATTGAAATGAAATCTTTAAGAATGATATGTCTTAGGGCATAATTGCATGCATGTTATTGAATAAAAATTGTTTCCAATATTTTCTTTTTAATGTTTGCTTTTCAACAAGTCTTCGGGGTTTTTGTTCATGCTACTAGATTAAAAAACACAATTTCCTAACCATTATGTAATACAAAACCTGACGTGATTCCTGCAGGCTAACTGTCGAAATTGAGAACGCACACCATTCTCAAATGGAAGACATTCAAGGAAAATCACAAGCTTTGTTATCGAATCTTTTCTGACACATTAAGTTTTTCTTCTTCCGCTAGAAAGGTTTTACAAAAAGCCCGCCAGACATTTTCATAATCGTCAAAAACATTTTGTCTTTTTACTCTCAGGAAAAGTAATGGGTCAGCGTCCCGATAGTCATTTTGGTAAGACTTTCTTTGTTTGAAAATATGTTTCAGTCGTATATAAGAGACGAAAAACCATAATTCGAATCCGGGATCGAAAGAAAATGCTTTCATATGGACTTTTACAAAATACAGAAAGAATGATAACAGGTGTTCTGGAAGAGTAAGCGTTTTTTTAATTCATTGATAACAAATACCACGTACATCTGAGGCACAACCACGTTAATACTACGTTTAAATTTTAACTTCAATACAACACTAACACAAAAATATTACAAAAACATTATACTATAAAACAACAATAAATAAAAATATAAACAACAATGTTTGATATAGCGTCTTATGTAGAAACAAAATAGAGGATACTAAAGCGTCAACAAAACCATAATCCGAACTAAAAATCGATTAAACTACGGGCAAAAAACGAAAAAGGAAAGATTTACATGGAGACCCTTGTAAAAGTGCAAGAGAATAAGACCAGATGTTAGAGAGTAAGCGTCTTCTGCTTCATCGACGACACCGGCCATGTAAATCTTGGTCAAACCCAAGTAAGCACCAATCCTCAAAATGAGAACCGAGTCATCACTGTCAATCACAACAAGCTAGTAAGCACACAAATAAGCAAACTCAAAAACGTCCATCTTTGTCCATCACACAAAGAAACAGAATATTTCTCGATAAGATCAAGATGGCGGCCAAAAAACTTCCGAGCAAGCTCTACAACTATACTCTCATGTACAAAATTAATTTCTCGTATAAGAAAAATAAATAACTATTCAGATTAATGCGATGATACTGATGATATTTTGTACAGAATTTAATCTTGTTTGAAACAAGCATTTTCATTTGCTTAAAACAATTATGTTATGAGCCCATACCGTAAAAAATGACGTCGCCGTTTATAACGTTACTTTTGATTGGCTGATGCCGACGCGTAATAATTTTTAAGAGAAAATAGTCCATCAATAAATAGAATTCTCGCAGGGTAAAGATTAAATTATAAATATTAACTTGAATCTATTTTTCATGTTATGTGGTACTAACACAAAAAACCGGAGTTTACTCTCATCATAAACCGATTCAGAGAGTACATTCCGGTTTTTTGTGTTATACCTCCTTAACATAAAAATAAATTCAAGTTTATCCTTAATTAGTCGCCCAATTGTTGTTTTATTTCCAGCACATTGTATATTTTGCACACTTACCAGCTATTCATTTTAGATGTTCAGTTTGTGAAATGCTACATGTAAAATGTATGCTTAAAATCAGACCTCATATCGAAAAACTACTTTTTGGTCATTGGAAAATTAATCCCCTATCGCTTTCATTTGATGGGAAATTTCGGAAATTTGTAAAGTTGGTTTTTATTTTGCTCGGCCAGGTTTAACAAAATCAAACTCTTCTTGAACTTTCTCGTAAACGTCAGAGCAATAGAAAAAAGGAAGCATTGGTATATTTGTATGATGTAGACGTATAGTTTTAGCAATTTAATTGTTGTAGCTTTTTGGCGGTTAAGATGTTGAAATCCATATAGGGATTGAAAGTCATTTTTTTAACTTTCATAGCGTTATGAATGTTTAAAAAAAGACTTTTAATCAAACTATTTACATTTTTACTATAGACTTATTGCTCAACTCCATTTATGTTTTTTTTTCAATTAATTGTTTATTACCTGTATTTGTATTTGTGTCGTCATTTAAATGACATTGGCAGAACAGCCCAGCTTGAATAAAATTGGCGCCAATGATAATAATTATTCATTTGAGCGTTTGACGCAAGGGCATTCTCCATGTTATTCGAAGCGGCGCGGCAAGACTATCATTGAACAAGCTTGATCTATGACGTCATAATTAAACCACGTGCTACGTCTCAAGAACGCTTCTCATTTATGAAAAGCATTTTTGCTAGTATTATTCATCTAGTGGGTCGCAGCGCAAATGTAAATATATAGGCAATAATGTACGGAGGAAATATTGTCATTGTGTTGATTGAGCTAAAACTCTGCAGGAACTTACTTTGTGTTGCTCTGTCTGTGTTTAAGTCTTATATACAATTATTTCTATTGGCCTGCTGCCAATGACGTCACAAATAAAACAAAATTGACCTTACCTTTAAAAAGTTATGACATCATTTCTTTTAAAATTATTCCCTATCATTATCGTAATAAATATCTTGCTTCCTATTTCTAAGTGTAATTATATCACGATTTTATATCAACTGTGAAACTTTAATAAGATTGGTATTCTAAGAAAAATAAGGCTTGCAAGAATTGTCTGTATATTACCAAAGGATTCAGTTCTACTTCTCGTTATCACCACAGAGTATATCAGACTTGGCAGCCGTCGCTATACGCTGAACGAGAAAACTCGTAACCAATGATAGATAATTCAACGATTGTCACACCCTTGTGAATTCGTGATTCATGAGTGCATAAAAGGCCGATAAGTGATACGAGATTGGTAGATGGCGCTGCGATAATAAGGTAATAGATACCCCGGCGATTGGTGTTATTTCAGGGCAAGGGTTCCAACCATCTCGATAAAAAACATCTTGAAAGATGGGTCAGCTGAGACAAAATCGATAGCAGCTCTCTTATATTCGACCTTGACCTTGAATGGTCATCAAGAAACACATCATCTATTGACGCGAGATCATTAATGTTATTTTCCTCCATTCCAGGAGGAAACGTGTTCAAGAGACGTCACACTATATATAAATACATACGAAATACTGCCGGTTATTAATGATTTTCACAAAGTTTATTGATGGACGCAATGGCGATATTGGAAGATAAGCCGGGAACACAGTTCGATGATAAAACGGGCGTGTTACACAGGTTAAACATACTCAACGGGATGGATGTCACTCGCGAATACCAATGTTACAATATCGTATATAATGTTAGAGCCGGAGACTTTTGCATAAACGGAATGGTTTCTCGCGGTAGGAATTGCTATTGGTCACGTCTGGTAGATGGGAAACAATAACGACTTTTGCATTCGTGTGCGTGTATTGTTCAAAGATGTAAAATATGTAGATACGGTTTTTACGGTACATACTTGGCAAGATATGTATTGCTTCTGAACGTAATTGGTTTTTTTTTCAATATGACTTAATTAGACGAGAGGTCGGGATAGTTATATTGTAGTAAATCTATAGTTCATGTATTAGGTTATGACTAATACGTAGTAGTTTCTCTACATAGTCAACATTAACCTTGATAAAATTGGACACTGGCTTTTCAGAAATAACCATTTCAGAGGAACTTTTCATCTTAACTGCTTAAGTAAAATTAAATCAAGTGATCAGGTGTGATACTGTGGTAGTAAAAAACAGGTAATAAACAGAAGCCATGCATTCCCGTGGGACATTCCGTTCGAGCACAATTCAGGTGACAGTGGTGAAATAACAAAGTACTTTTGTTAACATACTCAACAAATCGGTTTTAATTTTTTTTTAAGAATTTAATGAATAAGATTTAGATAAGCATCAACTCCAACGGTCACATGATCTAAGTTATGTTGTTATGTTGTTTACAACTTTCATGAAAATATCTTTGCAGTGAGGTATACGTCTTTTCGTAATATTTTACTGTTATTTATAATACACATATTCACCGGTCTTTCGAAAGATGAAATACTATCCATCATTTCTACTAGCTCACAACCATTTATTAAATGAATGTTTTAGAAAAAGTTGTTATAGTCATATAATACACATTGTTATTGATGACAACTTTAATAAAGCCCAGTAAGGATTTATGTAAGTTTGTCAGTTAAAACGTTCATTACTAGGTGTTATAGGTGTATGGTGGCAACTGTCTCTTAGTATTGTGCCAATGGGAAAATGCGGAGCAAATGTAAATATATATCTGTATCGTCGTCCACCTTTCATGGAAAAGACATATCTCATAACGAGAGATCGAATAAGTTCTTTCAGTCTGGCAAAAGGAATGGTAGTGTATAGTAGTGATAATTTAACTGATTGAGAATAAATTAGAGAATACCGAAGCGTTAACAAAATCATAATCCGAACTCAAAATCGATTTAAAAAAAATCAGAGAATACCAAAGGTTCAACAAAACCATAATCCGAACTCAAAATCGTTTAAACTAGAGGCAAAATAGGAACAAAGGAAAGATTTAGAAAGAGACCCTTGTAAAAGTCCCAGAGAATAAGACCAGATGTTCCAGAAGAGAAAGCATCTTCTGCTTTATCGACCACACTAGCCATGTAAATCTTTTTTTTATAATTTTTTATTTTTCCTTTTTTTTTCATATTTCAACAATGCCAATACAAGATGTACATGTTATATCAAATAAAATTCATATTGAAACTTTCTGTCTGAAAGTAAATACCGCATTCCACTCTATCAGTTCCCAGAACACTTAATATTGAGATGGTTGCAATACAAAGGATAATATTTGTTCTATTGCTATGATATTAGCGGAGAATAACAAGTTAAGACAGTAAATGTACGAAATTATGACTTAATGTTTTAAATTTACACATACAAATGTAGCTAGCAATTTCGAACCCGCATAAAAAGAGGGCCTTTATTGGGAGATGGACACTTATAAAGTTGAATACGGTAGTTACACTAATTATCTTACAAATTCATGCAGAAAAATTGTAGTTGCATTGCTGAAAAGGAAGGAGAAGAAAAAAGAGAGAAGGGATGAAAGTATAGAAAGGAAAGAAGTTGAGAGGACAGAGATGAATTGGAAGAGGGGTTAGGGATGTCACAGCATTGAAATAAAGTAGGAGGTTCAGGATAAACAGAATAAAGAGTCAGAGTTTGAGATTAATGAATAGTTTCATATTATCTAAGGTAGAGAAGGATTCAATTCAATTAATCTGATCCATTTTTTCCAGTCGTCATTTAATTTTTGTATGTATAAGGCTCCTTTACCAATAGCTAGGTATTTCTGGGTAAAGTAATTTTCTCTAATGAGGTTAATCAATGCATTTATAGAAAGTTCAGTTTGAAGACATCTCGATGAATAAATGTAAGATTTCATGATTAAAAGTATCGTATTGTTCACATTTCCGTTAATTTGGATTGGCTCAGTAAAGCCAAAAATAAAAGTTGCCTTGTTAAAAGCAAATGGAATAAATAAGTTATCAAAAAAAGACTCAATATTTAGTAAAAAATCTTGAACATTTGGACATTCCCATATTGCATGAACTATGGTTTCTATCTCTGTTTTACATCTAAAACAAAATGGACTATCAACCAGTCCCACTTTAAAAAGGTAAGAGTTAGTTGTTAAGATGTGATGGTTTATTCTGTATTGTAGCCATTGTAATTTTGAATTTTTGTTCTGGTAAAATGGTGCTACATATATTTTTTTCCACTTTTCCTCATTTATGTCAAACAATTCATTCCATTTGTTTCTTCCAGTAGCAATAGTATCATTTTTACATAAAATATAGTAAAAATATTTAACTCCTTTCTTGTGTTTGAGAAATATTTCAATATTTTCTGGAATATACGGGTAACTTATCGAAGTATATGGAGTAGCATGATTATTGGATAAAAATTTCTTAATTGCAGAAGAAATTCCCCTATAGGTTAGGAAATCAGTAATAATACCAAATTTTTCAGTAAATTCATTAAAGTCATATAGGACACCAGAATTGTAATCCTTCACAAGATCATTAATAATTAAAACACCTTTATAAAACCATTCTCTGTAAAAAATAGTCCTATTACCAATCTTGAAATGTTTATTATACCAAATAGGAGTTTTCAAAACATTGTCCTTCTTCATGTTTAAAGATTTTTGTTTGTTTACTAAATCCTGCCAAGCCTGAAACACATCTGTCCAAAATGGATTTTTACAATTTTGAAGAATTTTGTTTAGGTATTCATCACTACAGTGGGTAAGAAGGGGTTTATTGACAAAACAGTTCAATAGTTTCTGCCATTTACCTTGAGTTATAAAAAGTCTACGTATCCATGTAAGTTTAAGTGAACTGATAAAAGCTTTAATATTAATCATTTTTAGACCGCCTTCCATGTAGCTCTTAGTAATAACATCTCTTTTAATTTTATCTACTTTACTTTTCCAGAGAAAATTGTAAAGTTCTGAATTCAAGGATTTAAGAAAATTCACATCAGGATTTGGTAAGGACATAAAAATATGGTTAAATTGAGATATCAGCAAGGACTTAATAATCTGTATTCTTCCAATTGGTGTAAGGATTCTTCTATTCCAAATTTTAAGTAAAGACTTCAGTTTCACTAGTTTTTTGTCATAGTTTAATTTGGGGATTCTATGTAAATCTACATGGAAATCTAAACCCAGAAGAACAAATTTATTGCTACCCCACTGAAGATTTAGTTCTGGATAATAGATCTCATCGCTATATTTTTTATCACCAATCCATATAACCTGAGTTTTACTGTTATTAATTTTCAAACCTGAAATGCTTGCAAATTTGTTCAATTCTTTTAACGATTCTTTTAATGACTGCTTAGTTCCATCCAAAATAAGAGAAGTATCGTCGGCGTATTGAGACAGCAGAAGAGGACAGTTATCTACATTTATACCTTTTATATTATTGTTGTTCCTTAATCTAATTGCCAGAATTTCCGCACACAAAATAAAAATATATGGGGCGATTGGGTCGCCCTGACGACAGCCTCTTTTGATATTGAAAAAAGATGAAAGATTGCCTCCTTGGTTTATAGTTGAAATACAGTTGTTATGGAATATTTTTACCCAACTTCTAATATCATTTCCAAAATTAAAAAAATTAAGAACTTTATCAATGAAGGACCAGCTAACTGAATCAAAGGCTTTTTCAAAGTCAATAATTAATAACATACCCGGTAAATGATTTTCCTCAGCAAAATGCATGATATCATAAATTAGTCTGGAATTTTCACCAATAAATCTACCTGAAATAAAACCAGTTTGATCTGTATTAATTAATTTATCTAAAACTTTTTTTATCCTATTAGCAATGGAACCTGATGCAATTTTGTATATGATATTTAACAAGCAAATGGGTCTCCAATTTTTCAAAGATTGCCTTGGCTTGTCCCCTTTGGGTAAACATGTAATAATTCCTTGTCTTTGTGTAATGGATAACATACCGTTTTTAAAAGCATAATTAATGGACCTTACTATAAACTTACCCATGTATTTCCAAAAAATTTTAAAAAATTCTACAGTAAAACCATCTGACCCGGGGCTTTTGTTGTTTTTCATGGCTTTTAAAGTATTTGAAGCTTCAGTAAATGATAACTCTCCTTCTAAAGTCATAGACTCAGTATGATTTAAAGTAGGAATGTTAGGATCAGATAAAAATTGATGAAGGTCCACATCTGAAATATTACAGTTACTGGCATATAATTTTTCATAAAATAATTTTATCTCATCTAGAATATCCTCTTGTTTTCTTACTATTTCTCCGTTATCTTTTTCAACCAATGGAATGATTTTTGAAACAAAATTCCTGTTTTCCAAATTTAAGAAGTATTTACTTGGTTTCTCCCCTTCATCAATCCATTTTGCCTTTGATCTAATGATGTTACCTCTCAACTTTGCTTGTCTAATCTTTTCTAGTTCCTTCTTTTTAAGATCAATTAGGTCAAAATTAATGTTGTCAGAGTCTTCAAGGTTTTCTATATCATTTCTGAGTGTATTTTCTTTGGAGAGTAAGGATTTTTTCTTATGGGAAGAGTAGGAAATGGTCTTGCCTCGAATTTCAATCAATAATGTCTCTAAAAATAATTGGTCGTTAATTTGGAATTGGATATCTTCGTCCGAAACAGCCTCTAAATTGTCGGGGTGATAAACTAGCGCAGCATATTGTTTTTTTATATCTAAAATAAGTTTATTGATAGATTCTGTGTAATCTGTATCGTACAACAATGAATTATTAAATTTCCAGAGGCCACGACCTCTTTTAAAATCATTAAATTTAAGAGTGATAGTGGGTGAAGAATGATCCGTTCTATATCCCGGTTCAATATTTGAATTTTGTATGCTGCTTATCATGTTTTCTGATATCAGGAAAAAGTCTAAACGAGCCTGTTTGATAGGATTATTTCTCCTCCATGAGTATCTTCTAGAATCAGGATGTTGTTCTCTATAAATATCCACTAAATTAAATTCCTGTATAATTTCTAACATTTTATCCCTAGCCTTAGGATTATTTATTTGTTTATAACTTTTGTCATAGTCTATATTGGGATCAAGTACTAAGTTAAAGTCACCACATATAATGCAAAATTCATTGTTAAAATCCATTAAAGCATCCACTACTTGCTGATAGAAACCAGGTGTATCAAGATTCGGACCGTATAATGTAATTAATGTTACTTTTTTACCTTCCAATAGCATGTCTAAAGCAATGAAATTACCATCTTTGTCTTTCCTTTCTTGTAGTACCTTTACTTCAAAATTGTTATTGATTAATATTGCGACGCCTCTACAGTTAGATCTAAAGGAACTAAAATGACAGTTTGAACCCCATTCAGCTCTTATGGAATTCTCTGTATCAGTAGTGAAATGACTGTCTTGTAAGCAGCAAATATTATTATTTTGACTTCTGAGATATGAAAATACATCTTTCCGTTTATTTTTATCTCTCAATCCCTGACAGTTTGTAGAACAAATCTTAACTGACTCTACCATTATTTATAGAAATAAAGAAAAACAGTTTTTCTGTATCAATACTGTGACATGGGTGCGGGGGACAGGTAAGGTTAAATAAGAGAGAAAGGCGTGTAAGACACGAAGACAAAGAAAGAATAATATCTCGACACATAATTTAGATTGAGACACATACAAAAGAGAGTATGTGGTGAAAGTTTAGCTTATAGGAACAAGGTTTACAGAGTGATTCCTACAGGGTATCACTCTGCTATACCAATAAAAAGATGCACTTTCGCATCAATATTTTGGTCCAGTAACCAATCATAACTTTAAGTAAGAAAAATCATGAACTTACATTGTCATATGAAATAACCATCACACAAATTTTACATACAATTGTACACCATACTTTGTTAGGAATTCTCAGCAAATTTCAGAAACTCCATGTGGTAAATTACATGACTGTATTGCAATCAAAGTTGTTATGATTATCATAAAAGTTACATTCAGATTATTACCAATGTAAATTTCAGATCTGGAATATTAGCGTAAATTCTTGAGACAACTACTAATAAGAATATAACAAAATGAATATACTTTATACATAGTATATACAATTGTACACCATACTTTGTTAGGAATTTTCAGCAAATTTCAGAAACTCCATGTGATAAATTTCATGACTGATTTACAATCAAAGTTGTTATGATTATCATAAAAGTTACGTTCACATTATTACCAATGCAAGTTTCAAATCTGAAATATTAGCGTAAATTCTTGAGACAATTAACTACTAATAAGAATATAACAAAATGCATATACTTTATACATGTATTAATGTATCGTAGTAATAGGTTTCCGAAAATTATTATTATAAATTATCATACCACTATATCTATACAGGACATAGTTTAAGTTCCTTATGAGTAAGGCAAAACAACAGGCCAATATCTTAATCTACTTTATCACTGTATAAAATATGTACAGATAACAGTGATACATAACTTTCGAACGCATAGCCCCATTTTCTCGAAACAAAAATAAACTTAAGTCAAAGCTGTACCGTAGATATACACGGTTCTCACTAATTTTTACCATAAGTGGATGACATGACTATATTATAGCTGGCAAATACCAGGTATTCAAGCATTGTGATATATGTAATGTGTACAATAGCAGAAAGAGGAACTTAGAAATACAATGCCGGGGGCTGATTTCACCGGCAACCGATTTTTTGAAGAGAACCCTGGATGTGTCGTTAAAATTTAAGTCAAAAAATGAACTGACATTAGCTTTTGACTTAAGGTTTGTTTCGAGAAATCTTGAACACATTATGTATAAGTAATTAAGCTTATATCAGGAACTAGGGCTGTAACTGGTACCTATATATGTACCCGGTATAAGAGACCCCGGACTCAACCCGGATCTAGTTATATTATATTATGCATGCAGGACATGAGATTATGGCTAGTAGTTATTATTATTCTCGTTGTAACTTGTGACTGTCACCTTCGCTTTTTGATTTACTAAGAAAGTAAATTTTCAGAAGTCAACACCGAACAAAGTGTCAATAGTCGAAATGTGCAAAAAATACATATAGATTCAACATGTTGTTAATCTTTCTCTATTATCGGCTTACATGACTGAACTACGAAATACTTCAAAACCTGGTATTGTTCTAACCTATAGATACATGTACAATGTATATACTGACTAGCCTATGGGGTAAAACAAATAAAATACCATGTCGTTACAGCCCTGTGTACTGTATACAATAATAAACTGTACAAGTATCAATTTCTGTATTTGAGTTTTCAGATGTATTAGCAAACAATTCGAAATTATACTTCACATACCAATCCATAACTCAAATTCATACTTATGATGCGGCTTCGTATCATCTTGTGCATAATTGTGCCTAGGCCCATATGATCCGCCACGCTTTTGAACCGGAAGTGTACTGAACTGAAGTAGTGAGCGTCTAATTTCCTACCTAGGACAACTCGTAGTAGGCCCATAAAACTGACGGCTTTTAGCGAATATATATAAATATCCCCTTCATATCACGATGCACCAGAGAATACTGATTCATATAAATATAGTACTAGGATTGACAGCCATTTAATGTTATATTTATAAATATTCGCAACCAACTGTCCACTTATTAAGACTTGGTGGCCCTAATTCTGCCCGAGTTGTCTCCCCTTTCTTCAGTACACTTCTGGAACATACGTAACTGCAGAGATCTAAATATAGACTATATATATCTCTGGTAACTGATACAATATACTATCAGTACGGAGTGTACATGTACATGTATTGACCACTAGGCCTATCGCATTATACTTTTTACATAAGTATGTTGTTAATAACTTGTTGTCTACCATACGCTATACTACATAATTATATATATAAGTTATATGTAATCATAACTTTATAACCGCTCATTTCGACCGGAAGTGTATTGTATCTTTGAACATCTAATTACCGCCCGAGATCTCATTAGTACTACTATACAATACAATACGTACAGTACCATTCCTACATATTTTGCAGTGAAAAGGACTGGAGGTTGTCTCCCTTTTCTTCATTGCTTTACACTCAGAATCAACATTTTGTACATGTGTACAAATTAACAATTTCAAGCACTTTAACCGACGGCATGTCATACATTGTTAGAAAGCATGATTATACTCTTGAATTCAAATCAACATAAATTATAATAGAAATAAACAGAGAATTCAATGAATGAAAAAATATATATACATATATGTGTATAAAAGAAAGTTTTGTTGTTGTTCAACACTTTTGTCAGCATAGATTTTTTGACTTACGTCTGTCTCTGATGCCTTCGATCACTGGTATTTCGCGTTACCGATATGTTTTCGGATCACTTCCTTGATATCATCAAACAGGTCAAATCGCACTTTCATCTGAGTAGTCTTACATTTTCCGTATATCGCGCAATTGTAGTACCACGCATATTCGATGTCACTGTGATTGTTCAGTCTATGTATCAAGTCCATGTTGTCTTTTGTGATGTCATCGTACAGTCTGATTCCAGCCTTGTCTCTTATGGTTTTCTTTTTCCTCATGACAGAACTTTTTGACTCACTGTTATACAACTTGATGATTAGCGGGCGCGGTTTCTGTTTCGACGGGAGTCGGTGAATCGCTACAATGTCCCGTTTGTTTAGATTCACCGGTCTCTCACTTTCATCATCAACAGTACTGTCCTTTGTAGCCTCTTTACACACCTTTATAAATCTGTCCCTTAAGGTGTCTGCTGTCTCGTCAGGAGTCTCCTTCATACCTATCACCCGAATGTTACACTTTCTGCTGTACTGTTGATTATAATTTGTATCGCACTGTGTTACTTTCATTGCACTACGCAGGTTCTCTATCTCATCGTCTTTCTTCTTTATCTGCTCCTTCAGAAAGTCTGTCTCCATCATCACACCCTCAATTTTCTCGTCAACAACTTTAAATTTCTTTTCTATCATATTTCGGGTTTCTGTCAATATTTCCCGTTTCAGTTTCTGCATGGCATTCTCAATAATGTCCTGGATTTCTTCAGTTTTTGCCAGTTTGTGCATATCGTCTCTCATCTGCCTACATTCCTTCTGAATCACTTTCAATGAGACCTCGTCTCCACCGTCCGAGAGGCGACCTGTGGATGTTTTGTTACCAGTGGCCATTTTTACATTAGTTCTATATGACATTATAATTACGATGATGACACTCGTAATAATGTAATTCCAGTAGTTCACAATATTTTCCTATGCTATGATATGTACGTCTGGAACGCACGTACTGCACGTGTATACAGGTATAGTATATATAGCACACAGGTAAGGTATAGAATCACTGCACAGTACATATAGATGTATATGAGTAATACTCATACAACGTATGTCAGCTCTATGCAGAAGTAATAAATGCCGATTTCCTCAATTTTACATGTCCATTTGAGGAAAAGATTATCTCTTTACAGTCACTGCATCTCTACATACATCCTGGTACAAAAAACTCCACAGTTGTTCATGAATAATCCAAGTATTGGACCAAAATATCGAGAGCCGGTCAGAAGCGTCTGACCAACACGGCGGCCATCTTAATGAAAATGCCATGTAAATCTTTGTCACATCGAAGTAAACATAAAGTTCTCAGAATGAGAACCGAGTCATTGTCAATCACAACTAACCACACTAATGAGCATACTCAAAAACGTCCATCTTCATATCACTTAAAGATACAGAAAATTTCCCAATGAGACAAAGATGGCAACCATAAAACTTGCTCATAGTTCTGATCAACCTGCATCTCCCGAATCTTTGTTGTTAGTTTGTTTGTCAGCAGTCGACTTCCATCACGAAAATCACGATATTTAGAGCAAGTCCTAGAACATCGAATCAACTGCGACATATAAACACCATAGGAATGTTACTATCAAGAAATGGAAAGTTCACGATCGGAAAATTGAAATCATCACGTTTATCGTATAGCTTCGTAGAAAGCTGTCCATGTTGGTCGTAGTTTAAGTACAGATCGAGCAAAGCAGCTGATGTAGAAGAGTCTGTTGTGTCCTTTATTTCAAGTTCAGAAGGGTATATACGATCGACGTGGTCAGCAAACGTCTTGCCGTTTAAAGACAACACATCGTCGATATATCTGAAAGTGAAATAAAAATATTAAAAATTTAAATTAAATGGGCATGGGGAGCATTGCAACCTCAGCTTATTATATGACCTACTGTTCAACACTCACACATACACATGTGGTTAGCTTGTGTACACAATAGTGTTAGTTTTCCTTGTTTCTTTCCGTGACCATTGTAAGAATATGTGCCCCGTGCTCTTTTTCTTATTTCGGCAAACCATTAAAAGTTCTGTCAAGATAAGCATTCAACTGAAAAGAATATTCAAATGTTTATAAGCCAATGGCATGTAAACACTCTTCATAGACCCAAAGTGGGCGTAAACAGGATAAGACTCCAGAACTAAGTCCAAACCGACATGTGATTGCCAAACAGCGACTATTGTGATGAAACAGCAATTCCCTACGCCCAGACATATAGGGATCTCTGGACAGAACGGTGAAAGCATTCTAATTAATCCTAGCATTTACTACACGAGGGGAATCAATCTCAATAACTACAGCTTGTATTGCCACAACAACGGGAAGGAGGGTCTGGAACAATTATTGTTATTGCGCTCTCCAGACTTTCAAATACATTGCCTTGTGTGCGTCATGAATTCGTCGAAATCGTCATTATTAGGAATACTACACTGAGAAAACCTTACGGGTGTTATTGGTCCATGTTTAACAAGACATTATGTTGAACGTCTTAGTTATGTCAAAATGGTTCACTGCAGCCTTCTTTTCAAATATCAGTTTTTTTTTTTTAATTTGTGACGTATTTCATCAAAAATGTTACTTTTTTCTGTAACATTGTCACTGTTGTTTCTCAGCAACATTTAGCAACATTGGGGGCTGCTGTGGCTGAGAGATTAAGGTGTCCCGACATTCTGCCACTAGGCCTCAATGTATGTAGGGTTAGTCATTAGGTGCGTTTCATTGAATAACATTTCCTAAATATTATTAGATGTTTCAATAAATAACAAAATCATAAAAAAAAGATCATGTTTAATTCGTGTCCTCATTTGGACGACTAAACTTGCGTGTTTTAGGCTGATTAACTAATATCCGATTTGACATCTAATAAACATTCCTATGTCATTGCCTGCTTGCATACAAATAAACATATTCAAGCACAAATGTTGCTTGGTGGACAAAAGTTGAAAGTTACATCGAGGCGAACAAGTTTTAAACAGAATTTAAATAATTTTAATATTTTTTCATGACATAAGTAAGTTTTGTAGATAAGACACAATTGGGTTTCCTTCAATATATAACAGCCTGCTGTGCATGAACATTTCTTTACATTTCCACTGCACAGAGACTAGATGAAGCTACTATGCCGAATTTGTGTTATATTCCAATAACATACATTCGGACATCGTGACGTAATCATGCTTATGACGTCATAATTGTAGCGTTGGAGATGCAATGCCCCATGGTCAACGGTTGGCTGTTCCCTGTTGCGATTTACCCTGACGTTGAAACATGCTTTGCCTAATACTTTAGGTATATGTCTGCATCAACTGGATGTTGGTAAACAAAAAATATAAATATAAGTATTGGTCGTCATATTTATGCCATTTATTAGTGTTTAACATACATTGGCTAGTCCTGGCCAGTCTTGGCAATTCGACATGCTGCGCGCTAGCGAGGGACTATTTTCGAGCGGGGGAATATAAATGAGGACACATACATTCAATATGTAGGTGTGCCACTGTATGCTACACACCAATGAATGTCAAAAATATGACAACCACTTCTTAATTATTGCTATATTCACCAAACAATTTTTAAACAAAAGAGCGCATTATAACAAGACAGATAATACATGAAGGTGAGAAATGAATAGAGAGGTTATAATTCAAGTTATAATAGACTATTGGAATGCAAGAACATGTGAAATATAGCAAGAGTGTTACTCAGAGAAGACTATGGATTATAGTGATGTAAAGCAGCAAAGGCAGGAAACACGCTTAGGCAGTAATACACCGAGAAGAGGTTAAGGCAGTACAACATCGCTCGGGGGGTTTATATCAAAGGTAGATAATACACTAAGGGAGTGACACATCGATCGGAAGGTTTACATCAAAGATCGGTAATACACTAATACATCGATTGGAGGATTAACATCAAAGATAGGTAATACACTAAGGAAGTGATACATCGATTGGAGGGTTTACATCAAAGGTAGGTAATACAGTAAGGGATTGATACATCGATCGGAGGGTTTACATGAAAGGTAGGTAATACACTAACGGAGTGATACATCAATTGGAGGGTTTACATCAAAGGTAGGTAATACAGTAAGGGAGTGATACATCGATTGGAGGGTTTACATGAAAGGTAGGTAATACACTAAGGGAGTGATACATCGATCGGAGGGTTTACATCAAAGGTAGGTAATACAGTAAGGGGTGATACATCGATTGGAGGGTTTACATGAAAGGTAGGTAATACAGTAAGGGAGTGATATATCGATTGGAGGGTTTACATGAAAGGTAGGTAATACAGTAAGGGAGTGATATATCGATTGGAGGGTTAACATGAAAGGTAGGTAATACAGTAAGGAAGTGATACATCGATTGGAGGGTTAACATGAAAGGTAGGTAATACAGTAAGGGAGTGATATATCGATCGGAGGGTTTACATGAAAGGAAGGTAATACACTAAGGAAGTGACACATCGATTGGAGGGTTTACATGAAAGGTAGGTAATACACTAAGGAAGTGATACATCGATTGGAGGGTTTACATGAAAGGTAGGTAATACAGTAAGGAAGTGATACATTGATCGGAGGGTTAACATCAAAGGTAGGTAATACAGTAAGGAAGTGACACATCGATCGGAGGGTTTACATGAAAGGAAGGTAATACACTAAGGAAGTGATACATCGATAGGAGGGTTTACATGAAAGGTAGGTAATAGAGAAAGGCAGTTATTCATTGGGCGGGTATCATAAACGGTAGATAATACAACAAGTAACGTAATACAACGATTGGAGTTTATACAACATAAGTTTAGTTACTAGTATGTAATGCATAAAAGAGATAATTCATTCCATTCATCAAGGGCATGTTATATGCAGAGGTAATATACCGAGTGAGCGCTTATAACAAGTGATGTCAAAGGGAGATCATCCACTTGTCACACACCATACCTAAATGTGTTATCTCAAAACTCTCGCATCAAACAAGATGTTTTACATGTCTGCTGACACCACAGCTCAAGACTCTAGCTCTTGATGAAACATTCGAAGCACTTTAAAGAAGGCCAGATGACATTTAAGAGTACAGAATAAAGTTAATCACTTCTCTTGTGATGGTTATTTTGTAATTCATTGTGTGTTTTTTGTCATTTGATGAATTACGTCCGCAGGCGGTTGGATACCATCATAATCAGCGGAAGCGGGGAACTCTTACTAATTTCCAAAACTTGTCTGTTATGCGGGACTTCGAAAACGGATTGGACTTGGCGCCGTAAAAACGGTTAAATCGCCTGAAAGATGCGAAAAAAATATGAAGAAACCGAAATCAACAGACCGTGAGGTTAAAATGAAAAGAAATGCCTAACATATTGAAAACGAAAAACCCGCAGCTAATCAATCAATATTTCAGAAATCAACTATTTCATTCAGCGGTAAAAATGCAAAAACAAACATGATGTAATCAAACAGTGGTCTAATCGTTACGACAACAAGACATTTGAAACAACACATCAATCTATTTGGTTATAGAACAAAATAGTGAAAACAACCGAATATAAACATGACTATATCAAGATAATGGGAACAACACAATGATCTTATCAGTACTATAACAAAACAACGGGAGAACACATCATTCTAAACAGTTTGAACAACGCAGTAAGTTGCAACACTACACCAAAAACAATGAACGAAAATTCCATGATAAACTCGATCTACTTAACACAAAACATAGTAAACGAACCAGGATGTGGCATGCATGAAAATGACGTAACGACACCATGGTTTGATATGGACAATGACCATTCCATTTTCTCTCTAAGGATGCACAGACTAAAGATTCGCTGAACTCCTGGAAATCGAGTAGGGTTACAAAAAGTGTATCTATTAAAGCAACTCTTATATTTTTTATTTCTCAATAGTTGTGTACGTATCTTTTAGATACATTGTGTTTGGGTATTCACAGTGTAGGTCTCCTGGCAGCTTTGTGATACTTTATTGTTACATATAATTTACTTTATAAAACATTGTATTCAAGATTTCGTTTGGTTGTGGTTCATGTACAAAATAAAACTTGTTTATGTCATAACAAGACTAACTCTATCTTTGCACTCCGTAAGACTTCAGTGTATATAGAACTATTACCAAACTGTGTTTCCATTTTACAACCCGTCTATTGAACAAGGTCCCGTTGTATGGCATTATCTGGTTAGATAGACAAACATATTGATTCTACTCATTCAAAGCCAAGTTTTTATACATCAATCATGCAAGTAAAATATATTTTAAACGGAGTTTTCTGATAGTTATTTTCTCATATAACAAAACCACTTAAGCGAACAAGATATTGGGGGATGTCTTGTAAAGTAGAATGGATGCGCTATCAGATAGACCAGCATGCATTACGCTTTTACTCAAGCAATCGATCACAGACTTTCATTTCAGCTACAGTACGTCAGTGACTCATCAACTTCATGTTTAAACAAGATGCTTTGTTATCCTTATTGACGACATTGTGTTAGATCACGTGACTCATCACGTTTATTCAACAGAAATCAAAGGGATGGATGTTGAACTCGAATGGCTTAAATCTTCAATTATATGATTTATTTTATACAAAATATAATAATGTCAAAACCATTTGAAGTTGGGTCAAGTTGACAATGCTTAAGCACACCGAGTACACTGTCTATGTGCTAGGCCATTATTATATCGCCATTATTGTTAGATGTTAGCTTTGGGAGAAGTCACGTAATACCGAGTCCTTGCTCTGTTGGTAATGGAAGAAACAAGAGCAATTGATTAGGCAATTAAAATAGTTGCATCCCGACATTTCCGCGTAACAATGATCAAAGTTTGATAGTTCAAATTAGAAATTTTAAAACGCTTACGACATTTGGATGTGACTTTGTGTGATAATTGATCTTTGATTGCATTTAGTGTAGCTCGTTAGGTCGCTTTTGTTTTCATACTTTTCAGTCTTTTATGTATGTAGGTCTCACATATTTGTATTTCTTGCTTTTCTGTAAAATCGAACGAAATATATCAGTATTATTAACTGAAGTTAAAACGATACCGTGTCGTGTATCTTTCCAACGCATTTCCTTGGTTTATACTAATTTTAATACCTTGATACAGTCTTTAGCTCGCCAGCTCGAAGAACAGAAGAATTATTGCAGTCACTGCTTCGTGTCGACATCGGCGTCGTCCTTTTCACTATGAAGGTTTTTATTTCTGTTCATTGTGAACAAAGCACACTTGCACTTTGGTCAGGGCTCAACCACAGGGACCCGAGAATTTGTTACAGCTAGTTTTGGACCTAAAATGGAGTGTTAAGAGTAATTTTACACATTTGGGGGGTTAAGTTCAATTTTCGATAAAAATGCCCCCTCAATGGTCATAAAAGCTAAAGCGGGGTGGAAAGCTTTCCAGATCGAAAAATCGACCCCACCTCACTTTCTTGCATAAAAAATCTCATTTATAGTTGAGGTAACAAATTCTCAGGTCCCTGTGGGCTCAATAATGCTGGATTGAAGAAGCCCCTAAGGCTGATTTTTGGCACAAATTCCTATCTTACTGGACTTTGTGCTTTTTTGCGATGATATAACTGTGTTTAGGTTTTGTTTCGGTTCATTATGAGCAGACTTCTGCTCCTATGGTAATCAAACTTCTTATGTAGATTTATCAAACTCAAACTCAATAATACAGGAGATCAGAGGTTATTATGACTAACTATTTATTTAAGGTATTAGATACAGTGTATGTTGACACACCTGCTTGGTATCGAATAAAGGCTACCTGTGTGGAACACAATCACTCCCCACTGAACTCTTAACTACTTTTACACGTAGCAATAATAATAAGGCAAAACAATTAAAATACATAAATACAAATATAAGACACGAATGACAGGGCAAAAACAACCTATGGTCTTGCATACTGTGGCGGGTTTTGATGTAATGCACTCTGTCTCAAAGAACATATCTAACCATCACCAACATGTATCTAAAATCAGCTATTGGCCTCTAGTTACTGTCTTGATGCAGAAGTCTCTATTTTGTACTCAACTTTTTTACACACTGTTGGTGCGATTGCATTTTCCATCATGCCGTTTCGCAAAGCCCCCCCCCCCCCCATCTTTTCATAAAGCGATTGTATCTAACGTACCTGTATTTCAGTATTGATAAATCATTTGTTTTTATTAATTTACCTCATTTAGTAAACAATTCTATGATATACAATCTAATACATGTAATAACGATTGTTTTATTATGAATAGCTATTGGCAGTCAGACAGCCAAGGGAATTGGCAAAAACGTTAACGTCAGCTTACAATAGCCTGATTCTTAGTGTTACGGAGTTTTACATGTACGTATCTTGTTACGTAAACAGTTTTATCTCTGCTTTGTATTTTTTTTATATGTAATTGTTTCATGTTTTGTCTGGCTTAAAGGTTTGATCGCGACGTTTTGGAGAAATTGCATTGTCTGCACTGTCGTTATTAATTCTGTGCTACGTTATATGAACCCTGCGAACATCAGTTTGTTCGGGTTGTATGTCCATATTTGACCAAACTGTCGTTATTACTTATGATATATTTGTATAAATAAGGGTTTTCCACTAAATTATATCGTATATCAGAAGCACTCCAAAATATTGTGCTTTTAACTAATTGACTGTGATGTAAGTAGCCTGAACACTGTTTCGGTAATGGACAGTATTGTCTATATGGAGAGCTAATGTGTAAATGCTAACATTGATGAGAGTTTTATCGACCAGAAAATGTCTGCCCCAGCGAATTCGGGATGATGAACATGTTTTATATGATATTAGGTTATGAATCATTTATCTTATCACTCTATGCATTGTTTCCAAAGCGTTGGCATATATAGCAGCGTAGATGCCAAATATTGTAACTGCAGGAGGTTTCTAGAGTCAAGCAATTTTATTATTTCTACTTGGCACAAATGAAAGCATGGACGCAGATCATGGGCTAAATTGATCGAAATAAACGTAATACATTCTTGTATTTTACTCTGTGTAGTAATCTCTTTCCATCTTCAACAACCTAATACAATTATTGTTGTTGCAATACACATTACCAAATACCGATATAATATAAACGTTCTTCTTCAATATCAAAGGACTGATGCATGGGATCGTATTCCAGAACTAAAAAAAGGTCTTTCTACAATACCCCCATAACAGATAGCAATTCTTCTACAATTACCCAGCACTGATAACGATTCTTCTTCAATAACCCATACCAGATAGTGGTCATTTTACGTTTTACTATAACCAAAGAACAGACCGTGGTCCTTAATAAAATGACCCATTACAGAAGTGGTCCTTTGACAATAACCCATAACAGATAACGCCCTTCTACGATTACCTAGAACTGATAAATGTCATTTACAATAACACATAATCGATAGCGACCTTTTTACAATAACACAAAACTTACAGACGGTAGCTGTCCTTCTAAAATAACCCAGTACTGATAATGTTCTTTACTTCTACAATATCCCAGTACTAATAACAATCCTTTTACAATAAATACTAGCAAATAACTTGGGGACAATGTGTTATATCTGTATATCATACATATACATGTAGGTCCTTCTTTAATAACCCAGCAATGACGCATACGTGCATCTACATAACCCAATGTTGTTTTTCCGTCAGTTTATAATTAACCAGAACTGGTCAATCAGTTCTTCTACAATAAACAATGATCCCATGATGATACGATTTAAACTCCCCGAGTTTCTGCCATGAGTTCCCACGCCCAGAGGAAACATATATTTCATGTTTAAAGGGAGGTAACAAGTAAAACACCCAGGATGGAGTTTGCGCTCATGCTGTTTAGTCAACGATTTAGAAATACAAAAAGTTATTTGAAGATACGTAAAATAATCACTTTTCTATTTCTAAAATAGAGTTATCTTGTATATCTTTGTATTTCTTTGCTTGGTCTTCTTTTTCCCTTTCTTTGTCTCCCTTGTTCCTGTTCTGTCCCTCATTACGGACAATGAGTTACATATTTGACCCTTATCTGTGGCTTTATTGCTTCTACTGGTTTCTTAATTCCATTAATATGACCAGTATCAGATCGACATGGTCTTCCATTAAATCCACTTTAATAGCTCTACTTGAAGCTTGTCAGCACCTCATGTTCCAACATTGTAAGAGTAGCAATTCACAATTGAGCAAGTATAGAATATACCTTATCATACACCGTTTCTCGATGAGACCACAGAGTTTGTATCAATTTAGAACCTGAATCGTGTGTTCAGACAAATTCCATACATTTTTTTCTTTGTTCTTTATATTCTAACTTATATACAGTTTCGGGGCCGCTGTGGAAAAGTGGACGTTCTGCTATTACTAACCCTTCACCTCTAGGTCGTGGGTTCAGTACCTACGCGGTCGGGTGGTGCAGTGGATAGCCATCTTGCTCCAACGAGACGATTCCCTCTCACAATAAGAACATTCGCTCTTCCATCGACATCTGGGCATGGGCGCTTGAACCTGGATCCTGCTCCCTTTACTAGCCAGCTACTCCATAACATTGTCGAGCGCTCGTGATCTGGGCCACAAGAGTGATTAATTGTTGTAAAATGTTTATGTGGGACAGTTGCAAGGTACTTGCCTTTTGTCGGTGGATTCTTTCCTGGAGCCCCAGCTTTCCTCAGCCAACAAAACATAACCGGTCCTTAAATAATCTTAGCTGTTAATAGAACGTACGTAAACACAAACAAGCATACATTAATTTGAAGATAATAAACTTGGTTGTTCTGAATCAATTTAAGATGTTTTAAGCTGATTATTATTATTTAACTACGAATTGTCCAGATGCAATAAATCAATTTCGAAAAAAATCCAAATAAAACAAATAACTTATTTGTTTATATGGTTCACCTATATGTATATGTTGTACATATAAATCATGCTTATGCAATCTAATATTTCGCTGAGAGGCATTCTTTAAATTTTGATAACAAAAAAGCTTTAACTAACTGGAAAGGATGTGGCGTAAGCCATTACAAAGTTGTAATGTACAGTCGAATTTTTTTAGTTTTAAAACAACTTGATCAACCACAAAAAATGAAATATTAAAAGACCTTTTAAACCTTTACATTTCTACTTAGGAAGTATTGTCAAAACTAGATTTATCAAAAACCAAGCACATTTTCAAAATATGCTACAACCTTAATTACTAGATATATGATTAATAATATCAACATTCAATGGTCCATTAATATTACTCGAGGCAATTACAACACGACGCAATATGTTACACCTTGATTACGTACAGTGTACACCATACGTGTCATTGTTAGACCATGCTGACCACTGCTGTTAAAGGTCAAACTGGTGTGTATATATCATTACCCCCTGAAACTGTGTATATCGCCGTCACAAACATCTGCCTCCTCTCCGGTTTCATTAGGATCATCATCAGTATCCATGTCACTGTATTCCCCTAAGCTATGTTGGGAAGTATCCTGTCACACATGCACGCCTGCCGTTGGCTGTACGTACTATACATATAAGATGGAACTGACCAGAAGTAACGGGACACATTCGAATCAGCAAATTTAAGGTAATTATAGTTTTTCTTTGGTTCTGTAAATAGAGGATATTCAGTGGTTTGCCGTTTATTTTTAAATATATTTCACGAGTATGGCAGAGTTGTTATTATATTTTCACGACTGGGTAGCACAAGTGAATATATATATATATTTATAAAATCTGCCATACGAATGAAATATGTTTATGTTAAATGAATTTTCTTTTTATTGCATTTCGAATGAGCTCTAAAAATAATTTTATTATGTTTTCCCTAGCTTTTCTACTCGGAAGAAGCAAGGAAAGTAAAAAGTTGTTCCAGCACAACCTTATATGATCACTGCAATATTTTATATTTTCTCATTGCTCATCACTGTAGTGAAAACATAAACTTTGTCATTTCGATATTTTTTCTAGGCAAAAATGTAATAAAAAAATATTTGTTATATCGTATGATACTATTTAAACTGATTAGAAATGACCTATCCATTACGTTAAAAAATATCGAACAATTTTGTCGTTTTTCAATTTAATGTACTTGAACAATTTCATATCTTTGTTTCTGGTCAGAAACGATGTCAATAAGCTGATGGTTTTATTTTTATAATATTGTGTTTGATAATAACCTTTGTACTTGTCATGTGCCAGAACGACATAATATACGCTGGTTATATATGTATAGATTGTGTTATATTAATGCAATATATATTCATTTTTATCATACCAGCCGGTTATATATATAATGTAGCTGAAATATTGGTTGCTTTGTAAATTATTGTCATGTGTGTTCATCAAGGAGAGGACTTAATGAGTTGATATAACTTGTGCCCAATCTTTTTGTTTATAAATAATAAAATATGTTTAAACAATACCCAAGTTTGATCATTCGTTGATTCATTTATCTGAGGCTTATACATCTGCTACATGTATTATTATACATTACTACATTCACTCTTAAAATGGTATGTTTTATAGTTAAGGTTACATGAGGTTTTTGGTCTCTTCCCCACTAAAAGCAGTTCTAGATTTCCATAGCTCTCTTATATTTTTTTTGAGTTAAACATAAAGAGGCTATTCATATTGTTTCCCGTGAAATATCAGATATATTTCAAGAGATTTTCTCGAGTACGTTGTGCGTAGCACGAGTGAAAATATTGAAAGAAATATGTCATACTAGTGAAATATATTTAATAATTAATGGGAAACCATTGCATTATCTTTTTATTAAATTTTTGATATTCCTTGAGGTTTTAAGGTTGTCCTGTTTCAATCTTAAAATTTGAGGTCACATTTGATAGGGATGGAGTGCTAAGGCTTACATAGTATTCTACGCTACATGATATAGTTCTATTTTAAAGAAATAGTAACGAATATAATTATATACAAACGTGTAATATATTTCATTAAATATTTATTAGTTTCCAAAATACTTTAAAGGATTTTAAATGTCCTTACTTACGCAATATAATTTGAACAATGAAAAAATAGTGTGCAAATAATTCGCAATTATATCACTTATATCATCACTAGCAATGAGATAAGCAGTGGTGACAAAAACATTTAAACCCTTATGAGCAAACCACAAATGTAATAGCTAAATATGAAAAACAAATCTCGCATTTAAAAGCACATTATTAGTACCAAACGTAGTTTGTTTATTAAAATAAATCTATTTTCTGTTTCAGAAACATTACAGAAGACATTTGAGAATTCAAGTGCTTATTATCAAAAATGGCTTTCGATAATTTTGTCCTGGTATTTTTTATATTGGCTACCATCTGCATTCAACACACATTATCTTGTTCATGTTTGTGGGTTCCTAACTTCCCTGTTCGTTACTGCCATTCAGGATTCGGTAAGTACCTTGGACATTACCATGTTTTAAAAGCCCAATATACGTAACTTTCGGCAAAACTTGAAGCGAAAATCAAGCCTAATAACTAATTATATTTATAGATTTAGTTAAGATTAACTGATATCAGCAATATTCAAGATGGAATCTTACGCGGTTACCGGTACAGCAGCAGTTGAAACACGGTATTTGTAAGCACGCGTGCGTTCTGAGCTGTCTTCTACCTTCGGTTTGTTGTTGAAGTGGGCCCCACCTGAACTATTTTCAATTCTTTGGGTTTTTTTGTTAAGAGTTTCTTGTAAACTACTGCTCAGGTTTACTTCGATTTAGGCTTATTTTTGCATGGTGATCAACTGGATTTTTTATCATAATTTTTCAGAATCCCTTAAAATTTCCTGAAGTTACGTATATTGGGCCTTTAATCAACATGAAACCACTACCATTCCTTACAACTGTACTCAATTATCTCCGACACTAATCCCTATTTTATTCAACGTGCTTTTCCTCCGATAATGCAACTAATACAATTTTCATTTTTCAATTATTATAAACTTAATTTCATTCCAAATGATATTCAACCATTCCAATATTACAAACCGAAATTATAAAGGAATGGGATTCTGAAACAAGTTTTAAAAAAACTTTTATTAATCCGTTTTTCATTTGTTGAATAGAATGATAAAAATAACCCTAAAAAACAAACGATCTTATGCATGATAATTATGTATAAAAAACACATAATATAAGAAATGCTTTCAACTTAATTTGTTAATATACTTTCTGTTTATACTTTTAATGTAGTTTTTCGTGGAGAGGTATTAGGCGAAACAATCGATCGAAAGGGTAGCCTTGGATTTGAAGATAAATACGTTTACACCGTGGAAGTTAGAAAGGTGTATAAATCTACGGAGGTATGTATTTAATAGTACGATTTTAATACTAAGAGCTTTGATCAACAAATATATGATTTATTTTTTATGTGAAAATAATATCAATTATAGGAGGGGTACATTATCAAGTTACAACGAAATCTGTCTTCCCAGTACTTAAATAGAAAAAAGACCATAATAAAACTTTAATTGTATAGTTCATATCAATATGGTTTTTACATTTGCTCTGATACCTCTAATCGTAATGCATTGTGAAGGCCAAAGTTGTTATACGACTATAACTGCATTTGCTTAAACATGAACAGCTTACGTGATTGCATCAATTGTATCATTTGAAATGGAAATCTGTCAGTATATAAATTGTAAGTGGAAAAATCAAGCACATGCTTTTAACATTTGCTCCAAGAAAATATCAAAACTTTTAACATTTAGAATAATGCTGGCCTGATCAAAATAACAATAATTGAAAAATGATGTCATTGATAAAAGAATAAAAAAACGACTTATTGTATTCATTGATGAAAATATTGGAATAGATTATTGTTTGTATATTGTCAGCTGGCAAAAGAAAAGGTGAGCGGGAATAACACGGTACAGCTTGAAACACCTAAATACGGTTCTCTGTGTGGACGCCCACTAATGGTCGGCAAGGAATACCTTATTTCAGGTAATCATGTAGCAAATAAATAAAATAAAATGTAGAAATATTCCAAACGTTACATAAATATATAGTTATATTTAGTTGCTGTTTAATATGTCAAACAGAAAGTCAAAAGCAATTTTGTATTGACTCTACATTGCTCCCTGACATTTCATTGATTCCCTCAACTTCAGCCTTCACATCTGAAATATCTTCTCTCAATTAGACCCTTTCTTTCTTCTCTTTCCTTTTTAACGTAGGTGTTCTCTCACTCTCATCTTGACATAATCTTCAGCTTGATGAAGGAAGTCAATATTTTGTAGAGGTAGATATACAGTGGCCAATATTGTGACACAACTGATCTGCATATTACAACAATATTTTACTATTATGATTATATTTCAAGTCAGCCACATAATTATGACACTCCTTGAATTCGCTGTCTGGGGTATAATTGTTATAGTTCTCGCCCTATATGGTAGCCCACAATATCTCTCATTGTTATATTTCTAGTCTCGCCCTATATGGTAGCTCGTTATATCTCTCATTGCACTTTTTTCTTGTCATGCTCTCTATGGTAGACCGTGATACCACTCATTGCTATATATCTAGTAACAACTTACATGGTAGTCTGCGATATCTCTCACTGTTATATTTCTTGTCACGCCCTATATGGTAGCCTGCGATATCTCTCACTGTTATATTTCTAGTCACGCCCTATATGGTAGCCCTTGCAATCAATCATTGTTATTTTCAGTCACGCCCTATATGGTAGCCCGTGTTATTTCTCATTGTTATATTTTAGTCACGCCCTATATGGTAGCCCGTGTTATTTCTCATTGTTATATTTTAGTCACGCCCAATATGGTAGCCCGTGTAATCAATCATTGTTATTTTCAGTCACGCCCTATATGGTAGCCCGTGAAATCAATCATTGTTATTTTTGTAGTCACGCCCTATATGGTAGCCCGTGTAATCAATCATTGTTATTTTCAGTCACGCCCTATATGGTAGCCCGTGTAATCAATCATTGTTATTTTCAGTCACGCCCTATATGGTAACCCGTGTTATTTCTCATTGTAATATTATAGTCACGCCATATATGGTAGCCCGTGATATCTCATTGTTATATTTCTAGTCACGCCCTATATGGTAGCCCTTGATATCACTCATTGTTATTTTTGTAGTCACGCCCTATATGGTAGCCCTTTATATCACTCATTGTTATTTTTGTAGTCACGCCCTATATGGTAGCCCGCAAGTCGACCACTATGGGTATTAATATGTGTGAATGGATCGAGGAATACCAAAACGTGACCCCAGCAGACAAACAAGCTCTTGAAACTGAATTTGAATGCATCCCCGACTTTGATTAGTATGTACGTATCTTGATTCACGTTGCGACACAAATACTTGTTAAGTATAGTTTAATTTTGTGCCATTCTATATTGCGTGAAAGAAAGAAAAGAATGCACTGAACATCAATTTAAATAAAGAACATCAAAATAATAAATTGTTTGATAAAAAGTGAATCACAAACTGTTTTGTCTAAATCACACGTGATGATGGTATAGTACTATGCAACAGCATAATCATATATATAACAAATATATGATACGCATGAAAATCTAAGTTAAATTATGTTGCTATTAAAAAAATAAAATGCAAAAATGTCATGTTTGGATACTAATGACTTATTATTTTTGTTACAGGTATATACTGTGAGTTAGGAGACGACGATATCATACAATAATGACAACGCTATCGGTTCTTGCTATTGACATTAGAGCCATGGAACAAATCGTTCATTAACAACAGATGCCGATATAAGTGATCGTGTTTCCGTGTCTTGGTTAGAGAACAATAAGCGTATTAAACCTGTTAAAAACTCTCTTTTCAATTAAATTGTTTGATGAAAAACACACGTCATTAATCTCGTTTTATTTTATATCAGAACTTGATACGCGTGTATGATATTTCAACAAGGATGTGTTGCAAAAGGCAATTCATTGATATTTGTATATCGACAGCATACGTTCATAGACCATTCTATATATACAACAATGAACTGAATGATTCAACTCATAATGCGGTTTGGGAATGACATGAATCGAATTCATAATGCAGTTTAGGAATGACATGAATTCAACTCGTAATGCTGTTTAGGGATTATATACACTAATAGTTATTACTCTTGTCTCTATAGTATATGATATATCTAATTTAATTTTCTATATTAGGTATCTTATATAGCTATATAAGATATCTTAAATAGGAATGAGACTTTAATGAAATGTCGAAATGAAGCTACCCGTCTGGAATCTCTCGAGGGTTTATCTAGGGACGTTCGATTTGTCTGTTTTTAAAAAAAACATTTGTAGGCAAATGCTTAAAGGCCCAATATACGTAACTTTCGGTAAAACTTGAAGCGAAAATTAAGTCTAATAAACTATTTAAAGATTTAGTTAAGATTAACTGATATTGGCAATATTCAAGATGAATTCTTTCGCGGTTACCGGTACAGCAGCAGTTGAAACACGCTATTTGTAAACATGCGTCCATTTCGAACCGTCTTCTACCTTCGGTTTGTTGTTGAAGTGGGCCCCACCTGAATAATTTTCAATTCTTTGGATTTATTTGTCAAGAGTTTCTTGTTGGTTACCGCTCAGGTTTACTTCGTTTTAGGCTTATTTATGCATGGTTATCAACTGGATTTTATTCAGAATTTTTCAGAATAATGAAAATTTCCCTGAAGTTACGTATATTGGGCCTTTAAGCAAACCTTGCAAGGCTTTTTCAATGCTCGCCTGACAGTAGCATAATATCAATAGGTCCGATCTTATTAAATATGGTCCGGTGGGATCGGTCCAACCTCTTAAACGAAAGCTGCTTGTAAGTACACGAGAATGTCTTAATTAAAATGACACTAATCAAACGTAAAAATATTACAATCTTTAACATATGTCATCTCAACCACCCTTACATCAAGTACACTATGAGACTTACAGGGCGAGACACTCTCGATTCCCCTATCCCTGTTGACTATTAAAACATTCATTTGGACATCGTTATAAATAGTTTAGCACAAACTTGATGAAAAATGAAAAAAATGAGGCCATAACATGGGCGAGACGAGTATTTTCTATATAAGATATCTTATTCAAAATTTGCTTTTCCAAATAAGGTTGACGACCATACCTCTTAAAAAGCAACAAGAAGTTTGCTGATCACACCAATCATATATAACCCTCTGTATTTGGAACCAAAGCTACAATAGACTCTTCTACATCAGCTAGTTCCTCAATGTTTACTTAAACTATGACAGGACTACTTTACCACTAAGCAAATACGATAAGCAAGACGATTTTGAATTTCGTTCGTAGACTTTCCCTTTCCAACCTTTCAAAAAATGACATAACTGATATTACAATCACTAATTAAAGAAAGTTCCCGAGTCCGGGACTTTTCCTTTGTTAGTAGAAAAACCCTGCTTCTCAAACCGAAAACGTTTACATGTCAAAGTTAATTTGTTACTCATGCAGTAGATGTTGGCTGTTGACGGTCAAAGTTATGACACAAGGATTCGGAAGATGATGACTGAAGAAGACTATAAACAATTTGTATGGTCGGCATATTTTTCTCATGGAGAGATAATTATGTATTCTTGTATGATATGAAGTTTAACGTGGATGAATATGCTCATTAGTTAACCTGCTTTTTTTATTGAAAATGATGATTTAGGACGTAACATTGACTTGGAGGTGTACATGGCGGGTGTCGTCGATGAAGTAGAAGACGCTCACTCTACTGGAACACTTGGTTTAATTATTTTGTATTTATTCAAGTGTCTTCTTCTGAATCTTTGCTTTGTTCATAATTTGCCCAATAGGTTAATCAATTTTAAATTCAGATAATGGTTTTGTTGACGCTTGGGTATGCTCTGATTTGTTTTTCATTTAATTGTCACTTAAGTGTGTTCTCCATTTACATATGTAGCTAATATTTGTATTTATATTTTATTTGTTCGTGTCTATATATGGATTAAGTATTGGTCATACTATGCTATCGGTATCAGAGTTTTCAATTTTCCAAAAAAGTCCAAAAATGTTCTGTGATACCTGTGCTGAATAAACATACATTGGCATTATCTCCTGACCTGTCCATTATCAAGTAAAATGATTATTCCCATATCATTGTACGCAAACCATAGAGCCATCCACTGTAGCTTTTTGTTTTTGTGGTCACTGACCGCTGGCCTTCGACACCCGAGTGAATGGTAACAAATGCATGTGTACACAGAGTTGTTTCCTTTTGCTTCCTTTTGCCTTTGATTTTTTTTCGTCCGGAAGTAGCCCCTCCAATAGGGAATCCGGCAACACGTCGTCACACAATTACGTTACGTCACACTTGGCCTTCATCGGTTATTTCCGGAAGTTGAGAACAACCGGAATATCTTTCAGCTGAAGTCTGATTCATGTATCTCTGTCAATGCTTCAGAAGATGTTTGTTTTCGACTTAACGACTTTATATTATAGAAATTTTACCTTTTTCTGAACCAGTTCATGAATGAATCTCAGTAAATATCAGAGATTAACTATAAAGCTACGCTCTTTTAAAGCTTTACCTTTGTCATATTATAACTGCAACGCCACATGGACTGTGCCAGTGATGTTGACTTAGAAGCGAGGTTGATGAAAATGAACGTATACTTATCGGAAGCGTCGGTTCGAATTCTCGTGCGGTGCCTTTTCATGTTTAAAACATTAAGTTAAGTATTTTTCAAATCAAGATCTACAGGACAACACACTTTTTTCTTCTCAGAAATGATTTATAAATTTTATAGATATAGTAATCTGCCAGAAATAAATTTCTTCAACTGACTTTGTTCTCAATTTCTTTTTATCATTTGAATGAAAGTGTAACAGTAAAGATATGAAGCGGTTGATTTTTTCCAGAATCATCTTAAACGTTATTTGCTTTCGATATATATCAACATCAACATATTTTAAGAGAAATGAACAGAAGGGATCTTTGTTATGATAACAACGGATTTTTGAATGCATCCTATCAAAACAATTAATTTTTGGGCGAAGGCGTGCCTAAACCACATTGTAGAACATTAGAAAAATCAATCAGTAAGAAAAGGAACAAATTAAAACACAATCATACTATGCAGCCTCCTAAAGATGACGTAACACACACATATGTTCCACCTCTTAAATTTAGTAATAGATACAGTATGCCTAAACAATGAACTTCGTATAGCATACGGCCGTCCTCAACTGTTCACAGGACGTAAAAACTATCACAACAAACCATACAAATAACTAAGGAACAAATATAGATTGTAAGTTTTTATTATTTTCAAGGAGTCATCACAAGGAGTTTCTTCCGTTTTCCTGTTACGCTGTAAAACAACAGAGCAGACTATATTAAAACTATTTTTGGAGAATTATTAAAATGTAGTAACATTATTTGTCTCAATATTTATACATAAAAGTTTGTATTTTTTTTTTATTAATATTTGCAAACACTGAAAAGATAAAACGCTTTAGAGTGAAATATAAGAAAAGTGGAAATAATCATACACAATAGTCATTATCTTTGAAAACATTTAAAAACATCACATGGATTGGAGTAAAATAATAGAAATGGGGAGATGATTATAAACAATTATAAGATTGGTTACAAACGTTGAATCTAATGGGGGGTTATAGGGTTATAGCCCTTGTCTGTTATTCAATCCAATTGATAACAATATCTTGTCAATAAAAAATAATGAAATTAAAACGTTAAATAAGTAACATGCCTATAAAGAAATATCCGAAATGAGTAAATAATTATAAACAATAATCAGACTTTATACAAACGTTGATTGAAATATCAGAAGAAAATATGAAATAGTTTTAAAAAAATACAATCGAACCTCGTTTTCTCGAACCCGTCTAGCTCTAAGACACCATTTAACTCGAAGTACTTTGTTGGTTCCTGTCAAATTAAGCTCATTAACGAACTCGTCTAACTCGGATACACCATTTAACTCGAAGTACTTTGTTGGTTTCTGTCAAATTAAGGTAAATAACGAACTCGTCTAACTCGGATACACCATTTAACTCGAAGTACTTTGTTGGTTCCTGTCAAATTAAGCTAATTAACGAACTCCGTCTTACTCGGATACACCATTTAACTCGAAGTACTTTGTTGGTTCCTGTCAAATTAAGCTAATTAACGAACTCGTCTAACTCGGATACACCATTTAACTCGAAGTACTTTGTTGGTTACTGTCAAATTAAGCTAATTAACGAACTCGTCTAACTTGGAGACCCCATTTAATTCGAAGTAGTTTGTTGTTCCTTGTCAAACACTAAATAACGAGCTCACTTAACTCGCAAAGTCCGATAACTCGAAGTTTTCCCGCGGTCCTGCCGACTTGGAGATAACGAGGTTCGGCTGTATTTATTATCACAAACTTGTAGTACTTACCGCTACACCTATATCCACCAAGGATACCGTCTACCTGCTGAGGTGACATCGTGTCATAAAACTGAGTCCAGTCACAAGCATTCACTTGGTACCTTTCACGGCCAGATTGTTGTATGAATCCTTCAAACAGATTTTATTTTGTTTTATTGTAAAGCATTTTCATCTCCATAACGGAATATACATTACATGTAGCTGGCTGGCCTTTTTACTTAATGGGAGACTTTGTGGAACTTTTTTTAAATTATGATGATCATAATGTAGCAATTTATTCTGGAGTTTTAATTCGATACAGAGTACTTTAAATTTAAAGTTGTTTGCTTGAAAAGATCTTTTCCCATGTCCTACATATCACAATTTATATATTTTTATTTTGAAGATTCCTTAATTTACACTGTTTATGCACTGTATATAAATAGTAATTTCCTTTCTAAAGACGAAATCCTTTTGAAAATATAATTTTTTGATATAATTAATACATAATTATTCTTGATTATTGTAGTTCACTTCACACAAACACATTAAGATTTTCTATAAGATTCTTTCATATGCGATATCCAACAGAAGAATTAAGGGTCCAATATGTCTAAAACAGCTACGTGAAAACAAACGAAAATGAGTCTTAATAACAAAGACTTGTTATCACACCCGAGCAAACATACGAGAGTTTGTCCGATCAATATCATTGCTTTCAGAACTACTTTTAATGTATAGAAGGAAGGGTTGCACAAGAACCACACACCACATCTCTGGTTATCATAAAGCGCGAACAAAGACTACAGTGAACTCTCGACCTATCGCCAACCGAATCTACGACCACCCTCGCAAACCGCCACCTAAACCATTTGAATGGATTTCACTTCTATATAATTCCCACGTTAAGTTCGTCACCCTCGCATATCGCCAACCGCCACATCCTTTAAAATCCAAACGTATACGTTTCCCTCGACGGTAACGCCATATTGTTCTGTTTTTGGAGATCAAGGATACCTTTAGTATTCCATTTGGAATGGCATCCGGCAAAAGCAGTTTAATAACTATTTTCAGGTATATAAATTTGTGCCAATGTAGATCTATATGACGATATGTTACTATAAGCTTATTGTTAATAAAATGTTTGAAATGCAATCTATTATGCAATTTAATTCTTGGTAATAATTTGCATAATTCGATACTATTGCCACCCTCGTTATACCGCCATAATTGCTGTTGACGAAAGGTGGCGTTATAACGAGGGTACACTGTAATTCCAAACGCAAACGTTAATACGGGTGTTTAATGTGTTTGACAATCAAATTTATGGCAATGACGAAATACATTTTGCCACTTACGAAAAAACCGTTACAAGACATAACGTTTGATAAAAAATAAATGACACGTGTTTATAATGACACCATACCCATATTGATTTGAAAATACTCTAGTAAGTATTGAATTAAATAAAGAACAATAAAGACTCGTCCAAACATATAACACGTCCATTTGAATGCTATCTCACCGCACTAAAACGGAGAACAAAATATATATGAATTATTTGATGAAAACGGGAACTTTTTGACAAACGATATTATGTCCATTGTATCAAGAACTCAACAAACATTCACCAGAGTACAAGTTTGATGACATGATATTAAACAAGAATTCCACGGAAGTGGATGTGTCGCCTGCGCAGCAAGTTGGTAGATACTGAAGTAACTGTACTCAAAACAGATTTTCTATTTATAGCAACAGTGACCTTGACCTTTGACCCTGAAAAGCAATCCCAAGCAAGCATTTTTGGTAATGATGCATTGTAAGAAGTTTGAGTTTAATTGGCATAAGGAAACTAAAGTTATCGCACGGACACCGATTTTCTATTTATAGCAACAGTGACCTTGACCTTTGACCCAGAGAAGCAATCCAAAGCAAGCACATTTGGTAAGGAAGTACTTTATAAAGTTTGAGTTTGATTGGCCCAAGGAAACTCAAGTTATCGCACGGAAACCGTTTTCTATTTATAGCAACAGTGACATTGACCTTTGACCCTGAAATGCAATCCCAAGCGAGCACTTTTAATAAGGAAGCACTGTATGAAGTTTGAGTTTGATTGGCCCAATGAAACTCAAGTTATCGCACGGAAACTGTTGGTGCAGACGCGCCGACGCCGACGACGCCGACATAGTGATCCCTATATGTCGCCTTTTCAGGCGACACAAAAACGATTCTATTATAGCGGAATGAGACTCGAGCTATCGCCGACGACCCAGTAGCTTAATTAGTAAGAATCTGGCTGAGTTCAGTGAGATCATTTATAACTTGTACGAATAAAGTTCAATAAAAGGTATACTGTTCATTTGTAATCATAATTTGATTCGAATCACAGTTAGTACACAACTGTACGTGTATTTTTCAAACCCTGTAAAATATCATGTATCGTTTATAATAATTTAATGCCAGCGTCATAGAGAGCTGCACAACCCCGCTTGTTTAATGGTATTGCCACTTTGTAGCCTATAGCTAATATATGGTGACAGCTTGATATCCCAATTTCACATATATAATTACCTGAAATAATATGAAGATATTTTGTTCTGAACCCATGAAAGGCATATTCAAACACCTATTTTGTAAACCTGATCTTATAAATATTCCATTCCTTGAAAGTAAATGTGCATTTGGTTTAAGCTATATAAATGGCCAACTACACAAATACTAGGTTGAAGCAAAACATATGGCATAATAGACTCCTACCTTGAAACCTTTTTCGTCAAAAAACACTTTCTATTTTTTTTTTAAATCACATGACTACATCAGCAGTTTAATCATGCTTATATTTTTACATATATAAAAATAATTCAGAACGAATATTAAATAAGATATAAATACCTTATTAATTATATTTTCTTAAGAAACAGTTTTGAGCTGTTCCTAAATCGGTCCTTTGATTTCATTTGTAAATTTTTATATTTCGTATTAAATCATATATAAATTTGTTTACGAAATAGTTTTAAACTGTCCCTAAATCCGCCGTTTGATTTGTACATGTATCATGATGGTTGTAACAAAACACAAGCCAAACAACTACAGAATGATAAGTCTTAAGCCATTTAATCCGTATCAAATTATCTTGTATTCATTCAATACTATTGTGATCATTTATAACTTGTACGAATAAAGTTCAATAAAAGGTATAATTTTCATTTGTTATCAAAATTTTCCCTGGAATCATGTTCTTTCTTTCTAAACAGTTTCTTTAGTTTATACTGGAAGAGCTAATCAAGACAGTTAAACAAAAACCTTAATTTCACTTTCAGATATATCGACGATGTGTTGTCGACGATTTGCTGACCACGTCGATTCTATATACCCTTCTGAACTTGAAATGAAGGACAAAACAGACTCTTACCTCGATCTCTACTTAAACTACGACCATCATGGACAGCTTACTACTAAGCTATACGATAAACGTGATGATTTCAATTTCCCGATCGTGAACTTTCCATTTCACTTCTTGATGGTAACATCACTGCTTCTCCAACCTATGGTGTTTACATGTCGCAGTTGATTCGATATATTAGGGCTTGCTCTAAATATCGTGATTTTCGTGATCGATGTCGGCTGCTGACAAACAAACTAACAACACAAGGATTCGAGAGATGCAGGTTTATCAGAGCTATGGGCTAGTTTCATGGTCGCCATCTTTGTCTCATTGAGAAATATTCTGTATCTTTAATTGATATGAAGATGGACGTTTTTGAGTATGCTCATTAGTGTGTTTACTTGTGATTGACAATGATACTCGGTTTTCATTTAACTGACAAGGCGAAATATTAGTGTCAGTAAAACTTAAAAACTAAAATGTTTAGCTAATAAAAATTATAAAGATTCACCTGTCATGAAATAATGGCGACCCTGTGTCAGAGTCATCCCACACATAGATGATCCAAACGGCACCGAGAGGGTAATATCCTTCCCTTCCCCTATAGCATCGTCTCCTTGGTTCTATAATATCAATTATGGAACAAAAAAAATATATAGTATATATATATATATATATAAAGAAAAGTTATTGATTTTCCTTTCGAAGTTGAATATAAAAAAGAACAAAAAACAAAGACTTTGCCGCAAAGCCTTTCTGCCCTCTCAGGCTTCTTCAGACGGACTTATATATATATATATAAGAAATATAATGTAATATATTTAAAAGATATGAAATCATTATATAGATTATAATAAGTGAAAGAGAAATGTATTTATTTTACTCTAACGATTGAGTCAAACTTTAATCACGGATGTGAACAAAATTTACATGGCGGGTGTCGTCGATGAAGCAGAAGACGCTTACTCTTCCGGAACACCACGTCTTATACTTCTGTACTTTTATAAGAGTCTCCATGTGGATCTTTCCCTTTTTTCGTATTTTACCCATAGTTTAATCGATTTTGATTTCGAATTGTGGTTTTGTTGACGCTTCGGTATTCTTTGATTTTTAATCAAACTTATGTTAGCAGATTGATTAATGATGTGTATGGATGTATAGATATAAAATTGTCAGAACAGTTTATGTTTCTACCCTGCATCCTTACCTTAAACACTTGTTCAATGTGGACGGTGTAGTGACTATACATGCCTCTTATTCTTATATTATCTATATCAACCGGTGCATCGTCAATTTGCACGAAGCCTTTTATTGCTGAAACACACATTAATTAAATCTTAATTAAAACTTTCACCAAAATAAAATCATCAGCATTATTCAAAACATGGAAATATGGTTTACTTGTAAAATCCACCAAACATATCAAGCAATAATGTGTTATTGTTCCTTTCCAAGGTTATTTTAAACTCTTTTCTCTCTCATATCTCGCCATGTGGGATACAGTTTACCCATGTTAGAAAGCCTTGTAAGGAAAATCTCTATTTTTGTCGGCATACTGTATCTTTTACTTAATTTTAAAATGGCGTGACGTCATGAATAAGGTAAACTCTGCTGCCGAAAAGAAAATAAAGCGACGTTATGAAAAAAACATCTTTCACAATAATTAGCGGTAAACATTAGAAAGCTGAGATTGATTTTTGTACGTATCATTGTTTGTAAAACTGGGGTACGCTTAATTGCGCTTACTAATTAGTTTTCGTCAAAAAAGCTCAAGGGAAAAGTTGATACATGTATACCAGCGTCTACTTTGTTTACTCCACACAAAACCGACTAATATCGATTCTGAGCTTTAAACGAGTTGTAAGTCAGAGAAAACTTACCAAAGGGAGCGAAACAAAAACTATCCTGGTAAGACATTGGTGGACAGTGGCAGCTCTCAATGTCTTTTACGAACAAAATCAACACCACCAGTGCAACAAGGAATATCATCTTCGTTGATCCCATTCTACCTATAAGGAATAACGAGTAATGAGGCTGTAACTGAGTCTTCGTGTAATCTTCAATTGCATTGTGGCAATTTTACACAGTTGTAAATTACAACGAACTGCATATGTATAAGTCAATCTTAAATTACACGCATAGGGCTTGTAAGGCAAAAAAAAAAACTGTTAGAATTTGTCCGAGACAATATTCTTGCATTATTTTTGTTCACAACAACAACGACAACAACAACCCCGAAAATTAAAAACAAACACAATAAAAAAAAACCCTTTTTGTTCCCTCATAGATATGATCTTCGTTAGAATATCTATTTATCTATCATGAAACTCTAAACCTATTAAAAGAAATACATAAAATCATTAGCTCATTGTAAAAATATTAAGGTTATGATTATAACAATACCTTTTCTCTGCCTTAATCACTGCCCCCTGTCGTACGATTTAAGCCGGAGTGATTTTAAACTGCTGTGTAGTGTCATTTCTGTCGCGGTTTTATATACTGTAAAGTATACGAACATTTGTCATTGTTGAAAGTGATTATTAATCAAACATATTCACCATAATTGTTTGTAACATCTGTTTGTAAATCTCTCATTACGTATTCTATGTAGCCTTTTTAATACCCGTATTCAATATCAGACGTTCGGTCCCTAGGCTCACTGCCTGTGTGATACTTTCAGCAATCTCTAGTTTGCCAACAAATAATATTGATGATGTTATTTTGCTTTACCACATTACTTTGTTTGTTCTGTGGTTTTTTTTAATCTTAAGTATTTAGGATGATAAATATCTTTTGAAATGTTATTAGAAATGATCACTCAGATAATATGTAGATCTCCAATAAGAAAAATATAGAGAATACCAAAGCGTCAACAAACCCATAATCCGAACTAAAAATCGATTAAACTAGGGGCAAAATATGACCAAAGGAAATACCATAGATAGGGTCGAAAAGGTACAGATAAAAACTATCTCTAAATATTACATTAATGTCTCTCAGTGATGTAGCAGTTTTCATTCAAAACACAGATATATCTCAATGCTATAGATATATCTCAATGTTACAGATATATCTCAATGTTACAGATATATCTCAATGTTACAGATATATCTCAATCTTACAGATATATCTCAATGTTACAGATATATCTCAATCTTACAGATATATCTCAATCTTACAGATATATCATAATGTTACCGAGATATTCCAAATGTTATATAGATATTTTACAATTTTACAGACATTTCAAAATGTTACAAAGATATTTCACAATATTAGAGGGATATTTCACAATGTTAGAGAGATATTTCACAATATTAGAGGGATATTTCACAATGTTAGAGGGATATTTCACAATGGTAGAGGGATATTTCACAATGCTAGAGGAATATTTCACAATGCTAGAGGAATATTTCACAATGGTAGAGGGATATTTCACAATGTTACAGAGATATTTCACAATGTTAGAGGGATATTTCACAATGTTACAGAGATATTTCACAATGGTAGAGGGATATTTCACAATGTTACAGAGATATTTCACAATGGTAGAGGGATATTTCACAATGGTAGAGGAATATTTCACAATGCTAGAGGAATATTTCACAATGGTAGAGGGATATTTCACAATGTTACAGAGATATTTCACAATGGTAGAGGGATATTTCACAATGTTACAGAGATATTTCACAATGGTAGAGGGATATTTCACAATGCTAGAGGAATATTTCACAATGCTAGAGGAATATTTCACAATGGTAGAGGGATATTTCACAATGTTACAGAGATATTTCACAATGTTAGAGGGATATTTCACAATGTTACAGAGATATTTCACAATGGTAGAGGGATATTTCACAATGTTACAGAGATATTTCACAATGGTAGAGGGATATTTCACAATGCTAGAGGAATATTTCACAATGCTAGAGGAATATTTCACAATGGTAGAGGGATATTTCACAATGTTACAGAGATATTTCACAATGTTAGAGGGATATTTCACAATGTTACAGAGATATTTCACAATGTTAGAGGGATATTTCACAATGTTACAGAGATATTTCACAATGGTAGAGGGATATTTCACAATGTTACAGAGATATTTCACAATGGTAGAGGGATATTTCACAATGCTAGAGGAATATTTCACAATGTTACAGAGATATTTCACAATGGTAGAGGAATATTTCACAATGCTAGAGGAATATTTCACAATGGTAGAGGGATATTTCACAATGCTAGAGGAATATTTCACAATGCTAGAGGAATATTTCACAATGTTACAGAGATATCTCTTCAATGTAACAGACATCTCAATGTAACATATACAGCATAAATATCTTTCAATGTTACAGATATATTTCACGATGTTACAGAGACGGCTTATCGGTGTATGTGAAGTAAGTGCATGTGTTGAATACATGTATATTTAGGAGGCCTCAGTATTTTCGTGTATTGAAGTGTATATACATCGTGTATATACTGCTAACGTACACATTTAGCAGTAGTTCAGTTAAACGATTTTTCGCCGAAAGAATCCCACTAAATCATGGTTGATTTCTATATATTGTGGGTGCGCAATTATTCGATTGTATGCTAAAATGCGTTAAATAAGTATGTTATCTGTATTGCATTTATACCTTCATACCTATTTTTCATTCGATAGATTCGTAAGGTATATTAATTATACCATAAATACTTTTGGTATTTAAAAAATAAAATATTGAAATCAATTAAAGAAATAAAAATCTGAGAATACCGACGCGTCTACAAAATTACAATCCGAACGCAAAAACTATTAAAAAAGGAAACAAAATATGAACAAGGGCAATATTTACATGAAGATGACTGAAAAAGTGGAAAAAATTTAAGACCAGATATTCCGGAAGAGTGGGCGTCCTCTGATTCATCGACGACACCCGCCATGTAAAATCTTGGTTACATCCAAGTAAACTTGGAATCGAGTCATCGTTCTCAATCATAACAAAGAGATATACTAATTAGCATACTCAAAAAACTTCAATTTTTATATTATACAAGGATACAAAATATTTTTAATGAGACGAAGATGGCGACCATACAATTTGCTAATTGTCTTCAACCTGCATCTTAACCATACAATAAGTGTATTGCCCTCTTCCGCCTGCGTCTTTCTTATCCCTTTGTCGTAAGTTTATTTATAAGCAGCCGACATAAAATCTCAATAGTTAGAAGACGGTCTAGAATAACGATATTTTTTTATATAAGATACGCATAAAAATATCTCTGATTAAACTAATCTTACATGTAGATGTCCAGAAATGTCATATTAGATAGATATCTACATTTTATATTATGGTACTGAAGATACACTGTACCATTTTGGTCGCCTTACATTACTATATAGTTTATCATATCAACACACTATATGTTTCAAAATCAACCGATGCACTAATCTATAATAGTTTACGAAGTCTCATGAAATATATGATCTGTTATGGTGCTTGATTCACGACAGGTGTTTCTGATAGACATTTATTTATTACAACAAACGTAACAGATTGGAAGACATATCACTTGTCAAATACGCATTCACCAATTGTTTGTCTATATCATAGCTTTATCATGAGTACTTAACGCATCAGACATTCTTATGTGTAAAGTTGAGATCAGTATGAAAGGGCCAAGCCAACATCGAATAATTCATATTCTTAATAGTTCAAGCGTTGAAATCTTTAATGATAGAGTAAATATGCCACTCTATCAAGTACATTGTATATGGTAAAGCGTGTGAATCTCAACTGTATTCATGTGACTTAGGCCTGGGGTCAGAACCCATAACCGTACTCACGTATAGTTAATATACCTTACGAGGCGAACGCTCAACTAAAGGCCAAAAGTGATGAGGTGTCAAGGGAGATATTAAGAAGGAGAAAGTTATTCAGAAATAATGGAAACGATAAGATCTCATATTCAGTCCCCTTCTAGGTGCATGCTATGGGGGCAGGTGATCTTATTCTCTAATATTTTAACAAGGGTCTCCATTTGGATCTTTTCTTTTTCCTATCTTGCCCCTAGTTTAATCGATTTTGATTTCAGATTATGGTTTTGTTGACGCTTCCGTATTCTCTATTTGAATTGATTACCTTTACTAGATAAGGGGCGTATCAGATTAAAAACAAATCACGTTTTTGTTTCGATAGTCTCAACTTTTATAATTATAAATTATAAAAACATATAAAACAATGAAGTATACCTGTTAGGATGAGTTCCCTCGAGTTTAAAGGGATTGTCAGTACGATAAAGTCCGTTACATACAAACAAAAGTATCCAGCAGCTTTAGTCTGATATAGAGAATACACGGTAAGTTACAACACAAGGTTTATTTTTCTCGAGGGTTAGCAAAGACGAGATGGCGAGCCATCTTCGTCTTTCCATTCCGAGGAACACAATA